>JADMNL010000030.1:121497500-122142500 GCA_016271365.2 Neoceratodus forsteri | reverse complement strand
GGCTCGAAGAGAGTCGAGCTCTGCCCCGATGAAAAGAATCACCTGCTTCGGCTCGAGTTCCCACTTGGCCTCGTTGATGAGGAGGCCGACCTGAGAGCAAACCTGGAGGGCCAGGTCTCTGGACCACTCCACCTCCTGTCTGGAGGGGGCTGCTATCAGCCAATCGTCCAGGTAAGGGTAAACCCGGACCTCTCGGCGCCGCAGGAATGCTGTCACCACTGCCATGCATTTGGTGAAGACCCTGGGAGCTGGAGATAAGCCGAAGGGCATGGCTTGGAACTTGAAAAGGGAACCTTCCGCTCGAAAGCGAAGGAACCTTTGATGGGACGGACGGATAGGGACGTGAAAGAATGCGTCCTGTAGGTCCAGAGAGCAGAACCACACGCCGTGTTCCAAGGATGGGATTATCTGAGCCAGAGTGACCATCCTGAAGGTTCGAGACCTTAGGAACTTGTTCAGGTCGTGTAGGTCGAGTAATAGCAGACCAGGCAGAAAGGAAGTACTGGAGCCGTCCCCCCACGGGGGGGAAACCGGTGAGGTGATGAGGTTGGGGGCGACACCCCTCAACCAGTCACTGTGCAGGCTTGGAGGAGGCCGGCCGAGGGACCGCCTGGGCCTTTACCTCCCTGCTTCCTGGAGGAGGAAGTCGCAGGCTTGGGTTTGGGATGCCAAGCACGAACCTGCTGGCCCTGGTGTTGCTGGGCCGGGCGTGCCGGGGGCGCAGACGGATGAAAGGGCTTGGGTTGAGGTCTGCGGCCCTTGTCCCTCTGAGAGGATGATACCGAGTCCAAGGTGGCATTGGACTTTTCGATCCTCTGGAGGTGGCCTTCCACTCCAGGGCCGAAGAGGTCGGTCCCCAAGAAGGGGACATCTGCCAATTTGTGCTGGGTATCCGCTGTGAAGGTGGATATCCTCAGCCATGCCCGACGGCGCATAGCCACTGCAGCCGCTACTGACCTGGCGCATGAATCATCGATGTCCAAAGCAGTCTGAAGTTGCTGCTTGGCCACTGCCCTGCCCTGGTCCCGCACCTGCTTGACCGTGGTCTGCAGGTCAGCCGGAGATGAGGGACCACCTGGTCCAGGGAGCCCAACAGGGCATGAGAAAATGCGCCATCAGTGCGGCCGAGCTGGCCTGGACGAAGGCCAAGGAGGACGACGCGAGACTTTTCGCCCGGCGTAGTCCAATTTCTTGGACACCTTGTCGGGAGGTTTGTCCACGGCCCTGGCATTTCCGGCACGCCGGAAAACGCTGTCGGTAACTAACCCCTCGGCCGAGGGATGTTCCGAGAAACCGGACAGGGAACCGGTAGGGACCGCATACTTCCTGGCCATCCTGCCCGCAGGCGCAGGACAGGAAGCAGGACGCTGCCAGAGCTCCAAGGCCGGGCCCACAATGGCCTCAGCCACAGGGAAGGCCTCCATAGGGGAATCCCTCGTCCAATATCTCCGTGAGGGACACGGCCGCTTGGATACGGGTTTCGGCTGCATCCCGTGGATTCCCGAGATGAGTCTGAGCAACCCCAGGAAGGACGAGGGCTGTCGCCCAGCGACTGACCTCCAGAGGACTCCAAGTCCACTCGCTTGGAGAACGAGGAGGAATCGACGCCGACTCAGAAGAGTCCGCAAAGAGCTGCCTCGGCCTGAGCCACCTCCACCTGCCGAGGCGATCGGGAGGAGGGTGACCGACAGCCTATGGGGTAGACTCTCGAGCCGACCAAGAATTTCTGGTCGGAGCCCCAAACCGCGCTGTGGAGGCGGAGGTTCCACTGGAATCGGTGGAGCAGCTGGTTTCGCCGAACAACCGCCTGACAACAGGCTCCTCGGGTAAACGGGGGTTGTTTTGTCGCCCGTGACAGCCACTTAATGGCCGGGAAGGCGACGGCGGCTTATTCCCGTCAAAAGGAGCTGTTGCCACATGAGGTCTCGATCATCGACGCACTTATGCCGGGCCTCCCTCGTCCGAGGAGGAGGAAGAGACGAGCGGCGCGCCGCTATCGCAGTGCCGAGACCGCCTGTGACGGCGGGATCGGCTGGACCGCCAAGAGTCCGAGACCGAGAACCTCGGCTTTTCCGAGGATGGTGCGGAGAGGGGACGGGTGAAACGGCTCCTCCCTCGGCTCAGAGGGAACACCCAAGGGCTCCGGAACCGGAGGCACTGGCAAGCCCACGGGATCCTCAACTCCCACCGGGGGAACCGGGGAGAGGGGAATTTCGCCTTCGCCGGTCGACAACCCGTCCAACGGGTCGAGAAAGATCTCGACTGCGCTGGACGGGAGTCTCGGTCAACTGACCTGGACGGGGACACCGTGGAGACCAGTGGCGAGCCGAACGATCAACCAAGTCGAGGGCCGACAACCCGGGAGAGGGACCTTTTCCGCCTCCCAAGAGCATCGACGAAGAGACTTACCTTGTCTTTCTTCTTGGACCGAGAAGAAGAAGGTCCAGCAGACGCTGGTCCCTCTCCCCTAGTGGAGAGGGACAGACAAAGCTCCTTAAAAGAAGCTGTGTAAGAGGAACCCAGGGAAAGCGGAATAAAAGCCGCGGTCGAGGAAGATGCGGCCCGCACCGCCTCCTCTTCGAGGGCGATCATCTGCTCTAGCTGATCCGCCGAGCCCGCCGCCACGGAAACCGCCGACTGGGCCGCTTTTGACTTAACCAGTGGAAAACGTTTCTCGGGGCGCCCCAGTTGTAAATGGGCGGCACGGTCTTCGAGGACGTAGGCTGAGAAGGAAGAGCACAGGTCGCAAGCCTGCGGGTCGTGCTCGAGGCTCAAATAGTATACACATACGTGGAGTGCGGATCTGTCCGAGACATCTTCTGCCCACAAGGGCACCGGCCAAAACCGAGTCGATTTGTCCATCGCAGCTGTGAGGGATAGAAGACAAGTCTTTAAGCAAAAACTTTTAAATTCGGAAAACCGAAGAATTAGGAACCAGTCTTATACGCAGAGCGTTAAGGAGGGAACCTAAGCTTCCAAGCGGTAAGGAAGATCTGGCGTCATGGGGCGGAGCCGAGAGTTTTACCACCCGGGAGGGTGGGAGAAGCCAGCTTGAAGACCTTCCGGCAAGATTTAAAGCGGCAAGGATACCTGCCAGACAGTGTGGATGAACAACATATCCATGTCCCTAGAAAGTTAATTTAGTTTCAAAACGAGCGCCATAACCATCATGAAGCACCACCTGAAAAATCCAAGCTGGGACTCGGAGCCTGCGTAGTAGTGCTACTGGGCATCTTCGAAGCCCCAGCTTAAATTTTTCATGAAGTGCTTTATAATGGTTATAGCACACTAACATACTAAAATGCCAGCAGAATAAGCCTAACGGTCTTTCGTGTCTGCTCGTTTGGTCAGCCCCCACCCTAGAAGCTGACCTTATGTCTCCGGCTTCTCCTTTCCAGTCCCGGATATTCTCGCTGCACTGGAGTTTGCTTCCAGAACCCTTCCCCATACCTATCCCAACCCCTCTTAAACCCCTCCACCGTCTCTGCCTCCACCAGCCCCCTGGGCAGCGCATTCCATGGCTCCACCACACTCTCAGTGAAGTAGAACCTCCTCCTTTCTAATCTCTCCCCCTCCAGCTTCCACCCATGCCCTCTAGTTGCCCCCCCTTCCTTCTGAGCACCCTGACTGCTCCTCCCCTATTTACCCCTTCATGTACCTGAAGACCTCTATCATGTCCCCCGGTCCCTCCTCTCTTCCAATGTGTACATATTTAGCTCTTCCAGCCTCTCCCCATAGGTCCTGTCCCCAAAGCCCCAAATTATTTTGGTTGCCCTCCTCTGGACCCTCTCCAGGAGTTCAATGTCCCTCTTTAAGTGTGGCCTCCAAAACTGCACGCAGTACTCGAGGTGCAGCCTCACCAAGCAGTTATATAGTGGGAGTATCACTTCCTCCTTCTGAGGTGATCCCTTGTGATGCATCCCAGCATCCTGTTGGCCTTGCCACTGCCCTCCTACAAGTCTCCGAGTTGTTCATCTTGACATCCACCACCACCCCCGGGTCCCTCTCAGTCGTCGAGACTTGTAGCATCCCCCAGGGTGTACACTTGGCCCGGGTTTCTGGCTCCCAGGTGCAGCACCTTGCATTTCCCTGCATTGAACCTCAGCTTCCACTTTCTACACCACCTTTCCAGAGCCTCCAGGTCCCTCTGAAGCATTAGTTTTAAATCAAAATTAACTTTCCTCACCACAAGCAGGCACTTTTAAACAGATGGTGCATTTTACTCACACCTCATAAAAATCCAAACTTATTTGTGAAAGAGTGTACACCGCGGCTCTGGTGTCTGGTGCCATAGCATCTCGTGGATATGAGGTGGCATCAGCAGTACTCATTCAGGCTGGCCTGGCACAATGTATTTTTTATTTACAGAAAGGATACCTGTTACTTTTAAGCAGATGTAGTGGCATTTTTAGATTTTGTGATCATAGCAGTTTGTACAGGAGCACAGGTGACCTACACCATGGATACTGGGAAATCATATATATATAAAAATTAAAAAAAAAAAAAGGTGACACTGTCGCTTTATGGCATAACCACGGGTTGAGTTATTTATTTTATTTTTTGTTGTTAACTGGGTAAGGCCCACTAGGCACAGATGCCTGTTTTCTGGGGCGACCCGGAAGCACTGGAGAGGTGAAGTGACTTGCTCAAAGTCACACAGTATGCAAGTGGAGGTTGTGGGAATTAAACCCAGGTCTGTCTGCCAGATGTACCAAGCTCATTCATAGCTCATTACTCTAACCCCTAGGCTATAGTTATCATTAGTTAATGTAACACGAACGGGATTATGAGGAACAAGACGTAGTCAAGTGCCCCATGCTGCTCAGGTTAGATTAACAAAGGTAACCAAACCTCTAGAGTGCTTTAAAGCTATCAAACTACAATATTTTTTATTATTTTTAAACTGAATGTTTTTATAGTTTCAAGTCCAGCTGTTTTTGTATATGAGGGTGTCCAGCTGTTAAACACAACCCTTTTGAGTGCCTGACAGTCAATCAGAATGCCCCATTTGCAGCCTTGATTTATAATGTAGGAATTTTACCCTGCCATTCTTGCCCCGACCCCACCCCTCCTCCCCCTCAGTGAAACAAATGCATCATCACAAACATCATAGTTATTCATTTATTTATTGCATTTTGGTAACCGGGTGAACCCAATGAGACCAGAGACCCTTTTTTCAGAGATGAATCAGAGTTAATGACATACATCACTAATACAGCTGTTCACATACGCCCCACGTAGCTCAGCAGTTCACAACATACATTTGGCTCAGAAATTACAATAGTAGACGCAACAGACATTGAATTCACATACAGAGTACTGCAACAGGAATTAGTCACGAAGGAAGGAGGCAGTTGGACAGTGACAACATTATAAATAATTTTCACAAGTTCTTATGCTAGGCGGAATGTGTTCTATGTGTCAGACCTGCTATAGTGTACAGGACCTATCTGACCTTTAACAGTGTACAGGAGAACAGCATTCGGGGCTAGGAAGGGGAGTTACCGGTAGCAGCTGCAAAGACACTGTCCCAGCATGTGTGCTTTTATGCCGGATTTGAACCATTCCAGGGTGGAGCTTCTGGTCAGTTCCTCCAGGAGAGAGTACCAGAGGTAGGGTGCCGAGTATCCAAAGGATCTGTTGCCTAGGTTTGTACGTACACGGGGGATACTGAGGAGGCAGCTACCTGATAACCACAGAGTCCGCGGGCGAGCTTTTGAATTCAGGAGGCCAGTTAAGCGGGGTGCCAACATTGGTGAATTTGTAGGTCAGACATAGTAAGGGATAGGAGAGTTTATGCCCTATTGAGGGCCAGTAGAGGTTTGCAAGGACCTCACAATGATGCCTCCTGGCCGGGGAGCGGGTAGCAAATCGTGCAATCTTATTATAGAGAAACCAGACTGCATACCAACTGGATAATCCACTGTGGTATATCTGAAAACTACCTGTGCTCTGAATTTATTTGTTTCTGTTCACCCGGCAAGCTCGCTGGAACAACGTTTTATTTACAAGAGTGACCCAGACAGATCAAGACATTATAGCTTATAAACTCACAAAGCACTGCACATCTCAAACAGATTATTGAAGGCATTACTGTACCTAAACATTTCAAAAATGCTACTGTTGTATAAGAGACAAAGCATTCTGTGCTACAATATAGAAACAGAGAATTTGTCAGTGGAAGAGGATCGCTTGGCCCATCCAGTCTGCAAATAGCGTCATCTAGTATTCAAAAGCAGTACAGCAATCTAGTGGAGAAAGCTGTGAATAGGAAAAAAAAAAAAAATACAGCCATCTGCTGGTGGTCCATGGGACAGCAAGCATGAAAGTCAAAGGAGTTCTCTAGCCTCCCATCTAGGGAAGATTTCCATTTATTTATATCATTTCAGAAGTTTTACCAAGAAAAACATACTGAACTGGTATTGACTCATTTCCAGTTGCATCGGGGGTGGGGATGGGGAACAGTACAATGTAGTAATCACGTCAATACAAATGAGGCATACAATGACTGGAGCTGCTGCCTCTGGAACACAAGGTCCCACGTCCGATTTCCCGTAAGGGCTGGAGGTGTGTCCGTCTAAGTGGCGGGGACAGATTTAATCTACATTTGGTCACATGGCCGGATGACGGACAATGATTAAAACGAAGAAAAGAGCATGGTATTAAAATGTTCGAAGACTGCTTACCACATGGCTTGGACTGAAACGGGCTTGAAGATATGGACTCTATTATCGGTGGAGACACTGAAGCCACTGGAAGGAAAGCACAGAAACACAATATCAGACTCTCAAACCTGAAATGGTTTATTGACTTCTACAGGCTCTAAAGTCTGACTAACTGCCTGCTTTTATTAAAACGCAGTCGAGGCAATGTTATACTTTTGTTTTTACAATGGACAACATGGAGAGTAGCTGGTTCAGCTCTGTACCAACAAAAGGCACATACCAACCGGTCCTCTTGTGTGCTCATTCATTTATTTTAATTCATTCCTTTTACTACTATTTCTGTTCCCTGATCCCTAGCAGCATCCCCGAAGGCCCCATCACTGACCTGTCCTGCAGACGTACAGGTCAACCATCACCTGCACAGAGCAGTGTTCAGGCAGGTGCACTGCCATGTAGGGTCGTAACAGTACCTGCGGGGGTGGAGAGTGAGCCAGTGCATTCTCCTCCAGGTTTCGCCCTCCCAAAACTGGGTGTCTGTGGCAACGCAAGCATGCATGTGCATGTTGACGCACCTATATGCTGTGTCAGCAGATACCACCTCCACGTCTGCTGGCCCGCAGCCAGGGTCACCCTGCCTCCTCCAGGTGACCGTCATAGATACATACATAGAATCTGTCAGCAAATTAGGACCACCTGGCCCACCTAGTCTGCCCACTTTTTCTACCCTTAACTTATGCTGCAAACTGTAGTTGATCTGCGACTTTCCTACTCTTCCCTTTTTCTAGGGTTCCCTTGTGTGTGTCACATGCATTTTTGAATTTCTCCACCATTTTTACCCCTACCACCCCTGATGGGAGGCTGTTCCAAGCATCCACCACCCTCTCTGTAAAGAAATACTTCCTCACATTACCCCTGATTCTTCCTATCTCCAACTTCATCTCATGTCCCCTAGTTCTTGTCCATCTTCTTTTCTGAAAGATGCTACCCCTCCTGTACCAGACTGATCTCTTGGGTATTTGTCTCCATCATGTCCCCCTCTCTCTCTCTTCACATTTCTTGAGAACACATGTTGAGGTGTTTCAGCCTCTCCTCGTATGACTTCTGGTGCAGCCCCTGTACCATTTTTGACGCCCTTCTTTGGACCGACTCGACTCTGTCTTTCCTGAGATGTGGTCTCCAAAACTGGACACTGTACTCCAGACGAGGTCTCACTAATGATCTGTATAGTGGCATCACCACCTCCTTGTTTTCAGTTTGTGATGCCTCTGTGCACCCCAACATCCTGCTGGCCCTTCTGTCTTCTCACAATGTCCAGCCACCTTTAGGCGCTCAGATATAATTATTCCTAGATCCCTCTCCTGTTTGGTGGCTGACAGCCCCCCCCCCCCACGAGTATTCCTCTCTTGGGTTCCCATAACCTAAGTGCATAATTTTGCAGTTTGCGCTGAATCTCAACTGCTATACATCTGATCAGTCCTCGAGCTTACCCAGGTCCCTTCTCATTCTCTCCACACACACCCAGTGTGTCTACCCTATTGCAGATCCTTTTGTCATCTGCAAAGAGGCACACCTTCCCCTCCAGCCCCTCTGCAATGTCGTCTATGAAGACATTAAAGAGAACTGGGCCTAGCACCCCACTGGTCACCTCCCTTTCTACAGACAGAACTCCATTCACTACCACCCTTTGTGTCCTACCACTCAGACAATTTCTAACCCAGATAACTACCCCGGATCTGACTCGCAGGCTGCTCAATTTGTTTATTAGCCTTTTATGTGGGATGGTATTGAAGGCCTTGCTAAAATCCAGGTAGGCCACATCTATTGCCCCTCCCTGATCAATCGCCCTTGTCACCCAGTCGAAAAATCTATTAAGGTTTGTTTGGAAAGACCTGCCTAACATGAAACCATGCGGTCTTGGATCCTGCTGTCCGCTGGATTCAAAGTATGTCACAGCTCCTTCCCCGAGTAATAATTCCATCAATTTTCCTACCACTGAGGTTAGACTGACTGACTTATAGTTACCAGCCTCCTCCTTGCTCCTGCTCTTATGGAGAGGGACAACATTCGGCCTCTTCCAGTCTGCCAGAACCACACTCATTTCAAATGATTTGTTGAATAAGGCTGTCAGTGGTCCTGCTAGCTCTTTTCTTAGTTCCTTTAGAATTCTGGGATGTATTCCATCCGGCCTCATTGCTTTATCTATTTTCAGTTTTTCTAATTCCTTTAGGATGCCTCCTACTATGAATAGAGTGGTATCTACACCCTAACCGACTGGTGTCCATACTCAACTGGTGGGACCTTAGAACCCCCCAAACCAAGGCAGGAGGAGAACTGCTCTTGGACATGCGATCCTCCTCCTCCAGCCAGCAACCCCCCAAGTGATCCTGATCTTTTCCCAAACATTGGTCACCAGTGTGGCAGGTGGAAAGGCAGTCAGTGCCTCAGCCCACCTTTCCACAGGGCTGGCTCACAGCCTCAGTGCATGGCAACTTTATGACTTTGGTAGGGTGATTCTTTTTCAGTTATTCCACTAAACCCCTTCACCCCGGAATTATGCTGCACTACCGGCAAAATGAGTCACAACAACCCTGACTGCACAGCATCACAAAATATCAGCGCATGGGAAAATCAATTAGTCATTCATTCAACAGATCCTTCTTCTCTTGACAGTTTGGAAACACATAATATTTTATCGTTCTCTGCTCATTTAAATGGTTCACACCTTCAACAGCAATTGGAGCAGCCCTCACACTAAGGTGCTGTCTTCAGCAGTGCTCATTTGGAGAGGTAATCGGTTCTGTGGGGTCTTTTCATTTGCCACGTGGGTAGTAGTCCTCTGCCACAACCCCAGCTGGAAATGTCAACCCCCACTCCCAGCAAGTGTAGGGGTTAGGCAATTATTGAAACAAAAAGGGTTCAAATTAAAAAAATAACACCTAAAGTCTTCGTGCTTTTCCTTCTCCCTGCAGTGACTCCTAAAAGACTGGTGACCTATTAAAGCTCTCCTATTAGACAGGCAGAACACACACGCACACACACACACCCCCCTGGCGTCAGGAAGGATCCACCCAACAGCTCCTCCAGCAACTACAATGAGCAATGTCTGCCAACTGGGAGAAGGCTGTACAGACGGTTAGAAATGGGCACAGACAGGTGTCCCTTCTAGATAAGGGTAGCAGATTTGGTAACTATTTTTCTTTTTTTTAACAAAGACGAAACCAAACGGCTACCTCTGCCAATCTTGGCAGCCCCTCTTTGGGCAACACAGACTAAGCTAAGCAGGAGACAAAAAAACATCAGCACCATATCTCTGGCACGTCACAAGCTGGCAGCTTTTCAGAATGGTAACTTCAATGCCACCTTCTCTGGAGGACAATGGGCACCTAGAAACAAGGGGCCATCGCAGCCAGCAGAATTTACCTCTGGCAACACAGGGATTATAAACAGGCCAAGGAAAGTAATGCCTTCACCGAAAGCACACAGGAAGTGTTTTTTTTTTTTGTTGTTTTTTAAATTATTATTGTTGCTACTACAAGAAGTCCCAGTGCAAATGCATTATAAGTATATGTATTCTGTAGGCAAACCATTGGGAGCTGGGTTTGACATTATTTCAGCAGGACTAATGGTGCCTGAAAACAGTTTCTAGTCTTTAGTCTACCAATCCACAAAGCAGCAACCTGACATGTGTTTTCTCCTCAAAGCGTGCGAGTCTGCTGATGCTACTGCCCCAGGCACAGACCAGGTCTGTGTACAAGGGCTACAAACACTGTTCAATATCCATTCCACTCCAAATGCAACAATACTGGAAGCATGCCACTACTTCGAGGTAGCGTGGGGCTTGCATTTCCCCAAGGAGAGATCAACTTCTCTTTTTGTTTTGGGGTAAGACTAATAGTAATAATCATAACAAAAGAACACAAATCACAGGTCAGACACTTACCCATCTCCATCCAGGTGAATGAGGGTGTCGCTCCAGAGGGGAAGTACCAGGCCCAATGTACAGCTACTGCTGTAAAAAGAACACAGAACCTCACCGTCAGCTGTAGTATCTGGGTACACTGACGCTCAACCCTCTCCCCCCACTACTACCCACCACACAACTTTTCACAGACACACAAGGTATGGCGAATATAAAAGCAGAAGTGCAGTGAATATGAGCAGAACATTTGACCCTACCTGTTTTTCACTATAAGAGAGCCCAGACATCTTCCAGCTTTATTTGGTGGTGATTTTTTTCTAGTTCCACCAAAATCTGAGTATTTTACAAATGTTTTAATTTAGTTCCCCCCCCCCCAAGAAAAAAAACAAAAAAAAAAAAAAACATGGTCACCAAATTTGGCTTAGAAATACCATTATGTAACTGCCAACGGTTAACACCGAGAAAATACGCTAACAGTGCACAGTATGGGACATACCTGCAAAAGCCGATTTAACAGGCATGCCAATATTTGTATTCATTGTAGCTGAAACTAGCTTATTTGGAAAAATATTTTTCATTACACTGCTGCTTTAATGAGACATCAGAAGATTTCTTTGGACTGGTTTTCCAGGGTTTCTATAATGTCACGTAAGGTCCCCCGATATGTTTGGATGTTTGTAATTTTTCTTCTTTTGACCATTAAAGGCACACTAAGCGTGCTTCCAGGTGCGTCCTGGGTGGTGGGTTACATGGACCTCTTTTTACTGATGGGGAATGTTGCCTACTGACACTGGAAAACTCCACTACCCTTCATCAGTAAGTGCCATGGGATCTTCCACTTCCACCTGGACAGTGACCCGAGATGGGCAGACGGGACCTCGGTTTAGCATCTCATTCAAAGACCACCACAAAAAACTGCCTGTATACACGGAATGTTTTTGTTGGTGTTGGGATGACATGTACTTGAATATCATAATTCATGAATCTGCAGCAGCTGTCACGTGCCAAAAAGAGAAAGCCCCTTTTCTAGTTGCCACCGATGGGTAGGGAGTGAGAGGCACCACACAACTCCCTTGACCTTGTGGGATGTTGTCAGTCAGTACAGCATTTTTGCTGTGGTTTCATGGAGACATTCAAAATAATTCTGAGTAGCAGATTATAAACAATACTAACTGTTTAAGCAAAAGGGAAACTTTAGCACAAGAAAGACTGTGGATATCAAGAACTGTGATACTTGGGACCTGATCCACAAAGGCACCCTAGATATACATGAACCGCGTATACCTAGGATGCCTTGATCCACGCTGGTACATCCACATAACCAACCCCCGAGGACCCATGCAAGTACTGCTGTGCAGAGCTGACAGGCTAGGAGGAGGTACCGCGCTGGACACCTGTCATCCAATCGAATACCTGAGCCAGTTTCCATCAGGATTCCGGACTCAGCAAAGCAGGCGCTGGTGGGATATGACAGTCCTCCAAAGCCTGTCAGCAAGCCAAAGTCCAAGCTTCACCGGTCGGTGCCAGTTTGGTCCCCAGCTCTCCATGGAGGCTCCAAGGGCTGGAGGCAGGAGAACTGGCAGCTGATTGGGAGAGGACTGGTGTCCTGTGGCTGTGTGGATGGAGAAGTGTACCCGTTACTGCAGCCCTTACTTTAGGGTTACATAGCCTCTGCCTGCCCTGAACAACATGGTAACTAGCATGTAAATGAGGCACAAGGCTACTCCCTGTCAACAGCGCTAGGAGTATTAAAACATGGGTCGAATTAGACCCACTGGTGTAAAAAAAAAATGTGGGTCAAAATGAGAAACAACTAAGTCAAAACCTAATCAAAAGTTCAAATTTCACAAGTACAGAAGATAAAACTTGTCAAGAAAAAAATACCTTCCTATTGTTCACTTTTCCATCTTTCAGCTATTTATTGTTACAGACCGCATACGCCACTAGGGACCCACTGCCAAGTGGAAAGTGGGTCATTTCTGGGAAGGCTGCAACTTTTTACCTTTATGCCCTATTTAGTTCGGCCCCTTGTCACAGCCATGCATGCAGGGGCACCAGCAGCAAGGGACTGTATGTGGAAGGGACCGTGGATGTAAGGAGGTCTCCTTTGTGCACCACACAGCCATGGAAGTAACCCTATGCGGGAGCAGAAGGTATTATGGAATAGGCCCCAAGTAATAACAGAGGGACACAGTCACTGATGGCCAGAAGGAGCTCTAAGCTCATCAGGTCCGCTGCCTTCCCGATTTATAAGCAGGGATTACTATGTACTATGTATGCTGTTCAAACAAGAGACCACTTATAAGGATTCCTCACCCACTCTAATTCCCAGGATACCTGGTGATTCCCATGGTAAATAGATATTTATCCAAGCTTACCTTTAAGGCCCATATGGTCTTATCTCCACTGATAGGCTGTAACATTGGTTCACCACACTGAGAAGAAGGGTCTCCTAACATTACTCTTAAATGTATCACCTCTGCATGTCAGAGCATGTCCCCTGTGTCCTGCTAAAGCACGCTAAATCAAAACATCTGCCAGTTTGATCTTGACGATACTTTTGAGTATCGGAAAGATGACTTGTATAGGATTCTACCACAGTTTGAGTCTGAAGAAGCTTAAAGAGCTTCTTACAATGTGAGAGGCAAGTCCCACACATTCTGTGTTTGCCCTACTACCTTCAGTGCAGCAATAACGGACTCAAGTGTATGTTGGGGAGGGGGAAGAGAACGCTATATAATACCCAAAATTTAGTCTATGGCCCAGCCTGGTGGCACTACTTCACACCCACACACCTTGGCCCGGAGGAGCAGCTCTCAAGCTCCACGGAGGGAAGGTGACTCGCCCCACCATACGAGTGCCTCCTGTGGTCAAAGGGGGAGAAGTCATGGGTGATCATGCAAATTCAGCTCCTCCCCCACAGGCAGATGTGTGGCAGGGGCATCATACAACTAGGTTGTGGAAGCAGATTAGGGGGAAATCCGCCTCCTCGCTGCCAGTGACAGCCAGTCCCCCCATGCACCATGTTGCTGACCCCATATGCACCAGCACGTCCATGGATTGGTATCTGCAGCTGGGTTGGTCTAGTCCCCACTGCATGGGGGCAAGGTCCTGGGGATCTGCTGGAGCAGAGAGTCTGGACAGGCAGGATGAGGGCTGGCCCGGTGACTTAAGGACACAATGGGGCCAGGAGCAGCATGAGGTAACTACTGCCCCTGTTAGGTAGGCAAGGATAGAAAATTAAGAATTAAAAAACATATAGTGTATGGTGGAACGTTGTTCTCACCTCAAATTCCACCTTACTGAAGAGCTGTTCACCACAGCCAGCAAAATGAATGGAATGCTGTACTGACCGTACATGCAGAACAGCGTTCCATTCATTTAGATTTGAAAACTCGAGTCACGGGTTGAAATAATGAACAGAAAACTGCCGCATGTCAACATCATTCACAAATGCCTGAAAAACTAACGCGGCGGTTTTCTGAAAGGGCACTGTTAATTTTAATGCAGGATCACCCAGATATTGTACTTTACTTACAGTTTTCTCTGCTTCAGGACAGTTATTTTTCTCGCCAAGCGCGACGTCTGGCCACCATGTTTTTTTTCTCTAAATCCCGCCCACAGCAGAGTGGCAACCAATGGACATGTGCACTGCTATGTTAGGGATGCCCAGTCCCTAGCAACCACCCAACTCAGTCTCCTAGCGAGGGGAGACACCAATTTCTTTATCCATGATTTAAATACACTCTGGAAGCCTAAAAATGTTTTTAAAATAATTAGAGGGGCACCATACACTATAAAAAATACAGGATGAGTAACCCTATACAGGGCAAGTATGTTCTGCCACCTCGGGGTCTGATTCCCAAGGACCTCTCGAGCTTTGCTCTCGAGGTCACAAGGAATCAGACCCCTCTATGGCAGAACACACTGGTTCTGCATGGTTACCCATCCTGTATTCTCTATTTTATACTACAGTTCCTGTACTGCAAGTATTAAACTCACTGAGAGACAGTGAGCATGAAAGGCACCATATAAAATCATAATTCTGTTCTTCGGCACCAATATCGAACTCATTGTTTTGTATAGCACTTTGGGATATAGTGTGTATGGAAGACACTATACAAAATCCAAACTATTCTAGACTAATGTAAGCACTCACTGCTGAGCCTCTGCTCTAAACTGTTGGGTCCCCGTCTGTCACTATGGCCCTGTTGCCACTAGTGGGCAGCACTAGACATTACTGATGGGAAACCAATCAAACCAGAACCCAGGCAATACATATAAAAGCCTATTGGGGCAAGCTCTAGAGTCTGAGGACTCCAAGGGCTAGCAGACACACATAAAGGTTTGCACAAATAACTTGTGTTGACTACGCAAGATGAGCTGACGGAAACGTTTTTCCAGACAAGCTCCCTTGGGTCAGAGGACTATTTTTAGTGTTTCTTTCATCAACTACTAATCAGAGCAAGAGCCCCTAGCAACAACCCTAAACCTACTTATAAATACTCCAGGTATTCTGCCAGCCAATCCATCTACAGTGCACAGCTGCTAAAAATAGCAAGGACCCCATCTGTGGATTGCAACGGACTCTATTTAGCCTGCAGGATTAGGGCCTATTGGGTGCTCACTTTCTAAGGAAAACTCTGAGTGGTCACAAAAATCCTGGTGCTTACTGGGGTTAAAGGTTCTGTTGGGCTGCGATTTGGAGCTTTCTGCTCTGACTCAGTACAAGAAATGCTCATGAGGCCAACGACCCCATGATGGACACCCGCCTAAGCTAAAACCCTGCTGTTGTGAGTTGGAACCTCTGATTAAGGGCTGAAGAGCAGATTTCCATCTGTATTCATTACAGTCTTTGTATAGAGCCCAATTAGATGTGAAATGTATATTACCCATACCATTATTTATTGCACACGTAAATAAGTTTATTCATAAAATCCCTGAAAAGGAATACCCAGTTAAGCCTACATTCATTTTAAACCAGATCCTAAACATTCACACCCCCCATTACTACAATAAGATAGACGGGCAAATAGACAGACAGATAGTATGCATATATATGTGTGTGTGTATAAATATATATATTTATTTATAAAATGGGTTTGAAAAAAGAAGCTAATCAATTGGTGAAAGATCATCAGGTGACCGGGCGTCTATCAGAGTGTGACCGCACACCTGCACTTTTACCCCCCCCCCCCCAAAAAAACAATTTTAACATTTTATAAGATAGATAAACCACTCTGAGGTGTGTGGTCGCGCTCTAATATATGCACGCTTTGGGCCGTTGACGCACACCAAGGCATGCGTATATCAGAGTGCGACTGCACACCTCAGAGTGGTTTATCTGTTCCATATATATGGCATCAGTTTTCTACATCTCTTATATATCTGTTTCCAACTAACTCCAGAGAGTCCAGGGCTTTTCAGTATTAAAGGAAATGTGATCTTCAGATGAAAAATTCAATATATAACAGCAGCAAGCCCAAACGTCTCAGTCACAGTGGGAGAGCAGTCAGGTCTAATTTTTACGGCTGCATGGGTGCAGCTCAGCAGGCATTATGCCAACATTTGAGGAGAGCACCGTGGAAGCATGTGACCGGACAGCTGTCCGATGTGCTTCCACAGTGCTGCGGTACAGTTACCGGTGCTTGCGTTTATGCAGCTCTCTCCTCCGCCGGCCACATAAACACACCCACTTCGGGGGCACTTCTTTTTCTTCTGCAACTGCAGAATTGACGGACGCTGTACACAACATGGTGGCACCGAATCAGACTGCATATGTGCAAGTATCGCACATGTGCATTTCAGTCATCGCTACCATCTTGTGCACTATGGCGCTTGTAAAAGCTCGGGGCAGCCGTGCTGGCTCTGGCCAGAGTTTGTTATGATACAGTGGCGTGCTCCACACTCAGGGTGGTAATGCCATTGTTTTAAAATTTCTATTTATACCCTTGTCTCGCCAGCTGTCCCCATCTTTCTGCTCTGCTCCAGCTCAAACAACCACCTTCACAGGGACATACCCACTCCTCCTCCTTCCCATGGCTTGCCGCCATGGTGGGGCACCCATCAAGTCATTCTAATCCAGCTTCAAGAGGAGAGGTGCAGCAGTCAATGATGTGGAGCCTGCAGGGAAATCCAGGACTCATCCCATCACAGCTGTTTTTTGTTGTTTTTTTTCCCCACCAGTGCTTCACCAAACCCCATGGGATGCTGAGTCACGGGCACGAGCATGAAATGCATGACACAGCACCAATGTCAGTAACATTCATACCCACCTGTCGGTCCTCTGACCACATTACCACCTGTGGTCACCCAGTTGGAAATATCATGGCTTAGGACAGTCCCCTCCTTCCTGGAGAACAGTATCCTCCGGGACGTTCGATTCTCCCCTCCCCGCCTCCCCACTCCCTAACAGCTCTGTCTCGTTTGGGAGCCAGGTCACAGGCATCACAAGTGGTAGTCCTACTACTCCAATGGGCTGGCCAGGCAGTGCCATTTTCAGGAAGCCTGGGCACTCTTTATGTCAACTCCTCACTACCTCCCATTCTGACGGATGAAGGAACAGAAGCTGATGAGGTGCTGTCATCATAAACCATGTGCAGGCAAACCCACACACCATGATGTTAAGTGTAACAGAGGTCTCAAAGATTGAAATGGAATCAACACTGAATAGTCTGCACCAACCAGAATTGCCCTGTCAGTTTTCCTGTACCTGTCTTTAGTGGAGAAATCCATTCCCAGGACAATACTCTCCTCGGTGTCCTGTCGGCCGTTCGTTGAAACTACCACCATGTACCGGGTGCGGCTTGAGTAAGTACTTTCCAACCTCACAGCCTGGAAAGGAAAGAGAATCAGAAATGTAGAAAATTACCTGACTTGAGCGTGCTCTCCCCCATTCCAGAAATTTATATAAGTGTAAGCAAAAAGGTCAAGACACATCTGGCCCAGCAGGACAGCAGTAGCATTACACCCCACTTGGGCCACCAGCAACCCACGTTTGGGAACAAGCATGGATCGTCATGGGCCAGCTGAGACAAGAAGGACTGAGCATCCAGGGACTGCTCTCCTACCTGTGGGGGGGGCACACTGTTCCCACTTCCTGACAGCCAACTAGTAGAGACCAGCAGGTGGCACAAGAAGGGGAGAAGTTTTTGCTGGACGCTTGGCCCGCATGTGTCACTGTACACCAGCACCCAGGGAGAAAACTTGGTGAAAACGCCACTCTGTCCCATGCTGGCACCCCCGACAAGCTCATGAATGACTGACTCGGCTGATCACACACACCATGCTGTGGTCCTGGGCCAGTGGTGGGTAACCAGTAAGTCTGTGACAAAGTTGGTGACGGGGCGCTGGTGGGCAGACCCGGGATGAGAAAAAGCTTGATTACCAAAAGGAGAAAAAAAATAATTCAACACCCCCCCACCCACACAAAAAATTACTTGATGAGAAAGAGCTGCCACTGGAAATAGTCACATGTTTTCCCACCCTCATCTCTGCCAATAGAGTGTAGTGTGAAGCAATTTCACGAGGACGTCGGGTAAGGAGTAGAAAATCCTCCAAAGGAACAGAGCTTGTCTGCTTCTCACGGTAACCCATTTTATCTGCAAGTGCATCTGTGCACATCAACAGTTTTAATCTCATGTTATCCCAAATTAACAAACCAGAAGTGCAAAAAAAAAAAAAAAATTTAATTCAGATCATTCAGTCAACTGTTAGAAAAGGCCCAAAGTGGCTGCCCTGATGCGTTGTCATGCAGGACTACTTGGGTTCAAACCAAACCTAGGCTGTCTCATTAGGAGGCAGACTGGGCTGAGGCAGCAGTGACCCCGCTGCTGGATCAGAAAGCTTGCTCCTGCCACAGGGGATGTGCAATGTGCATGCAAAGCAGACTGAGACCGCACTCACGTTGTGATGAGTGAGAGGGACCAGAAAAGGGGGGAAACCTACAGCCGTCTGAATGATGGCCTGAGCTCCTCGTTCCCTTGGGCTTTAGTGTCTGCTGGGAAGGCTCCCTCCAGAGCCCTTGCCATGATAGTCAGAGCCATGGGAGTAGCTGTTGGGCTATGGGAGGGTGGCGGGAGGGGGGTTCTAAGAGACACAGGCTGGAACAGGGTACATCTCTGAGTGTTGTACGTGGCCAGGTAGAAAAAGTTCTTTAAAAAAAAAAAAAAAAAAATCTCAAATGGGTTGGCTCTACTTTCACTAGTCTAAAGCCTCTCCCAGAAGAGCTGCTGAACTTCCATAGTGCCCCTCCCCCCAAAAGCTACAGCACAGCACTGTGTTCATCCTCCATCTCAATTGTACGCGGGTAGGTGCTCTCATTCAGATCCTAGGTAGTCTGTTTTTTACGATCCAGTCACTAGCACTGAAAGGCAGACACATCTGGGAATATATTCCATGAGGGGAAGGGGCAGTCAGAAAGCCCCTATTGGGTGTTGCGGAAGATCTAATTTCATCTTTTCTCATCCTTCCCACTGAGGATGTATTGGCGTCCCAGGCATAGGAGGCATGCCAGATGCATGGACCCCTATACTCTTCCTCACCCATATATGCTCCTAGATGGTGGTATGACACTGGGAGACTCACCCTACCACCTGTAAGGAGCATGATCTCTGGGATGCTCAAGCCTCCTGCTGGTCCTGTTCATTTGTTTTTCTTCAGTTCTCCGTTTTGTGCTCCACTCTGTGACCAGCATCCTTTAGGATAGTTCCTCAGCCCAATCACCCACTATCCAAAGGAATTGCTGTCTGCCATCTTACCCCTCATAGTGGTGCCATGGGAATGGCCAGCTTCTGAGCAGGATCAAGTGCAGAGATACTCAGTCATCGGTGCCAGGCCCGTGGGGGAACATCCATCATGCCACCAGTCGAGCGATTTTTTTCATCCTGGTATTCTCCCCTGGGACGCCAGACATGCAGTGTCACTGCACGTCTGCCAGCGTCCTATCCCCAGCTGGAGCCTCCCAACTGCCGTGACAACTAGCTTCCGCTAGTAGTCAGGCATGTTGCAAGAGTATAATCTGTTCCACCCAGAGGGAAAAAAAGCAGTCCACTGGACGCTCCATCCCCCCTCCCCAGACAACCTCCAACTCCTGGACCACTGGCGTAGCGAGTGGAAGCACAAATGCCCTGGCCCAGTTCACTTTTTTTTTTTTTTTTTTAAAGGACAAATAAATATGCGTTTCTCTTACAAGGTCCACTATGATCGATCTAAACAGATGAGAGGGGCTGGCCCGTCGGTGCAGCGGTTGGATTTCCACCTGCGACGCCGGTGAGCCGGGTTCAGGTACAGACCCAGACTGCCAGCCGGGAGGGAGAAGGATGGGTACGTGTGGTCGGTGCAGTAGCAACACCCAGCAGAGGCTGGGTTCACCACATGCACCGACGCCCAGTTGAATCAGGGGTTGGGCGGACAGTGGCCGTCACTGCACGTCCCCGCCCCTGCCTACAGGGGGAGAAACACCATGTCCACAGCTGTCTACATGAAGGCCTGCCCCGGGCCTCGATTAGCCTCCGCCGCCAGCTCCCCGCCCAGTTACTAGCGTTGCTGCACTGGAAGGGTCACAGTGCCGTGACCCCCGACCTCTTGGGGGCAAGCCAGGGATGACTGGGGAGTGCAGGCAATAGGCAGAGGTGGAGGCGAGGGGTCTGTGATTAGGACGGACACAGACGGCTGGAGGGGCACACAAAAAGTAGTAAATAATTAAAAAAATAAATAAATAAACAAAACAGATGGGAGGTTCTGCGCTGCTCCTCATCAGAAAAATGTGTTTAAGAACACCCTGATACAGCGTACACAGCTGAAGCGTGACCTCCACAGAGAAGGCCACCAGGCTGACATTTTTTCCAAAGGTAACAAGCGTGGCTGCTTTAAGAGGAATTTAGATCAAGTTTCAAACCAAAATCCACAGTACCAGATGTTGACCCTCATCTCAGTGGAAAACCCCCCCACGAAGTAGAGATTCAAGATGAAGTTTTTCATTATAAGGCAGAAAATCATTACTTCACAGGCCATCATAATAGGGATCCACTATGTCATAATTTTCTTCTTTGGTAGTTAAGTCTGATTTCCCACTTCATATGACGCCCCTTTCATAACGCATCTGGTACATCCACACGTTGAATACAACAGTTTCAGAAATCCCAGTTTATCACTCAGACCTCTACATACCCAAGAGCAAGAAGACACGACATTCCCACTAAAACGCAACCTTGTTCATTTACAGCTTGCTCTAGGTGTAGCACCATATCACATCGGTTATACTCCATCCAGATCCACAGTTAGAACAGCCCCCAGGAAACATGACCCCTTTCCTAACAACATACAGACTCTCACACGGCTGACGGCTGGCACAGCACGTTGGTGCCCTGTTGTGAGTTAGTAGTCTGAAGTGCCCGTTCATCGAACAGATTTAACTTCCAGCCTCCTCAACACATTTTATAAGCATTTTAGGGAGTGATGTCACAAACTGATGAAAGATTTTCCAAGTGTTGTGCATCGTCGTGTGGATTTCCTTATGGAAATTAATACAGTACACAGTACTTGGCATTTGAAAGGTAAACAATTTATTGCTCCACCATGCTGGCGGGGGAGGTTGCTTAAAAAAAAAAAAAGGTTTGTGTCTGGTGACAACAAGTTTAGCAATCAGCAGTCAGCTGGGTGTAGAGTAGCAACTGTTACACAAATAGAAACTTGTGCAGCAGCATAGGACTAAACTGAGTCTGGCTAATCCGTCGCCAATCAGGTTACAGTGCAGCCTTCCTGTCACTACATCCAAAAGGCGCTTCACAAATGCAAGGGAGATGCCTAAAGGCAGTGCTGAGCAAAAGGTAGTTCAAGTGAAATCTCTAGTTTCTGCTTGAATTCACCAACTCGAAGGAGAGTTGACAGCTTTCTTGGGGGGGTTGCTGATGTAATAGAGGGGAAGATGACATCTAGTCTGCAGGAAAGGGAGAAAACCTAGATTCACAGCCATCAACTACCTCTCCACCAGTTAGCATAAAAAAAGGTCTGTAAAATGCAGAGCAAATGGCCCGAATGTGTAGCGCATTTAATTTTAATATGAATAAAAATAGTAGGTATCGTGTTTAGTGGTAAAGTAAGTATGTTTAATTTGTTAATAGTCTGTATGTCCAGAAATTAGCTACAGAATTCTGTGGAACATCACTGTATATTTCATATGCCCCTTGGCTGGGGGAAGGGGCCTGAATACATAGTGCAGGCAGTTCTGCACTTCCAGGAGCCTAGAAATGAACTGAAAGGGACAATGATGGAAGAAAGCTACTAGAGGAAGGTTTCAGGCAAGCCGGTCCATCAGCGCAGGGGTAGGGTTATTGCTCGTGATCCGGGTTCCGGAACGAGCCTGGATTATCAAGAGCCAGACCGGGGGCAGAGGAAGAGGAGGAATGAGGGTCTTGAAAAGATCTTTCCTCCACTGAGAAGGGAAGGCCACACTTCCAGCTACTCTATTACCATCTGGATGAACACGGGGGTGGTGGTGAAGTGGGGCTCACGGGCACACATTTGGGGAGATGCAGCCACTGATGCATCAGCTCACTGGCATCTGATGCCATACATGCAGGTGTCCTTACAGAAGGAGGGACAGAAAAACCTAGAAATGGGGTGTCTTCAGCAGGGAGGATGACGCCAAGTCTTATTTTCCCATGGCCAATGCGGGTCCTGCTGTCCAACCTCTAGAATGACTGCAGCTTCAGCTCACCATGGCTTCTGGCTAGACTGGGTGATAATTCAAATGGCAGTGCCCTGCTGGGGAGGGGATATTAACTGGAGGGGTCCCAGGGCTGTGGCACAGAGCTGGAGTTGGTGCAGCTAGAGAACTGGTCAAATGGGGCTCCACAGCTAGGAACAAAGAGCACCTCGACATTGATGGAAGCAGGTCCACTGAAGGCCACAACCGAGGGGCATAACAATGTGTGTTCAAGAGAAGGTCTCAGGCCTGACTTTCCGCAAGGAATCTACAGATGTAGAACTGGCTGGATCACAGAAGCAGATCTGGAGGTCATCTGCACAGTATTCAAAATCTAGTGGAGGTGTGGGGGAGACACGAAAACTGTGGTGGGGTTCAAGAATGCATGGGATAAGCACAAGGGAATCACAGTGGAAAGGAAGGGGGGGGGGAGAAAGCTGTAGATCGAGTATGGTCTGCGGTAACAGTAATACTCCCCAGCTGTCATTGGGCACAAATTTGACCTTTATTACCACTAGCATTCAGGAGGCCAGCGTGTCCCAGCTGGGGGTCCTCTGCTGGCCAAGTGAAGCTATGCCTCCATACTGTTAACTTTCCCCACTGCAGGCATATCCCTTCCCTGATCTAAAGGAGAGCCTTGGTGCCAGCTAAAAGGGTCCCAACAGTGTGCCGGATGGCTGCTACTGTGTAGGCCCCCCTTCCATGATTGTGCACATGCTCACAGCTGGCTGGGAGGATGCTTGACGTGTGGTCACCCTTACTGTCAATGGCTCCACCGCCCCAAGCTGCTATAAAGTGTGGTTGTGTGGTCCGATGGGCACCTCCCCCCACCCTGCAGGTCTCAGCTCTGGACATCCTGGTCTTAAAGTATACACCTGTCTCCCCAGTGTCCCAAAGCATTCCCCCATCACTCAGTGCCACAGAGACAGCCGATATATGAATTAAGTACTTATACATGTTAGCATACAGGAGAGGCTGTATGCAAGACAAGCCGAGTGCATATAACCCATAAACCCAGGTACTGAGCCATGGTCATAGGGTAACCTTGGTGACATCTGCCATGGAAACCACAGTGAATTAAGGGTAAGGATCCATGTTTTGGGTAATAAGGCACGGTCCAGGGTAACCACAGTGACATCTGCTATGGAAACTGCAATGAATGACAGGTAAGGATCTATGCTACAGGTGATGACAGTCCACAAATGAGTAACCTTGGCAACATCTACTAAAGAAAACACAGTGAATGATGGGTAAGGATTCATGCTTTGGGTAATAAGGCACAGTCCAAGGGTAACCATATGCACACCCTCCATGCAAGCTGCACTGAATGATGGGTAAGGATTTATGCTTCAGGTAATAAGGCACAGTCCAAGGGTAACCATATGCACACCCTCCATGCAAGATGCAGAGAATGATGGGTAAGAAGTCATGCTTCAGGTATTAAGGCAGAGTCCAAGGGTAACCATATGCACACCCTCCATGTAAGCTGCAGTGAGTGATGGGTAAGGATTCATGCTTCAGGTAATAAGGCACAGTCCAAGGGTAACCATATGCACACCCTCCATGCAAGCTGCAGTGAATGATGGGTAAGGAGTCATGCTTCAGGTAATAAGGCACAGTCCAAGGGTAAGCTTGTGCACATCCTCCATGCAAGCTGCAGTGAGTGATAGATGAACCATGCTACAGGTATTGCGGTTAAAGGACAAGATCAAAAACATCTTCAATGGCAAATCACAGCAAAATCAGTGACACACATCTTGACAAGAGACAGTCCTGGTTAACAGAGAAGAATTGGTGGATCCCAGAAACCAGATACTAGTGGGCTCTAACGCATTCAATTTTATTAAGAAAGTCTAGGAAGCAACTATATTTTCTAGTCGTAGCCACACTTTAAATGCTGTGAAGCATGGAATACATCTAATATCAATGGTATGAGGCCACATCAGGCATGCACAGACTTAATCCAAGAGCGTCAAGACATGTATGCAGATTTTTCTAACAGAAGAGGAATTCTCAAAATGTAAATCCCTCAAGATAACAGGCTGCTGGGATCTGACAACCGACAATAGAACCTGCCCACAATTCAGACAACCTGGAAAGAAACTAGGAGTGTGTCCGGATGGACAGTAAAGGATATCACGAGTAAATGTGGGAGGGTATTCTGGTAGCAGTAAAGTGCATCAGCAGTAAAACTGGGAGGGTGTTGTGGCAGGTAGCAAGTAATATCAGGAGAACAGGGTGCTTGGACATTAAACGATAAGGTAGGTGGTCTGCCTGAGAAGTCTGGCTGTCCTGCCCAAACCAAGGCTCCATGATGAGCAGGATTCTCCCAGTGCAGAGCCAGGATCCCATCACGGACAGCCTCGGGACAGGCTCCTCAGCCCAGGGCTTAGATCCCATTACTGACTGCCTTGGGACAAGCTCCTCAAGCCAGAGCCTGGATTCCATCACTGACTACCTAGGGACAGGATCCCACCTGCAGGGCCCAGATCCCATCACTGACTGCCTAGGAACAGGATCCTCAGCTTAGGGACCAGATCTCATACCCGACTGTCTAAGGACAAGATCCCAATACAGGGCCCAGATCCCATCACTGACTCCCTAGGGACAGGATCCCCAACTTAAGGCCCAGAAAGGATCCCCAGTGCAGGGCCCAGATTCTATCACCAACTGCCTTGGGACAGGATCCCCCACCAGATCCCATAACTGACTGCCTAGGGACAAAATCCTCAATGCAGGACCCAGATCCCATCACTGACTACCTAGGGAAGGGATCCCCAGCATAGGACACAGATCCCATCACTGACTGCCTAGGGACAGGATCCCCAATGTAAGGCTCAGATCCCAGCACAGACTGCCTAGGGACAGGATCCCCAAAGCAGGGCTCAGATCCCATCACTGACTGTCTAGGGACAGGATCCCCAGTGTAGGGCTCAGATCCCATCACCGAATGCCCAGGTACAGGATCCCCAATGCAAGGCTCAGATCCCAACACCAACTACCTAGGGACAGAATCTCCAATGCAGAGTCAAGATCCCATCACAGACTAAGGACAGCATCCTAAATGTTGAGCCCAGATCTCAGCATCTTCTTGGTGAGTGATCCAGTTCTGCTTCTTTAACAAAACTCTGAGAACCCCTTACAAACTGGCAGCATGAAGGCTTTCTCTGTTTGAACGATACGGATAGAGATGAGGGACAGTCAGAAATCTGCTACATAATCTGCAGTACGGTGTGCAAAACTTTATTTCCACATAGTACTATGTGCTGCAACACAAGTGACGTGATGCTTCTGCACCAAGCCATCACAACCCGGGTTGCGGAGAGACATCTCAAAGCTGTGCTGGAACTGCAAAACATTTCCACAGTATGGTGTAGCTGCCATTCTTCGGAGCCAAAAAACAAAAAAGGGATTAAACAGTATCAGGATCAAACAGTACAATTACCAGGAGGAAACAGTACCAGTATCAGAAACTCACCAATCGAATGTTGTCCTCCGGCCGCAGCAAGGTGAACATAGCCTGCAGGTGCAGCTGCAGATCCCCTGAAATATAAATGCAGACAGGAATAAGAATGCGGCACAATATTAGTCAAAATGAATTAATACAGCCTGTGGGTGCCTTAAAATCTCATATCTCATCATAAATCAAAGTATTGAAGGAGAAGCTGAACATGTATCAGATGTTTCAGGTGAACATAACGGTGGGGCGGGGCTTCCTAGAACCCTGGACACAGACCAAGAGAAGGCTGCAGTATTGAACTGCCAGCTTTCCAGTGATGGTAGCAGCAGCTTGCTGCTGACCTAGGAATGGCTGACACTGGGTATAGGCTGAGGGGTAAGGGAGCCATTAACTACTTGCCCCAGGAGTAAATAAAACCCCACACCATGCTTCAGAAAACATTGCTTTTTTTAAGTCTCAGATTTTTTTTTTTTTTTAATTTTTTCCCCCAGAAACGTCACATGATAGAGCCACAGCTCCTTTTCAGGGGTGGGTGTGTGTGTGCGCGCGCATGTGTGCATGCGAACACGTTTGGGGGGGGGGTTACAGAAACAAAGAGAAAGCAAGCAAGAAAGGAGATCACAATTACATAATTACACAGTAAACAGCATGCGTATAACAAATAATTATAAATGTCATGGAACAAACTAATCCTGTGAAGGCAGAAGATATCCTCAGAAGACATCAGAAGCAATAAGACAGGCAGAAACAAATAGGCTGGCAGAAGGAAATTACATAAACTGAAAGTTGAGTCGGGGCAACGTTATGAGAAGGCAAACTGCAAACATGCTGGTGGTTAAAGAACAGATGTAAATGACACTGTGGAACATTTATTTTATTTATTTAGTTTTTGTTTACCGAGTAAGTACACTAGACAAGTTTTATGCCTATTTTCAGGAACGACCCGGGAGAGTACAAAAGGGTACAATAGGTACATTGATACAGTAATTTGTTCAGACGAATACATTCAGGTACAAAAACAGGAGAAAAGACAATTTTTACAGTTTTTACATTTACGTGGAAGGTACACCCAGATACAGTGCTGGGGCAAGGTATAAGTTAGAGATAAATTCAATGACCAACAGGGCTGGTGAGGATTATGAGCATAGTACCATCATAACGTCGGTCAAGCAAGGGAGGGGGGATTTGGACGAGGACATTGTGCAAGAGTGGTGACGCCAGAGCAGGAGAGAGAAGAAGCTGCACCAGTGGACACCGGGAGGCTAAGGAGGCTTAGGACATTCACAGCGAGAAGCCACCTTAAGATGATCCCACAGGGAGGTCCGGAAACTCTTGTGAGAGGAGGCAGTGCGACTCTTTCAGGAAAGGAGTTCCAGAGCCTGGGCCATGGACAGCAAACTCGTCCCCATGTTGGTGCGGGAAGTAGGTACACTTAGTAGGCCGGGCCTTGGGATCTGAGCAGGTAGGGGAGAGGTCAGCAGGAGCAAGAAACCAGGCTGTTCTGAGGGTGCCGAGCTAAGTACTTTACTCACGAGGCACCCAGTGCTAAAGTTAAGGTGATTGAGGGGATAGCCAGCCAAGCTTCTCGTGAGCCTACAGTGATGGGTGAGGCGGGGCGCCAGGCAAAACGACAGATGTTGTTGTACGCTGTGCTCCATTTGCTTAGGAGGGTCTTGAAGTATGAGCAAATATGAGGGAGCCATAGCTGAGGGAGGGAAGTAGTACCCCTGGCAAGAGCTGCTTAGCCGCTGGAGTGAGGTTGTACCGAGCCCCAGGGCTATCCCCAGTTTGCAGTTTACCCCACTGCAGGCATTATGGATATGACTACCAAGGTCCAATTGGGGATCAAGGCCACTCCAAGATATTTGAGGGAGGTCACGGTAGAGAGGGAGCCATCTTCATAGTTGATATGTAGGGGAGTTGAAGAGGCTCAGATTTTGGCAGAGGAACCAAGAGCATAGCCTGGGTTTTGTTTTGATTTAGGACCAATTTATGGTTGGAGAGCCATGCCTGGATGTTCCAGAGGTCTTCAGATAAGTAACGGTTTAGTGCGGCTGTATCACAGGAGTGGGCCAGGAGAACCAGGTCATCCGCATACATGATGACACGGCAGCTGGAGACCACATCAGGGAGATTGTTGATGAACAGGGAAAAGAGTAGGGGACCCAGCACGGAGCCCTGAGGGACACCAGAGGTGACAGGCCGGGGCAGGAGGACTTTATTGAATTTAGTTAGTTGTTTTCTGCCATATAGGTAGTCAGAGACCCAGTTTAGGGGCGTGGGGACAAACCAAGGGACCTCATCTGCAGGGCAAGCAGGTCGTGGTCAACGAGGTCGAACGCCTTGGATAAGTCAATAGATACCACACCTGAGAGTTTTCCCTGATCCATAGCAGCTCTGATGCTGGAAGAGACTGAGATGAGAGCCGTGGAAGTGCTGTGCCCTTTACAAAAGCTGTGTTGGGCCGGGGTCAGCAGACCATGGGAGTGGATATACTCCGAGATTTGTTTGGCGACCACCTTTTCCAGGAGCTTGCTGACAGCAGAGAGGATAGCTATGGAGAAGTGTCCAGGATTTTGGGTCGCCCCTGCTTAGGGACAGGGGACGACCTTGGCAACCTTCCAGATATCCGGATCAGTCCCTGGGTAAGGGATAGGTTGAAAATGTGGGCCACCGGGAGGCTATAAGGGAGCACCAAGTTTGAGAAGCTTTGGCTCCAGATCATCAGGACCAGGGCTAGCATTCTGGGAGAGATCAAGAAGGAGAGACCTGACTGCTACCGATACCGCTCTTAGGTAAAATGGAGGCGTGGTCAGACCAGACTCCCATTGGGACGGGAGGCAGGGCAGTTTGAGTTTTGGGCTGAGGACCGAGCAGGAAGAGCAGAAGGAGGTCTGTGAAATGAGAGTTCAGAGCATTAGCAATCACGTGAGGATTGTTGCAGGAGACTCCTTCGATGAGCATGTCAGTGACCCCGGAATAGGCGACCTTCAACCAGTGACTGGATGGTTCTCCAGAACCATCTGGGGTCTTCTTAGAGCTGAGAAGGGCGGCCTTGCAAGTAGCTTTTGCCCCCTGATCATTTTCTTGCACTCATTTCTGAGTTTTCTGTATTGCTGCAACAGGGCAGTGTCGTGAGACGGCTTACCTGATGCCAGCATTTGTCTCTCGTCGCATGTGGGAGAGGAGACCCCTTTCAGCCACTGGGTGGCTGTCCACGGACCCTACGCCTAGTGATAGGGGCATGTCTATCTTGTAGATCCACAAAGATGTTGTGAATGCACACGGCCGATGAGGGATCCAGTGCTCTGTAGACTGTTGACCAGTCCGTGAGCCTGAGTTCCTCCAAGAACAGGTCAGGGTTTAATCTGGCAAAGTTTTGAACCTGGATGATTTTGTGGGAA
The DNA here is from genome assembly GCA_016271365.2 of Neoceratodus forsteri. Taxonomy (NCBI): domain Eukaryota; kingdom Metazoa; phylum Chordata; order Ceratodontiformes; family Ceratodontidae; genus Neoceratodus; species Neoceratodus forsteri. Next base: position 122,113,345 of record JADMNL010000030.1, on the reverse strand, counting down.
CCTTAGGGAGGGATATTCCATATACACAGAACGGAGAGTGGTCCGATATGGCGTGGTGGGGCCCCTACTGAGGAGATCCTCTCGACGGTTTGACATAATCCAGTCCAAGAGGAGCAGGAAGTGCCGCTTTGTCTTTGACGGGTGGGCTCCTTACCAGTTGTGTTAGGGATTTGGTGGCAAGCAGGGCCTCAAACTGCTTGACATTTTCTCCATCCCAGTTTAGGTTAATGTCCCCCAAGATAAGGAGTTAATTTACCCTGGTACTGGGACAGACAGTATCCAGGAGATGGGAGAGCCCTGCAGCCCGCTCTAGGTGGTTGTAGGAGCATACCACGTGCAGTTTCTGGTGTTGCCAAGCAGCAGCATGGTGTGGAGGAGCTCACAGGTTGACGGCAGCACGGAGGTGTGGTTTATAAGGGATACGTTGAGGTGGACCCTGTAGTAAATCAGGATACCTCCTCTCCTTTTGCTCCCTATTCTGTCCTGCCGTTTTAGCTCATAGCCAGGGAGCCTGCAGACCGAGTCGGGAATCTGGGGTTTAAGCCAGGTCTCGGTTATCCCCAGGATGTCAGGCTTGTAGAGAGTGACCCATGCATGTTGTGCGCCACGTGTGTGCGCCTGGATGGTAGCAAGTGCCCACCTGGCAAATTCTGTCAATAAAGAAGTGCGAGTATGTTTGTGTGTTTTTTCCTTAGTTTACAATTTCTGTCTGGGAAAGGCACACGGAGCCGAAGCTCATTTCCAGGTGCATCATGGGAGCACAGGGTGGTTACGTGATTTGCTTATAGTGGTCACACAGTATTCGAGCTGAGGTCGTAGGAATCAAACCCGGTCTGCCGGATGTGCGAAGCTTGTTGCTATAACCACTAGGCTATGCTGTTTGCAAGAGTCTGAGTGGAAGAATGTGTTTGTTACAAAGATGTACTACAGTTGCTTCTTTTTTGTTGGGGGTGGAGATTAAGGCTCTCAGAAACTGTTGCTGTATCCTTAAACAGAAGGTTCCAAAACAAGTTCAGCTTTTCTTTTGGCAGTTATTGGCAAGATGAAGCCTCCTCTCCTGGAGGGCTTAAGTCCAGTCCTCACTTATCCTCCTTCAGTAAATATCAGTCAGCGCTGTAATTACCTGGGAGAGTCCCTGAGTCATCATGCAACCCCCTCCAGGGCTCGAGAGTGGAAATGGCTGGGCCGGTCTCAGCCAGGTGCACTGCACTACCTGTAATGCCAGCTGCCCTCTGTACTGCTGCACAAAGGACTTGTAAGGGCTCCCTCTCTGCACTCGGCTCAAGTCAGCCACCTGTAGATTAAACATTCATCCCCCATGCACAAGACAGACGAGTGTATCAGCAGGCCTATTAAAATGTTCTTTTCTAAATCATTTCTTTATTATCCTGGTCGCTACCTGTCTCAGAGCAGCCTGACTAGGGTAGGACCAATGATTTTCCATTTTCAGCAGAAAACACCAGCAAGAACAGACTCTGTCATTTCTAAACCTGATCCTGGCAGTCTATTATACATGCAAACTCCCACTTTACACCAGTTTTGTGGACAAACCCCTCAATTTTAAGCTACATTTAATGCCCAAAACATGCTGATTTGCCCTCAATTTGGGAACAGAAAAAAAAGGGAGTTTAAGCCCCCAGCCTATGGAACAAGCTCCCCCCCTCAAGTCCAGGACGTCTCCTCACTCACGAACTTCTGCACCAGGCTCAAGTCCCATATACTAGCCACAAGTGCATGCCACTGCCATGGCTCTTAAGGTATCCCCTTTTTCTGCATCAAACCTTCCCAAAGGTGAGCCGACCATGTACCTCCCTCTAGTATCTGGACACCTAGGGACCAGTGCTACCTCATGTATATCACTATGCCAAGTAGTACCAAGGCAAAACTGTGTCATGATAACCATGTCTGTAACCACCTTATGCTTGAACAACCTATGTAATCAAAAGTTTTTCTCCACTGTATTTTATCTTGTATTGTTATCCCGGGTCGCCCCTGAAAAAGGGACCTTCGGGGCTCAGTGGGCCCACCCGGTCACCAAAATTTAATAAATAAATAAGGTTTTGCCTAACAGAATTAGCCATTTTTGAAAATGGAAAAAAAAAAAAAAATCACTAACTTGGTGCACCTCCCCCCAACGAAACACTGCCCTCCAATACTCCATGCCTTACCCCCACCTACCTGAGGAGTCTGGGATGTGAAATGCAGGATGATGATGTGAGGTCAGAGGTTCAGCTGATGAGGAGCTACAGTGGAGCCAAGGAAGCCTTACAATGAGTCTTGCTGTGTTCTAGGTTCCTAAGCCCCGATGTGTCTGTGGCTGGGCACTGGTAGGGGCCCTTCCCATGAATCCCCTTTTCTCCATCGATACCTCACTATCCACAGCCCTAATATGACCAGTGATCTTGCATGTAATGTGCCCAGGTGTCTCCTGCCCTGTCAGAGGGGCTTGCTGATATCACAGGACATCCAACCTCCCCTTCCTCGAGATGGAAAGTGCTAAAAGCAGGGGGTCGCTGCTGATATGGTATGCCGGACCTTCCCTCCTGGGAACAGACAGCGCTGATGCAGGGGTGCTGTTGGCATGGGACATTGGACCTCCCCTTCCCCAAGGACTGAAAGCATGGGCACAGGGATCACAGCTGCCACTGGACATCACTAACCCATGACACAGGGCTCGCTGCTAGTACATCTACCCTCCCCGGGATCAACAACACTGACACAGGGAACACTGCTGGTACTGCAGGTTATGTCTCTCCTCTCCGGCATGGATAAGGCTAATGCAGGAGTTGTTCTTGGCACAGGATGTTGGACTTCCCCTCCCCTGGGGGTAATGGATAGCATGGACGGAGAGGTCGCCGATGGCAATGGGATGTCAACCCTCCTCTCCCACTGACACGGTATGTCATGACTCCCTTTCCTGGGGACGGATTGCGCATACTCACGTGTTGCTGGCAACGCTGGACATCAGGCCTTTCCTTCCTGGGTTGAACAGCATTCATGGAGCGGTCACTGATGATATAGGATGTCATTCCCCTCCTGTGATGGATGATGATGATGCCACATGGGCTGCTGTAAACACAGGGTGTTGGGACCTTCCCTCCATGGGGATGAAGATCGTCGCTTCCGCCAGCACTTCCACCCTGACCGATGGAGTGCGATGTGAGCCCAGATGTCTCCATGGTACTGCAATATGATATCACTAGTCCATCCTGTGTCACCTTTTAAGTAGTATTTAACTGCTGCTGGCTAACCAGAGTAGCTGTTTGGGGGAAAACAATCATTTTCAGCCCAGGGCAGTGCCTCTCAGATTTGCCCTTGCTCTCATAACAGTCTTACACAGGCACTATAAACCCCAGATTGCCCGTTACAGATGGAGTTGTTCTTTCTACAGCTGGAGACCCCATTGCCTCGTGAATAAAGCACAGGGCCGCGACTCTGGAGATGCATGTATGAATCCCAAAAGTGCCACTTACTCACTGTCAGCCCTAAGCAAGTCACTTAACCTCTCCTGTCTCTGTCCGCCTCAAATGGCAGCAACATTGTCTCTCTTCTCTCTCCTGGAATATAAAGTCTTTTGGGATACAGTCTGTATGAAAGATGCTATACAAAAGCAAATTCATTTCCTGTGCTATAGCATGCCTGCTGAAAAGCATACCATGCATGTTGAACTGGCCACGGAGGCAGCACACCACCAACTGGGGGGGGGGGGGTGGTGTTGATTTCATTCATGCATTCATTCATGTTCTGAAAGTGGAGAAACATAACTGTCCAGAGTTTCCAGTGACAACAGAATTTGGAACCACGGACAGACTATTGTTCACAGATAGTCTAAGACAGAATTTTGTGCATGATTTAATACCTTTTATTGGACCAACATGTACGTTTCAGTAAGTTTTCAGGCCTACATAGGGCCCTCCTCCCACAGAAGACAAAGGCAGATTGGCCGTACGTAGGCTTGAAAGCCTGTGTACTGAAACCTGCCTTCTGGTTTAACAAAAGATGTCAAACGACCAACTTTGATTTTTGTGCAAGAACCAATACAGATACAAACATTTGTGTGTCTGTTTTTCTTTTTAAAGCTTATTTGTTTGATTTTCAAGTAAACTTGACATGCATTTCCACAGGAGAAACACAGCCATGGAGGTAGCCATCACAATAGGACCCGACTGCCACTAGAAAACCAGGTATTACAGTCGTATCTCTCATACTATACTCCCTACATTATGATCTCCTACTTTTACTGTGGTAGTGAGCCCAGGAGTTAGCTGCAAGGCCAAAACATGCAATCGTAAAGTCTGATAGTTCTAAAATCCAGTTCCCATACTGGGAGTTAGCGTCTTGCACATATCAAAAGAAATCTCTCTCCATTTCAAAATATCAGGCATCCTGGGACTATCCAATAAAGGGAGAGCCTAAATATGCAAGGCAGTCATTGTCTAACCCCCCACAAAAGGGTTTTAACATTCTGAGGAGCAATCAAATTGCACAGGTATACATACTTTACGAATATTCAACTCTATTTCTTTACAAAACCAGACACACACACACATACACACACCTGAGGGAGAGGTAAAGAGCTGGACACAATAGCATAACTTCATGGATTTTGTTCCCTTTGCCGATAGGCAGGTCATAGCAAGTTTACTCTGAAAGCTCTTTTTGTTTGGCCCTCTATTTAAAAGATGTTTTTTTTATTCAGTTAATGTTCTTCTCACTGCCAGCTTCCTAAGCGGACAAAGCAGCCCCACAAAATGGTAACATCAATGCACCCCTGTGACATCACAGCGCAGCTCCACCACATTTCCTGTTGCCAGGGGGAGGAACGGCAACAATGGAACAATTCTGCCACGCCGCACAGAGACGAGAGATAATTGGTAGTTTTCACATCTCAGGTGGTTCATATCTGGGTCACAACAGAAAAGTGCTTCACAATGCTCAGGATAATGGGACAGTCTCGCAGTGCCATTCTTCCTGCATTGGGGTGGGAACAGTAAACTGGTTTTGTGTACCAACTTACAGAAAGTCTTTGCTATAGTATCCCTTAACCACAGTAACAATATGTTCACATCAAAATCTCTTGATGTAGTGTAGACTACTATATGATTTAAGTTACCCATTATAAGATAATTTGCTAACTGAATATTCTGTAACTACTGATAGCTGTACACTGTGTGTGTTGTCCCTTTTCATAACCTTTCTGGAAGCAGGACATCTGTCCTAATGGGAGATTTCCATTCCACTCGAAATTACTAACTTCAACTTTTTGTTGTTGTTGTGGCATTTGGGTGCCCTAGTCTGGGCCCAAGTCTTTGGCCTTTCCCATCTGGAGGCCTGGGTCTGGACTGTGGCTTTGATTTGGCTCTGTCAGTCTCTCATACTTCCCTAATGATAGGAATCCTTCACCCTTCTCCAGTGCGGTCACTCCTCCACCCTACTCTAATGTTGTCACTCTCTCACCTTTCTGTAGCTCTGTCATTCCATTACATCCCCCCCCCCATGCAGACTTCTTCCTCCTGTCATTTCCACATATGAAGCTGGCGACCACCCAGCCCTGCAATCAGACAGCTCCCTGCTCCAAGTACCCCACTAATTACCCTCATGGCAGGGTCAGGGAGGAAGGCATGGTCCCCACTATCACTTTCTGAGACCTAATTGAGCTAGAGGGTGTGCAGCCGGAGACCCAAGTCGCCCACTTTCATTCAGACGGCCACCACTTTCCATCATGACCTTTTCCCTTTTCATGGTGTCAAGCACTACTGTGGCAGGTCATGTGGGCACAACGCGACATCCTGTGGAAAAGGCAAGCTCCCTGACCCATCACAGGAGACACTGCAGCGGCTGAACTCTGTGCCAATCCCACCCCCAGCTGGGAGTACTGCACTGCCATCCTAGCTCCCGAGTCACTGATGTGGGAAGGCAATGTGCTGCCCAGTGCACCAATGAGCAGCCCATAATCCTTCACCTTTCACAAGCATCAGACAAAAAAATAATTATTTCTCAACATGATTTCCTTTCATGATACAGTGGCTATGCAGAGGGATGGCCAATACATCATCAGAATGGCTCCATTTATCCATCTGTAATAATCCCTCCCTGCCAAACATTCTACCTTTATAGGAAATGTCTGTGCAGTTGGTAACGCTCCAGGCTACTGCATTCAAAGGTTATACATGGACAAGCTGTTGCAACCCCCCAATACAGTTCACCACAGCCATTCCTGACCAGGTACTGATCACATTTAAATTCTCACAGCAGACCGAGACACCCCTCCCCAAATAACCAACAATCATTGGTATTGCATAGTATGAACGAACCAAAAGTGCAACACACACACACACACACACACACACACACACACACACACACACACAGGTCCTCCCCAGCTCGAAGTATAAAACACAAGAAGCCCCTAAGCAGCCTGAAGCGTGAGACACAAGAAGCCCTCTATACTTCAAAGTGCGAGACACACACAGTCCTTTCACAGCCTAACGAGTGGAATGGGCAGTCTATGGAAGTCTCCCTACTGACTGATGACATTTATTTTGGGAAGAGGGTAAAACTCCCCCACCTCAAAAGAAACACAGTGCCTTCAGAAAGTATTCACCCCCTTGGATTTTGTCACATTTTGTTGTGTTACTACCAGAATTTTTAATGCATTGAAATTATTTTTTCCCCCTTGATCCACACAGCATACTCAACAATTTAAAGGGGCAAAAATACTATTACTGTGTAACAAAAATTTATGAAACATTAAAAACTGAAATATCTTGTTTACTTAAGTATTAACCCCCCTGAGTCAATACTTTGTAGAAGCGCCTTTGGCAACAATTACAGCTTTGAGTCTTCTTGGGTATGTCTGTATCAGCTTTGCACATCTGGATTTGGGGATTTTCTACCATTCTTCCTTGCAGATTTGCTCAAGCTCTGTCAAGTTGATGGGAGCGTCAGAACTGCAATATTTAAGTCTTTCCATAGATTCTCAATGGGATTCAAGTCTGGGCTTTGGCTGGGCCACTCAAGGACATTCACCTTTTTGTTCTGAAGCCACTCCAGTGTTGCTTTAGCTGTATGCTTGGGGTAGTGGTCCTGTTGGAACGTAAAAATCTTCACCCCAGTCCAAGGTCTATTGCAGACTGATGCAGGTTCTCCTCAAGGATGTGCCTGTATTTGGCTCCATTCATTGTTCCCTCTATCCTGACAAGTGCCCCTGTCCCTGCCGCTGAAAAGCATCCCCATAACATGATGCTGCCACCACCATGCTTCATGGTAGGGATGGCGTTACTTGGGTGATGAGCTGTGTTTGGTTTGCACCAGGCATAGCGTTTTGCATTCAGGCCAAAGAGTTCAATTTTTGTTTCATCAGACCAGAAAATCTTTTGCCACGTGCCTTGTTGCAAACTCCAGGCATGCTATTATGTGGCTTTTTCTCAGGAGTGGCTTCCATCTAGCCACTCCCTCATAGAGGCTACATCTGTGAAGTGCTGCAGAGATTGTTGTCCTCTGGACAGGTTCTCCCATCTCAGCTATAGAACTCTGTAGTTCTGTCAGGGTGGTCATTGGGTTCTTGGTCACTTCCCTGACCAAGGTCCTTCTTGCCCGGTTGCTCAGTTTGGGAGGACGGCCTGCTCTAGAAAGAGTCTGGGTGGTTCCGTAATCTTTCCATCTCCTAATGATGGACTTGACTGTGTTCCTGGGAACTTTCAACACCCTAGAAATGTTTTTATACCCCTTCCCAGATCTATGGCTCCTCACAATTCTATCACGGAGTTCTACGGACAGCTCCTTGGTCTTCATGGTAGAGTTTCTGCTCTGACATGCACTGTCAACAGTGGGACCTTATATAGACAGGTGTATTTCCTCTGAAATCACATCAACCATTTGAACTGACCACAGGTGGACTCCATTCAAGTTTTAGAGTGATCTCACAAGGAAATCGGATGCACCTGAGCTCAGTTTGGAGTGTCATAGCAAAGGGGATGAATACTTATCAAATCAAGACATTTCAGGTTTTTATTTTAAATTACATGTACAAAAAATTCCAGATGTTTCATTCCACTTTGACATTATAGAGTAATTTATGTAGATACGTGTCAAATAAATCCCATATAAATGTATTTTAATTTGAGTTTGCAACATCACAAAATGTGACAAAATCCAAGGGGGTGAATACTTTCTGAAGGCACTGTAAATGTGTACTACACCTCTGGCCGCTGCAGCCCGAATTATCGGAGTTAGAAACTCTGAGAACCATTTCAAACAGGAAAGGGAGGGATAACCACAGAACCCACAACATACAGCAGAGTAAACTTACCAAGTCAGTATACACGAAAGCCAAAGAGACAGCTTGCAGAAGCGAAAATGACAAAGCTGTGAAACAATAGCGTTTTGCTCAATCTGTCCATATTATCCAAATTCATTGGTAGTCCTGCCCCCACAAGGAGAACAGTGCTCCACACTAGCTCCCTCCCTCCTGTACTTCAGCAGTCTCACGTTGAGGCCCTCACCAGCCACTGGGACCACTTTATCCCAAGTAAGTAGATCTCCAATAGTTGCTCCTGGGTTCTGAACAGCCCGCACTGCCAATGCACCTTCCACACAAGCCGGTGAGCTTTGAGGCTGCAAACCACAGAGCCAATGATGGGGAAGCTGTACCAGAGCAAATACTGGCAACACCAGTCCTTATTAAACGTTCTGTTTGGACATGCTCAGCCTGATCACCAGGCCAAGCTGCACTGCACAGGCTGATCCCCAAACATTCACGCTTTGCACCTGGCCCTCCGCTCACCCCATCCTGCCTGCTACTGCTACAGGGCATGCAACAGTGAGCTAGGTTCTGTTCATTCAAGCCCTACACGAAAAGCCTCAAGGTGAGTCATAGCAACAAGCTATGGCAGGACTCAGCGAGAGGATTAATGAGTCTGTTAAAGGGATGCCCACCCACTCCAAGTACCCCTGGAAAAGGTTGCCGGATCATACCTCTCAACCTCCTGTTTCATAAATCAGGGACAAGACTTGAGTAAAAAAAAAAAAAAAGATCAGGGACACATTTTAAAAATTGATGCTATCCACTCTGGATGCTGGTAGAATGAGGGGCTTAGTGTAAAATGCATTTTCTAGTAAAGAACAAATCTGTAACTTTAATATTTGACATTATTTTGTGCTTACAACCCCCACTGTTTGGTCATGGAAACACAAATTTTAGGAGGGACAGAGTAAAATTTGAGGCAAAATCAGGGACAGCTGAGAGATATGTACCGGATGGCTAATAAAACCTGTCCAGAAACGCATAACACAAAAACCACAGACCCCACAGAAGGAGAGAACAGGCACACACCACAGGAAAAAAAGCCACTGCCTCCAGGGACCTGTGCTGCAAAACACATTTTCTACTGCACATCTTCCTAGGTTGTTACTGCACGGCACTATAACTCATCTGGGCGTGCCATGTTCCCACACTGCAACGCTGCCTTCATCCAACCAAGGCTCGGGGCCAGCGGACTGTCTCATGTGAGTGTGCCTGCTCACTTGCTCTGTGTTGGTGTTTGGGGCGGGGGGGATTGTACTGTCATGCAAGGAATAATCCACAGTCAGGTGTGTGTCAACATTACAATAACTAAACTCCCTGGGATGTAAGGCATGAGGTACAGCCAAGGGCCTTTAGCCACCCAGTAAGGTTACTGAGTGGATTATTCCACTGAAGCATTCATAAGAGAGGTTAAAAGTGTCAAAACATGCGCCATCCCAATGGGCCAGAAGGGGACCTGGGTTCGAGAATGAATTTGACTTGCCATGTCGGAAGGCAGGCCTGGCTGGGGTAGCCACTGCGCGGCAGTGTGCCTCAGTCAGGGCGGGCAGATGACAAGCTCTGGAGCCACAGCGACCCCACCCCTACAGCTGGGCAAGGGAACATGCCCCTGCCACTGGGACGTGCTGTGAGCATGCAAGGCCACCCAGAAGGCTGAGCTCATGTCGGGGGAGGTGGAAATGACCGAAAGAAAGAAAAACCCATGTTCGTCTATATATGGTCTGGATCCTTAGATTCCACAAGTTCTCATGCCTTCTGGCACTGATCCTAGTCCACACTGTGGACTACACTGGAGCAGAGGACAGCCCTCCCCATGAACCCCCTGCCACAAAGGAGAAGCCATGGGGGTAAATGTAGGTAATGGGGACCTGGGAAGACAGGGGACATAGGTCTGAACAGGTTACAGTCAGAGGAACAATATCCCAGGAAAAAGACTAGTGTGGACGGGAGAAAACACTCTAGGGAACAAAAAAGGTAGGCAGCTTGTCTTTTTTGTTTCACTTCACGGCTCCTGGTAAGGTAAGCCAATGAACCAGAGCAATCTGTCCTATTCAGCATGAGTCAAATGGAAACACACTCACCTCTGAGCCACAAGGACCTGGGCTCAAGTTTCACACAGGGGACGTGGGATCATACCCAACTCTGACACTACAGTGCGCGGCAGTAACATAACATACAGAGCTGCACAGTAATTTAGGGTCGTAATGAACTATCTAGGTCCATCACATCTATCCCCTCACACCTCCAGGATAGCTGTGTCTGTGAACTGTAAGACTGCTATGGCTTCTATAATTTACACCCTATACAAGTAATTTTTTTTCTTTTATTTCTGCATTATGTAAATGATCAAAATTTGTTTTCAATCTAAATCTCATGCAAAGGTTCTTCTAATCCTGTTTTTGACATATTGGTTAGTGAGTGTCTACTTATTTTTATAAACATATTCTACTTCCATATTTATTGGATTTGTATTTCTGTAATGTAGTAACCACAACAGGACAACTTTGAAAACAGGTCAATTATGACCTAAAGTTCCTTATCCTGTTAAAAAAAGAATTTAGTTTCTCTACTATTCCCTCCTCCTTCACATCATAAGCAAGGATTTTTAAGTATGCTGTGAAAACAGATGCCAACATACAGTTATTTCCTACCCACTTTACTACCCAGGGTACCCAGTGATTCCCCTGGTAAGCAAGAATTCGTCTAGGTTCATCTTAAAGACCTGTACCGGTTTATATGTCCACCGTCTCCGCTGATAGGCTGTTTCACAATTTACCACCAGCTGGGAGAAAAAATGTCTCTTAACGTTACCTCTCCATTTATTATCCTTGGGCTTCAGGGTGTGTCCCCTGCATCGTGCTGCAGGACATCACAGCAGACAGTTCAGTCTTTGTTGATACCCTTCAGTATGCAAAGGACGGAGATCGCGACCCCCTCTCAGACCCCTTTTCTCTTCTGAACAGGTTCGTCCTCCATCCGCTGATCATTTTGGTGGGCCTGCAATTCACCCTCGATTGCCTCAGTGTCCTTTTTATATTGTGGGGATCAAAACTGCATGTTGTACTCCAGGCGGGGCCTGACCAGCGCTTTGCAAAGTGGCAGGATTACTTTCCCTGCACTGATCACCCCCCCCGACGCATCCCGCTGGCCCTCTCAACAGCTACCGCACGCAGACTGTCATGCTTCAGCACCTTCTCTATTATCGCACACATGTGCTGTTCCTCCAAAACCTGCAGCAAACAGAGCCCAACACAGTGTGTAGGTCCTGCCTCGGTATTCCTTCCCAACTTTAACGGTGTAGAATTGTCTACAACTAAATTGGCGGCTCTAGGAGTCCGACCAATTGCCCCGCTTGCCTGCATCCTCCTGAACTTTGTCCCCATCCTCAAGGGAGTCCACCAGCCTGGTTAAAGTACCCTCCATGGACTTCAGCAGCCTACTGCAGACTCTAGTGTCCAGATCGCTGATGTTAAGGAGGAGTGGCCCCAGCACTGATCCCTGAGGGACACCATAGTATTGGTGTTGTCTTTTGGATGAAACAGCAAACTGGGACCCCTTCTACCCCCTCTCTGGTTATCCAGCTAGAGGTTCATGACAGGGCTCTACAGAAGACAGGCTGGAGGGGGAAGGGGAGCCTGAGGGAGGTTGGGAAGGGGAGGACTTCCCTCTGTAGCCACACTGGGAACTGCACACTTGAGCAGACTAGATAGATGGCAAGGCCTTTATCTTCTCGCATGTTTGTATGCTATATGAACTGCCCATATTCAGCTCACTGGTTTGTAATGCACTTGATGAGCAGCATACATGGAGAAGATGCTATACAACTCCAAGTATCTGTCAGGCGGAATGCCATAGTGGCAGGGAAATGGGAGCAACGTCTACGGGAGCTGGGGGGCAAAATAGAGAAGCCTACTTCTGAGAGAGACTGAAATGATTAAAGTGGTGCTGTCATAATTGGAGAGCATCATAATGAGAACAGCATTTACTCCATGTCATGCACTGCTTTACAGCTGCACTTAATATGGGAATGTCCGAAGACACAGTGTGTCAATGGGGAAGGTGTAAGAGACCCACATTCTTCCCTGCTCTAGGTGTGACAGGAAATACAGTCTGAATAATACAATAAAAAAATACCCACTGTGTCTCAAATTTTTTTTTCCAATTGTTTAACCAGGAGAGACACACTAAGCTGAAAGCTTGTTTACAGGTGCAACCTGGGAGCACAGGGAAGTTAAGTGACTTGTTCAGGGTCACACAGTATGCAAGTGGGGGCTGTGGGATTCAAACTCAGGTCTCCAAATTTGCAGCTCAGAGCCTTAAACCACTGCGCTACTGCCTCCCTGACAAATATGGCCCTTTCTCCCATCAGACACCAATGCTTTTTTAGTTTATTATTACGATAACGACTAATTTTATGTCCCAAGAACCAGTTTACATTGAAACACAGAAACATAAATCTGATGGTACATAAGAATCGCCTGGCCCACTCACTTATCCCATGTTTTCTCTCTGCCCACACTGACACCGCAGACCCTACTTGATCTCCACCCCCCTTTACTTTCCACTAACATAGAAACATAGAAATTGTCAGCAGATAAGGACCGCTAGGCCCATCCACTCTGCCCGTAGGTCCTATACATTGCATGTGGCCACTGATCCTATGTGATCAATGGCTTGTCACCACTCCCTCCCCACTCAGGCTTCCCTTGTGCCTGTCTTAAGCATGCTTAAACACCTCCACTGTGCTTTCCCCCACTAACTCCTGTGGCAGACTATTCCATGTGTCGACTACCCTTTCTGTGTAGAAAAACTTCCTCACATTACCTCTTAATCTACCCCCTCCAATTTCATATTGTGCCCCCTTGTTCTAGTACTTTTTCTACACTGGAAAAGCTCCCTCACCTGCACCTTGTTTATGCCCTTGAGGTACCTGAAAGTTTCAATCATGTCCCCCCACTGTCTCCTCTCCTCCAGTGAGTACATATTGAGGTCCCTTAGTCTCCCCTCATACGTTTTGTGGTATAAGCCCTGCACCATCTTTGTTGCCCTTCTCTGGATAGTCTCCACCTTATCTATGTCCTTGCGCAGGTGTGGTCTCCAGAACTGCATGCAGTACTCCAGGTGAGGCCTTACCAATGTTTTATACAATGGCATCGCCACATCGCGCCTCCTGCTAGTGATACCCCTTCCTATGTACCCCAGCATACCACTGGCCCTCCCTGCCACCTCTGTACACTGCTTTGATACCTTAAGGTCATCAGAGATGATAACCCCTAGGTCCCTTTCTTCTTTGGTGACAGTCAGCTCCTCCACTCCCCCCCCCCAACCTGTAGCTCTACCCAGGGTTCCCTCTACCCTCTACTAAGATTCCCCTATGCCTAACTCATGCCTTCTTGAACCCCACCACTGGTTTTTGCCCCCACTACCTCCGCTGGAAGACTGTTCCAGGCAATCAACACTCTCTCAATGAAGAAGTACTTCCTCACATCTCTCTTGAATTTACCCCCTTCCTGCTTCACTGCCTGTCCCCTTGTTCTCGTGTATGTTTTGCTCTGAAAAATACTCCCCTCTTGTACCGTATTTGGTACTAAAATGCTAAAGTCTTTTTTTTTTTTTTTTTTGTTCTAAAATGCTAAAGCCTTTTCAAGTACTGCATCTGAGCCAGCTAGATTACAAGGGGAGCTTGCCAGGCTCAGTCCCCTTAGCTCGGACTACAGTCCCTGCAGTTGTGCATTAATGCTGTTAAGCTTATTACGAAAACGGGAGCCTCTTATAAAAGATAAAGGCCACTGACATGGCTCCCAGAACTCAAAGGGTAACTCCAGTGATCCAAAAGGGTCACAAGGTGCATGAGGAAGAAAACTAGAAAGGCTCATGATAAAAGCTAGGGCAAACTTGAACAAATTAGTTAGAATTCAGACCATCACTCTCTTTGGGCTGCTGTGTTCGTCAGCTTGACTCCCCTGTGTACACCCACAAATGTTTCTACTGGTCAGGTTACTTCTACTTAGGGCTGCTATTACTCCCACAAATTAAGTCTGACTGAGATGCAGCATCTCTTCATATGTATTTTCTTGCAAAGGCACATGGAGCAGAAGAAACCGACTACAACAGCAAATAAGGTCCGCCTGGCCCACCCAGTCGGCCAATTTTTCCCTACCTAAATGATCACCACAGATCCTACTTGATCACTGGCTGTTTCTCCCTCCTTCCTTTCCACTAAGATTCCCCTTATGCCTATCCCATGCATTCTTGAACCCCACCACTGTTTTGCTCCCACCACCTCCACTGGAAGGCTATTCCAGGAATCCACTACTCTTTCTGTGAAGAGGTACTTCCTCACATCTCTCCTGAATCTATCCCCCACCAGCTTCATAGCATGTCCCCTTGTTCTTGAGCACTCTTTTTCTGAAAAATTACTTCCTGTACCGTATTTACCCCCATGAGGTATTTAAAAGATCTCCATCATGTCCCCCCCCTTTCCGGGGTGCACATACTGAACTCTTTTAGTCTTTCCTCGTAGGGCTTTTGATGCAGACTCTGCAAGGCTGCACCATTCTAGTTGCCCTCCTCTGGACCACCTTGCACTTAGTCTATGTCCTTCCGGAGATGTGGTCTTCAGAAATGGACACAGTACCCTAGGTAGGGTCTTACCAGTGATCTATACAGAGGCAGTAGCACCCCCTCTTTCTATTGATGATACCTCTCCCTATGCACCCCAGCATAACACTAGCCCTTCCAACTGCCCTGTCGCACTGCCGAGCCAATTTGAGATCATCAGATGTGATCGCCCCCAGGTCTCTTTCCTGCTTGGTGGTTGTTAATACCACTCCTCCCGTTTCGTACTCCGCCCCTGGGTTCCTGTTCTCGAAGTGCATTATTTTGCACTTTTTCACACTGAAACCCAGCTGTCATACCCTTGACCTCTCCTTGAGTTTTCTCAGGTCTCTGCTCATCCTTTCCACCCCTTGAGAGTGTCCACCCTTTTGTAGATTTTGGCATTATCCACAAAGACCTCACCTTACAGCTCCTCTGCAATATCACTTATAAAGACATTACCAATCCCAGCACTGATCCCTGAGGCACCGTGCTGGTCACCCCCTCCTTCCTCAGAGTGAACTCAGTTTACCATCACCCTCTGTTGCCTATCCCCCAACCAATTCTTACCCAGTTTACCACCTTTGGACCCACTCCTAAGCTACCTAGCTTCTAGTCTCCTACGTGGAACGATGTTGAAAGCCTTACTAAAATCTAGACAGGCCACATCAGCAGCTCCACCCTGATCAGATTCCTTGGTCACCCAGTTAAAGAACTATATCAGAATAGTCTGACAGGACCTCCTCCCATGGATCCATGCTGCCTCAGGCCACGTAACCCACTGGATTCAAGATATTCTACAATCCTTTTTTTCAGCAGAGATTCCATTACTTTCCCACCAATGATGTCAGGCTGACTGGCTTATAGTTGCCAGCCTCCTCCCTACTACCACTTGTGTGAAGTGGAAATACACCTGCTCTCCTCCAGTCCTCCGGATCCACTCCCGTTTCCAGTGAACTGTTACCAATAGAACTGTCAGAGGTGCAGCCATCACTTCCCTGAGCTCCCTCAATACCCATGGATGTACCCAGTCTGATCCCCATTGCTTTGTCCACTTTCAGATTAGAGAGTCTCTTCAGGACTCTCTCCTCCAAAAAAGGACTAGTGTCCAACTCCCTCCCTCCAAAGCTCCTGCTACTCTTTTGTGGCCCTTCTCCTTCCTCTGTGAACACTGAGCAAAGTATATGTTCAGGATGTCTGCCTTTTCCTGCCCCCTCGTCTCCCCCGCTTTCCTTTTTAACCTTACAACCCCTCCCTGGTCTGCCTCTTTTCACCACACATCTAAAAAACGTCTTCTCCCCTTTTGTTATTGCCTGGGCTATCCTATCTTCAGTGTGTGCCTTCACGCTTCTTAATGCTTCCCCAGATTTGAGTATTGTAACAAAGTAACAAATAAATAAAATGAAATACATCTCCCTACCCTTGTTTCTTAGAAACTCGTTTCCAGGTGTGTGTGTGTGTGTGTGTGTGTGTGTGTGTGTGTGTATATATATATAAGGGGTGGGGGGTGTTATGAGGGGTAAATGGGACTGGCAGTATAGCCTAGAGGTTAGAATAACAAGCTCTGGATGAGCTTGGTACATCCAGCAGACATGGGTTGGATTCCCACAACCTTCATCTGCATACTGTGGGACACTGAGCAAGCCACTTACACTCCCCAGTGCCCCCGCGTCACCCCTGAAAACAGGCACTTGTGCCTAATGGGCCTATCTGGCTACCAGATAATTAAAAGACGGTCATGGAATACATTTAAACTACAGCATGTTGGCAGAAAGAGCCCTAATGTCCACTGAGTATGCCCTTACTAAACAGCAGTAAAGTTACCACACCCTTCCGTGGGGTCTTGCTTTTACTGTTTTGAAAAATGCAAAGTGAGTTGCTCAGGGTCAAACAGTGGGTTAGTGGCTGTTAAGGGATTAGAACCAGAAAGCTCAGGCTGCAGATACAGAAGAATGTCCCATCTCCAAACTGACAGGCCTCAGTAACAAAGGACAAAATCTGTGTTTGCTGTTCCAAGCCCTAATGACTTGTAAACAGAGCGACACCATGAAACATGCTGTTCCAAGCCCTAATGACTTGTAAACAGAGCGAAACCATGAAACATGAGCATGTAGCACAAAGGTCCCCCCACAGCGCACAAGGCAAAGGTCCACACACCAAAGCACATGGCACAAAGCCCACATGACCCAGAGCACATGACACACACTACTTTGATTATGCAAGGCACACACAACCCAGTGCAAGAAGCACAAGGCACAATGCTCACACAACCAAGAGCACGCAACACAAAGACCACATGACCCAGAGCACACAACACATGGTTCACACACCCATAACATGTAACACACAGCACACATGACCCATAGCATGTCACATAAGCTACACACTGCTCAGATCACATGACCCAGGCAACATAAGAACATATGACGACGTACATCACGTAGCACAAGGCCAATGCAACCCAGGGCACGTGGCACTTGGCATACATGACGCAGAGCACATAACAGACGAACATGACTCAGGGCACAGAACTCAAGGTTCACACGATCAGAACATGTGGTGTAAGGCCCACATGACCCAGAGCATGAGGTACAATACACACACAACCCAGAGCACGTGACGCAAGAAAAACATGGCACAGAGCATCTGACACAACAACACATATCCCAGAACATGTGGGACAAGGAACAAACATGTGGTACAGGAACACACAACCCAGCGCACAAGGCACACACGGCCCAGAGCATGTGGCACATGGAGCACACGGCCCAGAGCACGTGGCACATGGAGCACACGGCCCAGAGCACGTGGCACATGGAGCACACGGCCCAGAGCACGTGGCACATGGAGCACACGGCCCAGAGCACGTGGCACATGGAGCACACGGCCCAGAGCACGTGGCACATGGAGCACACGGCCCAGAGCATGTGGCACAAGGAGCACATGGCCCAGAGCATGTGGCACATGGAGCACACGGCCCAGAGCATGTGGCACATGGAGCACACGGCCCAGAGCATGTGGCCCAAGAACACACGGCCCAGAGCATGTGGCACATGGAGCACACGGCCCAGAGCATGTGGCACATGGAGCACATGGCCCAGAGCATGTGGCACATGGAGCACACGGCCCAGAGCATGTGGCACAAGGAACACATGACCCAGAGCATGTGGCACACATAAGCATGTTATGTGCTGTAAGTCATGTGGACCTTGTGCCCTGTGCGTCAATTACAAAAGGCACAAAACACCACATGTGGCACATGTGATTCAGAAAATGGGACACAAGACACAAACTACCAATATTCCACCACAACCTTTAAATAGGACAGAAACATCCCCACCCCCGTGCATTTTACAGAAATGCCATCAAACTTAATTCCAGGGTTAAGGCATAGCAAGAGTAAGTTAAACATTAACGTACCTGCATGCTTGTTGCGCCTGTGGCTAATTCTAGGGGTGGACGATCCATTCCCACGAGGTAGGAAGAGTGCAGCTCCTTTCACGGTCAAGAAACTCTCACTGATGCTGGAAAAAAAAAAAAAAGACATCACCACATCAGCATGTACTCTCCCTTGGCTCCAGAGAGGGTCACTATCCTTATGTCCCACTATGACGAGACGAGACATAAATATCAAATTGTGCCGATTATCACAGCAGCCATGTGCTAATATCTTTTTTCCTGAATGTGTTATAATTATACCTGTTGCATGAAGGTGTTTCACGTGTATGCTCCCCCCCCCCACCCCCAAAAGTAAATGTTATAGCTCGGAATTCCTGGGGTGGGGTGGAGGGGCATTTTAGTAAATAACTTAAAGCACAGCAACTCCATATTCCTAAGCTGGCTGGAGCAGTGCATGGCTGTTGGGAAATCTGAACAGCAGCATGGCATTGATGTGGACACTACGTGAAAATTAAAAGTCGACTGCCTTGGAAGGTCAGCGGAGGGAGGAAGGACAGATAAACACAGCAAGCAGCAGTCAATACTTTTTTTTACTTGAGAAACTGAATTCTCATGGAAATTGGAAGGACCGATGAAACTGGACGAGTGACTTTTATAATAACAATATGATGTCCAGCTGCTCCCTGCATTGTGAGTTACACTGCTGTTGTGATGCAAGATCCCATGGTTAAAACTAGCAAGATCAAAGTACAATAAGGCCCTGTCCCACACTACCCCTTCTGTAACGTTACGGAGTGCCCAAACTGTTACCGCAACAGTTTGTGTTTACACACCTGTAACGTTAGAGAAGGAGTTTTCGTAACCGTTGTTGAAGCCACATATGAGGTGGTTTCAACAACGGTTATGAAACCGGTTATGCCACGGTAACATTGCCGGGCGTAGTGTGGACGCGTGGCACCGGTCCCCTAACGAAGCGCGAGCTGCATTGTGGGATTGGGTGCCATGGTAACGGTTGCCTGGCTCCCGAAGTGTGGACCAGCGTTGCCGGTCCGGTAACGGACACCGCAGCACTGTGGACACACTGCACCACTCCCCGGTTGTAATGGTTTCCATCCCTTAGGGGGTCTGAGCAGTGCAGTGTGGATGGGACCCAAGGCTGGCCGTTACAATCCAATATCCAGGAATCTGCCACTACAGAAATATAGAACAGTATGAGCAGATAAAGACACAAGAGTCCATTCAGTCTGCTCTGGACCCCTACCTTAAAACTAGGGACATTTTACCCCCCCCCCCCATTTCTTCCTTTTAATAAAGCCCCTTGAAACCATGCAAGCCAGCTTTGAACACAGCAATGGAGTTTGCACTGACCACTATGCTAAATCTATCTCTCTCTCTCTGAAGAATTTCCTCAAGTTCTTTTGAATCTGCACCCTGCCCCGAAGAATTTCCTCAGGTTCTTTTCAAATCTGTGCCCCCCCACACACACACATTAAGGTTATGGCCCCTTGTGGTTGAATTTTTTATTCAATTTTTATTCATGCATAATTGTTCAGCTTGGTCAACCCTACTATATCTTTGCTAAAACTCAAAGGTCTCTATCATTTAACCAGAGACACCCCTATTTGTCTCGGAGCTGGAGGCTTCCAGCAAGGTGTCACCCACTGTAGTGTGCCACTGAGCTCACCACAAAAATCTGACTACTTTTATTAACAAAAAAGGTAGGTCATACAAACCGCCGAGTTTTAACAAACAGCTCTGTGCAAGCATAACAATATGGAAACAAGTCCCTGCTGACATCAAAGGCAATGGGCACATTTGCACTGCTGCCGTCATTTGATCCATAATAAAAACACTTTTTGTATCGCTATAATTACTGCACTCACTCTGCTGAACAGCCTCTCAGCAGCTGGGGTTACACAGCAACCACTGCAAAGGGCACAGATCAGGTTACAGAAGGCCTAGTGTCCCTTCTCTGAAGCTCAAAAAACCCCAAGGTTTTGGCAATGAACAGTAGGATTAATGCTCTCGGTCCTTCACCTCAGGTGACCCACAGTTCAAAACAGACTTCAAGGTCAAGGAGAATGAATACGGGGATTGTCTTACCATCTATTACAAAACTAAATTTTACTTAATCGTTTTAAACTATATATATATATATATACACACACACACACACACACACCTCTAATTTTTTTTTCTCTCTCACATATAATGAAACTACAAAAAGCCAGACTCAGATTTGTCATCTGTGTGAGGGTACTTATGACACAGTGTTCCCATTTACCCCCATCTGTATTTGATTCAAGTACAAATTATGAAATTCAAGTACATTTTTGTGGGAAGGGGGTACACTGTACCCCCACAATTCTGTCTGAAGTATATGTACCCCACAAAAATGTTGTACAAATGGTAGAATGAACCCTTGTAATTTATTTTGTACCCCTGAACATTTCTGGAAAGGGTGCAGTGCACCCCAGATCTGCAGCCTTAATAGGAACACTGGTATGACATAACTTCCACCACCTACAAGAGAGCTGGATGCATGTTTGCAATGATGTCATATATGGCCAACACCAAATCAGCTGGATATGTGGTCGTAATGCTGTACTATGAGGTCACCACATACAGCTAGATATGACGTCACAATGATGTCATATACAGCCACAAAGAGAGTTGCGCGTGTGGTCGTCATGATACGGATATACAGCCATAGTTGGACAGGAGTTTACAGTGTTATATACAGTCGGGCAGCTGGTTGTGTGGTCGCAATATTATCATATATTGCCACCGCAAAGCAAGCTGGATGTGTGGTTGAATAATGCCTTATACAGCTACCACAGAGACAGAGAGTGCGCTACATGTGTGGTCCTGATTACGTCATAGAGAGCCGCTGCAGAGACATGGAGAGCTGGACATGTTATAGCAGTGTCATATATAACCACAGCAGACAGTGCTTGATCCCCCAACTAAATCATATATGAGCACCGTAGAGAAAGCTGGATTCGTGGTCACACTGAAGCCACATGCAACCATGCTGTGAGAGAGCTGGATGTGTGGTCCAAGTGTTACATAGGGCCACCCACTGGTGACCGATTTCAAAGGTTCCAGGATTCCTTGTAGCTGTTATTTCACTGTGTGTGAACAACAAAGCAGCGTTTGAGAAAAACAGGTAGAAGAATTAATAATTCTGGATAATACAAGTCGTGTTTTCAGTTTGAATTACCAAATCTGTATCTGACTAGCAATTCGGCACTACTTTTGGTAGCCCCATGATCTTTCGGGTTACCTCTTACTGGAAGCAGAGAATATGCTGGGCTACCAGGCTGCTTTTCAATGTTTTAAGGTGAGTCATAATGGGTTAATGCGGGGAAAATTTGTTACAAAACTCTTGTAAACAGCCTAGCAGGTTTTTTTTTTTGCAAGTGAAGCTTTTTCTCCCTCCCTGGCTGGCTCCTCCCTCCCATCCAACCCCTCTCCATCTTCTGACTTCTCCTGGACTTACTTGGCCTCCAGCTTCCTCCACAGCTTGCCATCCTAGCAGGGTGACAAAGAGCCATTGCTCGACCCACCGGATGTGATCCAGTGGCAACCATGCCTGGTTGCTGCTGCAGGGCCAGCGAAGGGTTGGGGAGTCATCCTTCCCAGCTGGCACAGGGTCATAATGTTGCAGACGATACCGTGCATATGACAATCACGCAGAAGGAAAACAGGTGGCAAACGACAGAAAGCTGTTCTTTATGGAGGATTCACCGCCCGGAACTAATATAATAAACCCGGAAGGGTGGGGACACTGGGGCAAGAAATAAAAAAATTAAACTAAGAGATTCCCTAGCAGGGAATCAAATCGTGATTTCCCCAACCCACACACTGCAGGGTCAGGTGCTCTAGCCACTCCACCATGACAGCGGCTCGACCGAGCATCCGACCAGCAGTGGCTACGTACACTTCCTCCTTCCTGGTGAGCAACAGAGGATAGCGATAGTATCGCATCGCTGATATTTCCCTGTCTCTCTACTCCCCTGTGCGCTACCTGTAACGCACTCCTGCTATGCACAGGTTAGAGTGCATGGTTATCCCCGGTATCTTGTCAGCTAGGGTGATTTCTCCTCATTCTCCTGTTTTGTGGTGTGGAGGGGGTGGCGTGCAATGATGCCAACAACCGAGCAGTGCACGCTTCCACATGCAGCGCACATCCAAATCTGTTACCTGCTGTACAGCTTACCCCATGCACTTCAGAACAAGAAGAAGATATGACCATTCACGCTGATCCCTTACAAGTTCAGTTTGTAATCTGGCATGAGCTGTGACTCATGAGCTGAGGCGACGTGTTGGTTATTGGAGTCAGCCTTCCCTGTCTGTGTAATGTATGTGCCTGAGGGAAGTAGGATTTTGAAGTTTCCAAGAAATGTTACATTCTGTTTACTTCCTTTTATCAACTGCAGATCACCTCCAGCATCTGTCAACGCAACTGTTGCGATCTGCAACTTTCCTTTTGACAAGTCTGTGTCCTCAGACTCAGACGAGTGGCGTGGTATTTTAAACAACAGATGCCCCAACTGGAGAGTAGAGAAATTCACAATACTTTGAAAGATGCAAGATCTAAACAAAGAATCCACAGCATTCTACAAAGGCTGCTCCCAAGACTGAAATACTCCTTTATGATTGTCTGAATGCCTAAGTGAAAAAAAATAAAATAAATTTTGTGTGTTGGTCAACATCTGTTTTCACATGGGAAACGGGTCATGAGAAAAGGCTGACAGCCACAGCCATTTACTTGGCTAGTAAGTGCCGTGCAAAAAGGGTTCCACCTAGCCAACTGCAGTAGGGTTTAGTGCCTGTCCCCACTGCTGGTCAATCCAATCACTTCGCACTCTGTCATAATCCTCACCTGTCACCTGCTTACTTATTAAAAAAAAAAGTTCCGTCTGACCTGAATGAATGGCTACTTGTTCAGACTTCTGTTATTCCATTTCTAATTTGTTTACTTCACACTCATAACCTTGCAGTGCACTCGCCCAACCTGAAACCCACTTCCTAAAGGACACCAAACCACCATCAAGAGTGAAGTGATGAGCTACTGCGGACACCAGAGTCAAATGACTGGGTATGGTTAGGATGACCACATAAAGGGAAGCAAACCGCCCCGGATACAAAATGTCTCACACCTGCTTTAATAACGGAGCCTCCACCATGTTGACACCAATGAGCATGCCTAGAGTCAAAGCTCTTTTTCCAACCCCTTACCTTCATGTGTTAGAACGCAGGTACCACTAACTTTGCCCACTTCAGCTGAATGCTTACTTTCAGAAAATGTTTTTCATTTGACTTATTTAAATAAATGCCTAACTCGTACACACACAACTTTATGGGAGGTTCGGTACCATTTTCCAAATGTGAACACACTGGAGCATCAGCCAGTGGAGCTGCATTGTCAATAAGGCCGGGTCACATCTAATTTTTTTTTTTTTTTTTTTTTAAATAAAAACATCAAATACAGGCATCAGGCAGATCGGGGACCACAGATGCCATCAGAAGGCATAGATAAGGTATCTGCCACCCTGGTCCCAAAGATAAAAAAAGATTAACAGAAAGCTGACAGTTTACCTTTAAAACAAAAATAACGTACAATACTCCAAACAAAGCTTTCGGTTAGAATTCGGATTCTTGCCCGCTGTATGTTGCCTTCCACTAGTTCCACTGAAGCACATTCTAGATCACCCACAATTCAAGAGAAACTGACTACAACACTCAGTGTTGCTATATTCCCCACAGCGGACTCTAGACGTAGTCGGTTCCGATGGCCCCTAAGGAATACCTACCCATTTGGGGCTTGGGAGGGGGGTTCTGGCAGAGCTGGTACAGGTTATCGGTGTTTTTTTTTTCCTTTCCCTAGCCACTCTGGTCTGCTCCCCTCTTTGCCCTCGCAACCTGTCTGGGAATTCCGGCTGCGTCTGCCTCTACCCAGTTCCTAGCACTCATATACACCTGCGGTTGTGCCCTCTGCAGCAGGACCGCAGGAAGCCCGACTCCCCAAGAAACACTGATCCAGCTTGGGTGCCCAGCCACTGGGCAAAGCTCACAGACAGCCACTGTTGCCTGGCAGGCCCACCTCCTCCGCCGCCCGGAGCCGAGGACATACAATGACGTTGCCGGGGCGCGATGCGTCCCTAGACATCTGACCTCAGCTCCACCCCAGTGGGCTACAGAGCATGCTGTCCCCCAGCCTCTGCCAGGAGGCAACCATGCACCGACTGCCATGGACCCCCCCCCACCGGAGAAGGAGAGCAGTCCTTCGGATGCTCAATCCTGCTCATCCCTTGCGACCTGTGCTTGTTCCCAAACACTGGTCTCCGGCATGGAGCGAGGTGCGGCGACCAGCGCCTCAGCCCTCAGTCCCACTAGGCCGGCCCATCAGTCTTCTTTCATACAGTGTGCCCTGTTGCACCTGCAGAGAGAGGGCACCAACTAACCTGCCAGAAACTTCTAAAAATGATATCAAAATGCAATGAGGTACTCGCCAAGGTACTGCACAAACACTCAGACGCTAATGACCAGAATACTTCGGAGCACCCAGAGCTAACCATGCAGGAGGATCCCCAAAACACAAAGCCACCACTGGGTCTGTTGAACTTGTCTATAAGCAGTAACAAAACCGGCACACCGAAAACCCCGCAATAACCAAATGCTCCTATACCAAGTCAAGTCCGTCAACAGCATACTTATCCCCAGTGGCGTGTGCGAGTAAGTCATGGTATGGAGTGCCTGCTTGTAAGGAGCTGTGTCAGAGCTGAGGGAGCAGTTTGCAAGACACTGGTAAAATAACACATCCCAGCCGGCCCAGTGGCGCCGAGGGTTGAGGCGCTGCACCTTGCGCTACGCCGGTGACCCGGGTTCGGGAACGGACTCGGGTGGCCGGGGTCGGCAGGGGAGAGGAGGTCGAAAGGCCCCAACAGATGCCTCTCCTCAGGGGTGGGAGACCAAGAATGCACTCAGTGTTTCTGCATCCCTTCACAGCCAGTGGAAGCACCAGGCAACAGGAAGGGATGGAGGCGGCTCTGCTCATCGGAGCCGGGGAAGGGGGACGTCGTGGCGCATGACAGGCTCGGCGTGCGTCAGCACGCCACCACTCGGGACGTACGTCCCAAGCGACGACGTCTCAGAGAGTAGGGGATCTAGGGGAGAAAATGGAAAACGCCTCTCGGCAGCCCTGGATGAAAGCCGCTCCGGCCCATCCAGACCACCAAGGAGGGACAGACCCCACTATGCAAGGAGAGGGGGAAGAGGCACTCTAGGGGCAGATCCCAGGGAAGGTGGATTTGGGCACCGGGAGTAGATAGATGGGATAAAGAGATAAAGTTAAAAAAAAATAAATAAATAAAAATAACATCCCAAGTTAGCCCAGTAAAATGAAGGGCTGAGACACTATGCGCCTCTCCTCCAGCTACGCCAGTGACCCGGGTTCGGAACCAGACATGGGTCACTCGGGGACTGGCCAGGTGGAGGAGGACTGACTGCCTATAGGATCATATGCCTCAGGGAGTGGGGTTGCTGTGGCCCGCTGTCTAATGCCACCCAGCGCACTCAGCATCACCAGGAGAGGGAAGGGAACCCAAATTCAGGGTGCTGGGGGCGTCTCTGCAGAAGTGAAGCTTGCACATTGTGCCTATTGCATGTCCTGTGGGCCCAGGGAGAAAAATCTGTGGAAAACACCCGCAGCTGCAGGATGACAATCGAACCCTTGCAGGCCTGGCACCAGTGACTGGGCAACTACCACAGTCCTGTGGCAGAGGAGGATGGTGGGTGACGGGGCTGGGGTTACTGGTAGGAAGGAGAGAAACAAATGATAGGGTAAAAATACCACGGACGTTCCAAGATACACCTATTTATAGATCAGCCATTTAGGTGTCATAACTGTGAAAAATGTAGATCGTGACCTAACATAGAAACATAGACTTTGACGGCAGATAAGGACCGCTAGGCCCATCTAGTCTGCCCATTTCCCTACCTACAGGATAGGCCGCAGACCCTAGTTAACCAACAGCCTATTTCTTCCTACCCTCTACAAGAATTGCCTTATGTCTGTCCCATGCATTCTTGAA
Organism: Neoceratodus forsteri; assembly: GCA_016271365.2. NCBI lineage: Eukaryota > Metazoa > Chordata > Ceratodontiformes > Ceratodontidae > Neoceratodus > Neoceratodus forsteri. The sequence goes on along the minus strand of JADMNL010000030.1, from coordinate 122,086,945 downwards.
TTCTCCCACAGTTTTAGACCCCACAACCTCCTCAGGAAGGCTGTTCCATGCATCCACTACCTCTCTGTGAAATAATACTTCCTCACATTGCCCTGAACCGCCCTCCTATCTTTAAATTGTGTCCTTGTTCTTGCAAGTCTCTTTTTCTGAAAATGCTACCCTCTTGGACTTTGTTGATTCCACTGAGGTACTTAAAAGTTTCTATCATGTCCCCCTCCCTTCTTTCCTCAAGGGTATACATATTAAGCTCCTTTAGTCTCTCCTCATACGGCTTCTCTTGCAGACCTTGCACCATTTAGTTGCCCTCCTCTGGACTGCCTCTAGCCTGTCTATGTCCTTACGGAGATGGGGTCTCCAGAACTGGACACAGTACTCCAGATGGGTCTCACCAACTGTCTGTACAGAGGGATTACAACTTCCTGTTTTCTGCTGCTGATGCCTCTCCTATACATCCCAGTATACCCCAGCCCTCCCTACTGCCTTCTCACATTGCTTGCTAACCTTAAGGTTATCTGATATGATTACCCCAGTCCCTTTCCTTTTTGTTGTTGTTACTACCTCCCCACCCATTGTGTATTCTTCCCTGGGTTCTTGTTTCCCAGGTGCATTATTTTGCACTTCTTTGCATTGAATCCTAGCTGCCTACTTCTGACCATTCCTCCAACCTTGCCAAGTCCCTTTTCATCCTTTCCACGCCTCCTTGTGTATCAACCCTGTTGCAGATTTTTGTGTCATCTGCAAAAGGCATACTTTTCCTTCAGTCCTCTGCAATGTCACTGATGAAGACATTAAAAAGGACTGGACCCAATACTGAACCTGCGGTACCCCTAGTAACCCCTTTCTTCAGAATGGACTTCATTTACAATTACCTTCTGTGTCCTGTTGTCCAGCCAATGTTTTGCAGGCTACCACTCTGGGTCCCACTTCCAGGCTGGTTAATTTGACTATTAATCTTTGTGTGGGACTGTGTCAAATGTCTTGCTAAAGTCTAGGTAGGCCATGTCCACAGCCCCTCCCTGGTCTACTACTTTGGTCACCCAGTCAAAGAAATCTATTAGATTCGTCTGACATGACCTTCCCGCTGTGAACCCATGCTGCCTTGGGTCCTGTGCTCCACTGGCCTCTAAGTACTTGACTATTCTTTCCTTCATTTTCATGTAATTTTCGGCATATGTAATGACATATACCTACTGTATATATCCAAAATATGATGAGTTACTGGAACAAATGTCCATTCAAAGTTTAATCAAAACCCAGGTGAACCATTTCCACAATTTAAGCAGACTGCAAAGCTGTGAAACTGAAGACCAATGTTTGAATCTTATCCCTGCTACTTACTGTGTGACCTTGATCAAGTCAGTTAACCTCTGTATTCATTCTCTCTGTAATCTCCCTCTCTAATCTATCCATCTGAATCTCCCTATATGCCGAAAATGACAGCAATGTTCAGGCCCCTCCCTCTGCTGAACTGTAAACACTTTGGGTTACATTTTGTGTGAAAGGCGCTATATAAAACCAAGTCCCATTCCTTAATCTTTGTCAGCTCAGTCCATCACAGGACCAGATTTGTACAATACTCTCACAAAATGGCATCCAACTGATAAGGGGAGGCAGTGTGTTCTAGTGGTTCAAGCACTAAACGCAGAAAACAGGGATCCCAGGATCCGATCCCACCAAAGTCACGGTGCGACCCAGATCATGTCGCTTGTGCTCCCTGTATGCTAGTCGTGTCCTCTTTCAACTGTAAAGCTCCATCAAACCTGGACGCTCACTGGAAGTGAGAGGTTACATCTCAGTTTTGCTACTGTGGGTAAATATAATGTAAGAATAAATACAATGACAGCTGAGTAAGTGGCTCTTATAACACGTGACAGTCAATCACAAGCCTGGACTTATGCACAATTAGGTCACCAAGGGTAAGACTCTGAAATCGTCATCAAGTGGTACTGATAAAAAGTATGCGTCAAGCTTGTCTGCGTTCAGGGAATTGTATTTATACAACACTAGTGCAGTAAAAAAAGTGCACAAATAATCGAGTCATTTTAGCGAACGACACATGCTGCCTCTAAAATAAAAACACATTTTATATATTGCATGTCACAATCATTTATTTTACAGGTCACATGTGTCACAGTCACTTATTCTATTTATTAAAAAACAATAAAAAAATTAAGTATAATATTTGAGTTTTAACAGGGTATGCACAATACAAGAAGATGACAATACATGAAGAGGACAATAACGTTTTGTTACACAATCCGTGATGGATCTTTGTTTCACACTCTAATACGGTACACACCTACATATCTCAGACAGCTAAGTCAATGTGCCCCTCTTAGGTACAGTGCGAGGGGGATGTTAAGCACAAATCCCTGTACATCAGGGGAATCCTATCACATGTTTAGCATACAGGCTTACTTTTAAGACCCCAAACGATGGTGAGAAGGCCGGGCAGAGCAGGGCCTGAAACTGGGCAGCAGAGCACCATGCCAATTTACACCTAACATGCACACAGGAGAATTTGCAGGGTTTTTTTGTTTTGTTTTTTAAACTCTTTTTCTTGCCAGCTGTCCCACGGCATTTCTCAGGCTCTCTCATTCAGCTGTCCGCCCCTAACCGCCTGCCTGAACCCATCCTTCCGACACTCGCATCGGTATCAGGATCTCCACCTTACCTCCCGGCCCCAGAGGAGCAGGCCGAAGATCTCCAGGGGGTATAGTTGGAATTTGTGGCTGGCTATGGATGTGTGGAGCATCCGCCCCTGAAGGTCGCCGTCGCCTCACCCGGTAGGCTGGGGTTTTTTTTTTTTTTTCTTGCTTTATGCCCTCAATCCACCTGCCCCCCAAGAGCTCGGATGAGCAATGGTGTCAGGAGATGCCTGCTGCAGCTCTTGTCCCACTACGTGTTGACCTAGCGTGCGCAGTACCGCCGGTCTCCAATGGGGGCCGCTACAGTGCCGGGCAAGCCTGGATCCTACCACAGAGAGAGAAGAGCTGTCCTCTGGATGCTCAATCCTCTCTCTTCCTACCAACCCCCAGTGGCCAGGCTACGTTCCCAACCCGGGTCGCCGGAGAATTTGCAGGGTTAATAACTGAGTGTGGTTAGGGCTCCTATGTTCGGGATTACAGCCACTATCCATGGGGGCTTTATGGTATACAGGATGGGTCTTTACTCATTGCCTGTAGAAGCCAACTATTCCATCGGGAGGTACAGCTCCACCCCCGTGCGAACATTAGGTGAGTGGGCGATTTCTTCCATTTGGTAGGCTTGGTTTTTAATTTTTATTTATTTAACTCTTGGATTAGTACCTTTGAGCTGATTGCTCTTTACATAGGTTCCACGTCATGAGATACAATACAAACACAACAAGCAGACAAGATGTTGCGAATGAGTATACAACACTTAATACATCTAAAGAGCGAGTTGAATAACACAGATCAAAAAACCTAACATAGTGCAGAATGAGCTATGATTTGTTGACACTGCAAATATACAGGTTGGGCACACAGCGTGGGGACAGGAGAGGAACAATCAGCCCAGGAGGCTTTGTCTTTTGGTTGGATATGGGAAAACAAACGTAGACAAGATGGGGGGTAAGGGTCAGCTAAAGGAGCTTTGTCAATGGTGCAATGGCTAATAATAAGGTAGGGGGTTCCAGAGGGTGAGAGGGAGTATAGGGGGTTGATAGCGGAAAAGGAGGATGTACGAGGAGAGCAGGGCAATGGGGGCGGGGGCAGAAGGACAGTGGGTATAAGTGCAGCGAATGTCAAGTTAGTGGAAGCAGTCACAGCTAGAGGCAGCAACACAGTTTTGTCTAGCCTTTTGTTTTAAAAGATCCTAACATGGGCGCAGAGGATATGTCAGACAGCAGGGAATTAAACCACAGTGGAGTTCATTAAGCAAAATACCTTTAACTTTGGAAAGTGTGACAGCAGGAGATCTTGAAGAACAGGTTATTGGAGCTTCTGGTATGAAGTTGGTTGAGGTAGGGGATGAGAAGCTTCTGGACCCCAGGGAGGACCAGACCTAGGCATTATTTTTTAGCTAACAAACAAGTTTGGTAGGAGACTCTGCTCTGGAGCTGGAGCCAGTTAGCCTGGGCATAAAAGTCACAGGTATGAGTCAGTCTCGAGGATCCTGTTAGAAGTTGGCATGCCTTGTTTAGGGCCACTTTGATGTAAAGGAGGGCCGTGTCAGTAGCTGACCCATAGAAAGCCAGCCCATAATCGATGAGTGAAACCACCTAACTGTGAATAGCCACATTAAGAGCATCCCTATACGCATATTGACAGCTTTGGCAATATTGTCAATGTGGAGAGCATACGACAAGATGCTGTCCATCGTTATCCCTCGATATTTAAAGTGCTGGACAAGTTCCAGGTTAGTGGCCATGTCATTGGTGATAGAGAGTGGGGAGGCTCTGCGTTTGCTTTGGGGGTTGGTGAACAACATAATTTTAGTCTTTTTGTAGTTCATGACAAGTTTGTTTACACTGACCCAATGTTCTACTTCGGTAAAGTTTTGCTGAAGCTGGATCTCAAGGGCCCGTGGATCAGGAACGCTAATAAAGAGAACAGCGTCATCTGCATACAAAAGAATACATCCCTGGCAGGCATTGGGGAGATTATTCAAAAAAAAAAAAGAATAAAAAACACTAAACAGGAGAGATCCCAGAATGGAACCTTGCGGGACACCAGAACAGATGACTTTACTGTCAGAGTGCACGTTTCCAATCTTCACCTGTTGTGAATGGTTCCGTAGGTATGATTCAAACTAAGTCACCGTATCATGTGCAAGACCGGTGGAGGTGAGCTGGTCAATCAGTAGGGCATGATTAACCGTGTCAAATGCTTTGGTCAAATCAATGAATGTTGCACCAACGAGGTGACCTTGGTCGAAGGCATTATGGATGAAGCCTGTGAACTCCAGTAAGGCAGTAGTAGTGCCATGTCCAATCCTAAACCCATGCTGCTGCAGGCATTGTAACAGATTTTTAATCTAGGTATTCAACCAACTGGTCTGCTACTATACGTTCCAGGGCCTTCGAGAGCGAGGGGGGGAATGATGGAGATGGGTCTGTAGTTACCCTGAAGGGAACAATCCCCGCCCTTTTGGACAGGTGTCTTGATGGCAGATTTCCACTTTTGAGGGAACTGCGAGTACCTGAGTGACAGATTAATTATATGTGTTACAGGTGCCAGGATTTCCTCCAGGGTAAGAGCGAATGGTTAATGGACTGTCTCCAGGAAATTACATCTGGGATTCGGAGGGTAAGCCAGAGCTTCATAATGGATTTCTTTGCCACTGTTAGCAATCAATGTCCCTAACAGATGATATGTGTTGGGATCCCTGAAGCCCCTTGGGTACTGCAAGAAGAGATAAAGGTCAGGGGATAGCAGGACAGGTCTCTTGAGAGATTGTCAGAAGCCATGCAGAGTAGAGCAGCTCCACATTACGTGTGCGTGTATGTGGCCGAATGTTCACCGCAGCCTCTCTAGTGCACCAGGGAGTGAGATGGGAGATAATGAGCTGCCATGATTGGAGTTCTGAAGAACCAGATCACTTCTTTCCATGTGAACTCCCTCCTTTGATGGGAGACGGTCATTTGTTTTTGTGGTTGCACATGTCACAACCAGACTACAGCTGGAACTTGTCTCAGAACCAATCTGCAGCTTTCACAGTGCTGATGACATAACAGCCGGTCCTGAAAACAGCTGAACTCGAAGCAGAAGCAGTTAAATGTGGCCAGCCAGTTGGCGCAGTGCTAGAGCTACCGCTCACGATGCCGGCGACCCAGGATTGGATGTGATCTCGGGTTGTCAGGTGCCAGCCAGGAGGAGGAGGATAGAGTGTCCCAGAGAACGCTCTCCTCCTCTGGGGAGAGAGGGGGGCACATTCACTCCACTGCACTGCTGCCACTTAGGGGACCACAGGTGGCGGTACAAGCGAAGCCCTAAAGGAAGGGCAGGCACTTCCTGACTGACGGGAGCACGCATCCATGCTCTCATCACTTCAGTCATCACTCACGAAGCCCGGAAGGGAGAACATGGAAAAAGACTTCTAGCTGAGGCAGCATGATGCAGTGTCCTCCCACAGGCCCTGCACCGCCTACTGGGCTTCCTGCCTACCACATCCGAGCAAAACCTCTCCCCAGGGCTTGGTGAGCTCCACCACAAGGGGCAAACTGTGGGGCACTGTTCCAGACGGGTGAGCAAGTCCCAGAGACAACGGGTGACAGGGCTGGGGAGGATGCTGCAGATGGGGCCAGCCGAGCACAGGGAGGAGCAGAAAAAGGAAAAAAACAGTTAACTGTTCAAACAGCAGATTTTAAAGTTATAACTTGTAAACTGATTTGTATAAATCTAATATACAATGTCCTGACTCAGTATACACACTATTTATCACTTGTGGGGGTGGAGGCCTTTCATAACTCACTCGTGGCTTTTCCCTACTCGTGAGTTATGGTCCTGCCACCCTCACTCGTGAAAATAAATTATGCATTTCATGTCAGGACTTGTAAATTTCACCTTTATACAATCTAGGAGAAGTACAGATAATACAGAGAACAATTTATGGGTTACAGCCTGGAACTTTTTTTTTTGGTTAAACACACCAGAGGCGTGTGATAACCACATAAACCACGAGACTGAAGTTCAAGGGGTTTATACTGGTATCAGACATCGAGCGTGTCCCAAAAAAAAAAAAAAAGTTACATCTGTAACCCATGTCTTGTTTCTTATAATTACTGGTTTTCAATAAAATAAGCGATTTAACTCAGTTTCTCAGCAAGAAACACAGACCTTGAAGTGTGCTTTGTTAACTTGTTATTGCATTTAATGGACTCTGCAAACAAAATATTAAACTGCTGAACTTAATCCAGAAAAATCAATACTATGCAAGTAGCACCAAACAGTTTTTTTACTATCCCCTGTTGATGTGCGTTTCTGCTCAGCGGAGATCATGTGCGATTCAGTCCGGGGGAGGGCAGGTAGCTGCCGCAGAGCACAAGCTGGACTGTGTTGCACCTACTTAAGTGTAACGTGGTGTTTGTAATGCTAGAAGGCACTCACTCCGACTGGGTCGACATGGAGGTTAACCAGTAATTACACAGTGGATAATGTATTGGCAACTGTGTGTAACAAGTAATTTTTGCACCCCCATTACACGTTTTTTTCCTGCTGCTACTTAAGTTTTAAAACACTGCAATTACTATGCAAACATTTTTTAATAAAATTTTCACTACTAATTGGGAGCGGTCTGCATACTGGATCACATACTCTGAGCTGAAATTAGTCTGCAGTATGGAGGAGTTGGGTAAATTGCTCTGCAAAAATCGGCTCAAAACCTTACCCATCCCCCAGTTCCGTTACACAACAAAGCTGTTGGTTCACATAGAGATGGTTTCGACACCCGTGGTTACAATCAGCTGGACCGCTTTCAGAACAAAATGTAATTACTCTGTTCTGACATCACAAAAACCAAAACAAACCTCACACTGACCCGCACTGCAGAAAATTCCCTTGAGTAGCAGCTTGCCAGTAACATGGGAGTAGAGTTCTGTGCTTCAATCTGCATGTTATTTTAACCAGTAACTAGATAACAAGGCCAGATACAGACACAGATTATTTTTTTCATTTCAAAAGTTTCACCAGGAAAAAAAAAAAACATACTGAGCTTTAATAGCTTATTCCCAGAATAGGGACTGGTTTTCAGCAAATTAAAATGCGTGCTTCCAGACTGATGATTTACGTTTTAGCCATATAGGCTTTTGTTCCATTAATAAATGTTTCCCTCATCAGGTCTTTATCAACAGTCCGGCAACTTGAGCCCCAGTCCCTGCACAGCCACAAGTGAGGCGGGAGGCTTGAGAACACCAGTGCCCATCATTTAGTTGTATCACTGATTACAGAGATTTCTAGGTGGCTGTACACATGCACACACTCACTACAGGCCTTCAGCGGCTCCCTTGTGAAGGAGGTAGAGAACCATTTCCTTAGCCACCACTAAAGATGTTTAGGAGACAAAAGGAGAGATGCCTCCTTCCTGGCAGGGAAGCCCTGCCACATGACAGCAGAGACCCCAAGCTCGCTCCCGAACCCGGGTCGCCTGAGTGTTTGTGCAACGTGCCACCACTGGCTGGCCTGCCTATCACTGTCTATTTAAACTGTATGTGGTGTGAATGTATTCTGGCCATTGCTGGAGTGCCTAACATGTTGCCCCTGCAAGCATGTGAAAAGCAGGAGTTGAAATTAAGTTTTGCAGTCACTAGCCAACAGGTTTTGTGGCTGGTAAAATCCACAGGCCCAACAGCCATTCCACTTGCCCAGCTAATGTATTTACTGTAGTTTTCCCCCTTCCTTTTTTCAGTTCACGGCAGTGGTTCCTCTAAAATGGCAGTCGAACGGCTGGATTATGCTGTCCTTCTGTTGGCCTTCAGCCGTTTCAGACTGTGATGTGGGAAAGCACCGCTGTAGCGTAGTCATCAAGGACACGCACCTGATGTGCTGTCAAGGAACTCCTTAGATAGACTTTTTCAGGACACAGATTCTGGTTAGAGTTAGGACAGCTTAAAATAACAGATGATATAGTAGTATAAAACTCCCTGTACAAACGCCGGTGCTTTACTGGGAGTTTTATACTGATGTATTATCTGTTATTTATTAAATGATTTTAACAAAACCTATCACGAGATTTTTTTTGATATTTTTTTTTTTTAAAGGATCAGTACACTGTGGTGCCAAACTTTTCCCTGAAGCACACTATCTTATACGTTGTGGCTCCAGTGGTCATTTTAAGTATCAGCCTTTTGCACTCTGTATTATACTTCGGAGATATCATTTAATGATTCAGGCCTAGATATCCTATTTATACAGGCTTACTTGTGATATCAGCTGCCTTTCTGCTTCTCAGGATTGGATTTGCAAAAACTGATGCAGAATAAAGACCATATGGATTAAAGCTACTGACTGGCATGACTAATTTTATATCTCGATTTTGACCGTCTCTTAAGTTGTAATTTCTGAGCTCTCCTTGCTTTCTCAAGAGGCTCCAGTTCATTTACCGACATCTAATTTCTCTCTTCCAGATAAACCTTTGTAAGATAACCAACTTCTTTTCAGGGTTCAAAATTGGCACAGACCACTAGTCAAATGCAGTTAGGTTTGGTACTGGACCAGTAACATTTTCTTGAACTCCTGCCACAGCCAGCGTCCCTACACCATCAACTACAGTGATCGCTGCTGGAAAAGAGTAGGACTGGAGTAGCAGTGAGAGCTCCGTTCCCATTATTTACATGACTCCTGCTGGAAGATGGTGGGACTCGAGTAGCTGCACGATGCCAGTCAATGCATCTATACACAGGGCAGTTTGTGCGCAGCTTTGAATCCGGAGAGCTACATCTGAATCCCACAACTGCTACTCACCGTTTGACCCTTTGCAAGCCACTTAACTTCTTTAATCTCTCTTTCTCTGTGTTCTCTGAATCCCCCTATGCGCTGAAACCAGCTGTAGCACTCGCTCCCCTTTCTCTCCTGGTTGGGGAGCGGTTTATTAGGATACAGTCTGTATGAAAGGTGCTATATGAATTTCTGAAACCAACAGCAACTCCTTCTGGGACTAGAGACAGGGAGTAGCATAGCTGTGAGCTCCCCCACCACCAGTGGTTCTCTGCTGGTGCAGAGGACTAGACACAGGTCTGTCAGGCCAAGGGTCCTGAGTCTGAAACCAGTCATTCCATTTTTTTCTCAGGACCTCCTTGTGAATGAGCCTGCTCAATAGAGTTATTTCTGCGCTAAACCCGAACCAGTGCTCCTACGCCATTACCTACAGCGACTCCAGCTGAGAGAGGCTGTGACTGGAGTAGGGCTGAGCTTCCCCACAACCAGTATTCTTTCCTACACCTTGTCATGAGCCGCAACCCCCCCGACTTCTTTTGTAAAAGGGAACTTGCTGTCTCACTCTGACTTTATTGTTGTATCATTCACTAATGGATCCAGCTATGCAGCAAAGTGACACTTGATACTCCCTAATGCCTCAAAACATTCATTGTTTTAGCCTAATCTGAACATTTTACAGTCTCAAAAAAAAAAAAAAACACACACACACACACACACACACCATCCATGGCAAGACAATGCACCGAAACACTTCTCCGTCAACTCCACCTGTGTTCATAAGTTCCCAGAACATGGGTTAAAGCTGTGTATGACGAGCCATCTGCACTGCTAACCACACAATTTCAAATGTTGTCTGGTTTCATTTAAAGTGAAACACGCACAAATCAGTAAATCCAGAAATATTATACCTTCCTGACATGCATTTCTGAAGTGGGGGTGGATTTTACAATACACTGCATCTGCTGTTTTTGTAACTTTCGCAGCTGTTTTTCCGGCTGAACCAGCTGTGGGACCCCTATCAGATTTTTCTGATCACTGAACTTGCAGACAGAAATTTCGTGGAAACAGATGTTTTCATATTAAATCTCTCTGCACATTTCAGCTTCCTATTTCTGAAAAACAAAAAAAAAACAACACACACACACAGCTCATCAAAGGGTATGGAACTGTTGGAATAAGTGCTAGTAAGCATGTCCATGGATTCAACTGAACAACCTCAGAATCTCAAACTATGGGGAGTTCTGAAAGAAGGAGGTGAAAAAGAAAACTTATTTCCCATGGTGCAGACACAATGATTGCACAAGTTATGAAGCAATACTAATCTGCAGAGGAATGACAAATGTGAAGCGTGAAGACAAGACAGTTGCACCCTGCCCTGCTCTTCAGAGGATAATGCTCTTTGGGAGTTGAGCCTCTCTGTTTGGAGGTCTGCTTCTGGAGCTGAACCTTCCATTTGGAGTGACATGTTTGGAAGCTGAGCCCTTCCCTTCAGGGTGTCATGGTGCCTGGGAGTTGCGCCCTTCACTTCAGAGGGATATGGTGTTAGGAGATGAGCCCTTTCCCTCTGTAGTGATATGGTGTTTGGGAACAGAATCCTTCCCGCTGGAGGGGGACTGTATCTGGGAGCTGAGCCTTTTCTGCTGAAGGGGTACTGTGTTTGGGAGCCAAGCATTTCCCACTGGAGGGGACTGGGTTTAGGAGTGGAGCCTTTCCCACTGGGGACTATGCTTTGGGCGATGAGACTTCTCCACTGGAGGGAGACTGTGTTTGGTAGCGAAGCGTTTTCCTTTGGAGGGGTACTGTGTGACAGTGGAGCCTTTCATTCTGGAGCGGTATTATGTTTGGGAGCCAAGTCTAACCTTTTGGAGGGGTGGGTACTGTGTCTGGGAGATGTATTTTCCTTTGGAGGGGGGGGGCTTGCATTTGGGAGCAGAGTCTCCCTTTGGAGGGGTATTGTGTTTGGGAGCCGAGCATTTCCCTTTGGAGGGGTACTGCCTTATCCTCTGGACGGGTATTTGTGTTTGGGAGCAAAGCCTTTCCCTTTGCAGGGATATGGTGTTTGGGAGCAGAGCATTTCCTTTTGCAGGGGTACTGTGTTTGGGAGAAAAGCCTCTCTTTAGAGAACTCTGATCTTTCGGAGCTGAACTACTGTATGTGCGCGCATGTGGGAGCATAGCCCTTCACTTTCTACCATTCCAAGCCTTCATTAAATGCAGTGCAAGTGGTCTCTAAAGGTAAGATATGCAAGGTTATTTTTTCCCCATGTTGTTGCCTGCCCAGTCATCAGGGCTGGAGGGTATACCCCTCTCCCCCAGCACCCTAGCCCCGTCATCTGCTATCCCTCAACTCTCACCAGTTGGGATCCATGCAGTGCAGGGCTAATGAATACTGCAGCAATCATTCTGGCAACAATGTGGTTTCTCACGACATTTTTTCTGCCCTCCCACAACCCCCGTGCAAGGCATCAGCCCGTCTTCCTCACCAGACCAAGTACAAAGTGTGTATGTATAACCCCCCCATGAGGGAACAGGTTCCCCACACTGCAAGATGTCACTGTGCTCACTGTTCCAGACACCACTCTCCTTGGGCAGGCTCACACTGCCCACAGCAGCATTCCCAAGCTCTGACCAGAGTGATACTAGGTTTCCGAGTCCTCATAGGAACGCAGATCGCCAGCGTGGAAGCACTGGCCATCAGGCAGCCCCAGATCTGGAAGATTTCTACTGCTTTTCCATGAAACAGGCAGTACTGGTTGTTCATATGAATTCACTGATCTGCCTACTAACACTTACCCCAGCAGCCCTCCTTACCTTCTGACAAGCTAGGAGCTTGTGTGCTGGGAAGGAGGTAGTTTGAGTAATGGGAAATTGGAATAAGCAGTGTAAATACCTCAAGAAAATATAACAAAATAAAGGAACACACCTGACTGTGAACCTCTCGTGACCTACAGCCCCTTTAGTGATAGTGCAGTATATCGGATACATGTAGGACCTACGCCATCTGGTAACTTTGACCAGTTCATTTACGTTTTATTAGTTTATTTGGGTTGGGGTTCACACCCACGCCACCCTGAAAAAAAAAAAAAAAAAAAGGCAAGGGGGCAAAGCCCCCAAACTTAAATAAACTGACACCAAGTAAGGCATGCGACCAGATCAGCGCTGTATTCAGGAAGCTTTTACTGCAAGCTTCCTAGGTGTACCCGATATTCTACACCATCACTGTTCCTTCAATCACACCTCATGCTACGTGAAGACGGGAAACCGAAAAGCATTTGTGGATCTACAATCAGTTTTAGCCTACAAACTCCCAACAACTCTAACATAGTCATTTTAAGCAAACTCCCATGAAACCAGAACAGGAAACCACAAGACGCAAAACCCGTACCTACATATCCACACAAACCATCAAATCATCAGAGAACAAAATCATACAAATAAACAAATCTACCAGACTGGAGTACCGCACCCAAAACTGGAACCAGATCCACTAAGAACATTGATTTCATCAAGTCTTAAAAATTTGGAGGGGGGGGGAGGAGAAGAGATGCACGATTAAAGCAATTTTTGCACCCCCCCCGACAAATTCTGGATCCCCTATAACAGACAATCATGCACACACTGAGCACCCTTGCTTTAAGGCAATTTGCCATCAAGTACCTTTTCGCTGCAGATCTGAACGCTGCCGTTAGGATGCAGCTGGTGGAAATTGCTGAAGGGAGCTACAAATTCTCCCGAAGACCACCAGGACACGCAAGAGGAGGAAGTGGTGATGAGGGCAAGCTAGGGAAGGAGTACGCTCACTGAGTGCTGACTGCAGATCTGCCTTCCCAGCTTGTCATCACAAGGATGGAACACGGTTCTCTACATGCCGCCATTAGGAGCCTATAGTTTGGGAGTCATGAACAGAAGCCCTGAATTCAAGCAAAGACCTGCCGGCTGGTAAGACTGCTCTGCAGTATTCAGGGGAAGGGGCAATTCTCTTCAGTCCTCAGCTGGTAGACCGGGGAAAGGGGATTCCTCCAGACCTGAAAGCGAATTTTAAACCCTGTTTCATGATACCATGGGGGCCTCCAAACTATTGCAGAACACAAAAATGTGTGTAGAGCCTGTACGCTGTACCGTTACACAGTTATTTATTTCTTTCAACAGTTTTGCCAGGAAAGCCCTACTGAGCTGGGAGCAGCTCGCTTCCAGATGTGCCCTGAAGGAAGGGAAGAAGCCGCAGTACAATAATAAGGTGCATACAAAATAAATAAAAACATAACACAGGAACTGTACAACAGGTATCAAGTGATGATCATCTTACAAAATTAGGACCATGACAAAAGGCCAGTTTACACTCAGTATTCCCAGTCTGCACCAGTGCAGTGGTGTAGAGCAGCTGAGCCAATCCGTTTCAGCTCTTCTGAAACTCCGTAGCAGGGGCAGCTGAACGGGTGCAGGGGTTATTAGTCCCTGTGTGAACGCTCCCCACCACCTGCAGCGGTGCACTTGCAGGGCTGGGAGCCAGCAGAGAAAGATAAATAAAACACGAGGGGGAACCATGCTGCCTGCAACCCCTCCCCCCCACACCCCCAGCACCCAAAGGTAGACCGATGGAAATGGGTACAACAATGCACTTCTCATACCGGTGCTAGGGTGGTGCCAAACCCCAGCATGTGTATAAGCCCATATTAAGACTCTTCATTGTTTACTCTCTGAGCAGCATAAACAACCACCTAATATTTAACCTCTTCTCTTTCAAATTCTCTTCCTGACTTTGACGCTCCCTGTACCCCAATAACTATACAATCACAAAGATCAAAGGCCCCCGGTACCTCTGCCTGTCCTTTACTATGCTAATTCCTCAACATGCAACCTGATGAATTCCACCTTAACATCCCTGTGCTATATCATTTGTTGATCCCACACCCCAATTATCACCAGCCTGCTAAATGCACCTTCCTAAAATAACTGTATTATACCACCTTGTGAAACCACAGAAGTCTACAACCTGCTTCCTGTGTTCAGGCTTCTGACACAGGTACAGAAAGAGTCCCTGTGATCAGCAGTAGCAAACAGCCCTACACATGCACGCAGACACATGTACACACACACACACACACACACACACACACACACACACACACACACAGAGCCACAAAATACTGTAATACTTTTTGGGGGTGGAAATCGGAGATAACGGTTTCAGTCACAGAAATGTTTGAGGCTGAACAAATCAATAGCACTGAGCAGAGTCGGTTCTCGGTCTTTATGAGCCCGGTGCTGCTCCATTTTGAAATCTGCGACCAGGGAAGTCACTTCCCAAAGACCTGGAATAATCCAGGCGGAGCTAGCCTGCAGGGTCCTGGATATATCCAGGCCAAGCAAAGCTAACTAGGCCCAAAAAGCACTCTTGAGCCTTAGCTATAACTAAGACAAGCTACTAAACCTACCATCGACAGCCACGATGACCACAGAGTAAGTCTCAGGCTGGTAAGAATAACAAGATTTAACAGATGGAGCAGGATACTGCTCATCAGCCTAAGGACGTCAGGCAGAGAGTCTGGGCTGCATCATGCAGCAAAAGTAGCATCCTCTAATGGAGCATATATAGGTGGAATAATAATGGATGTGGAGCAGTGCACCTCTCCAAATATTCAAGGAGATTCATTAGTGCAATCTTCTTGTTCCACATCAAAGCCCATGGCGGACTGCATTTGCTGCATCATGGCTTGGAAAGATGAGTCCACTGGAGGGAACCTCATGAGTCCTCTGGAGGAGACCTCAGAGTATAAACCACTGTGTCCTCACTGCAGGGCGAGAGGGTAGAATTAGAGTAAGGGGGACCCTCCACAAATTATTCTTCGCCTCATATTCCTCATCCAAATCTGCCTCTAAGTATACCAGGTCAGGATTATATTCCATTTCATTATCACGAGCGACGATGGGAGTTGTAGAAGCAGCTGGCGACGACAGCAGCAGCTGGCAGGCAGGAAGCTGTGGTGTGCAGATGGACTTTGCCAAAGGGGGCCGAGAACTAGAAGACCCAGTTGGCAAATAACTGCCTCAATTGGCAATCCAGGCAAAATGCATTTCAGACAACAATGCCAGCACAACGTGGGAATTAACAGCACCCTGAAAAGGGGCCAGGATTACCTGCGCTAACAGGCCTGGGCCCAATGACGATGGCATCATACCGTCCATAGTAGGTAGAGCAGCGATTGAAGCCAAGCCCCGAACTTGGCGTCTCAGCAACGGTTGGGGGGAGGGGGGCCTGCAGTCGACACCACTGGAGCGGGTGTTGACAAGGACATACCTTTTCTCAATGGCAACAGGGACCATGACAGCAAAGCAGACTTATCCGTGTCCCTGTGTTTATGCTTATGGCCAGATGACAAGCAGGCCACTGATGATGAACTTTCCTTGTCCTCATCCTTAAGACTACCACAACTGTTTCTTGGCTCATTACAAAGAAGCAGCAGATTTTGAGCCTTTTTTATTCTCCATGGCTTTCAAACGCTTTTAAGACAAGGACATTTTCTAGAGCTTTCTTATGGTGTCACCTTGTAGCCTTGTTATAGCGCTGGAAAATCTCAAGTTCTCATGCTGTGAGACAGGCCCAAACAGCACACATAAACCACGTATGTGTCTTCCTTGTCAATTTTATATCTGCACTTACAATTAAGCAATAAGGCACAGCAGGGTGTGTGTTGTCGTGCACTATACCATGGACATAAGTGAACAGCCAATGAAATCGTCAGACTGGCAGTTTACCACCATTGTAAATCCTCTGATAACCAACGGCTGTTGATGAGTATATCTAATATATCCTCTGCAGCATGGGAATAAATACAATAAAAATAAAAAAATAAAACAAAGCAATCTCTTTAATGTTTATATTTTATTATAGTAAAAAAAAAAAAAAAAATAAAACTGCACCTTGGTAAAATCACAATAAGCCACTGAGGATGTGGATTATCAGGGGGAATTACCATGGCTGGCAAGGATTTACCCACTTGGCTGCACCTCGTGGGCAAGCCACTCCAGCCATGGTAAATCCTGATAACCCACACCCCTCATGACACTGCTTAAATAATGTCACTCCTGGGGTGGGCTGAAGCACGCAGTGAGAAGGTGCTTCAACCACCCCAGGAGTACATATACACAACACACACACACACACACAGGAGCGCCTTATTGCTATTATATAATGGCTCATTGTTATACAAAATAAAAAAAAATAAAACAAATGTTTTAATTAGATTTTCAGTGTGGCAGCATATCTTTGTTTCTTAAGAAAAGATGTGCAAAAGAATATCATCATCCGTACAGTGATGTTATTGGGCCCCTGCTTTTCTCTCTTTCATAAATAACATCTCCACTGACCTCCACAGAACAACCTCCCTGCTATATGCTGATGGCATTGTTATTTATGCTAGCGCAAAAAGCATTGAAGACAAACAATCTACTCTCTCTTGACTTTCAGTTAATACGGGAGCGGCTTACTACTCACAAACTTGTACTAAATGAGTCCAAAACCCAAGCTATGCTCTTTGGATCAAATGTGAAACTGAAACATGCACACCCTAAATTTAAAGTCACCTCCTTAAATGGCTGACTTGTTGGGGAGGTAAATTCGTTTAGATATCTGGGCCTCACCCTTGATCCATCACTAAATTTCGACTTACACATCAACCAGACCTGCAAACTGGTAAACTCTAAACTTGGACTAGCCTACCGAACCAGCTATGTGCTCACTCCCTCAGCAAGACTTGCCACTGCCCGTGGAATACTCCTTCCTTCACTTACCTATGGTGCTGCAACAAATGCCTCTGCACACAAATCAATCCTTCGGAAATGGGAGGTCACTTATAACAATATCTGTCGCTATGCGTCTTCCTCACATCGACTGAACCACCACTGCTTCCTCTATTCAGACCTGGGATGGCTTCCTCCTAATGAACTAAGGCTTCATGCCTATGGCTAAACAGAATCCCAGCAGGACTTTTCCAAAATCTGACGCCGCGCTATGAACTGAGGTCTGCTGACCAGGCCCCCATTTTCACCCCTAGGCACAACAGCACGAAAGGCGCTAGTGCTTTCGCCTGCCATGCCCCCAAATACTGGAACTTCCTTCCACTAGCATTGCGCCAATCACTATCTCATGCATCTTTTAAAAAAAGGGTTACGAAAATATCTCGATACTTCCCACAAGTGCTCCTGCTTCAAACCTCCATAGCTCTTTTCCTTCCCAGCCTCTTCTCTCCATGACACTTGCTGCTCTATCCTCCTATACACTATGCACTTCTCCTTACCTATCTGTCCCTCCTCCCACCTTACTTCACTCTCATCCCTCTTCTCTTGACTCTCACTTCCATCACTTACTAGTATCCCTCCCCTAGTTATATATCCATTCCCTTATTAGCACTAAAATGTTCAACACGTTCATTTTCCTCATAGCAAATTGTGGTGTAGTTTTTGTTCTTTGTACTGCTCCTGTGTTATTTTGTTTACTTTCTGCCCTGCACTGGTATTGCAGCCTCCTTGTTCTATAGAAACATTTGCAAATTGCTCTGCATACTATTGTCAACCATTTTCTGTACTTGTATTGAAATGTTTCCCTGTATTGTTGTACTGTACCCTCCCGGGTCATGCCTGAAAATAGTCATTGCTATGGTTAGCCCACCTACCCGGTAAACAAAAACGAAATAAATAATCACATCACTGTCTCAGGCATACACTGACCAATCAGAGTCCAGGATTCTTTCTTGCTACTGTATAACATTGAAATAAAGGGTCTTTTGACTTCGGTGGCATACCGAGATGAGAAAAGAGACTAAATAAAGTAAAATTACACACACCAACGGCTTCACTCACAATGTTTTCTTCAGCAGGTTCGATGAGGATGACTGATGGCAGGAGACAGGACAGGGGAGTGAGGGGGGCCATCCAGTTATATATGCGTCAACGCTGCATGTCATTGTGGATGGCCCCCTGACTAGCAAAAAGTTTCCGAGTGGTCCCGACACTAATGGCTTACAGTTTCAAAGGTGTGGCCTAATGGAGGAGATATTCTCTGTGAAGAGCAAATGATTACAAAGACCTCAAAAGTCAGGAGACCTACGTTTTAGTGTGCCTCAGCTCACAGGTGAAGTGAGTTTAGTAATCTCATCTCAGTCTTGTGTAGGTGGGGGGGAGGTGTGGTTCCCCGACAGTGTCACAGCCTTCAGTGCGTCACTTAGCATCTGTGGATTAAAAATGAGAGACTGTGAGAGGCCAGCTGGCGGATGCTGCTCCCCTCTTCAAGGGAAAGAGGGTATTACTCTCGGCTACAACACTGCCATCTGGGTGACCTTGAGTGACAGTACAGCTAGAGGTTTCGGGGGCACCTGGCTCCTATGCATGACCATAAAAGGGAGGATGTGTGCCGTGGAGCCCTTGCCATTTGTATTCCAAGGGCGGGGTGAAATCAAGTGGAGAACCACCGAAGCCCGACTGCCGGTCCCTCAGATGCTTGACAGACACAAAATGGTCATGGCTGTTGAGGCCACCAGAGGAACCCACCATGGCAGGCAAGCCCCCGCCCCTGTGGACATGCTAGCGGCAGGGAAGGACGGCAGATGGGGCTGGAGGTAGCCTGGCAGAGGTGGGCACAGCGATGGGAGAAAAAAGAATACACATTAGAAAAAGAAAAAAAGACAGATCACCACAGGTAGTAGTTATAACTGTGCCTTTTCAGCCTGCCCTTTAAATTTAAAAATCATACCTCAGTTTTATCCAAAAAAGTGTTAATTGTTAGGTGTCAACCTGGGATAAATTCAGTCCTGCCCCTAGGAATAAACTCCTGTGCACCCAGAGAAAATACAGTAAAGAAGGAAGGAATTAATACTTTTTCAGAGCAAGACAGATGTGTGTATGCACAGGACGTTTCCATAGCAATTGTACAAGCCCCCTTCATTCGAAACAGAGCTGTGATTACTGGTAGTCATCAGCACTGTGCGTCCTACTTTGGATAAAGAACATGTGAAGGTTTCAGCACTGCACTAAGCATTTTCTGTAGAGTTAGGCGTCCTCAAAGCCATCACACATCTCTTATCTTCATCCTAGGCTGCTTTATTATGCTGCTTTCAGACCCTCAACATCTCCAGAAAATCCATGCCTTGTTTGGTCTGATCCCCCCAAATTCCACAGTGTTAAGACAAAAAAGGTTGCCATCTATTTAACCCCCCAACCACGTAACAGGACAAGGGCATCTGTCTACTGTCCCTCTCCATATTAGTCAAGCCAGGACACTGTCTATATATAACTGGGCTACATCCTGCACTTTAGAGGAAGAAGGGGGACGCTCCAGTCACTTCTCTGAATTAGCCAGAGCTCAGGCTGGAATGTAGCCAGACGCAGACTAAGCCTTGGTAGGGCCACAGCTCCATGCAATTTCAGCATACTCATAGCTACTTCCCTGCTTCCCAACAAGCTATACATCAACGAGTGTGTGGAATATGCATCTAATCAACCATGTCCTTCGCAGAGATTAATGCACTGCACAACCCCCAACTGCTGGATTTCATAGTGTTCCATCATCATAATTTACAGCACTAAATACCAACACTAACCAAGCTGGGGACAAACACCTCTGTTAATATTACCGAGCCTCAGGCTACTGCCGAACACTGCTACGCTAGACTTAGCGCTCAGCTGCATCGTACTCTTACGCAGTTCATTATCCTTGTCCCTATACCAAGGTACCAAACACAATGGTATACACAGAGGGCTCCCGGCCGTTACTGTAAGCAGCTCAGAGACCTTTCCATTCAGGCCGTTTAACTAGGAGGTTTGCAGCCAACCCCACCTGGCCACAGTCTTGCTTCCTGCTCTGCCTCTTGTTCCGTCTGCTGGAGGAACAGACTCATGATGTCTGGTATCATTTCTGCATTTCAGAGCAAAGGCAGCCCTTCTACATTCACTTTCTGAATCCCACTTTTTGATCAGCTCTAGGTTACAGATGAAATGAGTCAGGTAATCTCCACCACCAACAGTTATGGACTGCAACCCTGAAAGGCCCCGTTTCATCAGTTCCAGAAAAAAACTGTCTGCTTACTTACAGCAGTTATATGAAGGCAGAAGTACAGACGCACACGCACACCAACCAAAGTGGTTCAAAACCAAGAATGCCAGTTTTAACAAAGTTCTGTTTCTGCATGATCCTGCAGACTGCCCTCTGAAGGACATGGTCACTTTAGGGTCGTGCCACGGTCAGTAAACCAATAGTGTCTACTACAGTCAGACTCTGCTCTTGAAGGGACCACTAACTGCATGGACTGTGTGTGACCACGTTAGTGTAAGTGACGCCAATAAGCACCAGAAAGTTCAGTTCAGAAGTGACTAAAGGGTCATCATGTCTGCACCCCCCCCCCCATAAGCAGCAATAATTGAGAAGTATGCTGTGCAAACATGTACGGATTTAAAGGGGTTCCATACAACTTGTCTTACACTTGTGTCCTACAAGTGTGAGACAGTGATTTGAGGTGCTGATCAGGGTCGCAACTGTATCAATGCCCTCTGCTCAGTCTGCTCCGTGACCCCAAGATGACCTGCTAGAAGCATGGCTATAGCCATGGCTTCGGGTCAACTAACTAGAGGTCAGCACTTTGGAGGACAAAGAACTATTATTTAAGCAAGAGTGAACATCAAGTGGATATCAGACAGGATCTAAGCAGGCAAAGTGCTTGTCGTTTCTACCCCGACTCACTGGGGAGTACTAGTCAGAGGTCCAGAAAGTGCTCGCTTCTTCAACACGGAAATATCTTTATTTAAATGGTAGTGATCCAACTTGCAGATGTGTCACTGACTGGACCATAAACCTGCATATAAACCTTCAACCCCATTGGGCACCTGCAGTCACTCGCTCCCTTTGCCCGACACAGTATTGCTGTTGGATCTGAAATACTTCCCCATCGCTACGTAATGCTGTCACTGCTGTGTCGGTATCTGTAACATTCTTCTAAGTTGCAACATGTCTGACCAACGAAGGAGCGACTCCTTACAAGATCTACTGCATGATATATAACTGATACAGGTACTCTTTCCTGTTCCCACTCCCACTGCTATCACTCCATTAGCATGCGGTGCCATGGCGGCTAGTATAGTATGGTACAGTACTGAAGTTCATGTGCACGGGCACCAGCTATACTTTAAATGTGCAGAGTGAGAAATTAAATCTGCAACAAATCAGAAAGCGGCAGTAAATCACACAAATAATGGGAAGAAAACACCCCTTATCTGTTCCCCACTGGTACCAGTTTGTGGTGACGGGCCAAAACAAATGTGTTCTATATACTCAAAACTACAATGGTACAAATTCTCAAAAAAAAAAAAAAAATTAATTACAAGATGTGGAATACGCAAAACGCCCATATCGTACAGTCTCATACTCTGCATGCGTGAGGAGATTGTGCTAAAATGAAACTGCAAATGGCAGTCAGTGCTCCAGATAACTTTAGCATTCAAGAGTAATGTACTCACCATTTGTGTTATCAGGTGAATAAAATATAATTTTGATGAGTGAAAGTGCTTTAAACTTGGAAAAACATCTCTTTTAGAAGTATTTATGGAGCATTTCAAAGGTTTGGTGTAAGTACTGGTAAACATCATTCTTAAAAACTGGTGTGTAAAATAGGCCGGTACTCGCCTTATCTGGAGCACTGACAGCAGTACAGCACAGAATATTCAAGTGACATGATCCTGAATGGTGTCCTGATTTGACCTAAACATCCAGCTTAGAGGGGCTGAAATAAAAGATTGTGGGGGTGGGGGTGGGAGAGGTGTCACAACTTACTGGGTGACAAAGTGATTCTCCTAGCAACAGATTTCTTAAAAAAAAAGAGAGAGTCGCTTCCTGGAAAATCCCTACTTTTT
This sequence comes from Neoceratodus forsteri, assembly GCA_016271365.2. Taxonomy (NCBI): domain Eukaryota; kingdom Metazoa; phylum Chordata; order Ceratodontiformes; family Ceratodontidae; genus Neoceratodus; species Neoceratodus forsteri. Next base: position 122,064,654 of record JADMNL010000030.1, on the reverse strand, counting down.
TTTTCAACAATAATGCACAGTAGAGGAAACTGCCTCCTCCCCCCCAACCTACTTAAACATTTGCCTGCCTCGGACTGGTTGGGCTGTACTCTGGCAAGAAACTTCAGGACACTATGACCCCACATCAGACATGTGTATCTGCCTCAGTATGAAATGAGCTGGAACTAAAAGGTATGCTCCCAATGAAAGGAAATGCACCCAAACAGCTGCTGTGGTCCCTGGTGACCTAGGCTGGATGTGATCCGAGGTTCAAACTCTACCAGACACAAACTCACTGTGTGACCATGATCAAGTCACTTGACCTCCCTGACACGACCCCAAGCTGCAAGTATGGTAGAACAGAACTGCAATTTGATGCTGCAACACGGTTGGGAATGACCTATATCTATAAACTGTTAAACAAAAAAGTGGACCGGGGGAGTGGTGACAGGACTGACAGACACACACACACACACACACACACACACACACACACACCACCACCACCACCACCACCACCACCACCCCTCGTGCAAGAAAATGTTATAGATACCCCTTTAGATATGCATTTTAAGCCTTTGCTACCATCTGTCAATACCAGCTACCAGTCTGACTTTTCTTAAGCATTTATTAACAGACTGTCTGACTCCTGGGTTTCGATTCAAGGTCAGTAGCACAGTGGCAGGGTGACTGTCCTATACAATGGAATGCTGGGTCTCAGCTATACATCCCCATTAAGAGGTTCAGGGACTGGACAGCCCAACAAACTCACCACATTTGGGATTCAGGCAGGACTTGAATCCAGGACTCCACTTGTGGGAAGTCAGTAGAGTTATCCACGTCAGGCCATGGGTGCCCCGCTCTGTAGAACAACATCTCAGTAATATCAAAACAGCACCATCAGAAACAAATTAACTAGTTAATGATTAACAGAACACTCGCTGATTGCTAACCTGAAACAAGGAAATGTAAAACAAATCCCACAGAGCAGTAAACAGTAGAACAAAGCATTAGGTCATCGGAATCGCACAGTAGTTCTGTTATATATATAAGCCCCTATTACCAGTTAACTGTGACAAGCAAATCGGGGTGGGGCAGGGTAAGTACTCAGTTTTACTAAGCCTCTGTCAACACAGACAACACAGTTCATTATTTTCTCATAGCAAACCGTAAGCACACTAAGTTGATTACAGCCACAACAAAATGTATTTATTCATTATTTGTATCAATAGTTTCACCAGGAAAGATACCGAGCTGACAACAGCTCGTTTCCAGATGCGCCCTGGGGGGAGGGGGTACATCCCCCCCCCTGCTCTTTTCCACCACCCTAGCACATAGATTTGTAGCCTCTAATACCCCCCATTCTTGATAAGGTTCCACTTCTACTCCACCCCCACTGCTGCTCCCTTTGTATGCCCTGCATCGTCCCTTCTGAAATCCAGCACTTCAGTGTGGCTATTTGCTGTCGTTGGCTCAAGCTGGATATCCAACCACGTGGTCCAATGACGGCTTTTACCTCATGGATTTGGAACTGTGACCTGCCCAATGCTGTTCCAATTTATAAGGACCACAGCAAGTAAGGCTCTCCCTCTCTTCTAAGTTCCTCCTCTCTTTGTACCAGAAATGCCTCAAGGAATGTCATGAGGATGTCGCCTTCTTTAAGTAGCTAGGGGTTTGGCAGAACCATCCTCTTGATTTCTCTGCACACAATGACGCCATCCACCTTGAGATGCTTGGTGCACTTTACAGGAACACAGCAAGTATCCCGCTTCCTGCCTGTCATGAGACTGTACTGAACATGAAAGTCTCCATTTCTGACTATGGAGATATGGTCTATAGTGCAGCTCCCAAACCCTCCCTTGCCAGACTGGACCCTCTCATATTCCCACTTTTCACTGTACTCTGCCCTCTCCCACCCCTCCCTTGAGGCCAGGCACCTTTCCCACTGTGTTTCCCCTTCTATTCAAATTCTGGTTTGGTTCCTGTCCTTCCTACCTTACTTCCCTTCTAACCTCTCCCCCTCTTTCCTCTTACTCTCTCAGCAGCAATGCTCCCCGTTCATTTTCTGTTACATCCAGGAAATCTACTGCTGGTCAAGCTACCATCTCTTATCACCGTCTTAAAGAGCTAGTGTACTGCTTGAAATTAATAGCAATTTGCAGATGCAGTCAGCTATCACTTCCAATATCTGAGGTCTTTTTGTAGTTTCTGTTTGCTAATTAGAAGATTTTCCACCTGGCAGTACTTGGGGTGATGTGTGGAGCAGCACTCTGTAGGGAGGAAAAAAAAAGTCAGTTCTGTTCCCCCCACTACATGTACATCATCAGAAATGAGACCAAACACCTTGAGGTACCACAATTCTTGCAGCCTGAGCAGTGACTTTCACAAGCTACCAATCAAAATGCAGGAAATTGTGACATCACTAGTAACCAGGGAGAGCCAGTCCCTGCTGCTTCATGTGAAAGTGAAACCTAGCGGTGAGAAATGGTTCTCATTGGTTGCTAGTGATGTCATAGTTAGTGAGGTCTCAGTATTGATGTAGTGGAGGAACAGAACTGACTTTTTTTCCCCTCCAGACAGAGAGCTGCTGCACACATCACCCCATTACTACCAGGTGGAAAATCTTCTAATTAGCAAACAGAAAAGAGTAAATACTTGAGATATAAGAAGTGACAGTTGACTACATCTGAAAGTTACAATTAATTGCAGGCAGTTTCCAGGCAGTACACTAGCTCTTTAAACTCTGGGCTTCTCTCCCCTGTCTGTACCCGCTGGCTCTTCTCCATTAAGTCTCTTCTTCGTGACTTATCTACTCCCACCTGGAACTGTCCTTGACTCCTTTCTTTAACTGATCCTCCTCCACATTCTACCCTGGCCATTTTGAACCACCACAATTATGTCTGAGTAGGGTAATTTCCCTAGTCTAGGCAACTTTTTTTTTTTTTTTTTTTTTTTTTTTTTTTAAACACATACTTCTTGTATACGGTTTTGCCTTGCAACATTTATGATTAGGTTCCTTCTGACGTACTGTATTGCTTGTATAGACGTTTTTGTAAATCTGTTACTTACTATTTACTTTTTCTCCATGTGTACTATTTTTCATACTCCTCACCCCAAAATGCATCTGGAAATGAGCCGTTACTAGCTCAGCATGACTTTCCTGATAAAACTTTTGAAATAACTTAAATAAATAAATAAATAATGCTGGCATTTGAGCACAGAGACCTCCAACCCCCCCCCCAATACCTTTTTTTCTCTTACATACTCCTTCCCCCCCGTCGCCTTTCTCCTGTTTCAAAACCTGCCCCCCCAGGACACCCTCTTCCCCTATCGTCCATCTCACCTCTTACTCCCAAGCCTGGTTACCCCCTAGTAGTCCCTCCCACGCTACCAGGCCTCCAAGTTAGCTGGCCTACTACCCCCCACCCCAAAATCAATGATCAAGGTGCTTGTCTCCTAGTAGCTGCAGGGAGGCTCCCCCCCCTTCTGACAGGGTAAGTCAGAATCTCCAGCTGACAGAGGACTCAAGGGACTGGTGGCAGGACCAGCAGCACAGGGTAATTCCAAGGAAACAGGGGGTGTGCCTTGTGGGATACCCAAAAGAATGGGCGCCCGGGCTGCGGGAGCAAACAAAACAAGAGAGAGAGAGAATGACACTTAAAATCCTGCTGGGTAACATCATGGGTTGCTAAACGTGGCCTATACAGCGCTACTGTGCCTTACAGGTATCCCTGACAGTGTCTTTTAGAATTGTCTCCAGTCATCAGGGATGTGTCTCGCTTGCACTGCACAACTAAGTCCACTGCTAGCCTGATGTTCCTCACTGAGCACCAGGATTCCAGACCAGCAACTACTGTCAAACACTTTAATAATTAACATCTTGCCAAATCCTAAAACGTAACTGAATTAAACAAAAAAGGGCGAGAATTATCTGGGCATCACTACACAGAATATGTATTTTTCTATTATTGAGAGCATTCCTCCAAAACTGGGCATGAGACACTCGTGCAAATGGGACGGGAGTAGGAATCTTTGGAGTTATTTCTCATTCCACACTACTTATTCAGCTGGCATTCTTGCCCCCAATTTGGCTGTGCACGGCTGTATCTTTTTTATAGGACAGAAACAAAGAGAATCTTTTTGCAGGGCAAAGATAATACCTTTTTATAGATACAGGTGCCGGAACTGGGGAGGCTACTATGACCATGGCCTTATCAGCTTTTGTAGTCATCAATTTATTACTAAAAAGGACTGTGCCTTTAAAATGCAGCCTCTGCAGTAAACAGTGTTACGTACTAATCACTACCTCTGTGACTTGCAGGGTGTCAGCAAAATTTAGGAAAGTGAGGGCCTGAGTGGTGTTGGTCAGGGTGGGCTGTGTTCGTGGCCTGCTGAGCTAAGGACAGTGGTCAAACTCAAAAAATAAAAAGGAAGGATAAGGACTTGAGGGGGGCTTCAATGAACTAGGCACAATAAACTGCTGTCGGTCGGTGGGGGAGTTACTCCAAAGGTCACACATGATGGCAAGAATAAACTGAGGCTGTGGATGACCCCAGTCAATGGGGGAGAGGAGAATATACCCCTTATTTCCTTGGCCCTACCACTTTTCAGACTGTTCTGCCGCCTATGCTTATAGAGAGAGACTCTTGTGTTTTTTTTTGTTTTTGTTTTTAAAAGGTTGATACTAAGTTCACAAGCCTGCTGTCTGTGGTTTGTTATTTCCTTTGCGGCACAAGACTCAAATACAGTGCTGTCGGCCCCACGCCCTGCTACAGCATGCTAATGTACACCCACCAAGACCCTGCCAAGAACTCTCCATGTCCTACAGAAAAAACATGCACACCTTAAGCCATGGCACATGCTGTGTACCACAAGAAAGAGAAGAAGAAAGATGTAGCAACTATTTCAAAGAGCAGGGCGGTACTGAAAGCAAGAATTGTGATCAATACAGACTACAAAGCGTGTTTTATAGCCATGGTAAGAGATCAGTATTAATCAGAACCGAGCAAAAACTCAAATGGGGAACTTTGTTCGGTTTTAACTGGGGTGGAAGGGGAGCAGCACTGCCAAGCGAATCAACCCAGGGAACCAAGTGACGCTGCTGTTGCAGCCACCTTGATAAATTCCTTCTTTAAAGGAAATGTATTTACCAACTGGCTGCTTCTCCCCAGCTCAGATGTTACATAGATACATAGACAGTGTCGGCAGATAAGGGCCCATGGCCCACCCAGTCTGCCCATTTAAGTTTGTAAGTTCAGTTTATGTTTTCCAGGAAGTCTGTTGCCCCTTACCCCTGACCTCCAGAATTCCTTTATATCTATCCCATGCATTCTTAAATCCCGTGATTGTTTCAGCCCCCACCACTTCCTCTGGCAGGGTGTTCCACTTGTCCACCACCCGTTCTGTGAAGAAATTCTTCCTCACGTTTCCTCTGAATCGTCCTCCCTCCAACTTCATCCCATGCCCTCTAGTCCTGGAACATCTTTTTCGCTTAATTATAGTGCATTCCTGCACCCTGTTCCTCCCTGTAAGATACTTGTATGTCTCTATCATATCCCCTCTCTCCCTCCTCTCCTCCAGGGAGTACATGTTCAGTGCCTTCAACCTGTCCTCATAGGACTTGTGATGCAATCCATGCACCATCTTTGTTGCCCTCCTCTAAACCTTCTCTACCCTGTCTATGTCCTTACGTAGGTAAGGTCTCCAGAACTGCACAGTGTACTCCAGGTGCGGCCTCACTAGTGTCTTGTATAGTGGAATTATGACCTCCCTTTTCCTGCTGGTGATGCCCCTGCCTATGCATCCCAGCATCCTATTTGCTTTACCTGCTGCCTTGTCACACTGTTTCCCTGCCTTGAGGTCATCAGAGATGATAACTCCAAGATCCCTTTCCTGCTTGGTGCATGCTATATCCTCACCCCCCAACTGATATATTGTGCCAGGGTTTTTGTGCCCCATATGCATTATCCTGCACTTCCTTGCACTTGAATTTCAACTGCCACACCCCTGACCATTCTTCAAGTTTCTGCAGGTCCCTTCTCATTCTGTCTACACCCTCTGGTGTGTCTACTCTGTTACAGAGCTTTGTGTCATCAGCGAACAGTGAAATTCTGCCTTCTAGGTCCTGTGCAATGTCACTGATGAAGATATTGAATAGTACCGGTCCCAGCACTGATCCCTGTGGTACCCACTGGTCACTCTTCCCTCTGTGGAGTGACAGCCATTTACCACCACCCTCTGTGTCCTGCTGCCCAGCCAGTTACCTACCCACCGCTGACTACTGTCCTGCCCACACCCATATTCCCAGTTTGTGCAATAGTCTTCTATGTGGCACAGTGTCAAAGGCCTTGCTGAAGTCCAGATAGGCCATGTCCACTGCCCTCCCCTGATCCACCTCCCTAGTCACCCAGTCAAAAAATTCAATGAGGTTGGTCTGACATGACCTCTCCCTGGTGAAACCATGCTGCCTTGGGTCCTGTAGTCCATTGACAACCAGATGTTCCACCAATCTCTCCTTCAGTAGTGCTTCCATGATCTTCCCCACTACCGAGGTGAGGCTGACTGGTCTGTAGTTCCCCGCTTCCTCTTTGTTCCCACTTTTGTAGAAGGGGACTACATCTGCTATCCTCCAGTCTTTGGGTACCTCCCCTGTTTCTAGTGATCGGCTAAACAGGATAGCAAGAGGTTCAGCCACCACCTCTCTTAGTTCTTTAAGGACCCTGGGGTGCACCCCATCTGGCCCCATTGCTTTATCAACTCTTATTACTTCCAGTTCCTTCAGGACCCTTTCTCGTGTAAAGGGACTTGTGTCCATTTCTGCAACATTCTCACCCCTTTCACTCCATTCAGACCCATTACCCTCCTCTTCCTCAGTAAAGACTGAGCAGAAATACCTTTGTTGACAAGTCTCACTCAGATACATGGTTGTGTCAGGGAGTCAAGTCCTAGACACGAGGCCCGCCGGCGCAGCGGTAGGGCTACCACTCACGGCGCCAGAGACCTGGGTTCGGGAACAGACTCGGTCAGCTGGAGGGCCGGCCGGGGGGAGGAGGATTGAGCGCCCAAGGCTGCTCTCCTCCTCCGGGGCAGGTGGGTTGCATGTCCCTGCTGCTCTACCACCACCTGGGCGATCACAGGTGAAGGTGCAGTGGGACAGCAAGTAGAAGGGAGGGGGGACATCAGCCGGGAGCCAGAGCGCTCGCATGTCCGGACGTGTATTGCTCCATGGCTCCCCTAGCATGCTGACGCCCTGTAGGAGGGCCCAGAGAAAGCAGAAAAAACCCTGTGGTGCTCCCTGTAGACAGAGCTTCAGGCCCCGATCCCACGGCCCCTGCCAGTACCGGCGACAGATCCCCGATGAAATCACAGACACTCGGGGCGGAGGAAAGGGGCCCCACCTTGTACCCGCCTGGGGGTTAAACCAAGGCTTCATGGGGGGATAGACTGCACCGGCAACTGGACAGACGAGCAGGGACGTACAAGGCCACTGGAGTCTCCCGAAGGTAAGGAGGGACCGCGGTGAGAAGGGGGCTTAAAGAGAGAATTTATATAAAAAAAAAAAAAAGTCCTAGACATGAGGTAGTCTTTGCAAACATTTAAAGCAATAAGCAAGGCACAAGTTCAATATGACATACACTTTTAAAGGCATGGCAACTTTTATTTTTCAGGCGCCCAATCCCAGAGGCTCTGGGCACCATACAATAAACTTATATATCATTAAAAAGGGTCCAAATTGTCAGCAAACTTCAATAATAGCAGTTAAATAACCCTTACACTAACTACAAAACAGTGTCTGGGAATGCCTGGCTAAACAGGAAAGCCTTGAGGCAGGCCCCTGAATGCCTCGACTGAAGGGGCCTCCCTTACTGATGGAGGGAGCGAGTTCCACAGGACGGGGCCGGTGACATTAAAAGCTCAGTCACTGGCATTTCTTAACCTTGTCCTGGGAATCGCCAGTAGGCCCCCCAGAGAAGGATCAGAGGGAGTGGACCGGGGCAGCAGGTGTTAGAAGGTTCGACAGGTAGCCAGGGCCCAGTCCATGTAGGGCCTTAAAGGTAAGCAAGCCTACCTTAAAGAGAACCCTCTATTGAACAGGTAGCCAGTGCAGATCACGCAGCACCGGGGTGACGTGACAGTATCTAGACTATCCCATCAACAACCTGGCAGCTGCGTTCTGCACCAGCTGCAGTTGATGGAGAGTACTTCCAGAGATCCAGAGGTAGAGTGCATTACAGTTAGTCGAGCCTGGAAGTCATGCATGCACTAAGGTGGGGAGGTCCAGGGGCAGAACCAGGTGCTTGATCCTCGCGATATTCCTCAGATGAAAGAAGCTGGACAGACAACGGACGACACCCGAAATTCAAATGTCAATCTGCTGTCGAAAATAACACTGAGGTCACACACACCCCAGAGGAGGCCTTCAACAATGGCACAGATCCCAGAAACAATCCAGTCTCTGCACCAGAGGCCATCCTAGCACGCCTCCTGTTCAACTCCACCACCAGTACTTCCATCTCATCAGGGTTCAGTCACAGCCAGCTGGAGGCCATCCAGTCACTGATCTCTGCCAGGCAGCTGTTAAGTATGCCCGCCGCACTGGATGTCCCAGAGGTGAAGGACAGATGCAGCTGGGTATCATCGGCATAGCAATAAAACTCCAGACTGTACTTCCTAATGATTCCCCCCGGGGCAGCATGTATACGACAAACAACACTGGTGACAAGACCAAACCCTGAGGTATTCCACAAGATGGAAAGCTCGGGGAGGAAGAGAAATTACCCATCACAACCCTTTGCCTCCTATTGGTGGGACAGGACTCAAACCAGCGGATGACTGCGCTGGTGAGTCCACAAAATTCTCTCAGGCGGTCAAGTAACACACAAAGGTCTACCGTGTCAAAAGCTGAGGAGAGATCAAGGAAAATGAGAACTGTTCGCCCCCCCCCCGATCCCTCGCCCTGAGGAGATCACTGTGCACCCGAACTAATGTGGTTTCTGTACAATGCCTGGCACAAAACCCAGACCAGAGCAGCCCGTAGATATCAAAGGCCTCGAGGTGTTCTACAAGCTGCTGCGCCACAATCTTACCCAAAAATGGCAAGTTGGAGACAGGATGGTAATTCGTCCTGACGTCATTGTCTAAAGATGGCTTCTTCAGAAAGGGTCTCACACCAGTGCATGCTTCAAGTCATCTGGGAAGACCCCCCCCCCGACAAAGAGCACCGGACAATCAAGGCGAATGCCAGGCCAACATCGTCAACACATCCCATTAAGAAACACGTTGGCACTAGGTCCAGTTCACAATATGTGTGCTTCAGCCTCAAGACCACCCCAATGATCTCGGCCACCTCCACTGGTTTAAACTCCCCCCAACCAGGCAGAGTGCACCTCGGACAGTCTGGGCAACCACTGTCGGCCACACTGTGGCTCAGTGGTGTTTTTACAAACTATTACAAAAAAAAAAAAAAAAGGATCCAAAACGAGAGTTTGTGGGTTGCACTGAAAGATAATCATTTGTTTATCTTGCTCCTGACGCATGTAATAATCTTCCATGGGACTTAAGAACCGTGAATCTGCTGTCTCAACTAGCGAAAGTTCTTTAAGTAACCTGAAGAATGGTAACTGTGTTTACTAATAATAATAATGTAATGAACTGAATGCATATCTGGTGTTATACGTGCTCCACACAGGTAGGTGTCCCAGGACACATTGTGATGTAATCTCTACAGGAAGAAGAACTGAAAATAAAGAAAAAACACCTGTTCTAGCCACAACAGGCATGTGAGAAGGCCTGCTAGTGTAATGCTGGTACATTCTGTAGCGAAACAATAACATTTTCCTTTAACTAGCCCTGCGGGCTTGTACTGGAGGAAAACATCCAAATCAGTAAACCAGCTGGATCAGTGGAATGTATGTGGGGACAACGGTGGATTTTCACAGCCACTGACGATCCTGCATGTTGTAAGTCTTAATACAAAAAAAAAATAGAGCCATCGACCTGAGAAATCTCATTCCCTGCAGGCTGCCAAGACCTGAAACCAGTTCCTGCATGACAGCTTTCCAGTATGAAGGGGTGGGGTGGGGGGGGGGGCAGGAGTTGCATAAGACGTTGTTTATAAAAGAAAAAAAGAAATATGATCCACAATTACAAAAGTCAAACAACTTCCAGGTAGACTAATGGTAATGCAAATGTGTAGTTACAGCAACCCTTTTCAGAGACACAAATGAAAACCGGATAAGGATATCTGTCTGTGACAACAGAGTACAAAGTCCTTCTGCCAGAAGGGAAACGGATACAGAAAGGTTTTATTTTCCTTTCCTCTCTAGAAAGAGAGTGACAGAGGGAAAGAGAGAGAAATACCACATTAGAACCTGAGCAGTTGGCCTCGTTTTGTCCTTTTGGTAAGAAGAATCACAGTGGGCACGCATGCAGGCAGCTCATGACCATGTTATGCAAGTTCTCACAGGGGCAGCCTTTTATAGCTCGGTCTCTGGTGAGGGATCCTGTTACCGTCATGTTATGGAGACTCAACCTTGGGTACCTACAGGCACTACAACTAGTCACCAGGCCAACATGTCCCAGCAAACAAGACAACAGGAGGCTTTACACCACATCTCACAGCATGTTCCTGATTTAAAGCAGGAAATCAAATTCTCTCTCCAGCACCACAAGTCTTCTCTGGAACCCTGGTGTGACCAACACTACCTCGTAATGCCACACATAGTTCTCAGCGTTAAAATGCCCAGCAAATTATCAAAATGTGTTGCACATTGTTATTAAAAAAAAAAAAAAAAATCAGGGTAAAACGAGTGTGAACCTTCTCACAGATTTGTTATAAAGGATGTTCCTATGGTGTACATTTTCAATGGTTTGTAGCTCCATTATAATATGGAACATCTGTATATCTTTGTGGAGCGAGGGAAACTTGGGTGTAAAATGTATAGCACTTGAAAGGTATGGTAATGCAGCACAATGCTATTTGACCACTGCTGGGCACTCAAGACCTTGATTCAGCCCAAACCTGCTAACTCACACCATCTCACTATACATGTTTTAACCCCTTACAGGTGGGATTTGTCACACTGTGAGTGACTGCTGCAGAAGTTTGCACTTTTTACTGTAGTCCTGTCATTTCTGGCCAGCAGCCCTTCACACTACATGGCTATCAAGTGTGGTTCAACTGAAAAGGACCCCTGTTGCCCCCCTTACAAAACTGAAGGAGTTTATGTTTCTCTGACACCTTGCTCTGCAGGAGAGGTCCACTTCCTGGAGATGACAATTTACCTACATTTTAGGGAGGAAGGCATACCTCTCAACTGTCCCAAATTACCAGGAATACTTCCTCGTTTTACATCACAAAAGGCCCTTGCTCCACATTGAAATTATTTGCCCCACATTCAATTTCAAGATGTTAAAACAAAACATAAAAAGGCACACATTTTAATAGCGTTATGAACTTATAAAAAGATTTGATAAACTGTTACACATTCTGAGAGGCAATGCTCCACATATGGGGACAAAAGGCTGAGCGGTATGAATGAAAGCCCTTGACCCTCAATGATACTGGAGACAAACGTCCCCTCCAAAACAAAACCCATGTCCACCCCCCGCATTACTGCCTGGCCCTTGCCTCGTCCATACTCACAGCTGGTTGATGGTGTTCTGCGAGATGACTGCATTCTTCGAGAAGTACGGCAGCATCTTGGCTCCGCAACACGTACAGATGTAGCCCGACCCCAGCTGCCTCCCGCCCGCCGCGACAGCGCCTATAGTCATCGGGACAGTCAGTGAGTACTGGGGAAAAGAGAAGGATCGAGGCTGCTGCTGCGCCCCCTGCCAACACCAGCACCTCGGATAATCCTGGCCCCGCGCCCTCTAGTCCAGACTCTGAGTCCCCAGACCGATCGTGCCCACTTGCCCAGCTTGCACCAGACCACGACCCGCCTAGGACCTGCAGATCGTGCTCCGCTGATGCCGGCTGCCGCTGCGGGCTCTCATGATGCCAGTGGCGGCTCCGACAGTGCCCACATTGCTAGACCTCTGATTTTCTGTACGGACCCAATGCAAAGCGACCTCACCGTGGGCCCGGCGGGTCCAACTACCTGCTGCCCTCCTCCGGTACTCGCTTCCTATCAGCCGCTGAAAGAGACGCGCTTGCGTACCGGACGTTCCCCTTCTCAGTCAAGGAGCTCCGCCCCGACCCGAGAGTCCTGTGCCAAGGCCCGCCTCCAGCCAAGAAGAACTCCGCCCATGCCCTCAGTATCCTAGTCCCACCCCTGGTTCTATCCCCGACTGCGTCCCCAGCAGCACTCCCCGAGCCCCGCCCTAAACCCCGCCCTCTCCCTCCGAGGGGGTGCTAGACGGCTGGCCACACAGGCATGTTATTGTTTGCTTTCCAACACACCTCAGTGTGTCTACGCACAATTCAATTTAATTAGTCTCATTAATTCAATTAATTAATTTAATTCATTTATCAAAACACACCATGCTCACCTACTAGCGCTCTCCTTGCTATTTCCTTTTTTACATGTCATACAAATACCCCCTTCCCCAGCGGATAAACCAGTACATAGAGGCTGCACTGAAGTAATGTTTCTCCTTTCTCGTAATCATCGGGACACTAAAGTAATTCCTGCAATAAATTCCACGTCTGAAAAATATTGGGCATAAACCCCTTGAAAGCAAATCTCCTAAAATGTTGATATTTTCATTCTCCCTCCCAAACACTATCCCCACACAGTCGCTCATGCCATACTCTCTGCCCAGTTTCACCGAAATGTATGACACTAACACCAATATCTATGAGAATGAGGGGCACTGGCCCTCAGACCGTGGGACACATAATCTAACATGGAAATAGCGGTTCTGAACACTAAAGAACTAGTGCCTTTACTCCGGCTAGTTTAATTTGCTTTAGTATTACAGTGTTATGAATGTCTGCATTAAAGTCTAAATTTGCACTGCCCTTTTCTGTGTGGGCAGCACTTTTTCCAGGAGGGACACCTAAAATGAGGGACAGTTCAGAGGATGGGTCCACTGCTGAAATTCCCCCCCACCCCATAAGTGAATGTCAGTTTGGACAACTACTTGTGCTCACTTCAGAGCTATCATGTGGGCCCTGTTTATAAACTGTGCCCCCCCCTTCCCATAAATGGTAGTTTTCATTATCTCTCTCTCTCCCCCTCACACTGAAACAAGGCACACAGATCACTCCCATACCTTATAACAGAGGGCACATCTATCACTCTCACACCCTGTAACTGGAATCGTTGCTTGCAAATTACCTTCCCGGAATTTCCAACTACCAGACACCTTATCATTCTCGTCTGATTGGGTTTAGCTATGCCTGTAAGAGGTATAGAGTAAAAATTCCTGTACTGAAAGGTGCCGCCTTCCGCTAGATATTACACCCCACTGATACTGTTTTATGGTACTTTTTGATTCATCAAGTAAACTGCAACACTTTACTAAGCAATGAGTTAGGTATCTATAGTGCACCGATTGTGTGCAGGCAAACAACGGCTATTATCAACTCAACAACCCATGCACTGCTTCAACAAATTGCATCAGGTCCCATTTAATTAAGAGAGGATGTTGATTAGTACATCTGAGATACCCCTACTGTATGTTAACTGTAATCAGTACAATCTGGACTTCTTTGGGTGAGAGAACTGCAAAGCCTAGCAGTTCTGGCACTCAAACAACTGGAAAAGATCTTCATATAACCATAAGAGACAATAACGGTACATATATTCTTTGTAAAAAACTTAATGCAACAGTTAGGGTAACTTAGCACCACAAAAGTAGGGAAATGTGACAGGTTTCCAGCCCTACTCCTCCCACCCCCCAAAGAGCAGCAAAAAGGAAAAACATTAGGGTTTTGGAGTCTTGGCAAATTAGTCGTGGGTCTTCCTTGGGGTTGTCAACCCTAATGCTCACCCAATTCCATGAGCAAACAACGTCACACTTGATCTCCTGCAGGCCCTGCATGAAGAAAACTACAACAAATTGTGTTGGCAACAAGCGATGAGACATACTTCTCTACCTTTGAAGAATGTATCACTGTGAGGCAGTGGGTTGCAGCTGCACCTCATGCTTCAGATTGGAGGCTACAAGTTGGGCAGGAGGGGAGAGAATTAGGGTTGACAACCCCAAGGAAGACCCCACCAAAACCCTAATTTTTTTTTCCTTTTGCTGCTTGGGTGGTGGTGGTGGGGAGTTATGGCTGGAAACCATAACATCATATTACTCTGCTTTTGTGGCATTAAGGTACCCTAACTGGTGCATTAACAAAGTTTTCTGCAAAGAATTTCCTTTCTTTTTGAGATTGTGGAATCGTATCCTGAAGGGACCTGCGTGAACAGATGCAGACACACACAGCCATCTGGGCCGTGCACCAATGGAAGACTCCATCTACCTACAGAAGTGCAGGGCCCTGCTGCCCCTGCCCCCTCTATGCAGTGTCAGATGTCAAAAATTAACAGTTATGAAGGTGCGTAGGGAAATGTCAATGTACCTTCATAACTGTGTTGTTTTTTTCAATATTTTGACAGCAAATTTTCAACACAGCCTTGATACGAACTCACCTCAAGAACCCGGTAGGTGAACATTTTCAAATCTGTGCCGAAACATCATTCTGTGGCACGGGTGTGAAAACCCATTTCGGTTAGGTTTTGAAAAATGATAGTTGTCATGCTCATGAAGTAATATAAAAAAATGACTATGTTGACAATTTGGGGTCAAAATATTTAAAATTAGAAAAATGATTAGTGTGTGTTGCAAAATTTCAATGTACACTCACAACTTTGCCATTTGTAAATATTGTGACCCCAAATTTTTAACATAGCCGTTTTATGTCCCCACCTTATGAACAAGGGTGGTGAAAATGTTCAAATCCTGCCCAAAATGTGATTTCACCAAGCAACCACAAAAATGCCTTTCGGGACGGATTTGCATTGTTCCACTGCTACTGGTCATGAGGTAGGGTCCCAAAAATGGCATGTCAAAAATTTGGGCTCAAAATATGCAAAAATTGCAAAGTTATGCATCAAAGTTGAAAATCCCACTGAAATACATTGAACCTCACTTACCTTACTTTCTCGTATCGCAGTCGGTATTTCCACTCAGCAAGATGTGTCTTGAATCAGAGAGTGGCTCTTCATCCTGAGACATGTTCAGGTGAGTGAGGGTGTGTGTCTGTGTGTGTGAGGGTGTGGAGTGCTCAGTGGGAGGTAGGGTTGGCCGGGTCAGAACGTCGAAGGACTGTTTTCTTTTTTTGCAGGTTAAAAAAAAACAAAACACTGAGCGACAGTTCTCTTTATTTCAGGTTAAAGCCCCAACACTAAGATTGGGCACTCCAGTGTCGCAGCAGTGTACAGAAAGGGGCTTAGATTCAGAGAAATGGTACTGGAGTGGTCACCCCAGTTCGCTTACATAGATTTATGTAAAAAAATAAACATTAAGATTTGGAAGGGCGGCAGGACACCTAGAGGGGAGGGGGAAGAAAGAAGCGGTACTGTGGGTGGGCACCCCGTGCTTAATAAAAACAAAGAGGTAGGTAGGCAGACAGAATGGGGGATCAGCAGCTAGCTGCTCTCACTGCAGCCTGCAGCAGGACTCCAGCTGTGGCTGCAAAACTCAACAAAGTCCTGCTGTTCTCATACAGAAAATGTGGGCAAATGGCTTCTCTCGCTAAGCTGGGCACCCTTGATTTTGGGGTGCTCAGTAAAGGTATTTTTGCCAATTTAAAAAAAAAAAAATACCAGGATCTAGCCAAACTGGCTCCATTGTATTCCATGTTTTTTATTTGGGGGGACAAGGTGTGGCGGCTCTCACGAAAAATGTTTTGTGCTGTGAGAAGCAAATAACGAGAAACCAAAAATGGTCTTGCGACACAGAATTTTAGGTGTTGTATCAGAACGTTATCCCAGAAAGCTTACTGAGCATGCTCAGAACAGAAACACAAAACTTTAAAGCCTTATAGCTCTGGAACCATTTAATATTTTTTTCACAAAACCTTTCAAAAGCACTACCTTCGGACATCACGCCTGTATCCTGAACATTTGAAGAAAAAATTCTATTCCATGTAGGCTGTGAGAGCAAAAAAAAAAAAATCCCAGCCGGCCTGCCGGCGAAGCAGTAGTGCTACCACTTGCAATGCCGGCAACCCGAGTTCTGGAATGGGTTCGGGTTGTCAGAGGGCTGGCTGGAAGGAGGAGGCTTCAGCATCCAGGGGACTGCTTATATCCTCTGGGGAGTGGGGGAGCCAGGGCTCAGTGCATGACCAACCTCTAGCGGTGGCTGGAGGTTTGGCATGCCCGAGCAGCACATAAGGAGTGGAGCATGACAGATGCCGGTGTAATGCCATGGCATCAGTGCACATCATGGCTCCAAGGAGGCATACACCTGGAAAAACACCCTTGCCTAGCGTGACACAGACAGGAGGACCAGGCAAGGTTCTCGCCATCGACACCTGCAGCTCGGAAGTGGACCCTGACGAGATCATAAGGTATGGAACTGGGGGGGTAGCTAAGAGTGCTATGCCACCTCCTCCATCACCTGGAGGTAAACCATTGCTCGTGAGAGGTCCCTCCGACTGCGGCGCCAGTGGAGGGGTTGGGTGATAGGGCCATGGATGGGGCAGGTATAAAAACAGAAACGGCAAAAAAAAAAAAAAACTCCCATGTTAACTACAGGAAAAAAAAAAATTGGGCATCTACAGAAAAATTACACATGTGGATCTCAGAAACTGCACAAGATAATGTCACAAAACTTTCCAAAGATTTAGATCTTACCTCCTAGCCAACACTTGCAAAATTTGAGACGATTTTGTCAAATGCTGCCAAAGCTATAAGGTACAAAGTTAGGGGTTTAACATCAAACACCCTACTGAACCCTAACTAAAGGGGCGCTACTGTGCCCCTATAATACAGAACAATGTATGAGCTACCATCCACAGCAAGGTGGTGTTTCCATCTACAGGTTGCGATGACACTACAGGGGCCCTGAGAGCGAAACTCGTGAGGTCCTCGATATCCATCACAGTTCCCAAGATGCAAACAAGGCTGAGTTGGTATGGTTGACCACATATTATTTTATATAGCACAGGGTCCTCCAAAGTGTCCCTAGTTACTCACCACTGCGCCTAGAGTTAAACAAGCTGTGTAAGCTTACACTGTCCTTGATGTCGTGAATTATAATCTTTTCAAGGCAAGCTTACGTGATCTTTAATTTCCACCTGAGCAACTAGCAAAGATGGGCAGAGAGAACATCAGTTAAATATTTTATCCGAGTCACAGCACCTCCAGCACTTCCACCCCTCCCCCACACTGCAGTGCTGTGTCAGCAGTGGGTGCATGCCCGCACTTCCATCCCCAAAAAAAACTGCAGTGCTGTATCAGCAGTGGGTGCATGCCCGCACTTCCATCCCCAACCCCCCCAAACTGCAGTGCTGTGACAGCAGTAGGTGCATGCCTATGTTCCGGTGTGAGACTCAAACCCACAACCTTCTGGTTGATAGTTTCAAGTGTTACCAGCAGATCAATGAATGACCAACATCAAACCTCCAGACTGACACAACATCAGAGCCCCATGTAAAATCAAAGCAAAAAAAAAAAAATTCCACGTAACATACAGTACATTACTTGCAACAACTGGAACAAAAAGTTACAGATAAGACTTTTGCACGGAGTGCTGCAGCTGGCACTTCCTGTTTTGAATCCTGCTGATGTGGCTGGTGTTGCTGCTGACGGATTGCTGACCTGACACTCTGGCCCAAGAGTCAGCACAGCGCATGTAAATACATTTCGTGTGGATAAAACACAACTCCAGATTACTCATCATTGTTTAATAGTTAAACAGATCTTTCAATGAGTTTTTAGATTTATTTTAAATCTAATAATATTTTTGTATCTATTTAAATGGTAACATAGTACTGTGGTGACGGATGGGACATGGAGGGCCATCTTTCCTGCCCTGCCTGCTGCACAGCAGACACCTCAGTTTGAGTATGGGACTCGCCTCCAACCCCTTCAGCAGGAAATGCTAGCCCTACTCATGCTGTGTAAGCCGAAATGCCATTCTGCCTCAGGAATTTGTCTAGCCCTGCTTTGAAAGCCTCAACAGTGCTAGCTTCCACATCAACGGGTAGGCTTTTCTATAGGTTACCCACCTTCTGTGTGCAGTAATGTTTTTCTGATGTTTCCCCTTACCCTGCCTCCCCGCCCCCGTTTGACTGCATACCCTGTAGTTCTGCTTGTACTTATCAGTTCAAACATCCAAATATACCCCACCCTGTCCACAGTATCTGGAACACTGTTGTCATGTCCCCTCTCAAGCCTTCCCTCCATTAGGGTGAGTATTTTGAATATGCCCAATCTCTCCTCAAAGAGTACCAGTGTCAGTGCAGTTCCCAAGCCTCCCACTGTTTGCTGTCCTACTAAGGACTTTACCAGCCCTTGTTTCAAAATTTTATTCAGCCCAAATTTCTGACGGGGAAGGGATTGTAAATCCTTGTATTAAGGAGATGTCCACCAGATCCCTTCCCCTTCCTTGGACACATTCTCTACAGCTCCACCCCGTGCCGCCCCACACTCCAAAGTTTTGTGATGTAGTCATTTGTAGAGCATGGAGGGTATATGCTCTATTGATCACAATGGAAGCTGTTTTTTCCAGGGCTCCTTTTTTTGTTGTTTTGTTAATATTTCAGAGGTCCATTGGGTTGAAATCAATGCCTCCACTCAACGGGCAAGAGCCTCTTTCCTTTCTGCAGTTTATTTTATACTGATGGCGACGTCTGGTCTTCACACAATGTGCCTGACTCTCTTAAAACCATCACTTATTTATAATTATACAATGGAAAGAAAATTTGCTGGACTCTGATTGGTCAATGTGTGTCTGAGATAGTGATGTTATTACAAAATAACATTACTGTATTGATCTTTTGGATGATTGTTTGGAGCTACTTTTAAGAAACAGAGATATATTGCTACACAAAAATCTACTAAAACTTTTTTATAAATATTTTTATTTTGGATAACATCGAGTCGTTGTATAATAGCAATAAGGCACTCCAGGGATGTGTGTTATCGTGTAATAACGTCACTCCTGGGGTGGTGAAAGCACTCGGCTTCGCCTCGTGCTTCAACCCACCCCAGGAGTGACGTTATTACACGATAACACACACCCTGTCATGCCTTATTGCTTAAGTGAAGTAGTCACCAAAAATTTCTAAACATTTGAAATCAGACTCCTCAGGGGAAACAAGCAAACTACAAACACCCATGTTTTTTGTGTGAAATCCTGAGTCTATGGAACAGCAGACTGCGACCAGCAAACCAGCAATTGACAGAGCTGTAACAGACCCACGTAAGAATCCGACGCACTCCACACCAGTTTAGGCAGGGATATAACTAAGGTTTGAAATAGAATGACATTTCATAAAAATAAAAGAAGTGTCTTACATTTGCTGGGGGATACAGACAATTAAATCCTATGTTTTAAACCCCTTTACAACTGGGAGATACATTCTCTACAGTAGGAGATTTTCCCCCTATTGGCATTTACTAACATCAGTGTTAGGAACAGACATTGCAAACATTTGCACATATGAGTCAGCTGTTCTTGCAAATTGTGAAATGCTTCTTTTGGCAGAAAATGTATGAGCACAGTTTTTAGGGACATCCTCTGATTGTACACTGTTATCAATTCTGGTGATTTCCCTGGAGATTCCGAGACAAGACTTCCGTGTATCCAGCTCACTTCACATTAGCTTAGTTCATTATTTAATTTATTTAGTTTTTGTTGACTGGGAAAGTGCACTAGACAAATCCTGCCTATTTTCAGGCACGACCTGGGGGAGGGGGATACAGATGAATGCCAACTGACCTTGAACCAGATTAAGCTGTTGGTGGTATTTTTAGTGAATGAGGGAAATTTGGACAGGACACCGGGGAAATTCCCCTGCTCTTTTCGATAAGTGCCATGGGATCTTTAACATCCACCTGAACTACCACCAATCCAGGCAGATGGGACCTTGGTTTAATGTCTCATCCGAAAGACGGCACCTCAGATTTGCAGCACCCCTCTCATGCTGCACTACAGTGTCAGTAGTGGGATAGTAACCTAAGTGCCAGGTGTGGGAACTGAACCCATGGCCCTCTGATCTCCCAGCCTCAGAGGCGAGTGTGCTACTACTGAGCCACTGACATTGTTTGATATATTATATATTTATATATATACATATTACAGAGTGGCTTCAGTCACCCACCAGAAAAACAAACAAACAAAAAAGAACAACTACAGCAGACTTCCACAGAAAACAGCTACAAAACATCCCAAACAGACAATTTTTTTCCATACAGCTTCTGCTTGTGGCATGTAGGCTAGCTTATCCGTCCCATTCCCACTTCCCCTGACCAGCTGCCACCTCTCCCAGGAACTGCCCAGACTGCAGGTCCCCCACAGCCTGCCCCCCCATGGCGGAGTTAGGAAAGGGAGGGCCATCCCCTGCCAGTACAGAATCCAAATGGCAGTTGGTATCATTTTCCTTGTTCTGGTCCTGCCCATCCCCACCCCGGACAGGCAGTAGTGCGTGCCTTGTGCAGGCACACAAGCACTACGTCAAGTCAGTGGCTCCTCCCCTATGTGCCACTCCAGCCTGCACTGCCACCAGGCCTCCACTTGGTGGTAGTCGACAGAGCTGTCAAGTCTCCACCACATGCCCAGAGTGGACAGCAGTCCAGTGGATGCTCCATCCCCCCAGACCCCCCAACAATCCTAGTCTGTTCCCAAACCCAGGTCACCGTTGTGGTGGGCGGCAGCTCTATAGCTGCATCACTGGGTTGGCTCAACTTAATTCTTTATTGCAGTATGCAGTAATGACATCTACGTGAAAACTGGATCTTGGTCCCTTATGGTTCATATAGAGCTGAGGCTTAGCAAGGAACTGAAATCATAATGCCATTTCATTTGCAGGGGTGATTTTAGAAAGTTCATGGGGGGGGGCAGGAGCTTTGCAGTTTTTTGGGGAAAACCACTCCAATTTTATATGGTTTGATAGTAGCTAGCACAAATGGGCATTGGTGAAAAAATGAACGGGGGTGTTCTAAACCCTAATCTACCACTAGTTTGTGACATAACAGTCTGCTGCTGTGGGAATGACTAAGATGCTACAAACAGCTCCTACATCAGAAACATAGAGGTTAACAGCAGATAAGGACCACAATGCCCATCCAGTCTGCCAATTTCTTTTTCTACCTTATGAATCTGCCATTGGCCTTTGCTCTGTCAATGGCCTATCTATTCATACTCATCTGTATTGCTCCCGTATGCCTATCCAATGCCTGTTTGAAGCCCTGCACTGTATTCATATCCACAACTTCCTGAGGTAGGCTATTCCATGCATCCACCACCCTTTCTGTGAAAAAGAACTTCCTCACATTACCCCTTAACCGGCCTCCCTCTAATCTCATGCTGTGTCCTCTTGTCCTGCTATTTTTCTTATATTGAAACGTTAGACTCTTTCACCTTGTTAATGCCCTATAGGTGTTGGAATGTTTCAATCATATCACCTCTCTCCCTCCTTTGCTCTAGGGTATACATATTGAGCTCAGTTAATCTATCCTCATATGTTTTCTGATGCAGTCCCTACACCATTTTGGTTGCCCTTCTCTGGACTGCCTCAGTCTGGTTAATGACTGGGCTGATAGGAAGACTGTAAGGGACACAGCTTCAGTTATATGTTTAAATGGTACTGAAGGGTGTCTCTTACTGAATAAGAAAGTTCTCTTGTGCTGTTTGGGTGAGTGGATTGCATAGCAAAGCTCAGTGATTCTGGCACCCCACAAACAGGACGAGAGAATGTTCTTTTTAATAAGGGACATCCCACAGTACACATATACACATTATAAATCAACTGAGTTAGCCAGAGCGATAATTTTAACTTTTTTTTTTCATTTTTATTATTTTAACTCAGTTCTGAATGGGCGGACATTTTGTATCACGGTTAAGCAATGGAAAGCTTGGACTTCAAAACACGCTCCAAGCAGTAAAGAGTTAAAACCGAATGTGATGCTCCTCTTCTGCCTGTGAAGTGGAATGCTCCCCTTTAATGTTCCCTCACGAGAAGACCACTGTTCAAAGGATAAGAGCCCCTGTGGTATGGAGAGCTGATTAGCTGAAATCACGTGAGTGAATTATAATTTCATGTAAATGCCCTTGGCAACGGAGAACAGAATAACCTGAAATTCAAGCTGCTTCTGGAATGCGATACCACCGAGTTGTGTTGATGTCAAAAGTTAATGTTTTGTTGTTGTTGATGGCCAGACCCCCTCTTTAAGGCAAAATTTTATACAATATGATATGTGGAAAAAAAATCACAGAAACAGAAAAAAATTATTGCCCAGAACTGGAACTTTGTCAGATGAATCTAAGCTTTTTTTTTTTTTTACTTGTCGATCCCGGGGATACCTCCTCCACCTTCCCCGGTATTCAGCTGGGTCCCAGTGTCATGGAGCTCGACACCAGGGAGTCTTCTTGGCTTTTCTCCCTTTTCTCTGTGCAGTCCCAACCGATAGAGGGCACCAGTGCGAAGGACATTTTGTCCAGACTGACAATGTGCTGACGCATGTCGTTGTCAAGCACCTGACAGCGCCCTCCCCTGGCTCATGACAGCCGATCGCCCTGTTGCCCGTGCTTTCACCGGCAGTAGGACAATGGGCTAGCACAGCCCAAAGTGCCCCCCCCCACGGCTGACCACCAATGAGCCAGGCTCATTGCCAAACCCAGGTCGCTGGCATGGCGCAAGGTGTGGCATCCAGCGTCTCAAGTCTCAGTGCCACCAGGCTGGTGGAAAGCTTCTTTGGTGTGTGTTTCTGCGAGTGCCACAGTCCCATTTAACACTAAATAATCAGTCAGACATTTAATACAGGAACTAAGAAATGTATTTATTTTATTTGAAATTTCTCCAATCCCATGATATGCAGCATCTCATTTTCATGGTGGTCCCCAGGGGTGACAACAGCAGACAGCAGTATAAATCAGTTCTCCAAAGGTTGAGGGCACGCCAAACAATGCCACTGAAACAGTTTATACTGGAAATCTCTTAAGGCCTATCACCTCCACTTTATTGTAACAGCCATCACAGTTCCAACTCAAAAAATAAACTGACTCACTAGCTCCTGGAAATCATGAAGACACCCCCCCCCCCAAAAAAAAAACACCCCTGCAGCTTCAAGGCACACTGGTTCTTCCTCACTCAGGGGCCTCTGGAGCCAGTGTGGCTCGAGGCTGCTAGGGTATTGAGTAATGGTTGCTACAATAAAGTGGAGGTGGTATGCATTATGAGAGGTGCAATATGAACTGTTTCAGTGCGTTTGTTCACACTGCCCTCAACCTTTAGAGATTCGTGAGTAAAGTAAGCCACTTCTAGAGGAGCACCAAGCTGAGCTGTTACCTTTGCACACCTAGCCTTGTGATTGTCAGCAGTATAAATGAGAACACTACAAAAAGAAATGCAGTAACAAACAATGTACAAATGGAAGGAAAAATGCAACATAAAGGCTGGTCCAGAAGCATTATCATTTGCTACGCAGGTCACCTGTGCTTGGGGGCTGGCCGTGGGAGGAAGAATTGAGTGTTCTAAGAACAGCTCTCCTCCCTCGGGGGGAAGGGATACTGTGTCCCGCTCGTAGACTTCCACCTGGCAGAGGCCAGGTGTCAACACAGCAGGAGCATGCCACTGGGGAAGGGTCACTGCCGGATGCCAGGTGTTTGTGCATCATTGCACGCCAGCACACTAGGGGAGAAAGTCCTGATCTATCCAGAGTTTGATGAACAAACCCCCAGCAGGCCATACACAGCCGACACTGCAGGCCACCCACCACTATGTGGTCTTCGGTAAGTGGTGGATAACCAGTAAGTCCATGAGAAGGTCGTTGACAGAGCTGGGATAAGGCAGACCAGGACTGGAGGAGCAGAAAATACTAGTTAAAAAATACAATGTAAAAACAAACAAGATACAAACAATACATAATTCATTACAGAATGATACAGGTGGAATAACAGTCTTGTGTGTGACACTAGACTCACATACGTACAAGAGGTTCTCAGGTGGTGGGAGAAACTGGTTTTAAACATTTGTAGGCTGGGGGCATTCCTCAGTTGAGGGGGAGCTTATTCCAGGAATCTGAGGCAGAATAAGCACACAACAGCCTTTTGATCAGAATCATGCTTCATTCTATGAGTTGAAATGTTGGGCGCTGCACATAAGTGGGGTGACACGGCATTTCTCAATTTTTACTATAGTAAATTGGGAGGCAGTTAGGGGCTGTCCCATGTACACAGCTGTACAGTAAAGGGAACCAGTGATAATAACCTCTGCCTGAGGGACTTAGCCAAACCAGCTTGTAAAAAAAAGAGTACACTGATTGGTGGTCAGGCCACAGAACACTATAAACCTGCATAGCTTGTTACACAGATTCTCTGCAGCTAGAAGAGTGAATCTGTTTACCGATGTAGATATGATGTCCCCATAGTCAATGGTCGGGAGTAGAAAGTGGAAGTCCACCTGACTCCTCGCATGCACACTGAGACAAAGCTTGGTCCTGAGAAGAAAGCTAATCTTGGGCCCCACAGTGTTTAGGATGTTATCTATGTGCTTGCTGTACGAGAGTGAGCAATTGCGCCACACCCCTAGATATTTTAAAACATTGATTTTATTCAATGGTATTGCTGTCCAGTGTCTTGACATCGAGAGGTTCTACTGAATGCCTCAGCTTGCTCTGGGAGTCAAATATCACTGCCTTAATTTTGGCTGCATTTAGGATCGGGCTATTGTTGAAGGACCAGGAGATCATACTGAAGTCACTGGTGTGGACTGCCTTGACGTGGACAGTGCACTGTGGCAAAGGATGGTATTGTCTACGTACATGTGAAGATGATGCCACCCCTATGCCTTGGGAGATCTTTTACAAAAATGGAGAACAGTAGACAGCTAATATGGAGCCTTGCGGTATTCCCATCTTAATGTCAGCTAAATCTGAGTTAGTACTTTGTATGGGCACTAATGGTACAGCCGCTCAGGTAGTTCTCGAGCCACTTGATAGATGTTAGGCTAAGACCTAGATTCCTGAGTTTCTGTGAGAGAAGTATATGAGCCACCAAAACCAGATGCCTTGGAGTGGTCTATGAAGATGGCCCCTGGAAAGCGGCCATTACCCGTGGCTGAGTGCAAATCACTCGTGACACCAGGTAAGGCGGAGAAGGTGCAATGCTGCTTCCTGAAGTTGGATTGCAAGGATGAAAGAAGGCAGTGCTGACTGAAATAATCAGTTAGCTCTGAATGGACACAGACAAACAGCATGAAGTAACAGATAGTTTTAACAGTGCAGCAACTGGGGTACAAATGTGATGCACAGTGCCAACTAAGCAGCTTTGGATTTATTTATTTAGTTTTTGTTGACCGGGTAGGTGCACTAGACAAATTCTGCCTATTTTCAGGCATGACCCGGGGGAGGGGGATACAGATGAATGCCAACTGACTTTGAACCAGATTAAAGCAGCAGTACTACGGAAAAAAAAAATTGCACTTTTTTGACAGTTTATTCCCTGTGCTCTGCTGATCGTATACTTGGTACTCTTTCCCGCCGGCATTGTACTATCACCGAGTAATTTGCTCAGTTATCCACTTTTTTTTTACATTTCTGCCACCAAGCATATTGCACTAGAACCCCCTCTGCTGCCAGCTGCATATGTGTATGACTTGCAGGGACATCGGGAATGGTCAGCAGAGGGTCCCACTGCTGTAGTCAAAAGACATGATGTTAGCCGGCCTGGTTTGCGCCGAGGGTTGAGGCTCTGGATGCCACACCTCGTGCCACGCCGGTGACCTGGGTTCGGGAATGGACTCAGGTGCCGCCGGGGGTCGGCAGGAGGAGGAGAGGATCGGCGCCCGACCTTGCTCTCCTTCTCGGGGTGGGATGAGAAGCTTTCCCCGCTGCCTACTGGGAAACTCAGGGATGTCGGTGTGGTCGGGGGAAGCCGCAACACAAGGGCTGATGCTGGCAGAGGACTGGAGCGAACATACGTCTCTGCATACGCCTGACTCCTTCTTCCTCATTGCACGCCAGCATCGGGGACTAACACGGAGGAAAAACAACCCTCCACACCTCCTAGGTGATGACCTCTGGTGCAAGTTCACCACCCACTGACAGGAACAAGGCAGACCCCGCTGTGCAGACTCACTCCTCAGGAAAAAAAACGCTGAGGGAGGTAAGGGGAGGATCTTCCTCACCCAACCCGGGGGGTTATCCGGGCCATCAAGGGTCTCGGGGAGTTGAGCTGGGGCACTCTAGGGGCAGACCTTGCGAGTCGGCAGGGTTGGTGTGTGGAGCAACATAGGGATCTGACTGAGTGGAGAGTTGGAGGGTAGTAGGAGGTGAAGATAAATAATAAGTAAAAAAAAAAAAAAAAAGACGTGATGCGACCTGAAGGAAAAGCGCAGCTGAAAATTAGTCAGCCGCCATATTTACTGTAGCGCCACAACAATTCAAATAAATTGTAAATATCTAAAAAATTAAAGATGATTGAAAAAAATATTTACAGGTATGGAAACTGGAACTTTGGCCGCATGGTTACAGCCAAAAAGCAGAATTTTGATAGATCACTTCCTGATTTGGTAGTACTGCTGCTTTAAGGTGTTGGTGGTATTTTAGTCAATGGGGGGAAATTTGGCCAGGGCACCAAGGAAATTTCCCTACTCGACCTGCAGGGGGAGCTTTGGCTTGTCTGAGCGATGGCCAGTCGGGCCCCGGACCAGAGTGAGATGGATGTTATGGTGGCCGAGGTCTTGGTCTTTACCTTAGCCACGGCTGCTCTAGAGACTACTGTTACACAGCCTGATGTTTTTTTTTGATGCAAGGGATCCTATGGAGGTGGAATTACCTGCAAGTGAAATTCGATCTGAAGAGCAAACCACTGAAGTTGAGGAATTAAATACCGAAGGTACTGAGGGAATTACCAGCAAACTATCAGAGGAACTTTTACTGAAATTGAAACACGAAGCAGTTTTGTATCACGACTGTTGTCTTCAGCTACAACCAGCGTATGCAGCACCACGGAAGGAGAGACAGTGCCAGCGCACAGTTGCCGAGTCCCTGACGGTGGTCCCTGAGGCTAGGAGTGATGCGCCACAGCTAATTCCCACCGCACAGGGCAAGTACAGCCGGTTTAATTTCATATCAGACTGACCCAAGTAATCAGGACTCTGCTACTGTTTTACATTTGCAAGTTCTAGGGCTAAAGTGACATTGAATGCAGGGCAGGAGCGGACTCTTATTTCACTTCTGGGGTGTCCTTTACTGAAAACCCTTGGGCGGTGGGACAGGGTATGATCATGCAGCAGAAAGTGGCAGCACAAAGTGTTTCATGTAACGAGTTTACATTGCTGGCACAGCGGCAAATGGACAAGGATTCCACCTCTTCCTCTAGTGCCGTATTAACGTCAGAAACCCAGAAGCTGAATAAATGAGGCGGTGAAAACCCCGACACTGAATCAGGATGAAGTTTTGGATTTCGGGTTCAAGTCAGGAATGGCCGTATCAGGGCTCTCTTCCCTGGGCCTAAGACAGATCCCTGCAGTACTTAGCTTAACAGAGGCTACCAATCTTGAAGTGTCTACTTCGCTGTGTATTCCTAATGACTTGCCAGCTCAAGATCAAGAGCAAGGGGGAAAAACTTATGTTCCTATGCAAGTAGAAGATACAGGTGTAAAACATAAAACGGAGGATTCTAAGAAAAAGAGAGAAAATGTTGTGCTGAACAATAGGAATATCCTGGGTATGGAGGCTCATGGTACCCCTCCTGAACGCATTCCTTTTCATTTTTATCTCCCCTTACCTACTACCACGGCCCTTAAACAAGCGTTTGGTCTTGCTTCTCCAGCTGTAGGGGAACTACCTTGGACGGATTCTGCCCTACAAGGTGCTGGTTGGATCCATGGTGAGAAAGGGCATTGGGTACCGGACCCCACATGGGATGCCACGGTGTTCTCCCAATCCTCCACTTCTCTAGAATGGCGACCTCCTTTGATGGATCTGAATGTACCCCACTGATCTGACATCCACAAGACTATCGAGGGGCGAGGGCCTTTGCTGAATACAGCAAGTCAGCCACATGCAGTTACTGTTTCCAAGGTTTCAGGAGGTCCAGCCACAGGTACAACACCTGCCCCCATAACAGAACTGAGGTCTGATCTAGGCCCTCCTAGGCAGGAGGTATCAGCCACAGTCTGTACAGCCGGAGGGGTCTGCCTCGGGGGACCCACAAGATATTGCTACCTCCATACCAGTTGACCCTCAGGTGCCGCCCCAAAGACCACTGCTTTCCAACCTCTTCAAAACCAACACGGCAGAACCTCTCCCCAGGAAGCATGCCGTTTGCCTTAAGCATAAAGGTGGATTAGAGTTTCATCCGGATTGTCAGTATGTGGGAAAGACACTAATTAAGGTGTCCTTGTGATTTTATCCAGCAGATGTATTTGCATTCATACACATTTCTGGAGAGGATATCTTCGATATCAGTTTTCGATTGGCTACTCTTCTGGAGGCATTTCGGGTCAGGTGTAACCAACTGAAAACTTCTCCACTGTGGATACCATTTTCAGCCATTTCATTAACCAAGACTCTGACCAAAACAGTGACAGTTATGTTCAGAAACGAGAGCATTCCTCTAGGAGACATTTACCATTGGCTCTAACAAAAATGTCAAGTTCTGGGTACTCCTACGGCATTCCTAAACGAAGAACAATTCTGGACTGGGGGTTGGAAATTTCAAGTAAAGCTTCATCAAACGAAGGAAGGGATCATCCATATACCAACCGTTTTTTTCTAGGTCGGGATCGAGGGGTCTGCTATTATCTGGGGCAGCCACGGGCTTGCTACCGCTGTGGCTCACACACACACCAATCGAGTGTATGCGATAAACTGCGTTGTAGCTTTTGCAACGAAGTGGGACATACTAATTCACAATGTACCAACTTGTCACGCTGTAACCTTTGTGAAGAGACAAGCCACATGTATAAGAACTGCCCATGGGCTGCAGCAAATACTAGACAGTCATTAGACCCAGAAGACCTGATTAACCAGGCTCGAGGTTCAGAGGATCAGAAGCCAGTTCCTCCCATATCTCGACAGACCATTCCCAAGCCCAGTTCACCATCCAAGGGAGCAGATAACTCAGAAGATTATGGTACACTCCCCTACCCAGATCAACATATTTCCCAACTACCGGATGTGGAGATGAGTGATGGACTACAACTAGTATGTTACACTGACACCCATGAATCTAGTTAGATCCCTGGGAATATTCAGGTACCACCAGCTTCCCCAGTACACATTCCTCTTTCCCAGAGGAGGTCTTCTCGGAGACTGACAAAAGTAGACCTTCCTCCTCCGGCAGAATCAAAGAATCCCTATGAGGTGGTAGGGTCTTCAGAATGGGGAGATTCGGAGCATGACAACGATTCAAAGGATCTGATGGAAGTGTGAGATACCCCATCCCCTCTACCGGAAAAACTTTATTCAGGAAAAAAGAGAAAAAAAGAAGGAAGAATTGATTGGTGATTTTTGCATATGAACATAGCTAACACTGTAGTGGTATCTTTCAATTGCCACAGCTTAATTAATTCTAAATGTAGATAGGCTATTTTAAAGTTGTTAGTTGATTTAGAAACACAGAAACATAGAATTTGACGGCAGATAAGGACCGCTTGGCCCACCCAGTCTGCCCATTTCCCTACCTAATGGATAAGCTGCAGATCCCAGTTAACCAGCAGCCTACGTCTTCCTACCCCCACCCCCTAGAATTGCCTTATGACTGTCCCATGCATGCTTGAATTCCACCACTGTTTTTGACTCCACAACCTCCTCTGGAAGGCCATTCCATGCATCCACAACCCTCTCTGTGAAAAATACTTCCTTAAATTACCTCTGAGCCCCCCTCTATCTTCAAATTGTGCCCCTTGTTCTTGCACCTCTTTTTTGAAAGATGCTACCCTCTTGGACTTTGTTGATTAAGCTGAGGTGCTTGAAAGTTTCTATCATGTCCCCCTCTCCCTCCTTTCCTCGAGGCTATACATATTAAGCTCCTTAACTCTCTCTTCATATGTCTTCGGTGCAGACCCTGCACCATTTAATGCCCTCCTCTGGACAGCTTCCATCCTGTCTATGTCTTTTGGGAGATTGGGTCTCCAGAACTGCGCAGTACTCCAGATGGGGTCTCACCAGCTGTCTGTACAGAGGGATAATAACTTCCTGTTTTCTACTGGTGATGCCTCTCCCTATGCATCCCAGTATCCCCCCAGCCCTCCTTGCTGCCCTCTCACATTGCTTGCCCAAACTTTAGGTCATCTGATATGACTACCCCCAGGTCCCTTTCCATTTTTGTTGTTGTTAGTAAAGAGACAGTATTTCAGTTGCAAGCCTTTAAATCAGAATGGCCCTGGGGTCCATCCTTCTGGTCATTTGGGACCGACAGAACGGATGGGGTTGGTTTTCCGTTTAGAGGGCCTCGATTTTCCCTATTTCGGATTGTGGATTTGATTCCTGGCAGAACCCTACTTTTGGATGGGCATTGGGATGGCGAACCTAGGAGATTCATAAACATATACATCCCCCAACTCAAAGCAGACAAAACAAAACTATTTACCCAAATTCAACCCTATCTAACTACTGCAAGGGTGATTTTTTTTTTTGGGGGCGCTTCAATTGCTCTCTGTCATTACCTAGGGGCTCCCAGTCATGTGCTAAAGTTTATTGTGATTCCCTAGCTTTTAAACACTGTGTTACATCAGCAGGATTGGTCAATTGTAACTCCCTTATTTCCACTCCTGGTTATTTTACATACAGAAGAGCACAGTATACCACCATTACTGATTATTTATCCAAACATTTGACAGTAGCATCTACTACCCTATGCCTGGTTGAGTTCTCCAATCATCAGACGATTATTACAACTCTGACTTTAGGCACTACCCACCCAGTTACAAAAACTAGATGGAAGTTAAATGTCCAGACTCTTTTTCCATGTTCAATTTTTGGTTAAACACTGTTGGCCTCACGTGCCTCAGTATTGGACCTGTAGGAGGATACTGGGGATTGGTGGCTCCAAACAAAAACGGATATAGCAGTGTTTTTTCAGCAACACGGGAAGTACAAATCCAGAATCCAGTATTTTAAATATTTAACTCTGAGAAAAAATTTGAATTTAAATACCTGTACATTTTTTTTTCTCTGACTGCTGGTCTCCGGGCTTTATAACTACTGGGAGGTACCTCCTCTTGCCACGTGACAGGCAGGAACCCAAAGCTCTGCAGCCTGGACATCCTCCCACTTCCTGTGACCACCAGTTCTTCCCAAGCCGTTCCAACCTGGCAGTACTATATAAACTTGGAAACAGAAAAGAACAACATTATGTCAAACCTTCCGCCAGCTGAGAGCCAGCTTACTACATTCTGGGAGGGAAGAAGCCCAGAGGCCAGCAGTCAGAGAAAGAGAATTTATAGGTATTTAAATTTTACTTTCTCTCTCCTTATGCTGGTCTCCGGGCTTCATAACTACTGGGATATACTAAAGCAGTACATCCCCTAGCTTCTTGGGTGGGAAGAATGTAAATACCGCTTCAGGGATCACCATTACCGCATGAAGCACCAAGAAGTCTCGGACAAGGCTGACACATCCAGTTGACAAAGACTGGAGACGGTGTGATTAGGTGGCCAAAGAGCTGTCCTGCATAAGCCAGCCAGAGAGAGCTCATTAAAGCCTGCCCCTGAGACGGCCATGGCCCTGGCTGAGGGTGCTTAAAGGCATCCCCGTTTGTTGGAGGGTAGTGGTTATGGATGAATAAATACATCTGACAATAGAGCTTAGAAGCCTCTCTTATGATGGTTTGGTCCTTGGCGAGGATGAGGAGGAGGCTGGAGCCTTCCCATCAGGCTCGGTTCTTTCAAGACAGTGCTGCATCACTGTATTAGGATCCAGAGCATGAAATTCTTTCTCGTTGCTATATTTAGGAGAAAGGGGCAGGTAGGAATGCACAACCCCTGGCTGTCGAAAAAAGGAAATGTTACCATTGGTAAAAGAAAACTGGATCTAATCAGGGGACCACCGAGTCCAGACTAGTAACGATACAAAAATACTATATGATGAAATCAGGGGACCACTGAGTCCTGAGTAGTAACTATACCAAAATACTATATGAGGAGCCGAATGGAAGACATCCTCTAGCGTACGGATGCGACTGGCTAGAAAGGTAGTCGCGAGAAATGTGATCGTCATGGGCAGGAGTATGAGGGGTGCCTTTTAACCAAGTAGAGACTCCAACTGGATTGAAGGGCAATTTAAAATTGACGCCTTCAGGAAACATCCCACCTGGGGATGAGGCCACCTGGACTCTCCTGCCTCCAACGACAAGAGTGCTCCCCATGCGGAATCTGAACCCACCAGGAGGTTGGTTGTAGGTTTTTCTCAAATTCTTTGGGGGAACTGTAGAATGATGAGTAGAGATACCGCCCAGTCGACATGTTTTGCCCTTGAAGCCAGAGAGGAAAACTACGCCATATTTTATATTCGAATAAGTTAAGGAGGAAGCATCATAGCAATGCCAGAAGAATAATTCCTAACTCCTTGAGAGACTCCTGATCAATGTCCCTGCGAGGGGAATAACCTACGCAGAGTGAAATGCAGCCCAGGTCCTGCGAAGAGGGTCCGGGCTGAGGATCTGATAGGAGGTGGCCTTGACATGTTAATCAGATATGTGAGCCATGGCCACGCAGGCCAGGATGGGTAGGCCAAAAACAGTTCTGCCGGATCCGCAGTTACCTTGTGTAGGACCCTGAAGAGCAGCAGAATTGGGAGAAAGGCTTATGGAAGTTTTGCCGACAGGTGGAGGGAGCTACCTGGGGCGTGTTGAAGGCATCATCCTCCAGCTACCGGAGTTCTTGCGTTCTAGCCATTCTGCCTGGGTGTTATTTAGAGCTGGAATGTATGCTGCCATCAGGCTTGGCCGGCTCCGTACGGCCAAATGAAGGAGTAGAAAGAACTCCTGGTGTATCCATGATCTCTTGATCAACCCCGGTGATCAATACAAGCTATCATTACTCAGTTGCCCGTTATGCTGAATCTGGACTCTGATAGAGACCACTTGCCTAGTGTAGAGACCTAGTCCAGAATCTCCCTAGCCCCTTAGGCAGCCACTGTTAATGAGTCTTGTTTGGAGAGGAAGCCTCAAATTGTGAACTCTCAAGATGTTGGCCCTCCGAGCCCGCCAATGAAGAATGTCCCCCCCTTCCCCACAGCAAGAAATTGGGAGATCTTGTTTCTTGCCATCCCTGGAATTGAGACCACAGTTTGAGAATGCTGGCCTGGATGGGCTGTCTGTGAGTCAGTTTTCGGGGTCCTGTGTCCATGAGGGAGAGCCTGACCCTATGAGCCTTTTAAGTCTTGCTTGGTGAGGAGACCACAAATTGTGAATTCACATAATACTGGTCCTCCGAGCCCAACAATAAAGAATGCTCCCCTTAGCAAGGAACTGGGAGCTTTTGTTTCTTGCCTTCCCTGGAATTGAGACCGCAGTTTGAGAATGCTGGCCTGGATGGGCTGTCTTGCCATCCCTGGAATTGAGACCACAGTTTGAGAATGCTGGTCTGGATGGGCTGTCTGTAAATCGGTGCCCAGGAGACTATGACTATGGAGGATAGTATGTCCCTATGAGCCTTATGTAGCAATGAGCAGTGAAGAGGTGAGTGCCTCGAGAATGCTCTAGAGGCTGCGGACGTCCATGGATTTCTCGTCTGTTTTGAAGCCTGCAACAAGATAGGGCACGGACTTAAGTGCCCTTGTATGGCTCTTGATAAATCTGTGGCTAAAGAGGGCCTGGACAATCTCCGCCACTGCTGATATTGCCTGATCGAAAAGTGGGGCCTTGGAGGATGCTCTTTGAATCCGAGATATTGAGTGGCTCCCGGATGGGGATATGCAGATAGGAGTCTTGTAATTCTATTGATGCCATGAAAATCCCCCAGATGAAGTTTCCATATGACAGACGATAGTGTGTGTGTCCCTCTTGATGGAGTTGTGCTCACCCAGTGGTGCTGAAGTTTCAGAAGCCACCCTGGTCTGAGATCTCCTGCGCCTTTGGGGAATCCAAATAAGAGGGCACCCCCTGGATCCAATCTGTGGGGTAACCGGCTCACTAGCCCCATTCAGGAGATGATTAGGAATCGCTTGAACCTTGCCGGGTCTGTAAGTGCTTGGTCCCTTGACAATCAAGCCTGTAAATGCTTGGACCCTTGACAAAGTACAGCTAGAAGTTGGCGAGGGAGCCGCGTGAGGCCTGCAGTGTACCTGAGTGGGAGGCGATTAGGTAGGTGATGTACCATGCCCCAAACCCCTTTGCGTGTCTTGGTATGGACGTGTTTGTCCCACTGTCAAGTATGGGACAGGAATCCTTCATTGCGAGGTTTTGTTGCCGCTCCCTGGGACTCAGATGCCACCTCGTCCTCCCCTGCGGTTGCACTGGTCACAGGAGGAGAACCATGTGCGTTTGCCTGAGATGACCCATTCTGACCTTTGCTGTAGTCGTAAGCAGAAAATCCTTTCTGGAGCCTGACCAAGTATCTTCTCCTTCCCTGAATACTGGGAATGTTTTTCTGAGGGCGTATCTGCACTGCCGGTTTCCTTCAGGAGGCATATTTTCCTGGTGAATCTCTGAAGATGTAACCACTTGAGAAAGACAAAAACCCAAGGAGAGCTGGGTTGTGATTTGGTAGAACATGGAATTTGCTGCATAGCTGGGTGCCCGCCGAGTGGGCCGAGACTAGGCGTATGAGCTGGAGTAGGTTATGGACCCCTGGAGGCCTTCTTGAGATACCCCCGTCATGTCATGCTTTCAAGCGGCCTGCTAATGGGGGCTGCGGTGGTATGAAGGTTCAGCGCCAAGGCTCTGAAACTAACAGGTTCCCCGCTGGAGGCTGTGACCTCCGCCGACCATATGGTCAGGAGCTGTTGGCTGAGATAGCGGCCTCCGATATCTCCTGTGACCTCAAGGCCGTTGTTTGCTTAGAATATATGCACAGAGATCAGTGGGGGGGGGGGACCCACTGTGGGGGATCTGCACCCGTGGCAACTCCTGCTCGGAGGAGTATGCCCTGCTAATCCAAAGACATACTACAAAGCATGTCGGGGCCTGCTTCTGGCCTGTGAAGCTGGGTGCCCTTATACTAGTCACCCCATCCCTGTAGTCCAGTAATCCACCTGCTGGGGGAAAGGGCCCTTAACCAGATACAGATCCCCTTATCTGCACTCGTGGGCCAGTTTTCAAATCCCAAAGCGGTCAAACATGGTCTTAGGTCACCAGGACTCCTGGCTCGCAGTTAATTGCTTTAACCATTATGCCGCCTTGTCTGGAATGGTGGTTCCTAGATGAGGGGGGTGAGGCTATATCCGCAGCCCTTGCTGTTGAGAATGCAGGGAGTGTCTTCCAATAACTTGGCTGTAGAAAGCCTCTCCCAAGGTGGCAGTGGCCTCCGTGCACCCATAAGGCTTCCAACAATCAGCTAAGAGCCCTGGGAGCTGGTCAATAGTCTGTGTGCATTGCTGCCAGACTAGCTGGGTCATACGCATCCTTCTGCAACGAGCACCACCCTCTGAAGTGCTTGTCACCGTGAAAAGCCCTCTGGAGGCGCTTCTGGGGCTTGGATGAAATGTAAAAGTGGTCTCTGTCGATGAGCCTTGAGACCCTGGGTACTCGTTGACGAACTGTGTCTAGTCAGTGGTCTGTGCACATTGCCACCAGACTAGTTGGGCCACATGCATTCCTTGGTGACGAGCAGTACCCTCTGAAGTGCTCGTCCCGCAAAAAAGCCCCCTGGAAGTGCTTCTGGACTTAGATTAAGTATAAAAGTGGTCTCCGTCAATGAGTCTTGAGACCTTAGGGTGCTCGTCAGTGAGCTGTGCCTCTGAGCGGCCTGTTAGTAGGGCTGCTGGTGTAAGACGGCATCCATTGCTGTGCCTCTGGGATGAAGTAGGTGCCCAAGAGTTCGGGACTGCCTGAGCACGCTGCTGCGACCCATCTGTGTTGAGCACAGCCTCCGTCGATGAGCCTGGCCACTAAAGAGCTCATCGATGGAAAAGTTCTCCGTGGGAGTGCTTCTGGGTCTCAGTTCAATTGTGGCCAGCACACCACTGCAGCTGCTCACCCTGCTCGCGGTTGCGCGTGAAAGTCCACCTGAGCGTCAGCCCCAGCTGATTAATAAATAGTTTCTTTCCCCCTCCGAACCACTGAGCCGATTCAGATTAAAAATACTTTCCCCTTCCGATTCTCTGATTCGACTGAAATCCAGTTTGGGGGGGGGGGGCAGCGTCGTGAACACCCTTAGCGTGGGAAAACAAAAGTGATAGGCCAGACTGTACAGCACACGTGGCAGAGGCTGGGACTG
Source organism: Neoceratodus forsteri (assembly GCA_016271365.2). Taxonomy (NCBI): domain Eukaryota; kingdom Metazoa; phylum Chordata; order Ceratodontiformes; family Ceratodontidae; genus Neoceratodus; species Neoceratodus forsteri. Next base: position 122,028,185 of record JADMNL010000030.1, on the reverse strand, counting down.
CGTGGGAGAAGGGCGGGGGGTGCCGGTCTGACCAGCATGCACGGCTGAGACTGGGAACCCCTCGGAGCAGACAGGACTACATCCTGAAATTGTAGGAGCAGAGATAGGTGCCTCCTGAAAATTGAGAGGGGCCAGTCTGTCCAGCATGCAGGGCTAAGACTGGGGCCCCCTAAGAGCAGAGAGAGGACTTCGTCATTGGTTCCATCCATCCCTGCTCTCTAAGCAAACCCAGAGTAAAAATATCCAGACTTACAGTCCTTAAGTCTTCAGCCCTGTCACCACAGTGACAGAGTTCTGCTGCAGAGTACCTGCTCCCTGCAAGGTAGGAAGTAAACTGGTGGTCACAGGACATGGGAAGGAGGTTGTCCAGGTTGCAGAACTTTGGGTTCCTCCCTGTCATGTGGCAAGAGGAGGTACCTCCCAGTAGTTATGAAGCCCAGAAACCAGCATAAGGAGAGAGAAAACTTCAGTATCTTTCTCTCTCCCACCAACGAAACATGATAGCCTCATTTCTCAGATGGACGCTATTAAACATCAAATGCAAACGTTACAATATGATAGGGCCAACTCAATTAGAGCACAACTGTCATATGGGACCCACAGAACTCCAATCTTGGACCCCTGTGAGGCATGTAAATCTCATAGACAGGCCTCCTCCATTACTTGTCTTCAGAACATGGATGGTACAAAGGTTACCTCTATTCAGGATCTGTTTACCACTATTACAGGTTCTAAAGAGGACGGAGGAATACATGGTCAAGAACAGAGTTCTTATTTCTCATCCCTGACAAAACGCACATTTATAGACCAGGAATTGGACTCCCTTACACAATATATCACATATCAAGAAATATTACAGACTATTCGTACCCGAAAATTGGGCACTGTTCCCGGCATAGATGGGTCTTCCCTTCGATTTTTATAAAACATTTGCTTCTGAGTCAGCGTACTGTGTTGAGTAGACATTTGCTTATTTTTTTTTCCAGTGATTCAGTTCCAGCCCACTTTTCTAAGAGTCTGATTATTTTTTTGTTTAAATCTGGGGATCGCTCATTGTTGCACAATTGGAGACTGATCGGTCTGTTTAATGGAGATTTTAAAATATTGGCTCACATATTACACCTTAGGTTACGGAAAATGGCCGAATATATTATACACTCGCTCCAATTTTGTAGTTTACCCGACCGTTCCATCCACCATCCCCTGACAAGTATAAGGGAACTTTATTCCAAGCAGTGTAAGACAGGATGGATTATTTCCCTAGATCAGCGGGAAAGCATTCGATGCAGTGAATCATTCCTTTCTCTTTCAGGTATTGGAAACCTATGGACTTCCTCCTTCCTTTATAAATAAAGATGCTGTACTGGGGAGCATGTTGGAGTCCGTATATCAGAGGGGTAATTGGCCCAGAAGTGGCGGTTCAAATGGGAGTCCATCAGGGCTGCTCGTTAAGTCCACTATTGTATATATTTTCCCTGAACCCTTTAATTCAGTACTTAATGGACAATCCCAGAATCCATGGGCTGACAGCTCAAGTAGAGGAGGATGAAGTCAAAGTCCTGGCGTATGCAGATGATACTTGTTTATCTCTCCAGGATACTGCCAGTATTTTAGAAGCTAGCAAGGAATTACAGGGTTACTCTGCAGCTTCTGGTGCAAGCTTGAACCTAACAAAGTGTACATCAGTCTGGCTAGGCCAAGACTTAGACCCCCCCATTGGTAGTAGGACAGTTTCCTGTCTCACCCGGCCCAATTAAAATATTGGGAATCATTTTTGGACCCCCAGACCTGGCTGTAATTAATTGGCAATTGGCACTGGCAGGTTATGAGGCTAAGGTGCAGTCCTGGAAGGGTTGGAAATTATCGAAACTGAAGAGAATCTCTATAATAAAGAAATTTCTTCTCCCATGTGTGACCTATATTGCTACCATATTCACGTTGCCCTCATCTTTGGAAACAAGAGTATACAGTATTTCTTTTAGTATGCTATGGGGTAGCCAACTCTACCCAGTCAAAAGGGGGTACACGTATCTGCCTAAAGGTAGGGGAGGGCTGTGGATGATGACCCAGTCACATTTTTCCATACTCTATTTTAGGTTAATTCCATAAAGGCACTGTGGACCATGTCGATACTCTGGTCCATAAATGGTTCAAGAATAACTGCCATACATACATTTCCAAATGGACTGACCTCCCTCCGAAATTTTCCCCGGTCTTGTCCATACCGAACTCGATGAGATCCACTATACAGAAACTGCATAAATGGAAGCTTTCCAAAATTTTTTTAATGGAGCACTCTAGAGTGCAACTTTACCAATTTGTTTTGGATAGTGCTAGACCTTCTGCTCCTGAATTTAAACACACTCAACCCAGAGACAACGATAAAGTTCTTAAAATGTTGAATGAACCACAATTCCTGAGCAAATGTGGGAAACACTGTGGCTCAGTGCGTATGGGAGATTATATGTAAGGGGCAATAAACACAAACCAGTGGAAGAACACACATGCCCATACCAGGGGTGAGGTTGCCCTGAAGAGTCGATGGACCACTTTGTACTCCACTGTATTTATTCAAGGAACCTATGGCTATTTTTGGCTACGGCTTAGAAACTTCCATGGTTGCAGAATCTCACTTATGGTGCTTTGGTATTGGGTGATTATAGATCTAGCTTATTAAAGTATGGTGGGGGCACGTTAACAGTGGTGTTTGCAGTTCTGAAATTTTATCTTTGGAATGCTCAAGTCCAATGGGTGTTAAGACAACAACAAATGCAATTTCCAGTTTTCAAAACACTGTGTGAAAATGCGTTACGAATAATTAAGGCAAATGAAGTTGTGGAGTATGGACTGCACGTGACTACTTCACGGTGGAAAGGTTTTTCCTTTTTTATTAAGTTTAAGTAATTATTACAACAAAATAACTATTTGATATGCAGTGTTTTTCTTTCTTTTTGCTTTGTTATTTCACTTCCTTTCCTGTTATACAGTAGGTGTGTCTTAGTCCTGGATTTTGGATTCTACAATGTATTTTGCCATTTTGTACAGTTTCTGAAGTTTTACTTTTAGAATGAAGGAATTCTAGTCTTTTTTCCTTTGGTTATCTTGTTGTGACCAGTTCATTTTGTGTGCCTACGTTGATTTTTTTCTGTTCTGGATATTGTATTGTTTACCTTAATAAAAAACACCCTACTCTTTTCGAGAAGTGCCATGGGATCTTTAACATCCACCTGAGCTACCACCAGAACAGGCAGATGGGACCTCGGTTTAATGTCTCATCCGAAAGATGGCACGTCAGGAGTGCAGCACTCCCCTCATACTGTGCTGCCAGTATTGGGATATTAACCCAAGTACCTAGTGGGGGGCTAGAATCCACAGCCTTTTGATCTCCCTGCCTCAGAGGCGAGTGTGCTGCCTGCTGAGCCAGTGACACTGCCACAGATTTAGGGAGTCTGCGCCGACTTGTTTTCTTGGACAAAGACCAAGCAGTGCTTAGGGACTTTAGTAGGCATGAAAAACCTCAAGATAAGGTCTGGAGATGTCTGTTGAGCGGCTATCCAGGGGAGGAACCTACAAGCTTAGCAGAAATATTGTTTCAAAAACTGTGAATGCTTTTAATGCTCACTTTACTAACCTCAGCATCACCTGCAAGCTCCAGAATCCCTTGGTGACATCCATGGTTGATCTCTCGTTAAGCAGCCTAGAGCTTGACACTCCCAATCTGCCAAACTTTAACTTCTGACCACTACCAGATTTACCTTTTCATGTGCCCTGAACACTGCAGTAACTATGGGCCCCCTCTTGCATCACCCCACCCTCAAAGATTTCATGGTGCCCCCCAACCATGTTTTGCAAATATTACTTAAAATACAAGTAACATATTTTATTTTCGGTTAAAGTTGCCAATTTCAATATTTTGTATATACTGCACTTTTTTTTGTCTGTCAACAAACAGAATATGAAACCTGATGAAAGGAACCATGGGTCCACTCTTGAAATGCAACTGCTTGGTTCCTGTTAAGAAATGTAATATATCCTCCCCTGACTTAGCAATTTTATGGGGTGTACAGTGTTCTCTATCATTGTGCTGAAAATTTAATCTAATCTACAGCAGCATGTTCATGCTGGGCAGTGCTGTTTTTCCTTGTTGGGAGCACATTCTTACCAGTGCATGGTTGCCAGTGAGACCTTGAAATTATGGAGAGAGTCTCAGCATTAAGAAATGACACTGTGCAAGATGCTGCTGGGCTTTCAGTTAAAAATAAGCATAATGAAAGTCAGCCTGCTGGCGCAGCAGTTGGATTTCCGCTTGCGACGCCAACGACCCAGATGTGGGAATGGATCCGGGAGTCAGAGGGCCAGCCGGGGGAGAAGGCTCGAGCATCTGTCGACTGCTTGCCTTCTCCCAGGAGGGAGGAGGGTTGGAGCCCTGGCATTTGCTGGCCTCTGGCAGAGGCCGGAGGCACAGCAATATGTCGGGCGCTGCTGCAGGAAGGAGCATGACAGACGTCAGCTCTAGCCTTGATGCTGCATGGCACATCATGCCCCCAAGAGGAAAAATGACTCCAATCTGGCCGGATAAGGGCCAATACTCCTCCCACCATGCTGGTCCCTGGAGCACACCTCCTCCTCCTCTTCCTCTGCCTCCTGTGTGCGCCTGCCCCAGGGTTGCTGTATCCCTGAATTCTCCTCCCTTCCCCCTTGGGAGGGGCCCTTCTGGTAGGGTTAGAGCAAGGACCCCAGGTGGGGGGGCATGTGGGACCATGACCAGCACAAGACAGACAGCGGAGGTGGGACGGTGGGCAAAAGGGAGCTATGCGGGCCTGAAGAAGTAGCAAGGCTGGGGCCCGGGGCGCATAAAAAAAAAAAAAAAAAAATTAAGCATAGTTACATAGATAACAGAGGGCCCAATAAGAACTGCTGTATTGGAGGGTGATCGATCAACTAAAATTGAAACTTTAACTCAAAGATTCCCTTTAAGCCTTTCACATGAAATGCCAATTGTATAAGGAAAGGAATTTGGTTTTACGTTGTGACTTTAATACACACTGCGGTATCCCAACCACTCTACAGTCCAGTAACAGGAGACACTGTGCAGGGGTGTTAAGGAAAAGCTCTAGGGGGGGACAAGTACAGAGAAAGAGTGAGAGAGTGTTATGTGTGGGGGTGGCATCAAACACAGGAAAGTTAAGAGAATCGTTCAAGGTCACACACTGTAAGAGGCAGTGGTGGGATTTAAAACTTTACAACCGGGTTCACAGTGCTGCACATTGTAACCAATAGCCTTCACTTCCTTAAAAAAGAAACCTGATACTAGCTGATAAAATGTATGGACTCTGCCCTGTAATAGACACAAATGGGCAGACACTTTAATACTGCTGTAGGCTAAGGGGGAATGCTAACGAACCTAGCCTGCTGGAGGCAGTTTAGCTAATAAAAGAAACATGGTATTGTGCTCAGTATCATCCAGTACATGCAATGGGGCACACTGCACAGTAATGCAAGGCCCCACCAGTGACCTCCAAAGGGAGAAGTACTCAAGTAAACTTCAAGTTAACTCCTGGTGCATGCATCGTGCCCAGCCACAAACCCAGCCCTCGACACACCCTCATACTCATCCATCTTCTGCTTCCAGTCTGACCAGAGAACCACTCATGTAGCTACCAAAGGCTGCTGCTCCTTCCAGTCGCACACATGTCTCCCTGCTCACCATGTCCACTCTGTCTACAGCCCAGCATGCCACAAGTGGCACTTCTGGCAGAGCTCCCCCTCTATGGCTTGACTGAAGACGACCACCCACTCCATTCTCAGCCGGCTGGCTGCAGCTCCTTCTTTTCCCACTGATGCCTGGGTCCTTCTACTAGTGAGTTAAACTGAATTACTCACTTCTTCTTGTTGTCACTGCTGTTCAGAATCTCCAAGTGTCAACTCTGCACATGACCTCCACTGGCAGCACCAACACACACGCATGCTGCAATGAGAAGGTCCTGACCTCCACTGGCAGCACCAACAACAAACTTGCATGCTGCAATAAGTGGGTCCCAACCTCTGTGAATGCTGGCAGCACCAATAACATACCAGTCACCTGCAATGAGTGACAGGTGACTAGGGGAGGAGAATAAAGGCACCAAATCCATACACGGCACCCACCACCCCTCACTCTACGCAGGCGCACACTGATGAGTCACTGTTCCCATGTGCTCTGTCTCCATGGTAACCACCTCCATGCGACAACGCCATGCCGTGCCTGCCCGCTCTGCTCTTAATGGGGCTGTCCTTCCCTCCATCCCTCCAGAGGAAATGATTAAACTCCGGGGCTGGGAGACCAATGCCATGTCATAACTGACGTATTGGTTAATCTGGCCCTGCTTTTGACAGTCCTTGAAACACTAAAGTGCCTCAACCCAAACAAGAGTGCTGGTACTGACTGCCTTGAACTGAAGCTTCTCTGTCTTGCAGCACATCATATCTGTGCCCCAGTTGTCATGCTATTAAACCTCTCCTCTACCTCTGGCGACCATGTCTGCTGTCTAAAAATGTGCCAGAGTTGTGCCCCCTCCACAAAGGAGGGGCTAAATAGGGCCTTAATCGATTCAGACCAATGCTGGTCATTCCTGCACTATTCCATGGTTCTTGAAAAGTGCATTCACTTACAGCTGACGCAGCATCACAATCTGCTCTCTCCCATGCAATCTAACTTCAGGATGGGGCATTCAACCATATCTGCATTGCTCAAAGTTACCAACAACTTCCAAATAGCAATGGATGATTGTTTTCTGACTGGAGCTGTCTTCGAGGACCTCTCCAAGGCCTTCAAGTTGAGAATGATGCAATACTTTTGCTCAAGTTCAAGACAATACATCTCGCCAACCAGCCATCAAATGGTCTGAAAACTACCTGAGTAACTAAACCAAGATAGTGCTAATAAAAAACATTAGTTCAGACCTTGCAGCCTTAAATCTTGGGGTTACTCAATGCTCCATCTTTGGCCCTCTGCTGTTCTCTGTTTTTATTAATGACATCCTGGAGCACAGTGGAATGTGCCATGTATGTATGCAGATTTGGTGGGGTGGGTTGAGAGCTAGTTGCAGGGCAGACGGCAGAGGGTAGTTGTAAGGGGAGAGACATCCAAGCCAAGGGCATTCATAAGTGGGGTACTGCAGGGTTCAGTGCTGGGCCCTGTTTCGTTCAATGTCTTCATTGGAGACATTATAGAGGGGTCACGAGTAAGATCAGCCTGTTCGCAGATGATACTACGATTTGTGCAAAAGTGGACAACGAGAAAGGGAGGCAGGCACTCGGGGAGGATCTAGCTAAACTCGAACACTGGTCTAGGGAGTGACAGTTGGGGTTTAATGCTAGGAAGTAAAAGGTCATGCACCCTGGAGCAAGAAATCCCAGGACCAGCTACTGGATGGAGGAGTGCAGGTAACAGCTTCACAGGAGGAAAGGGACCTCGGGGTAATAGTCACAGGGGACATGAAGGTATCAGCACAGTGTAGGAGGGCAGCAGCAAGGGCAAATAGGATGCTGGGGTGCATTGCCAGAGGGATCACCTCTAGAAAGGAGGAAGTCATCCTGCCCTTGTATAGATCATTGGTGAGGCCACACTTAGAGTATTGTGCGCAGTACTGGGGCCCATATCTCAAAAAGGATGTAAGATTACTGGAGGGGGTGTAGCGCAGGGCTACGAAAATGATCATGGGACTAGGGGAGCTGCCATAAAAGGAAAGATTGAGGGAGCTCAACATGTATTCACTGGTAGAGAGGAGGGAAAGAGGGGACATGATAGAGACCTTTAAGTACTTGAAAGGCATAAACAAAGTCAGAGAGGAAGGACTGTTTTGCTTAAGGGGGGGGTCACAAGGGGCACAGTCTGAAGCTGGAAAGGGAAGATTCAGGAGGGAGATGAGGAGGCACTACTTTACAGAGAGAGGGTGGTGGTGAGATGAAATGCACTGCTAGAGGAGTTAATCAAACTGAGGATAGTGGATAGCTTTAAGCGGGGTTGGGATAGAGTCAAGATTAGTACAGACAAGAACACAAAGGGGGAAAAGACCAGGAAAGGGGAGGAAGGGAGGGGTTTAGGTGGGGCTGGGGCAGCTGTAGCAATATGAAACTAAAAGCTGCACAATCGGGTAGACTTGACAGACCTGTGGGCCTTTTTCTGCCGGCAATTTTGTATGTTCATATGTAGATGACACCATACTCTGCTTTTTCAGTACTCCAATCTGACTTCAACACCATCTCACTAGAACTAAATCATCCCATTCCAAGGCAAAAATATGAGACTTCAGAGGAGCTGACTTTGATAAGATGGCCAACAGAGTTAAGCTAGCCCTGGCAAGAAGAAAGGGGATACAGGCAAAGTGGGTAAGCATTAAGGATGCAATACTTGAAGAAACATCCCATTGTGTTAGGGAGAAAAGCAAGAGCAAAAGAAGGAGGAAACCACTTTGGTTCTCAAAAACAATAGCAGAAAAGATCAGAGCCAAAAGGTTGGCCTTCAGGAAATATAAGGGAATACAGCAGGACGAAGACAGGGAGACATACCAAACTTCCCTAAGGGAAGCAGGGAAGACAGTAAGGAAGGCAAAGGCCCAAAGCGAGGAAACACTAGTACAGACAGTAAAAGAAGGGGACAAGACTTTCTATAGCTACATTAGTGAAAGAAGAAAGTCCAGAGGGGGTATTGCTAAGATCAAAGGGGGTAAGGGGGAGTGTGTGGAGGAGGACCAAGGAAAAGCATCTATCCTAAATAGATACTTCTGCTCAGTATTTACTGAGAAGAAGGTAGGGCAGGGCCCACAGCTCAGCACCATGGATACAGGGGGGAAGGAGGTGTGCACAAGTCCCTTCACAAAAGAAAGGGTCCTACAAAAGCTCGCTAAACTCAGGGTGGACATGGCAATAGGACCTGATGGCATACAACCCAGGGTACTAAAGGAGCTAAGGGTGGAACTAGCACAGCCATTATCAGAACTGTTTAGTGAGTCTCTGAGCACAGGAGAGGTCCCAGAAGACGGGAGAAGGGCTCATGTGATTCCACTCCACAAGAGTGGCAGCAGGGAGAAGGCAGGGAACTACAGACCAATCAGTCTTACCTCAGTAGTGGGCAAAATTATGAAGGCATTCCTTAAGGAAAAGAGGAGTGCAACACTTGGAATCCATAGGAGCACAGGATCCAAGACAGCATGGGTTTACAACAGGAAGGTCCTGTCAAACTAATCTCATAGATTACTTTGACTGGGTAACCAGAGTGGTGGACCAAGGGGGTGCAGTTGACGTCACCTACTTTGACTTCAGCAAAGCTTTCCATACTGTTCCACATAGAATACTGATTAATAAGATGGGTAGGCTTAGGGTGGGACAGAAGTTGGTCAACAGGGTGGCAAACTGGTTGGCGGGCAGAAAACAGAGAGTGGTGGTAAACGGTATACAGTCAGAAGAGATGCAAGTCACAAGTGGGGTACCTCAGGGATCAAGTCCTGGGGCCAGACCTCTTCAATATCTTCATCAGTGACATTGCAGATGGACTGGAGGGTAAGGTTTGTCTGTTTGCAGATGACACCAAGATCTGCAACAGAGTAGATGATCCAGATGGGGTGGGCAGAATGAGAAATGGATAAACTGGCAAACTGGTCAGAAGAGTGGCAACTGGGGTTTAATACAAAGAAGTGCAAGATCATGCACATAGGGAAGAGAAACCCTGAAGCCACCAATAGGTTGGGAGGGGGGTTGCTGGCAATCACAAGGGAAGAAAGAGACTTGGGCATCATCATCACAGATGACCTGAAATCATCCAAGCAGACCACTAAAGCAGTAGGTAAGGCTAGAGGGATGTTGGGGGTGTATTAGTAGGGGTAACACAAGTCAGAAGAGGGAGGTAATAATCCCTCTTTACAAGACACTGGTTAGGCCCAATTTGGAGTACTGCGTGCAGTACTGGAGGCCATACCTGCACAAGGACATTAACAAAATGGAGGAATTCCAGAGAAGGGCAACCAAAATGCAGGGACTGCATCAGAAAACATATGAGGACAGATTAATGGAGCTCAGTATGTATACCCTACAGCAAAGGAGGGAGAGAGGTGATATGATCGAAATATTCAAACACCTTAAGGTCATTAACAAGATGAAAGAGTCTAACATGTTTCAATATAAGAAAAATAGCAGGACAAGAGGACACAGCATGAGATTAGAGGGAAGCCAATTATAGAGTAATGTAAGGAAGTTCTTTTTCACGGAAAGGGTGGTGGATGCATGGAACAGCCTACCTCAGGAAGTGGTGGATATGAATACAGTGCAGGGCTTCAAACAGGCATGGGATAGGCATAAGGGAGCTATACAGATGAGTATGAATAGATAGGCCATTGACAGAGTAAAGGCCTATGGCACATTCATAAGGTAGAAAAAGTGGGCAGACTGGATGGGCCTTGCGGTCCTTATCTGCCGTCAACTTCTATGTTTCTATCTCCTGATTCAAGGTTCTTGTTAGTTGAACCCTGACTTTGATTTGCATCAAAAGTTAGGTTAAAATTAGGAAAAAAGCATTTATAAAGACTACTTAATTGGACAAAATCTCAAGTACCTGAATCAGCTGGGATGGCACCACCTAGCATATCCATAGCAACATCAGCCTCGACCAGCACAGACACTCCGCTTTCTATTCTGAAACGTTCCACTGGGATTGCCTCAGCTGAATTTAGCACCGGTGAAAGCTCCACTGATTTGGATGACAGCGAGCCTGAAGTTGATCCTTTTTTAAGACTTACTCCTCCTGGGGAACTACAGCCCAGGAGGAGCAACAAGTGAACACGCTTCATATTCAACACGGAAACAACCGCTCCAGGAAGATGCGGAGGGGGAAGAAGGCCAAGAAATCAAGGAAGGGTCCAGTCAGCTTGAGCAATGGTGACAACCAATACTAAATGTGGTTAACCTGTCAGCACGGGCACTGACCGAAATAGAGACACAAGTTATATCCAGAAGATTTACCCCCTGGATGAGAGGTCATTACGGATCTGCTACTTATACACCACGGTTCTGGTGGATATAGAAGATGAATTAAATGAAATACAAATAGAAACGTTGAAAAATATTTTTCCTTATTTTCTTTGTTTTAAATATTTGTGTTTACTTTAACTAGCACACTACCTGGGGTTGTGTTTATCCACTGTGTGCACTATGTCACTATAATTGATTGTATCTCCATCTATAATAGAATGTGTAAGGCCATTTGGTGGTCACACTAATTAATACACGTGGTTTATGTATATTATTATGTTGTGTAATTAGCTCTGAGGAAGCCCTGAAGGCAGGGTGAAAGGTAAGCAGACCAACGCAGCAGTGCAGAGGTGCTGCTGCACTTTGTTGTCCTTTCCTTTGCCAATGCACTGGTGAATAAACTGCTTGAAATTTGAAGAAAGAGCAGTTTGGACATTACTTATTGCTTGGATGGTGAGTGCACCCAGCGTTTTGTATCAGATATCCTCTAACTTTTGACGTACCCCTACAGCCTTGTGCTGCACCCCTCCCTCCAACTGCATTTACAGACACTCTACAGCACTGATTTATTTATTTATTTATTTTAACTCTTTTTCCCTCCGGTCACTGGCCCCATAGTCCCAGGGAAGCCAGCATTTCTCCCGCCCAGCCTGAGACCGCCCCCCCAAGATAAGTCCTCTGCTCCGGAGCCCCCTCCTACGCTCCAACCAGCCGACACCCCCCCCAAAGTGGGGTCACCACCTCCTTATCTGGTGCTCTATCTAGAATCCAGACAGCAGGCAGAGCGGGGGACATCAGAGGCTGACTGGTGGTGATCCGGCACTGGGCATGGGAGCCGACTCGCTGGGCCCACCTTCGTTGTCCCAGGTGCCGGGGTTTTCCTTTTTTTCTGGAGCTGGTCCCTTGAGGCGCAGAGGTGCAATGACATCCAGCATGTGCAGGCATATTCCTGCACCCACCCGTAGGACGTCCACTGTCGCCTTCCCTTTCTAAGAGTCTCCTGGTGACTGCAGTGCTCCCGGTTGCCACCAGGAGTCGCTGGTTTCCCAGAGTCTACAGTCCACTCTCCCCAGGACAGGAGAGTAGTTCTCGGATGCTCAATCCTCTCCTCCCCAGCCAATCCCCAGCACCCCGAGTTCGCCCCCAAACACGGGTCGCCCGCGTGATGCACAGTAAGGCGGATGCCTCAGCCCTCAGCGCCACTTGACCAGCTATAAGTGCTACATTGAGCACACCTCCAGGCTCTTCATATACTGATGTCTCAAAACCTATGAAAACAGGGGGTGAAGCAGCAAATAAGGAAGTAGAAGGGATGGAGTGGGCAGCTCCTTAGGGCAAATTGTGATCCCTTCCCTTCATTATAGGGCATATTTTAAGTTTATAAGTACCAAGGACAAACTCCCATACAGGAAAGGGAGCTTTCTGTTTGTGGATTCTGCTACTGGGAAAGATCATGAAATGTGCCCTTTAAAGAAGCAACATTACCAGTTACATGAGAATTTTTGGATGCTGTAGGCTTTTAATATACAGTATGGAGGAATTTGAGTTCAAAAGACTATATTCCCAGAGGTCCATGCTACTCCTACCAGTGATCAAAATCCGAGATTCAAAAAGGAAAGGATCATGTGTCTGGCTGCCTAGCTCACCTGGTAGGTCCAGCTGTGTGTGTGTGTGTGTGTGTGTGTGTGTGCGTGTGTGTGTACTGGGGGGGGGAACACACAGACAAATAAGCCAGGTAAAACATACCTTGGGGAGTAAGCCTTGCCAGCAGCATACACCCTGTGGAGTGGAGTGTCATGAGCATACCGAAAATAAAAAAAATGGGTTCAGTGAACAGGTCTGTTCCCTTAAAACGGTACGTTTCCCACTGAGAACAGCAAGTGCTTGTTTTTTTGTGGATGGTACCTCAGGGGTCAGTTTTACAGTGTTATGGTCTGGGGTACAGTCCAGACAGCCTCTGACTAGCGTGACTCACCTCCTAGTTGCCCAATGTGGTCAGTTCATTTTTGCTGAGCTCAAACACTGACGTGTGGGCTACACACTGGAAGAAGCAGTATGGTGCTGCAGTCCCACCTCAAAATGTTTCCACTGCAGCCCATGGGCTAAGTGCAGCAACTCTTTGGACCCACTTTCTCTGCCAGCCAGTCACAACAAAGCTAAGTGTGACCCCATAGTACCGCCACAAAAATAAAATGATGTTTTCTACCATTATAAATTAGTGGCCTTACAGCTGCGATTTAGTGGGAATATTCCTGTGTTTGCTGCAGCACGCCTGCAACATTTTATTAAATGAAGGATGTCAGTTGCTTTCATGTTTAATAATCTTTCAGCTGCACTAGATACAGTTATGGAAGACTCCATGTCCTCCTGTGTTGTTGGGGTTTATGCAGTTATAAACAGCACATTTTAAAGAGCCGCCGACGCCTTTTGGGAAAACTTTGGAAAACATAAATATTTAGACACAAGTCAGCTTGTATTTCAAATACCTTGTACAGATTTCTCCTCTCCATTATTTACTGCTAAAGAAACTACCACAAGAACAAGATCTTTATCCCTTAGAATTTGTATGTTTCTGCAGCTTATTCCCTACTTGAAATTGTAATGTCCTGTTGTGACATTACAGTCTGCTGCTCTGGGAATACTGTGATGTCACAAGCAAGAATATTGTGACATGAGATTGGGAAGAAGCAACAGGAGCTGATGAACCCTCAAGACACAACTATCCTGTTTTTCAAGCTAATGACCTCAGTAATAAGTGATGAGGAGAAGAAATACGCAGCCAATGAGAAATATAAGCTGCTTTGTGTCCAAATATTATGTTTTTGAAAGTTCTTCTCGAAGCGTCAGTGGCTCTTTAACATTCACTGTAGTCATAATCTTCAAAAAGCTTGCTCCCAACAGTAAGGAAGGAAGCAGGACACTGTTTTGGGAGTCCATTTATACCGGTTTACAGTGTGGAAATAAGACACATTAAATTATGAATATATCTGTGATTCACTTCTCTGCGGATGCCATGGCCCCTAGAAAGGTTAGCTAGTGCGTGGGAGGTGGTCTCGCTTGCTCCAAGCAGTAGTGAGAATAGGGCATCTCTGGCTACTGTATAGGAAGAGTGCGGGGGTGCACTCCATTCACATCTCCGGAGCGTCATTTCTAAAATAGAGTTACCAGTTTTAAATCGGAATTTGTTAAAGAGCAACCAAGGTTCAACTAACAAGAGCTTCATTAGTTGAACCATGGCATTGCTCTTTACCAAAACCGAATTTAAATTCAGTAAATCTGCTTCAGAAATGATGTTCCATTAAAGTGAATGGAGCCCACTCCTGTGCTCTTCCTACACAGATGTCAAAAAACTTCAGAACGCAGGGGCAGAGTGAGCTGGCAGAAGTGGAAAGGTATCATTGTGTGAGCACCTCTGGGGCAAATTACGATCCCTTCCTTCCTTCCTTGGTGGGGGGGAACTCTTTGGCATGTCCTCTTCCACTTTAAATCACACTGGAAGTCTTCCAGCTGGCTCCTCCCACTCACCTGGGTGGTATATACCTTGGCTCTGCCCCATGACACCAGATCTTAGCATGCTGGAAGCCAGATTGTGTGCGTCCGCAGCCAGGAGGTCGGCCGTGTGGATGAACAACATATACCACTCCTAGAACTACTGTTACAGGTGAGTAACCTGTTCTTCTAGGAGCGTGGATATGTTGTTCATCCACACTCTTTGGCAGACTCCTAGCAGTTCTCCGGGAGGAGTGAGGCAAGGCGCACACCCCCTACTTAGGGAACAGAGATTGGAGAACTGAGGCCCCAAAACCAGCATCCTGGCGTGACTCAAGGTCGATGTGGTAGTGGGTGATGAAGGTGTTTGCTGACTTCCAGGTAGCAGCCCAACAGATTTCCTGGATAGGGATGTCCCTGGAAGCAGCCACCGATGCAGTAGTATGGCGGGTAGAATGAGCTCTTATCCCTCTGGGAGGCTCCTTGCCCGCCAACTCATAGCACAGACCTATGCATGATGTAATCCATCTTGCAATAATCCACTCCGCTGCAGGTCTGCCAGAAGCGGCTTCAGCGTAGGTGACAAACAGCTGGCGAACCTCTCCCCGAATTTCCGCCATCCTCTCCTTATAATAGGAGACAGCACGTCTCAGGTCCAAAGTATGGAGCCTGTACTCAGCCTCCAAGATGTAATTAGGGTGGTAAAGCAGCAGAGTTAACACCTGGTTAAGGTGAAACTCTGACACCACCTTCGGAAGGAATTTCGGGTTGGGGCGTAGGACAACCTTGTCCCTGTCGAAGACCAGATAAGGGGAGTCCACCGAAAGCACCTGGAGCTCCCCTGTCCTTCTGGCAGACGTGATAGCCACCAGGAAGGCCGTCTTCCATGACAAGTGTGACAATCTGGAAGGCGCAGAAAGTCCCAGACAGGGCGCAAATGCC
Organism: Neoceratodus forsteri; assembly: GCA_016271365.2. Lineage (NCBI taxonomy): Eukaryota > Metazoa > Chordata > Ceratodontiformes > Ceratodontidae > Neoceratodus > Neoceratodus forsteri. Next base: position 122,012,750 of record JADMNL010000030.1, on the reverse strand, counting down.
CAACCAGAAATGGCTGAGCAAAGAAGGAAAGAACCTCCACCCTATCCGCCGGGAGCTGAGGTCTGGCTTGACAAGAGTTGAGCTCTGCCCCAATGAAGCCCATCACCTGAGAAGGCAAGCGTTCCGACTTGGCCTCATTGATCAGGAGGCCGAAGCAGGTCTGGAGGACCAGGTCCCTGGACCTCTCCACCTCCTGTTGGGTGGGTCCTGCGAAGAGCCAATCCGCCTGAGATGGCTGCCACCACTGCAATGCATTTGGTTAAGACCTGTGGAGATGATGACAGGTTAGGGTCCCTTCGACCCTGAAGCGGAGGAACTGCTGATGGGATGGACAGACTAGGACGTGAAAGAACATGTCCTGCAGATCCAGTGAACAGAACCACATGTTTTGCTCCAAGGATGGTATGATCTGGGACAGAGTGACCATCCGGAAGGTGTGTGACCTGAGATATTGATTCAGGTCGTGCAGATCTAGAATGGGGCGCCAGCCCCTCATCCGCTTAGGTACCAGGAAGTACCTGGAGACAAAGCCTGGGTCTGCTGGAGGATCTGCCACTGGAGCTACTGCCTCCTTGAGGAGGAGCTGAGCGATGTTGTCTCTGAAAGCCGACTGGGTCTGAGCAGATACTCTTTCCTCCTGAGGGGCACAGGCTCGGCTTGGGGGATACTGCTGGAATTCCAGAGGCAGTTCCCGACTGACCACTTCCAGAACCCACCTGTCCGTGGTGATATCGGACCAGGCGGAAAGAAAGTGGCAGAGCCGGCCCCCCATGGGAGGACCCAGAACTGGTGTGTGGGGAGAGGAGGTGGCTGCCCCAGCTCCGTCACTGAGCAGGCTTGGAGGAGGAGGCCAAGCTTTACAGGCCTGTTGGGGTCCCGGCTTGGGCTGAGGACACCAAGCTTGAGTCTGCTGTTGATGCTGGTGCTGCTGTCCACCTTGAAAGGAGGACTGCTGAGCCGCAGGGAAAGGTGCCGAAAAGGGCTTCTTCTTTTTCTTCTGCTGGTTCTTGCCCAAAGAACCCTTAGCAGAAGTAGTGTCTAAGGTGGCACTGGACTGCTCAATATGCTGAAGGTGACTGGCCACTCCTGAGCCGAACAAGTCAGTCCCAAGGAAGGGCACGTTAGCTAGTTTGTGCTGGGTATCCACCGGGAAGGAGGAGAGCCTCAGCCAAGCCCTGCGACGAGAGGCAACTGCAGCAGCCATCAAGCAGGTACACGAATCCCCAATGTCCAGGGCAGTCTGAAGCTGCTGTTTTGCAACAGCTCGGCCTGATCTCGGACCTGCTTGACTGTGGTCTGCATGTCCACAGGGAGATGTGGGAGGACTTCATCTAACGACCCATGAAGGGTGTAAGAGAAATGTGCCATGATGACGGCCAAACTTGCCTAATGAAGGCCCAAGGAGGAAGCTGCATAGACCTTCCTGGCTGAATGGTCCAAGAGCTTGAACTCTTTATAAGGAGGTCAGTCAGTATCAGCAGAACTGCCAGTACACCTGAACACAGAGGCGGTCACCAGGCTCTCAGCCAAAGGGTGCTCTGTGAACCCTGTGGCCATGCGGGCAGACGGAGCTGGACAAGAGGCAGGGCGCTGCTGTAGTTCAACGGCCGGGCCGACAATGGCCTCAGCCACTGGAAAGGCCTCCATCAGGGTATCCCCTCTCTTCAGGATGTCCGTGAGGGGGTACTCCGCCTTTTTCTGGACTGGCTCCAGGGGCATCCCTGTAGATTCAGAGATGAGGCGAAGGATCCCTTAGAAAGACAAAGGACCTTCCTCCATCTCTAGGCCAGCGGTTGATGCATCATCACCTGGATGTGAATGCAAACCGGTGACATCAGAATCTGAGGAATCCGGGTATAATGACCTACCGCCCAGGTCACCTTCAACTCTCCAGGGGCAGCCTGGGGTGGCCGTGACCAACAATCGCTGGGGAAGACCAGTGTCCGGTCTGTCTTCCTTGGAAGGAGCCCCTCCCACAGACTGATTGGGCGGTGGTTCCACCACAATAAGTGGAGAGTCCGTTTTGTGCCGAACAGGTGGTTTTGCTGGTTCCACGGGCTGGGGAACCAATCTGGTTGGCTCTGAAGGAGTCGGCTTCGGCCTGGGAGGCGAAAGCCAAGTAATGGCCAGGGAGGAAGCCGTGGTAGGCTTATGCCCTCAGCTGCTGCCACATGAGGTCCTCGTAGCGCCGACAGAGTTTCCGCCGGAGCCTCTCCTCATCCGAGGAGGACGAGGATGACTGATAGCATTGCTTCTTTTTGGAGCGCTTATGGCTCTTCCTCGGCCTGTCAGTCGAGGAGGTCCTAGACCGCGACCGAAATTGGGCAGGCCGACCCAGTCGGTCGGGAGACACCGGCAGGGCCGGTAATTTCCCAGAGTCCGGGACTGGTTCCTCGATGGGGACTCCAGCAGGCTGGGTCTCCTCATCAGGGAAAACAAGGACCGGAGTCCTCTCCAAGGAGTCGGCGACCGGAGTCTGCGACAAAGGGTCAATAGGGTCGATGACGATTTCCAGGTTGTCGACCAAACCCTCGGTCGGTTGGCTTGACGACAAGTCTGAAAAGCCCACGGCCGAAGAAGCGATCTCGACCAAAGTCGAGACTGCATGTTCCTGGGACTGAGATCTCTCCCACTCCCAAGACCGTCTCCATCGAGACGCAGATGCACTCATGTCCTTCTCCCGCTTATAGGATTGAGTGGAGTGCGAGCCCGCAGGCGCCTCTCCCTTGGTAGGAAGAGACTGGCACAACTCCTGGAAGGAACCCAAGATGGTGGAGCCCAGGTTGAGCAGAACGAAAAAACTCTGAGAAGACTCCGCGGTGTGAGCCGCCTGCTCCTCGAACAATTGCATGCATTCCAACTGCTTGGCAGATCCCACAGCTGCGTTAACCACCCACCGAGCCTCTTTGGATTTCACCAGAGGGTTCCTCTTCCCCGGCCTCCCCAGTTTCAGGAATGCAAGATGGTCGTTGAGGACGTTGGGATAAAAAGACAAGCAAAAACTGCAAGTCGAGGTGACATGGCCGGCACTGAGGCAGTAGACGCATGTGGTATGGGGATCGGTACGTGACATCTTCTGGCCACACGGGCACTGTAGAAATCCGGGGGAAGATTTTTCTTCCATGATCGAAGCTGCAAACTTGAGATCACTAATACGCACAATGCAAAGCTTCGATAAAACTGAAGGTTTGAAAGCCAGGGCCTACGAAATGCGAGAGCATGAGGGAGGCAACCTGAATCTTCCAGCGGAAAGGAAGATCTGGCGTCAAGGGGCGGAGTCGAGGTATATGCCACCCGGGTGGGTGGGAGGAGCCAGCTTGAAGACTTCTGGTGTGATTTAAAGTGGAAGGAGACATCCCAAAGAGTGTGGATGAACAATATATCCACGCTCCTAGAATTAAAAATTATTTAACACCACAGATGAGCTCCCATCCAAGTAAGGTAGCCCCGTTGTTTGTTGAAAGCACTGAGAAATGTGAGGAAAGCAACACTTTGAATACTACAAAAACGTCTAATTTTAAACTAAATAGTCCCCCTACTTGCCACTAGATTTCCAGTTCTCACTAGAGGTGCTACGCTGTGCCAAGTTGTATGTGACTGCCTTTTGAAACCGTGCCAGGTCACTTCACTAGGCTCCCGGCAAGACTGGGATTTTCTCCTCGTGCCACACTAGCGACCCGTGTTCAGGAACGAGCACCGGTCGCCAGAGGGTTTGGCAGGGTTGGAGAAGGATCGAGCGTCCTGAGGACTGCTCTCCTTCTGGGGGGGGGCTCAGCAGTCGGCACATGGCTGCCCCCTGGTGGAAGCTGGAGGGCAACACCACCGATGCTGCAGAAACAAGGGGCTGGAGTAGGTAGATGTCGGGACAAGTGAGTATGGAAGCATGCGCGCTCCATCCCTTGGCGTCACTGCACGCTTCCTCCAGCAGGGGAACTACTCTACAGAAAAATCCTCAGCAGCATGAAGGCTGCTTGCTGGCACTGCCGCGCCCTGTGCCAGGTAGCTCCCCCCTGGGTCCACCCTCCTGGTCTCTGTGGTGGCTGGAGAGACTGAGAGGGGCAACGGCAAGGAGGTCAAGAGCTCTGCCCGGGACTGGGGCAGCAGTGACCTAGCTGGCTAGATTGGGGGTGGGACCAAAGGCACAACCTCCCCTCCCCCCACCAGCCGTGGAATAAAAGAAAAAAAAAATAAGACTGGGATTTTCTTTTGGTGCTGCTGGCAGCATATTACTAACTGCAGAAGCAGCTTTCATCGACATGTTGGAGTTGTCCCACAACCGCGGGTCAGGAGAGAGATTTAGAAAGCATGGTCGGCATAGCAGCAGTCTGCACATCTAGAAGAAGAGCAAGTGGGTCAGGAGGGAGAGCAACAATGATTAAAAAAAAAAAATGAAAACATTTCTTGCACTACCAGTTTACTTTCTGGGTGTTGAAGTGAACAGTTCCCTAACAAAATGGCAGCCAAGTTATTTTTTTTTTTTTGCATTATTTCTTTATACTTCCACCTGTACCTTAGCCTGGTCTCTCCTTCAGGCCCAACATGGACCTCACTCAGCAACCCCCGACCCTTCCAACCCATATTGCAGCCAGCTCAGGTCACCCCAATGTATCCCTGCATCGGGAGGGTCCCTAACCTTCGTAAGGGAAGAGCCTGTATGGCTATACACAACACTCCTGGGTGCTGCTGAGGTGGCGATAGGGGTCCGGGAGCTCCGTAGTAAGGGTCCAGGAAGCCGTCATCCGACCTGACCAAGGCGCCATTTTTCCCATTTTCTCCCCCGAGGAGTGGCTTGCGCTAATGTCCACCACTCCCCCTAGACATCGAGGCCTGACGTTGCGCTATGCCCCCAGCCTCCGCCAGGGGCCAGCAAATGACAGGCTGTAACCCCATCCTCCTCCCCGGAGAAGGTGAGCCGTCGCTGGACGCTCCAGCCTTCTCCCCCTGGCCGGCACTCCAGCGACCCAAGTGCGTTCCCGAACCCGGGTCGCTGGCGTCTCAGACGGAAATCCAAGCACTGCGCTGGTGGGCCGGCCCCATCTAATTTTTTTTTAAGTATTCTGTTCTGTGGCACATGGATTTCCTTTGTAAAGCAGACACAGGCACCAGCACTTCTTATTAGTGCTATACAAAACAAAATGCCTGGAATCCTGTCTCAGCCAATCAGAATCCAGGACTGTCTTTACCAAGTTCATAATTTGTTTTAATGAACTGTGAGTCAATATGTGCAGACTTTTACCCTGGCTCAAATGTTGTCGATGCTAATTAAAGAAAACTGCTTTGGGTAGTACAGAACTATATGTTTATAGTGCTAGTTTCTTACAAGGTAAGAATGTTATCTCATGCTGGTTTGGGCAAGAGGACCATGAAGCGAAGCTGAGTGGTTACGTCAGCCCAAACCAGTACAAGAAAACATTCTTTTCTCGTAAGAAACAACCCCCCACTAGCCCTATAAACATATTATAAAGCAGTGGTACCGCGTTAGTATGTCTGCTTACATGGACGATGTGCTATCCATACTGCTGTCCATGTTGTAGTATGGTGTTTGCCCCGGCTTCTAAGTATGACTTGGTATGTTCTCTTTGCCTTGGGGGAAGTGCGTTGTGTGTTGTGCATTGTGATGCTTTTTGCATGGATGGTCAGGGGCGTTCTGAAAACTGCAGCATGGTAACCATTTGTTTAATTTGGGCACTTTTCTTTAAGCATTTCTTTTGCTGAAGTTCAGGCACTAACACTTTAATGAATCGCTCATTTACGACTGCTTCTCACAGGACTCTGCTGCCTTTTTAAGTGCTTTTACTGAATGTTTATCTATGCCGTACCCTTCACTATTGCTAACTCACTCAGCGGATTATAAGCTCACTGATGCACCGCAACTTCTCATACATAATGACAATCAGTGTCTGATGAGAATGACTGTGGCGCAAATCAGCTGTGGGACGGTGCACGAGGTGCCTACTGTATGCTAGATAATAGGTACAGTAGATGGCGCCTCCTGATTGGTGAAAGCAGTTCTGCCGCTTTATAATAGCTGAAATAAGGAAGACAGCAGCTGTATTTGAAATGAGTTCTATAGCAGAGCAGGGAAGCTGTCTACCAGCTAGGATAGGATGAAAAAGACTGAGGGAGTCTGGGAAAGGGCGTGTCCTAAGACATTTCTCAAATGGGTTCATTCTGTCCCAGCTAGCGCTTGCAGGAGACAGCCCATACCAACTGACTGCCTATAGGAGCCGACACACAACTGGATACGAGTGCTACAGTACTCAACTGTTCAAGCATATATTACCTACCTATAGAAATGATTAAATGATGAGTAAATTGTAACAAGTATTGATACCGTGGTAATGAGGTAGAGTCATAGCAGCACATTTTGGTTTATTATTATTCTTTTTCTCTCGTTCCCCCTTTTTGTTCATGCAGCCCCACAATCTGGGATGCCATGGGGCACCCTTCCTCTGTCCGCGATGGTGGGCAAGCAGCTGACTTTACAGTCAATGCTGATGCCACTACTCAGTCAGCTGGCAAGAGGAAGTTGAGTGGAATGCTGGGATAGACTGCATCCCTCCCTCTTCCCTGAGACTGAAGCTCCCATCTCCCAGCCTCCGTGCAGCATTCTGAGGGTCAATCACGAACTCCAGGCTCCCAACCAGTAGCGCGATGTGTTAGGCCTCGACACTGGACCAGCACTACAGTAGCATGTTTAGAACATCAGTGACAGTATCAGAACAACGTATCAGTAAGAAGATGTGTTCTAAAGGAAGCCATGTCATCTCGCTATTGCTTTAACTCACCCAGCCCATTAGCTCCACATGTACTGTTTACATGTGCAATGCAGGGCTGAGTGAGTAAAACAAAATGAAATAAACCTCCACACCTCCTCACTCCTCTTCCACACTCTGAGCTTATCAAGAGCTAATCTTTCTGAAACGTATTACTTAAACAGATGCACATACGAACAAGCCAGCAGAAGAAGGCCATTTGGTCTATCAAGTCTGCTCGTGTTGCAGTGTCCACAGCTTGAGCTACTTTCCCTGCCCCCTCTCCCCACTCCTCCCGTCCTCCCCACCCATGACCCTTACTCTCCTCCTATACCTGTCCCAGCCTCTATAAAAGCTGCCACTGTCTTCAATTCAATTCAAGGAGTTCAGTACTGGTACCCACACCTCAAAAAGGACATTAACCTGCGGAAGAAGGTCCAGAAGAGGGCTACAAAGATGACAGCGGGTCAGCAGGGTAAGGCATACGAGGAGAGGTTGAGGGCACTGAACATGTACTCCCTGGAAGACAGGAGAGAGAGAGGGGACATGATTGGAACCTTCAAGTACTGGGAAGGGATAAATAAGGTTGATAAGGAGAGTCTCTTTAAGCTGTTTGTCAATGTTGCACAAAATTGCACACTAATCCTTTTTTTTTGTTATTTATTCATTTATTTAAAAGTACTGACAAGGAATGGCACCCTGATCTACTGTATAAACAGCTTGTTTGCAGGTGCATCCGGGGGAAGGGGTACCTGACAGGTAATTAATTACAACAATAAATAACAGTAAGTACAAACAAATTATCACCAGTGAAACAGCAGTTGATATACAGTGATTCCCAACAGATGTGCAAAACAACTGTATGTAATAAATAATACTGGCATTAACAAGACAACTGCCTCCTGTACTGATACAATGCTCCCTCACCCAATGCTATCACTATGTTCAATCTGGAACTTGCTGCACCAGTCAGGCAGCAAGGTCCCATACCCTAGGTAATGTGACAAAATGCGTGTCACATGTTCCCCCCCAGCAGTCCCAGGTAGCCAAGTGCCACGTCTTCCTAGCCCCAACACAAACAACGCCCTTCTGAGTTTGCCCTCAAACAGCTTCCAATGCATAGGTGCACGCAGATCTACTTTAGTAATCAAGCAAGAAGCTATACATTACTGGGTTTCTAAAGTTTATTTTTCATCCATAAACACTGTGTAAGTTTATATAAACTATGTTTACGCGTATACCGGAGAATAACTACGTTTGTAACATGGCATTAATAGTAGTAGAGAAATAGGAAAAAATAACTGGAGCAAAGAGATCACATGAGCCGAATGTAGCCGTGTATTAATTCCCTAGATATGCACGGCGCTGTACTGCAGTACTAAAAGCAAACACTAATTGTAGAGTGAAAAGAAAGCAAATGTAGTGTAGCAGTTGAAATAGTTGTATTTCCACCCCCACCCAAAGGATCTGTTGATCGCACTAACGTTGTACTGATGCAAGGAGTGAAACCACCGCGTGGTTTGTAATTACAGTTCATAATATCCGCAGTTGGTGTGTCTCACAGCGATCAATAAAACACAATATCGGACGCCAGATGATGCGCAGAGAAAGTAAGCAGCACAAGAAACGCTGACCTCGGAACTAGTGAACAGTGTACCTCAGGCAATCATAACCACAATACTCAGCACACTGCAAGTAGTAGAGCAGGAAATGCAGCAAATAAAGAAATATATTCGAACAATCATTTTGACATGTGGACATTCAGTATAAAGGGTCCGGTAAATTTCCACGATGCCGCATCTGCAAGGAAATAATGTCCGGGACACTACTTCCATTCTCAAGTGTCAGTAGAAGAATGCATAGTAGTCCGAGTGAACAACAACAGACATCTGAGTTTTGTCAGAAAGGTACCATAGAGAAAGACTGATAGAAGGAAAGAATTAATAGTTAATCACCGTTATTCGTGTTTTACAGTGTTGTAAGAAATAATTGGCCAGAGTTTATGATCGTGCAATATTATGCAAATCAGCAGTATATCCCATAATCCATAGTTAAGGATTATAGATATGCAAACCAGTGAATTAAAAAGTTTTCTACCACTCGAAAATTGAGAAAAAAATACAGTTCTACGTTATAAACAGTTGATTAAAGCAAACCACAATGTTTTAAAAAAAATGCAATTTATTAATATCTACATAAACAAGTGTAGTTCGAGAAAGAACATTTATCATAGTAAAAGAGAAATGTTTTCATATAAACACACAGAAAAATAAACACATTTGTCAAGTTTTATTAACAAAATACCTGTAAGAAAACTACTAGCAGTATAACCTATTTAGAAAGCCATGTTACAAGTGCATTAAGCCGCTCGAAAGGAGGCATTTACAAGAAATTAATGCATGGTTGGGTGGTTGGAGCACCCGGCCTTCGGCCTTATGCACCAAACCCCCCAACCTTGCATTAATTCATTATAAATGCCTCCTTTCTCATGGCTTAATGCTTACTTATTACACAGAAACATAGAATTTGACGGCAGAAGGAATCCTATATTGTACATATGCATTTTTATCTGCCAACACTCCTGCTGTAACTAACAGAGCTGCAAGCTCTGGAATCAATACCCCTTACAGCCTGCTCAGCAGGTCACTGGCAGCAGTGAAACGAACTGAGTCGGCTGCACAAAACCAAGGTGCCTCTACAAACAACAGGAGTTTAACACACACCCTTGTGACAAAGCTGTTTAATGTGTGCCAGGCAGCCAGCGCAGCCCCAGAGGCACACGACTGGTTAATGCTATTTTATCAGTAATACTGCAGTGAAGAGACTGTACACATCATTTCCGGTGGAACAAACTTATGACGTGACTTACCCGATAATTGAACCCTGACTCTCAACGCTGTCCTGCTGCTCAATCAACTGAAGTTTTAGGCCAACTGAGCTTTCTGTGTGACTCTTTCAAGTTCCTCCTACAGCATATCATGCAACTAGGAACATATTAGTAGCAAAGGAGTAATGAGCACAATATAAGCCAAGGCTAGGCACAGGAAACAACTCCTCTTTATCTGGCACCACACACACACACACTCTTGTGGTAAACCGTAACAAGCATTTGTCAATGCCGAATGTTTGCTTGCTGGCACTGGCAGTGGTAGTGTAGAAGTTACAGAGCTGCATAATAGGAATGGCAGTGAAGTATTGAACTGAAGCCAACCCCACCACCACCCTGCAGAGAGTGGCAGGCATTGGGGTGTGCCTTTGGGTAGTCAGGCATAACGACCCGCCATTTCACCACACCCACCCTGCAGACACTGACAAGTGTCACGGTGTCTGTAGGGTCTTTGGCCCTTATGAGCACCCCATTCCATCAGGAAATACGGTGAGATGGTGCGGTTAGGAGAATGGGGTGAAGTTTGGGCCCAAAAGAGTCCAAGGCACACCTTGATGCCTCTCACTGGCTGCAGGGTGTGGGTGGGGTGGAATGGTATGAGCATGACAGGCAAGAATCCCAAGTCACACCCCTGATGCCTGTCATACTCTACAGGGTGGGGCGTTATACGAAACCCTAACGCCTCAGGCATTCGCTGGTATTTTCACCCAAATTTTCAACATGTTTTTTGTGACCCCACCTCATGAACAGTGGCAATATCAGTTTGTTAGCTGAAAACTGCTTTTGCACAGCGGACTCGGCATTTGGCACCACAGGTGCAAAACACATTCGAACAGGATGTGAAAAATGACAGCGGTACTTGTTCATGGGAGTGTAAAAAATGGCAATGTTGAAAATCTGCTATGAAATCTTAAAAAATAGTGAAGTCACGCGGCGTCATAGAAACTGTGCAGCACACCCGTAATGTAACTAATTTGGGGATTTTTTACAGTAGATTGTTAACACAGGCATTTTGGGACCTCCGATCATGAACAGTGTCAGTGTGATTTTCTTTATCTGTCCCAACAATGATTTCCCACAGCGACCACGCATCTCTGCACTGAAAGTGTGAAAACACATTTCGGCCATGATGTGGAAAATGACAGCTGTACTGTTCATAAGGAGGTGTGGAAAAATGCCATTGGTGAAAATCTGGACTGAAAATATTACAAATTCATGAACCTGCGAGAGTGCGTGGAAACTGCGCAATGCTCACTCGAAACGCAGTCATTTTATGCAGTTTTGTCACCAAATTTTCAACATAGCCATTTTAAGACCTCTGCTCATGACCAGTGTCACTGTGATTTTCTTAATCTGTCTCAAACATTGTTTTCGCAAACCGACTGTACCATTGTGCGCTACATGTGCGGAAACACATTTTGGGCGAGATGTGAAAAATGGTAGCTGCACTGCTCATAAGGAAGTGCGGTAAAATGGCACTGTTGAAAATCTGGTGTGCAAATATTACAAATTCGCAAACTTGCCAGCGACGTATAGGAATAGCTTAACGGCGCCCTAAAACAGTCATTTTAGGAATTTTTTCACCTAAATTTTCAACATAGCCATTTTAACACCTCTGCTCATGAACAGTATCACTGTGATTTTCTTAATGTGTGTCCCGCATATTGATTTACGCACGCTCGACTGGTACCATTGTGTGCTACATGTGCGGAACACATTTTGGGTGAGATGTGAAAATGGTAGCTGCACTGCTCATAAGAAAGTGCGGTAAATGGCACTGTTGAAAATCTGGTGTGCAAATATTAAAATTCGCAAACTTGCCAGCGTGCGTAGGAACCTGCATAACGTGCGCTCCTAAAACAGTCATTTTGGGGAATTTTTTCACCAAATTTTCAACATAGCCATTTTAACACCTCTGCTCATGAACAGTATCACTGTGATATTCTTAATGTGTCCCATACATTGATTTCGCACACCGACTGCGCCATTGTGCACTACATGGGCGGAAACATCATTTAGGTGAGATGTGAAAAATGACAGCTATACTGCTCATAAGGAGGTGTGGTAAAATGGCAATGTTGAAAATCTGGAGGAAAATATTGAAATTCAAGAAACTCTACGAGCGCAAGGAACTGCGCAACGCACGCTCTAGAAACAGTCATTTTAGAATTTTTTCACCAAATTTTCAAAATAGTCATTTTAAGACCTCTGCTCATGAACAGTGTCACTGTGATTTTTCGTAATGTGTCCCGACATTGATTTCACACACACCGACTGCGCCATTGTGCACTACATGGGCGGAAACACATTTTAGGTGAGATGTGAAAATGACAGCTGTACTGCTCATAAGGAGGTGTGGTAAAATGGCAATGTTGAAAATCTGGGTGAAAATATTGAAATTTAAAACTTCTGACGTCTTAGGAACTGATAGCCTGCGCTCGATAAAACTAGTCATTTAGAATTTTTCACCAATTTTTCAAAATAGCCATTTTAAGACCTTCTGCTCATGAACAGTGTCACTGTGATTTTACGTAATGTGTCCGACATTGATTTCACACCACTCACGCCATTGTGCGCTACAGGCGGAAACACATTTTAGGTGAGATGTGAAAATGACAGCTGTACTGCTCATACGAAGGTGTGGTAAAATGGCAATGTTGAAAATCTGGAGTAAAAATATTGAATTTGCGAACTTACGAGCGTGCATAGGAACTGTGCAATACACGCTACGTAACAATAGTCACAAGAATTTTTCCACCAAATTTTCAAAATAGGCTTTTGAGAGCCCACCTTATGAACACTGGCAGTGTCGTTTCGTTATCTGTTCGAAAGGTGATTTCACACAGTGGCTGCAAATCACCCTTGGCCCGAGTAACGCCATGACAGTGCAAGAATTCATGAGGAGGGGTCCCAAAAACCCCATGTTGAAAATTTGGTGCAAAAATTCCAAAAAATGCCTGAGATATGCAACAAAGCTGAAACCCCCCCATCTATCCCATTGTACAGCTTACCGGCATTTCCTCAGTTCACGGTCGGCTTTGAAGAGTGCAGACGTGTTCCCGGTCCACTGAAGATCGTCGCGCCGGACTCCGGAGGAAAGTATGGGGTGGGGGTGTGTGGGAAGGCAGGGTGCGCACTGGGTGGGTGCTGGGTTGTGGGGAGTCAGGGAGACTCACGAGGCACAGTTTTTCTTTACAGGTTTTTTTTTTTTTTTAAAAAGGCGACGCTGGGACGCTTTGTCATGCTGGAGTGGGCTCCCAGCGTGGCAGAAGGATGGCTGGGGGACATGGAGCAGGCAGGGGACTGGGCACCCCGTCGGCCATAGCATCTGTAGCCACGCTGGGGTGGGCTCCAGCGTGGCACCCTGTACTCGGGGGGCGACAGTGAAGCCGCGGGGATTGGGCACCCCGTCGGTGACAGCATGGGGTGGGGTGGGGAGAGACAGTGGAGCCGACGGGGATTGGGCACCCCGTCGGCCGTCCATCATTTGCCGCGCTGGGTGGGCTCCCAGCGGCACCTGATGCTTTGGGGCGTGAGCCGACGGGGATTGGGCACCCCGTCGGGCCGTACAGTGTGGAGGGGAGGTATGAGCACGCGGGGTGCATGTGTGTGTGTGGGGGAGCTCTGCTCACTCAAGCGGAGCTCCTTTCAACCGTGCCACTGCATTTTTCAGCTGTCATAGACAGCTGGAGCAGTGATTGGCCCTCTGCGACCGCGCCTGCAAATACACTGACTGAATTGGAAGAGGCTGACACACCTCTGGAAAACTCATATGATGGCACTATGTTTCTTGCACATGAGTGCAAGCAAACATAAAAAGCAGTGTTGAGGGGCACTAGAGAGCAGCACCTGAGCAGGATGCATTTCCAGAACAGTCGCACTTCGTGTTCTGCATAAGTGGCACAAAATACATTTAAGTAACACTGTGAGAGACTTTTTAAGAACAGACTGGTGTAGCCACAGTGATAAGGATCAAATTGATACCTTTTTCAACCATGGGACACCCAAAAACAGAACAGAGCAGTGGCTCTAAGCAGATGCAACCGAATCAACAGCAGGCCCCTGAAGCCTCAGGTGCTCCAGAGCAGGTAAGCCCAATGGGTTGGACAAAGAACCGCCATGGAAGGCCATGGTGGAGTCTGTCTGTGCTACGGAGAGCATAACTGAAAAGTCTATGGAACGCGTAGAGTCCCAAGATGCTCTGATTTAAAAGTCTCCAAGGGTCTGCAACAGAGGCGGGTAAGTGCTCCACATTCAAGCTTGCTGCAATATTCAAACTAACACTAGAAAATGGCCAAGTTCATGGGCACTTGTAAGCACTCGAAAACAAAATTCAAGCTGTGAACCTACAGCAGGTGGGGATTCCGGAATGCGAGGAAGGGATGAATTTACTTGATTATTTGCAAAACAAAAAAATGCATGCTGGAGACCCTGCCTATGCCAGAGGATTTCGCCATAACTAACCTTAAAAAGGCCTATTATGTCAGTCCCAGAATGGCCCAGTCTACCTCAAACCAACCAAGGATGATGCTCCTCAAAACAGACGAGAGATCTTCTGCTACAGTTGGCCCGCTCCTCATATCCAGTCCCTGCTGGAGGAACAGACATTAAAATCTATCTGGGCCTGTCATTCCAAACGCGGTCACACCGCAAGCAACTCAATGGGATACGACAACACCTGAGGACACTTGGGCCAGTCCATTTTTTTTCATGCCACAGCGACTCCGCATAGTCTATGGAAACAAGACTTTTCAATTCACGAGCCCACAAGATGCAGAGCACTGGGTAGAGAAAAGGAGTTTCCAGCTAGACCAGACGAGGAGACTAATCCAGACAAGGAAACTAAAAAGAAATCTCTGTTAAATTTTTTCTCACACTGTCTACTGACTGCTAAAATGTGTAATGAGGTTCTGTTCTCCATTCTACTTTAGGCAGCTTTCAGGCTGCTGGGGACAGTGTGGGACTCCTGCAGTATGGACTCTGTAGACACTTTTATTCTATGTCTCACTGCACTGCTGGTAGGGCAAGAAAATGGCTGTGGAGTTAGTGTGCCACTTTTTGCAGTAGCTACACCACAAGGCCCGTCTTCAACCTTTCTTTCCACTTGGTGCCGAGTACGGGAGCACCAGTTACTTCACTCAGTATCAGTATGGGAGGTATGCAAGAGCTCTGTCTCAATATTTTGTTCTGCAGGATAGTTGGCCAAATATGGGACTGTTCAGTATTTCAAACGGTTATATACTTGTAATTTTTTTGCACTTTTTTGTGCAGCATGCAGTTCACATTTTATACAGTTGTGTTTCCTTGAGCCCTTAGGTTGGAGCTCAAGGGCCGGTTACTCTTATCTGGAACTAGAGTGTTCTGAGACCAACTAAGCCTAATTAGCCTATTGCAGTGTATTTAATAGCTGGTATAGCAGAGCAAAACGCTACACAAAACGGTATTGCTAACCATTCCCAGAAATGAGTAGCAGTAGACTGCTAGCCATTTTTTGAGTGAGTCTATGGCATAGTAGACAAAATTATTAAAACTATATACATTTTTTTAATTTTGCTAACCTTTCTGTGCCAGGTGCTATCCATTTCCACAGCTGATTAGCAGTTTAGTGTGCAAAACTACTAAGCAACTTTTTCAGCTTATTTAATACCCTGCTATTGTTCTAATGGTTAAATAGCAGCTTTTATAAGCTGTGTGTAAGACACCTGTTTGTTCTCCCTATCTGTTAACATCAGTGACGTTAATGCTGCTGGCACCATGTTAAACGTTTGGATGTTTAATCAACAATCATGGTTTACCCTCCCATCCTCATACAAGCTGTGACTATCAACTTTTTCCTAATGGTGCTATTAGATAAGTATTGCTGTCATATTATGTTTCTCATGAGTAATGCTGTATTTTGCTGCTTAAGTGAAACAATAAAATACAAATAAAAACAAAGGAGTGTAGTGTTTTATATATTGGCCCCCTGATAAAGCATTCATGGCAAAGTGCTGGAGTGTACCATCCCCCATCTCTGTTTGGCAGCACCTTCCACCTTGTATCCTGATTCTGCTACTCTGTATGTGGGCACTGAATGAAGACGCAGCATGTAGCTCTTTTCCGTGAACATGTGCTTTTTATCCCAGGAGTAACCAGGGTAAGAAGAAATAGGCTGTTGGTTAACTAGGATCTGCAGCCTATCCTGTAGGTAGGGAAATGGGCAGACGAGGTGGCCCAAGCAGTCTTTATCTGCCGTTAAAGTCCATGTTTCAATGTTTAGGAGTACAGTAGAGCTTGTGTTCAGTTCTAGTGTTTTATATAATTAGGCTGATCGGCAGCTACTGTGTATCTATCAGCCTACCCAGAGTAAACACTACATTGGCTCTTAAGGGCCTGATCCCCATAAGGATACGCACCAGCAGAGGGGCACCTACACAGGCTGCACGATTCCTCTAGGGATATGCACCAGCGGAGGGGTACCTACAGGGGCTGGACAATCCCCATAAGGATACGCACCAGTGAAGGGATAACTGCATGGGATGAACGATCCATGTCTCACCCCATCATTTCCAGTGCCAAAGCAACTGCTCAAACTGTCTCCGGTAACCTCCTGCAGTTGCCCCTAAGACACATACAGTCTAAGTGTAGTCCCCTGACCCCTCCATTCCTACCAGCTCACCACAGCTCTTCTGAGTTTATTAGTTTTATGTGGCTGTCATCTGCCTGAAGACTTGCATTCTGCACCCATGCCATGTAACATTATGTTTATTTGTCAGTGTGCCTTCATGCTCATTTTATTTTAGCGATCTATATTTTGTGTTTTCTGTGTACTTACTAACATACTAAGAAGCCAGCAGAGTCTGTCGAGTCTGCTCAGGGATCAGAGCCCATACCGGGCACCGTTACGGCCTCCCCACCTCCCCACGAGGTCTCCCTCCTCCATCCCCCAGTAAGGTTCTGAGATGCACTCTCCCCCTATTACCTATCCCAGCCACTCTTGAACCCCTCCACAGCTGCAACAGCCACCAGCTCCTTGGACAGCGCATTCCAGGGTTCCACCCACCTTCCTGTGAAGTAGCGTCTCCTAGTATCTCCCCTTAGTCTCCCACTGACCAGCCTCACTGAGTGTCCCCTGGTGGTCCCCCTCCTCCCTCAACTGAAGCACCCCATCCTGGCTTACCCTATTTATTCCCTTGAAATATCTGAAGACCTCGATCACGTCCCCTCTGTCCCTCCTCTCTTCCACAGAGTACAGGTTGAGCTTCTCGAGTCTCTCCCGATACGGCCTATCTCCCAGACCCTGTATCATCATGGTCACCCGCCTCTGGAGCCTTTCCAAAAGATCAATATCCCTTTTCAAGTAAAGCAGCCAAAACTGCATGCAGTAGTCAAGGTGTAGTCTAACCAGGCAATTATACAGCGGAAGGAGCATCTCACGGCTCCTCGAGGTTATTTCCCTGGCTATGCACCCCAGCATTCTGTTTGTTTGGGTCGCAGCCCTTCTACACTGTTCTGAGTTGTTCATTTTGGCATCCACCACCACCCCAAGGTCCTTCTTCCCCCTTGACACCTGCAGTGTCTCCCCTCCCAAGGTGTACTCCTGAGCCGGGTTTCTAGCCCCCAGGTGTACAACCCTACATTTCCCAATATTAAACTTCAGCTTCCAGGTGCATGACCACCTCTCCAGAGTCTCTAGGTCCCTCTGGAGGGCCAACCTCCCCTCCACCCCATCCACCACCACCGCCCCCAGCTTTGAGTCATCGGCAAAGAGGCTCATCTCACTCGTGATACCGCTTCTGATGTCTGAGATATAAGCGTTAAACAGGATTGGTCTCAACACTGATCCATGTGGGACCCCACTAATGACCCTTCTGGGAGATGAAACCTCCCCCACAACCATCACCTTCTGCACTCGACCTGCCAGCCAGCCAGCTCTCTATCCACCTGACCATCTGCACCTCCACCCACATCCCCTCCAGCTTTTCCAGCAGCCCAGGATGCGGCATCGAGTTAAATGCCCTGCTGAAGTCTAGAAAGAGGACATCCACTGGCCTGCTCTGATCCAGTGCTCTCATCACCCATTCATAGAACTCCACCAGGCTGGTCTGACACGATCTGCCCTTAACAAAGCCATGCTGGCAATTATCTAGGTGACCCCATGCCTTCAGGAACCCCTCTAGCCTCTCTTTTAAGATAACCTCCATCACTTTGTCCACCACTGACGTCAGGCTTACCGGACTGTAAGTTCCTGGCTCCTCTTGCGAGCCGCCCTTGTGTACAGGCATGATATGGGCCATCCTCCGGTCCAGGGGCACCCAATCAGACTGAAGAGAGGAGTTATAGAGGTCCGCCAGAGGTGTGCGTAGGGCCGCCAACTCTTTAAGCACCCTGGGATGGATCCCGCCTGGGCCCAGTGCCTTATCCGCTCTCAGGGCCCTAAGGGCTTCCCACACCCTCCCAATTGGGATTTCATCATCCACCAATCCCCCATCTGCCGGTCCTCCCAGCCCCCCCAAGTAGAGTCACCCCCCATCTTCCTTAGTGAAGACCGAGGCAAAATTGTCATTTAGTACCTCCACCTGTTCCTCTGCCCACCCACTCCCTGACCTCAGCCTACTAATCTGCCCCTTCCCTTTCCTTCACTCTCTAATATACCTGAAGAACCCTTTTTCACCCCTCCTAATCCCCTGAGCCAGCCTCCTCTCTGCCCCCGCCTTAGCCAACTTCACCAACTTGGTGGCCTTCCTTGTAATCATATCGCCTCCCCTTGTCTGCCCCCGTTGGGTCAGTCACCAGCTGTATACGGCTATCCAGCCTTTTTTGTCGAGACCCACATCAGGATCCCCCCGTTGGGTCAGTCACCAGCTGGGCAAGAAATGCATCCTGGAAGACGTCCAACAGACGCTGCTCCCTGGCCGATAAGGATGCCATGGTTCCCCAGTCTGCTCCTGGCATATTCAGATCCCTCAAAACCACAGTTCTACTCTCACCCCGACCACACTGGTCCTTAAGGTTTGCCACCAGGCCCTCCTCCAGGGCCTCCCCCTGCCCTGGTGGTCTATATACAACCCTCATCTTCACCCGCTTGCCCCCCCCCGGAGTCTGCAAGGTGACCCACAGAGCCTCCATCTGCCCCCCTGCTTCCTCCACCTTACTAATTCCTATGCCATCCTTAATGAAAAAGCTACGCCCCCCTCCCCTGCCCACTGTTCTATCCTTTCTGAACATGGTGTAACCTAATAGGTTTAAGTCCCAGTCATGCCCGGGGATGGCCCAAGTTTCAGTGACAGCTGCCACATCCAATCCACCCTCCAATCGCAGCGCCTGAAGCTCGGGCATCTTGTTTCCCATGCTCCTAGCGTTAATCAGGACCACCCCCCATCGTGTCCCCTCACCCCCCCTTCCCCCGCTCTGAGGGCTTGCTTCCAACAAGGGGCCCACTTGTGCAGTATCGGGTGCTCCTGGTCTATGCACCCTTCCCCTGCTTGGGGAAGAAGGCCAGGGCCTTCCTGGCTGGGCCTGCCAGGGAGCCCTAGCCCCTCACAAGTTTAAACCCCACATAGACTGGATGAATCCTGCCAATCTATACTTCAAGACCTCTTCCCCCCCCCCCTCAAGCTGAGGTGGAGCCTGTCACTTGCGTACAGTTCCTTGTCCTCCCAGGTTGCCCCTCAGTCACCCACTCACCTATTCCCCCTGGTCTTGCACCATTCACCAAGCCGTTCATTTACTTCCCTTATTTTTTTGCTTATTCCCCACGCTGGCCCTAGGTACCGGTAGGATCTCTGAGAAGGAGACCGCTCACCCAACCGCCTGACAGACCCTGGCTAGCTCCCTAAACCTAGCCTGAATCTCCAGCACACCGTTACTCTCTATATCATTTGTACCCAGGTGTACTAATATGTCCAGGGTTCCACCACACTCTTTTGCCAGAGCACAGACCAGATGTTTGGCCTTGTGTGCTGTCAAGTCTGATATGCTCTTGATCTTCACACCACACAATGTCCCCTTCCCCGTTCCCCCCAACCGATCCCCCTTATCATGGGAGTCACACAAGGGGAGCACCCTTACCTTCTCCTTTTCCCTAGGTCTACTCCCTATCCTGGGTGCTTCCCCTAACCACCCCCCATCCTGTTCCCTATTCCATCTCCTCCCCTTCCCTGCATACCAATCTCCATCCTGCCTCTTCCCACTGATCTGACCTCCCCAGCCCCTTCCCCTCCCGCAAGAGCACTCTGGTCCAGCCCCGCAATACCCCCAGGAACAAGGGACCCCCCGCATCCAGTTCTTTTCCTCACTGACCTGTCTTCCCCAGCTTCTTTCCTACCCCTACAGCACCCAGGTCCCATTTCTGTGTTTTCCCCAGGGATGGTACACCCTACCCCACAGGGAATGTAGCCCTCCCCTCTCCTCTGTACCACTCTCCTTCTCTCTGCTTCCCGTATTTTCCGTGCCCTCGAGCTACCCCTCATCCCCACTAGGTCATCCTACACCCTTCCCAGGGCCTTCCACTCCAAGCTCCCTCCTTTGCTGTCCACATCCTCCCTTACCCTCAGTGTCCTGCCACCCAACCTCCCCACCCTCCTACCAGTGCTAGCATATCCTCCATTACCTGCTCCACCTGCTTCTCCCTGCAGGGGAGCAACTCCACTGTACCTGTCTGCCAAGCTATTCTCCACTCCCAGTTTACCTGCCCCCTCTGTTCCAGATTCCTCCCCCTCCTCCTCCTCCTCACTTGACTGCAACAGGGGTGCAGATCTATTGTTATGCACTATGCATATTGTCTTGACTCCACCTGCTGGCTCATTCCCTCTATCAGCCCTTTTCTGCCCATACCCCAGCCCCGTCCTCCTAACCTGCTGCCAGGTCCCCTGGTCCTTATCCTGCTCAGGGCCACCCCTACCCATGCCAACTGGATTCCCCCCTCTTCTACAGGCCCGCTTCAGTACTCCCCTTTTTGGTAGCGCAGTCCCACATTCCCATACCACCCTCCTCCTGTCTGCTCCTACCCAGTTTGGGTGCTGCACCCTGACGCACTTCAAAACCCCCACTCTTCCCCCTTCGGCCCTCTCCCAACTTGCCCCCAGCAAGGTCACCTTCTTCCCTCCCCCTTGCTCGACCCAACACCCATCTTAGCCACTTGATCTCCTCCGTGAGCTGTGCCAACAGCTGGCACACCATGCAACCCCCCCCATCCTCCAGGCCAGGGCCAGTACCATGGCTGACCCACATCCTGCACACCCCACCATCCTCCCAAAGATGCCAGCCCTGGTGGTCTGCGGCCCTTGCCTCATACCCGACCCCATCGCATATCGATTTCCCCTCCAAGTTGGGTGCCCCATCCCTTATTGCTAACTGATCTAGCACAGTCAGAGCACTTATGACCCCCCACCAATTCCCGCAGTGCCACCACAGAGTGTGCCTAAGAACTCTCCCCGTAAACAACTGCAAACCACGAATAAAGGCCCCCAAAATTAATAATCCCAACACAGGCTGAATAAAGCATGTGCCTCCAGCAGTGCCACCACAGAGTGTTACAATCTTAAATAAATAAATAATTGAGGTAGACACCAGTGGAAGGGTACCTACACGAACTGGATGACCCCATAAGGATAGGCACCAGCAGCGGGGGTACCTGCACGGGCTGCACTATCCCCACAGGGATACACACCAGCAGAGGGGTAAATACATGGGCTGGACAATCCTCGTAGGGACACACACCAGCAAAGGGGTACCTACACAGGCTAGATGATCTACATAAGGATACACACCAGCAGAGGGGTACCTGCATGGGCTGCACGATACCCATAAGGATATGCACTAGCGAAGGGGTACCTACACGGGATGGAAGATCCTATGAGCTGGATGATCCACATAAGAAGATGCACCAGCAAAGGGGTACCTACACAGGCTGGACCATTCCCATATGGATACGCGCCAGCAGAGGGGTACCTACAAGGGATGGATGATCCACATACGGATACACACCAGAGAAGGGGTACCTACATGGGCTGTACGATCCACATAAGGACAGGCACCAGTGGAGGGGTACTTATACAGGCTGGACGATCCAAATAAGGATATGCACCAGCAGAAGGGTACCTACATGGGCTGGATGATCCACATAAGGATATACACCAGCGAAGGGGTACCTATATGGGTTGGAGGATCCAAGTAAGGGTATACACCAGTGGAGGGGTAGTTACACGAGCTGGATGATCAACATAATATATTCACCAGCAAAGGGGTACCTACGGGCTGAATGATCCCCATAAGGATATGCATCAGGGAAGGGGTACCTACACAGACTGGACGATCCACATAAGTATACACACCAGTGAAGGGGTACCTACAAGGGCTGGGTGATCCACAAAAAGGATACCCACCAGTGGAGGGGTACCTACATCGCTGGAAGACCCACATATGAATACGCACCAGCGAAGGAGTACCTACAGGGGATGGACGATCCCCATAAGGATACGCACCAACAAAGGGGTACCTACATGGGCTAGATGATCCACATAAGGATACACATCAGCGAAAGGGTACATACACGGTCTGGACTATCCACATAAGGATACACACCAGCAGAGGGGGTACCTACACAGGTTGGATGATCCACATAAGAATATACACCAGCGATGGGTTACCCACATGGGCTGGGTGATCCACATGAGTATATGCACCAATGAAGGGGTAAATACATGGGCTGGATGATCCACATAAGGATACGCACTAGTGGAGGAGTACCTACAAGGGCTGGATGATCCACATAAGGATACACACCAATAGAGATACAGTATCTATAAGGGATGGAGGTTCCACATCAGGATACGCACCTACAGAGAGATATCTACATGTGATGGAGGTTCCACATATGGATACACAACAGCAGAGGGGTACCTGCACAAGCTGGATGATCCCCATAAGGATACGCACCAGCGAAGGGGCCCCTACATGGGCTGAACAATCTCCATAAGGATACGCACCAGCGAAGGGGTACCTACATGGACTGGACAATCCTCATAAGGATACACACCAGCGAAGGGGTGCCTACACGGACTGGACAATCCTCATAAGGAAACGCACCAGTGGAGGGATACCTAAATGGGCTGGAGGGACACAGAGGTCCCATTCGACACATGTGGAGACCTTTGTGTATCCCCAGCCCTGGCTGCACACCTCACTGCACCTGATCCCATGCTACACACATTATTATGTGACTGGCTAGGACGGGGTGAGCAAGGGAGCGAGGGCGTGAATGCACCCACTTTATTTTAATTTTGTTGACTGAGAAAGGAGAGCTAGGCAAGTCTGTCTATTTTCATCTTCAACTGGTGGGGTGGGGGAGGCAATACAGATGCAAACTAACATTAACTCAGGTTAAGTTGTCACTGGTATTTTATTCGGGATTTGGGCAGGACACCAGAGAACTTTCCCTACTCTTTTTGAGAAGTGCCATGGGATCAATTGTCTGAAGATTCTTTACAATGCAAAGGGCCGGCATAGAAGGCAGGAACTTTGTGGCCCAAAAGGTTTCTGTAGTGCCTGCCCCTCCACTCGGCAGCTGGACGTTCCTTGGGGCTCGATCAGCGCCCCTCCATCTGCCCAAGTCATCTATGCAGGTAAGGAGGGCTGGAGAACATCCTGACACTGGCCAGTAATACCGGCCAAAAGATTTTGTCACAATAGGAATACAGCAGTGTTTGGGGGACTGCAGTATTCAAATAGCCTCTGCTCCATGCGAGGCCTAGGATCCACTCCGGAACTGGCCCAGGCATCCAACAGGATTTCCAGTGTCCAGCATCGCACCTCTCCATCCATGGCCCCTCCGTACAGCACTCCATGTGCAGCTCCTGGGGGCTGTGAGTGCCCGGAAGCGCACCAAGGGTGTGAAGATAAGCACCCTAGATATGTGCATTTTGCGCACCTCTGGGGTACCTCTATGGACAGGGCCCATAATACAGCTTTTCTTCCCCTATGTTTTGTTTACATACCTGCACCTAGCTGCCATCTTCTCAGGTGCCCCCTTCCCGACCCTGGCAGCCACTTACCCAGTACCTTTATCTCCCCATGGATTCCCCACCCAATCCGTCTCCTTGGCAGGTCCTTTGAAGGCAAGTCGGTCTTTTTTCCTCCCATGCAATGCTGTGCTTACACTACTTACAAAGTCAGATTGGCCCATCTGGATATCTGGAAATTTCCAGGTGGGTCCCCCTCTGCTGGGTACCAGGTCATCTTCCAAACTGTGAAAATCTTTGCATTTATTACCTAGCTGTTGTTTTTTTTTAACTCAAAGAGCCCCAGACGATATGCTGTCTGCTGATTTTGCTTCCTTACCCTGTGTTAATGCAAGTAAGGGATGTTTTATTTTATGAATGACTGTCATCTTTAGATACTGCAGGTCCATTGTCATTACCTTGATGTTCCCACCTTTCTGAAACAGCCGTCGGTCTGAAAGGCTGGTGACGTCATATGTAGCACTGAGTCTCTTTCTTACAGCATGCAGAGTGGCAGTGGGAGCATTTTCAGTTAACGTCTGTTCTCTGATTCACTGTGTATACTGGCTGGCCAGTTTCTCCCACACATCCAGAGGATTCACAAATTAAAATGAGCCATACTGACATTGAAACAGTCTATCTGCACTGCACTCAGAGAAACGAATGGCGTTTCCATTTCATAGCCAAACACATTTTATTCATTATTCTGCAGGCAAACCAACATTTCCAAAACCAGTAGCTCATGTAAAAAACATAATTCATTTGCAGCTTCATGAGGGCAACATCTTTTTCAAGTAGCTCTTTCAGTAAGTGTAAAAAAAAAACAGAACAGTCAGTATGAGTCAGGAAAGCAGTCCACATTAGTGTATATTCAGTCTTCGTGGCTCAATTGCCTTATCCCACGTGGTCTGGCTGACCACTGCTTAGTATTATGTCCACAACTTCCCTCCTGGTAACTTGTGTATCATTTCATTAGCCCAGCTGGGGCAAATTGTTATCTTTTACAAATGCTGGATGGAGCTAATCTGAGATGGGTGTAGAAAAATGTGGGAAAAACACACTGGTTCCGATTACGGTGTCTCAGCACTCAGTTCTCTTCAATCACTCCCCAGGCTAGGGGCAGTCATATTTCTGTAGGTGCCCCGCCAAGCTACTGGGAGGGAAGCTGTGGACATACTACTAAGCAATGGTCAACCAGACCACATGGGATTAGGCAACTGAGCCGTGAAGACTTGAAGACTGAATATAGACCAATGTGGACTGCTTTCCTGACTCATACTGACTGTTCTGTTTTTTTTTGCATTTACTGAAAGAGCTACTTGAAAAAGATGTTGCCCTCATGAAGCTGCAAATGAATTATGTTTTTTACATGAGCTACTGGTTTCGGAAATGTTGGTTTGCCTGCAGAATAATGAATAAAATGTGTTTGGCTATGAAATGGAAACGCCATTCGGTTCTCTGAGTGCAGTGCAGATAGACTGTTTCAATGTCAGTATGGCTCATTTTAATTTGTGAATCCTCTGGATGTGTGGGAGAAACTGGCCAGCCAGTATACACAGTGAATCAGAGAACAGACATTAACTCAAAATGCTCCCGCTGCCGCTCTGCATGCTGTAAGAAAGAGACTCAGTGCTACATATGACATCACCAGCCTTTCAGACCGACGGCTGTTTCAGAACGGCGTGAACATCAAGGTAATGACAACAGACCTGCACTATCTAAAGGTGACAGTCATTCATAAAATAAAACATCCCTTACTTGCATTAACACAGGGTAAGGGAAGCAAAATCAGCAGACAGTATATCATCAGCGGCTCTTTAACGGGGTATTTGGGGTGCTATAAGTAAATGTAATATGCGAACACCGAACCACTGAATCAAATTTAGGTGGAATTATTAATATTAATGTGTCACTCTGGGCCCTCCCCTGTTAATTTTTCTAGGCAGGCCCCTGCATCCACATTCCAGGTGGGCCCTCTGTAACCCCCGTCCAACCTTGACTACTTATTGATTTGTTTCAGATGACGGAAGAAAAAAATTACTCACCTTAGTAATGTTGTTTCTTCTAATGGAGTCTTGCTATATTATAGACATTAGCAGTTTGTTCCAGCTCTAGAACTGCCCTGGAGTGAAATGGTTAAAACCATTCCAAAATAGAATTTTGGCACGAGAGCAGCTCTATCTGTGTCATTTCAAACTTGAACTGTCAGATCTTTACGAGCCAAACTCACTAAGGTCTGTGTGGAAGCTGTAACCTACACTAGCCAAATGGCTACCTAAATAATAACAACCATTGATGGTCCCAACACCCAAGACTCAAGTCAGGGGACCAGAAATACTAACACCATTCTAATAATATGAAAATGGAACATAAGTATAATAAAACATACACACGTACACATACACCCCAAAGTCCCAAAGGGGACAAAATGCTAACAGGACATAGGTAGTGCCCACTATTACGTTCTGACCCCACCAAGTAGAGGTTCTGAGAGGGGCAGGTTGGCGGAGGTCTTAATATAGCAAGACTCCATTAGAAGAAACAACATTACTAAGGTGAGTAATTTTTCTTCAAACAACATGAAGTCTTGCTATATTATAGACATTAACAGAATACACAGCAGTACCTCCATGGAGGAGGGCAGAACCTACTTAGGAATAGGCTCTGAAGAACAGCTGTGCCAAACCGAGCATCTCTCTGGCCTGGACATCAGGAAGTAATGCTTAGTAAAAGTGTGTACGTTTTCAAGTAGCAGCCTGGCAAATCTCTAATAAAGGATATCTCTGGCAGCAGCTAGAGCATGACTGTACCCCTGGTAGAATGAGCCCTCAAACCCGGGGGCTCTCCCACTTTCTGATAACAAATTGGATACAAGAGACAATCCACCTGGCTATTGATCTCTTTAGTGGCAGGTTTGCCTTTCCCAACTTCACCATAGGTAAGAAAAGTTGGAGGATTGAACCTGTGACCTTTGGTACGCTCTATATAATAACTAAGAGCTCTCTTAACATCCAGGCTTGTGCAACCTCCTCTCACCCAAGAGGAGTGATCAGTGAAAATACTGGAAGGAGATAGATTGATTAAGATGGAAATCTGAAACCACCTTAGGCAAAAACTTCCTATTAGTCCTAAGGACTACCTTATCCCTGTGGAAAGAAATAAAATCAGTCTCCATTGACAAGGCTTGCAATTCACTTATGCGTCTGGCAGAAGTGATAGCCACTAGAAAAACAGTTTTCCAAGTTAGGTACTTAAGCTCTGCAGAAGACAGAGGTTCAAAAGGGGGTTGCATTAACTGGGCAATGCAAACATTAAGATCCCAAGCAGGGGCCGGTTCCCGAAAGGGAGGATTAGAATGGAGTAATCCCTTAAAAAACTTGGAAAACACAGGATGAGAGGAAAGAGGGGATGACTTTCCTGCTGACACAAAAGTAGACACAGCTGCCAAATGAACTCTCAGGGTAGCTGGTCTGAGACCCAAGGAATTAAGATGTACCATGTAATCTAACAAAATGGGCAATTCAGCAGATTCTGGGGAAATATTTTTCCCAGCACACCAAATGGAAAACCTTTTCCATTTAGAACTATAGTAGCCTAGTGGAAGGCTTTCTGGAAGCCTTTAGGATCTCAAGAACACCCTGAGAGAGGTGTAAATCAGCAACTCTAACCCTCAAGAGCCAGGCCTTGAGGTTGAGGGATTTGAGGTCCGGTACCAAACCCTTCCCTGGGCACAAGTCAACAGATTGTGATTCCTGGGGAGGCACAGGGGAAGATGGACTGTCAGAGACAGAAGAAGTGGGTACCAGGGCTGCCTGGCCAATCCGGGCAATCAGAATCACCCTGCAAGGCTGAGATCTGATTTTGACTAGTACTTTGAATAGGAGAGAAGGGGGAATAGAGGAACTTCCTCCCAATCCAGAAGAAGGGCATCCAGGGAACTGAGCCCAGCACTGGAGGCCTGCAACAGAACAGAGGAAGTTTGTGATTGTCTGGGGCTGCAAAAGATCTATCTGAGGGATGCCCCACCTGGCAAAAACTATCCCAGCACTTGAGGATCCAGGGACCATTCGTGATGGCCCTTGGAAATCCTGCTGAGGGCATCCGCTAGGACATTGTCCTTCCTGGAAGATGAACTACTATGAGGGAAGTGTTCAGGAATAGGCCAGAGACCACAACTTCATTGCCTCGGTGCACAAGGTCAAGACCGAGTGCCCCTGCTTGTTGATGTACCACACTGTTGTGGTGTTGTCTGTTCTGACTTGTATCACCTTGTCGTGGACAGATGCAGAAAAGCTTGAAGAGCTAAAAGACAGCTCTGAGTTCCAGCAAATTGATGTGGAGCAGAGATTCCTGGGGACCAAACTCCCTGAGTGGAAAGGTCGCCCATGTGGTCTCCCAACCCAGAAGGGAAGCATCTGTAGTGAGAGTCAAGTCGTGAGAAAGGGGAATGAAGGGACCCCGCTCTTAAATTGCTCTGATCCTGCCACCACTGGAGAGCTAGGATCAAGGTTCAGTCACTGGGACCAACTTGGAAAGGGGTCTCTTCTCTGAGACCAAAAGGTTCTCAAGTGAAACTGAATGTCTCTCATCTGAAATCTGGCTCCCTGCACAACAGCTGTGGATGCAGCCATGTGCCCCAGGAGCTGCAGAAAGTGTCCTGCTGGTCGGAGACCTGCAAGGTGAAGAAGAGGCCAGAGCCACTAAATTCCTTACCTTTCTGGGGAAGAAAGGCTCTAGCTAGCTTTGTGTCAATTCTGCCCCTATAAAGGTGAGTACCTGGACTGGTTCCAGAACCGACTTTGGTAGGTTTAGCAGAAAACCCAGGGAGGTGAGAAGCTGCTGGGTGACCTGCAGGTGAGATTTTACCTGTTCTGGGGACTGGCCTACAATGAGCCAGTCGTCTAGATAGGGAAAAACAGCAATCCTCTGCCTCCTTAAGTGGGCCACTGCTAGACACTTTGTGAATACCCTTGGAGCAGAGGTAAGGCCGAAGGGCATTGCTCTGAACTGGTAATGACCTGAGGCAGTTCGAATCTGAGGTACATTCGATGGGATCTTCTGATTAGGACATGGAAATAGGCATCCTTGAGGTCCAGGGAGGCTAGCCAGTCCCTGGCCTTAGGGAAGGTAAAATCATTGCCAGAGTTACCATTTTGAACTTTGGTTTTAAAAGATGCTTGTTCAGATATCTGAGATCTAAAATGGGCCGCCATTCTCCTGTCTTTTTTGGGGTAAGGAAGTATCTGGAATACAGACCCCTGCCCTGATGCAGGGGAGGAACCCTTTCTACTGCTCTGAGAGCTAACAGGGATAAGACCTCTGTTTCCAGAGCGAGGGTCTCTGAAGCACTTGCAGGTAGAAAAAGTCTGCTTCTCAACTTGGGAAACTTTTTGAAGCTGAGAACCAGACCCTGGCTTACTACTTCCAGAACCCACTTGTCTGAGGTTAAAGAAGCCCACCCTGACTGAAGTAAGCCAGCCTGCCCCCACTGGTACAGGAGACTGCCCTGGGCACCCCATCAGGGTGCCTGTTTCGCAGGAGCTTTAGGCTGGGGGGTGGGAGCAGGTCTGCCCACCCCTCGTCTGCCCCTGCCTCTGAAGAAGCCCTTCTGAGCATAGGCAGAGGAGGCCTGAGTCTGGTAGAAAGGCCTGTGAAAAGGCCTACCCCTACCCCTGGGGGCATGCCTTTGAGGAGTGGCTTGCCGCTCCTTAGCCTGGGCACTCTTGTAAGTAGTCCTATATTCATCCATCTTTCTTCATGTAATTCTCTGTCTGCTCTCCAAACAGAGAATTTCCCACCACAGGAAAATCCATAGCCTTAGTCTGCGTATCCTGTGACAAACTAGTACACCTGAGCCAGGCCAACCTACGAAAAGCTACAGATGTGGCCATGACCCTAGAGGAAACATCATTAACATCCACAGCAGCATGAAACTGAACCTTAGAGGCTTCAATGCCATCAGCAGCCACCTGTTCTAGTTCACTAGCCAGCTGGCCATGGGCCTGCTTGGCCAATTGCATAACAGTATCCCATCTAGATTTCTGATACCTAGCTACATAAGCCATATAATTTGCTTGCCTGAGTCCCAGAGAGGCTGCCATATACTGTTTTTTTGCCATGGCAACAATCTTCCTGGAATCCTTGTCAGGAGGATGTGAAGCCAAGGAATATTAGCTTTATCATAGGCAGCAGCCTGAACTACCCCAACATGACTGCATTGCTGAGAAAGGAATTTGTATCAGGGCCTGACAATGTATACCTTCTGTCCATCTTTTAGCTACAGGAGGCACAGAATTAGGAGCTTTTAAAATTTTAATTGTTTGTTTCCTAAAAGACTTATGTAAAGGAATAGACAATCTCTAGACTCTGGAATATCCATCATTTCTACAAAATCAGGCTCCTCTTGCTCATCCACAGCCTCTTCTAAAGGAAGCTGGATGGTTTCAGCAACTTTTTATAAAACATAAAATGAGATGGGGACTCAGACAGCATAGGGGAGATTCTGAAGGTCTGTCTGGGGAGATGTCCGTTCAATGGCACTAACCTAGACCTTCCCAGACACATTCATACTGTTCATAATCCTCCTCCTCCTCTGGTTCATAAAATTCCTCAATATCATAATCCTGAACCACTGGGACCGGACGAACCGACCTTTTACCAGATAGTGGTGGTTCGGACGGACCCTGAGACAGTGACTGGACAATTTGTATGGCTTTTGCTATCTCTGCAGCAGTTGGAGAAGGAATTTTGGACTCTAGACCTGCTGATTTTCTTGTTTTCTTTACTGGAATTGGTTCCTCAGAACCAGCTTTTCTTTTGCCCGAGGAAGTCTGGCCCTGGTCAGAGGGCACTCCCTCTGGTTCGGTTGGCACCGAACCGGGCTGGCCATCCGGGTCAGCGGACTTTTTGGCCTCTCGTTCCCTGAGCCTGCCCAATCTTTTTTCCAGGGTGGCTGCAGGGAAATTCTTACATACCTGGCAGTCTGACTGGAGGTGGTCAAACCCCAGACAATAAACACATGGTGGTGTGGGTCAGCCTTGACAAAGACTTCCCACAAACATCACAGTGTTGAAACCCAGTGGGCGGTTTTTCTTTTGGGTTTCTCAGACATAATGCCAGCCCTAACCAAAAACTTGCCCTTTTAACGGCAGTGCCGGGCAAGACACCATGTCGGTTCTAACGTGTCACGGGTATTGGAAAAACGTAATAAATCCTTTTTTTAGAACCGATAAGAACCGGGAACCGCACTCTAAAATAGTAACTTTTAGTTTTAAATGAGTTTTAAACCCACTGATCGGTTCAAAACCGACCGATAACTTACAAGTTCCACACAGACAAAACCTTCATTTACTTACGGTTACCACAGATAGAGCTTGAACGAACGGTTTTAGGTTAAAATAAAACTATTCTCAGTTAAATCCAACCGAGAAAACACTTTTTAAACCGAGAAATGAACCGAGCAGAAGGAGAAATCTCCGGAGCGACTGTTCACTGAGGCGGAGTAAAGA
Organism: Neoceratodus forsteri; assembly: GCA_016271365.2. Classification (NCBI taxonomy): domain Eukaryota; kingdom Metazoa; phylum Chordata; order Ceratodontiformes; family Ceratodontidae; genus Neoceratodus; species Neoceratodus forsteri. The sequence goes on along the minus strand of JADMNL010000030.1, from coordinate 121,981,621 downwards.
ATCTGACAGTTCAAGTTTGAAATGACACAGATAGAGCTGCTCTCGTGCCAAAATTCTATTTTGGAATGGTTTTAACCATTTCACTCTGGGGCAGTTCTACAGCTGGAACAAACTGCTAATGTCTATAATATAGCAAGACTTCATGTTGTTTGAAAGGAGGCCTAGGAAACACTTTCCTGTTTTCAGCTTGATGGTGGCAGGGGGAAGGGATACAGGAAGTACTGTTTGGTATTAAGTGAATTTACGCTGTTAGTAGATTAGTGAATATAGGGAAATTTGGCCAGGATACCGGGGAAATTCCCTGAATCTTTTTAGAAGTGCCATGGGAGCTTTACTGTCCACCTGGACAACAGGCAGCTGGGACCTTGGTTTTAACGTCTCATCTGAAAGTACCTCACAGCAGTACAGTGCTCCCCTAATGCCATGCTGCGGCATCAGTAAGGTTACTTATGACCAAGGGGAGAGTGCCCCTGCTGAACTACCAGCACTACTTCCTGCAGGCTCCTAGTCTTTGTTGGAGGTCTTGCATCAGACTACAGACCAGACTTAACCCTTAGCTTTGGAGATTTAACTCCCCTAGGGCACTCAACCCTTAACTTTGGAGATCTAACTCCCCTGGGGCACCAGAGTACAGCCACAGTGTGGGTTGACTGACCAGCCTCCAGTCCCCAAGAGATTGGGAATACCCAATCAGGTGCCTCTATTGCCCCTTTCCAGCCTGCGGCAGCGACACAAATTCGATTCAAACCAAGATATGGAAAGCATCTCCCCTGCAGCTGCAGTATTGGGTTGACTCTAATCTTGAGGTTTTGATCTACTATGGGCAAGCTACCACAGTAACCATCTATCAACAGGGCCTGTTTCAGACCTAATGGTGCTTCAAGCAGAAACACTTGCTTTGCCCCCCTTCACATTTCTCACCACCGTCTCTCCTTTGTTCTGCCCACACCGCATCAAAATTCTCTGAACACATACTGTAGGTGACAACAATAATTTTCTTTTTTATATTAACTTTTTTTTTTTCATTTCAAGCTGATCTTTGCTTATACTTTACACTTTAGTGCACCCCTTCTGTGCTGGAGAACCAAGTCATCCTTTAGTTTGCTTGTGTCTAACACACCCTTTGTATATCGACATACTGATATAAATCACTACAAAATTGTTTTGAAGTGTGTGTCCTAATAGAGAGGAGCTGCATTCACATCAGCATAACAGGGGTTGAAACTAGCACCAGTCCACTAACCAAATGTTGGTAGATTATTTTATCAGGCCAGTAAAATATTCCTTTACTAGCCCTGCTGGCAACCTCTGGAGGAGATGACATTATAAAAAAATACACCAGTTGGGCCAGTGTAATGTCGGTGGAGCAAGTAGATGGAAAATGTCATTTCAACCCCTTTTCATATGTAAGCCCCCTGCAAAAGCAGGGCTCCCACTTTTAGGCATCCCTTTCCCCTCCTACCCCCAAATAGCTAGGAAATGGGTTTAGTGCTCTGGGGTTGTGCTCTGGATGCCTCAAGGTGGCAGCATAGGGCAGAAATAGGGTATATAAGGGGGCTGACAGGAAGTATCATGGCCTTTTCAGCTAGGCCTAGGGCTGAAGGCTGGAGAAAAGAACCAGGACCAGGATAGGTGGGCAAATGAAAGAGCTCAGTGGTCCAGGAGGGCCAGTGGGCCCCCCCCCCCCGTAGATGGTTTCATGTGCAGCGGCCGATGAGGAATGGGGGTATGGAACTCCGGTGGGGATACAGGTAGCCAGGTCCTGCGTCGTGGGGGGCTAGGGCATTAGAAGGATTTGTGTGAGCCGAGCAGGTATGTAGGAACCCTTTAGGAAGCCTGTTTAGTGTTTTCCCAGGTCGCATGAGCTGGGAGGGCTGTGGCAGGACCCTCTCAGGAGGGAAACTGGTGGCAGGGGTTCCCCTCATTACCCGGTGTGGCAGGGTGGCCTGGGGGTCGAGGGAGCTGGGAAGCCTTTCATCCATTTAAGGGGCCTGTTTGGAGGGACAGGTCCTGGGGCACTGGTCCATGAAGTCCAGGCAGGTCACAGACCAAAGAAATGGTAGGCCTTGGAGGGTGGTCCCCATGCTGGTACTTAACTCTAGCCCAGGAACCAATGTAAGGGATGTGGGCATGACAGGGACTCCCTGTAGGAAGGAGGTGGTGACAGTGGAACAACACCAGAGTGAACTGGGGGCCATGGAGGACTGAGGTGGAGGCAAACGATCAGGGTAGCAGGGGTCTCAGCTTGATCATCAGAGCCAGCCGTTTGGAAGGTGGGTCAGGGCCCGGGTCATCAGGAAAAAATCCTGGATGCCCTGTGCTTTTGGCCAAGTGCACTGGGGTCCAGGTGGGGAGGGCAGCTCGCGTTCCCATGCCGGGGGGGGGGGGGATGAGCAGTGCACAGAGGAAAAGGGACCCATAGGTAAAAGTAAAAGGAAGGCTTGGCTTACCAGATCCTTATATGCCAGGAGATTGCAGGGATCTGGGTTCCAGGGTCTTGGGTAGCTCACTTGAGAGAGGAAGGGTAGGAAACGAGAATCCTTCTGGTGTCTGCTGAAACGATGGTTCTGCTGTTTAATATGTCCAACCAACGTGTAAAAAGTTTGTAGCACCATGGAAGCAGATTAATTATTTTTTTATGAAGGAATGGTGACCCCTGTATAGCTGGAATCATTTGCGATGCAGATGAAAATAAAGTCAGTTGGGAAGAAACAGTGGTTTGTACTTTATCTGCTTGTAGAGGGGGAGTTAATGAATTGAAATCCTTTGTCCCCTCTCCTATTTGCGGTCTGATTAATTTTGCTACGAGTTGTATTCCAGGAGAAATAATTCAGCTTTTGGGAGCTGCAGGGGCTCTGTGTAACCTCCGAGAGAGAGAGAAGAGAGAGGTCCAGGTCTGGCTGGTCAGTTCGAGGAGTGGATCTGTTGCTGAGAATCAGGAGGTAATTCAGCATCTTGAAGACAGCCGCAGGTAGGGACCATCAATTTTCCCTGGTCCAGCATATGCAATGTCTCATATGTTAGTGCTTTGGGAGTACTCCTTTCTTCCTGCCCGGACTACCTGCGGTGTTTTTAAGTATGCCCCTAGACGGGGTGGGAAGAGAGGGGTTACACATAGAACACAAATGCATCATGTAATAAAGGTCAGCAGTAGAATGTGTCAATCTCACTCAGGGACAGGGAACACCTAACCAAAAAGCCAGGTTTTGAATCCAGAAACAGTTGACATAGGGAGACTTGCAGATCGTAGTAGTAAGGAGCGAGTTTCAGAATCCTGGGGCCAAATATTGTTGAAAAGGAAAGGGTAGTGCCTAGCAATACAACAGTTTCAGTGAGAGTTATCCAGGTACTGATTGACTAGGGTTAATCCTGCCAGTCATACAATTACAATGCAGGAACCTAAGTGGATCAAGTGAAACCCAAACACGTCCTGATAAAGCATCCAATCAGTGACCCTGTCAAATAAGTTTATTAGTCAACTCAAGACGGCAGGATCACAGCCTCATACTAATCCCTTCACAAAGGTGCAAGGAGCTGATCAGAATGCAGACTGGCTGCTCCCTTCAACCAGACACTTAACACAATCAGGAGGCCATCTCGCCACATGTCAGTGTCCCAAGAAATAATCCGACTGCCTCAGATGGTCAGAGCTGCAGCTAACCCCCAGCATCAAAACTGCAAAACTAGATCGGCCACAGTGACTGAAAGTCTCAGTTAGGGTCTGCTACTTGCAGTCCTGGTACCAGTTACCTACTTCCACCTACTGGGTAACAAATGTAGGCCCAAAGAATTATTTTGCAAACCAGGAAGCAGATTTAAATGCACAACAATAAAATGTATTGCACTTTTTTTTATTTACTGTACTTTTACCCCTGACACCAACCAGCCCCGTTTAGCCCTTCTACCTTGCCCAGTCCTGCTACCCACTTTCCCTGGGACTTACCTTTCTCTCCCATGTTCCCCCGTGAATGACCCCCCCTTCCTTATTGGAAGGGCTGCTCGGGGGCCACCCCTCACCCACGAGCAGAGCTTAGGTGATGGTTGGGGAGAGGAGCCCAGTCAGTGGTGCGAGACCTGCAGCAGAGAAGCAGGCAGCATCCTGCGAGGTCTGTGATTTTCCTTGGTTTTCTTCCCCTTCCCCGACTGTCATGAAATGCTTGCGGCTGCCACCAAGATGTCAGAACACGGACACTCACCTCTCTGTGCACTGGCTTCGAGCAGTGTTGTGGCAGAGACCAGAAACCTTCCCTCCCCTGAACAGGTGAGCATCCATGGGACGGCTCAGCCATCCTTCTCTGGCCAGCCCTCCAGCAATGCCAGCCCAAGCTTGGTCCATACATGCTGCACGTTTTAGTAAAACACGTTTTTCAGGTACAGCTGGCGTGGAATCCTTTTTCCTTTTCCTGAGGGTTCTTTGCTGGCACGCCTCACCAGATTTGGCACAAGACGTTTGAGAGGTCCTTAAACCTGTTGTACAACTTTCTATTTCTGAACTTATATTTGCGTGAAAATAACTGGGGAAAACACCACACACACACACACACACACATTCTATATTTTTCATGAGTTCAGATTTTTGTTTTGTTCCTCAACACCTTCTTTGGGTGGGGAGGGAGGGACAGAGGAGTTTTACAATTTTCAGTGCATTACTGTGAAACCTGCCACCACAGCACTGGGAAGGAAGCAAACTGCAAACAGGACTGCTCATCACATGCAGATGGGATGTCTGGGATGTCCCTCTCAGTCTGTTTTACAACTGAAAATGACAAGAGGAATTATTTATCAGTTATATCGGGAGGGCAAATTGAAACAGAAGTTCCATTTCCAATTGACCTGGGGCAAGAATGACAAGACAGCACATCAACAAGACAGCAAATGAAAACATAAACATTAACGGATAAACAGTACTGTCAATACAGTTAAAGCATTTTTCCAGGATCTAGGAAAGCTTTTTAAAATAATAATATTCAGACACAAGTCAACTTATTATTTTTTTTAACTCATTCCTTCATTAAAGAACATGAACAACAGGACAGACAGCAGTATGAAGGAAATGAGTCTGTGATGGGTATATAACAGCCAACAGCCTGGATTTTCAGCTGTGTTAACACAGTACTCGCTGCATCCCTTAAACGCACCAGCATGTTTGCGTGCCATTTTCAAACATTCTGACACATTTCCGACACTTAGCACATTCTACATCCCCAAAAATTACATGTCACTTTTTTGACGAATGAGTCATTTTTGGTGCGCAACTCATGGGACTTTTAAGGAGAACTTAGATCACATCTTTTGTGGCTGAACAATCATGTCACAAGTACCTCAAGTGCCGGCAAACTGTGCCACCAAACACTGATAATCCCGCAAACACTATCCCTCATTCCTCTATTGCCAACTTTTATTTATTTTAGTCTTTGGTAACTGGGTAAGGCCCACTAGGCACAAGTGCCTGTTTTCAGGGGCAACCTGGGAGCACTTGAGAGATTAAGTGACTTGCTCAGAGTCGTACAGTATGCAAGTGGAGGCTGTGGGAATCAAACCAGGTCTGCTGGATGTACCAAGTTCATTCACAGCTCATTACTCTAACCTCAAGGCTATACTGCCAGCCCCAGCTTAACTACCACTGTATGCTGAGCTCTTTAAACTGCATTTAGTCCCTTTGCCAAACTTAACTGAACAACTGGAGGAGACAGAGAGATGTGGAGCAAGACCTAAAGAAGGAGGGGTAATGCTGTTTCAGCTACTAGTTAATCAGTTTTCTGGATTTCTATCTCCATCATTTTTTATTATCTAGACACGATCTTTGCCTCCCAGACTTCATCTCCTCCTGCTTCACCCCCTGCTGAAGTCCTAATGCTCTGTTCCTCACATCACAAGCTGCTTCGGTAGAAAGGATTCTGAGCTCACAAATAATTACGGCAGCAGTGGTGGGGGGTTGGGGGCATAGCAGGAGGAGGATAGGACGTTTGAGACAAAAAGGATCCTGTTTTCATAAAAGTTTAATTCATTTACTGTTTCATCTGGCAGTGGACTAGGTCACTCGTGCTCACTGTCTGTCCCACCTGCGATGACCTCAGTAACAAAGCATGAACATTTATTTTATCTCATTTTTGTTGACCAGGAAAGGAGAACTAGGCAAGTTCTGCCTATTTTCAGCCTCATCCCAGGTGGGAGGAGGGAAGATACACATGCAACTGATTTACAAAACCAGAGTTAGCCGCTGGTGATATTTTTAGTTAAAAGGGGAAATCAGGCCAGGACACTGGGGAGATTCCCCTACTCTTTTCAAGAAGTGCCATGGGATCTTTAAAGTCCACCTTAACAACTACCAGAACAAGCAGACAGGACCTCGGTTTACATAGAAACATAGAAGTTGTCGGCACATAGGGGCCTTCGGCCCAATGAGTCTGCCCTATCATCCTTAAGAAATGTGCTTTTTCAAATTCTGTCGGTAATAGGGTGCTCCTCTTCCCCTCCTACCAGCAGCCCGCTATGCCTATTTCAAGTTTGTTTTTTTTTTAACTTGTAATCGTTTCTTCCTCCACAACCTCTGCTGGCAAGCTGCTCCAGTTGTCCACCACCCTAACACAGAAACACAGAAACACAGACTTTGACGGCAGATAAGGACCACTTGGCTCACCCAGTCTGCCCATTTCCCTACCTATTGGATAATCTGCAGATTCTAGTTAACCAACAGTCTACTTCCTGCGACCCCCCCCCCCACTATAATTGCCTTATGTCTGTCCCATGCAGGTTTGAATTCCCCCACTGTTTTAGACCCCACAACCTCTCCAGGAAGGCAGTTCCATGCGTCCACTCTCTCTCTCTCTGTTAAGAAATACTTCCTCACATTCCCCCTAATCCTCCCTCCTTCCGGTTTCATCTTGTGCTCCCTTGTCCCTGAGCATCTTTTTCTTAGAAAAATGGTATTCTCTTGCACTTTGTTTATCCCTGTGAGGTATTTAAATGTCTCAATCATATCCTCACCTCCCCCCTTTCCTCCACTCTCCTCCAGAGAATATATATTTAATTCCCTCAACCTGTCTCTGTAGACTTAGTGATGTAGTCCCTGCACCATCTTGGTTGCCCACCTTTTAACCAATTCTAGCCTATCAATGCCCTTTCATAGATGAGGCCTCTAGAACTGGATACAGTTCTCGAGATGTGGCGTCACCAATGATCTATATAGTGGAATCATCACCTCCCGTTTTCTGCTGGTGATACCTGTGCCTTTGCATCCCAGCATCCTGCTAGTCTGCCGCCTTGTCACACTGCCTACCGACCTTGAGGTCTTCAGAGATGATCACCCCCAGGTCTCTTTCTTATTTGCAGCATTGAATCTCCCCCCCACCCGGTGATATCTCACCCCTGGGTTTTTGTGCCCCATATGCATTACCTTGCAATTTTTGCATTGAACCCCCGCTGCCAATCCCTTGACCAATCCTCCAGCTTCTTTAGCTCTCCTCTCATTCTGTCCACTCCCCCTGGCACGTCCACACTGTTACAGAGCTTGGCATCATCAGCGAACAGACATATTTTTCCTACTAGACCCTCTGTAATGTCACTGAAGACAGTAAAGAGAACTGGACCCAAAACAAAACCCTGTGACACCCCACGGGTCATTTTACCCTCTGTAGAATGGATGCCATTTACCACCACCCTCTATGTCCTATTACCCAAGCACTTCCCCAACCACTTCACTACTCTCTTTCCGACCCCTATGTTCTCCAGCTTGCTTAACAGCCTTCTATGCGGCACAGTGTCAAAAGCCTTGCTGAAATCTGGATAGGTCACATCCACTGCACCCCCACCCCACCCCCATCAACCTCCCTGGTTATCCAGTCGAAGAACTCAATGAGGTTCGTCTGCCATGAACAAAGATGACATCTCAGGGTGCAGCATAACTCCCCGGATGCACTACAGTGTCAGTATTGGGATTTATCCTACATTCCTGGTGTGGGTCTAGAACCCACAACCTTCCGATCTTCCAGCCTCAGAGGCAAATGTGCAATCTGCTGAGCCACTGACACTGCAGCATAAATCCAGAGAACTACTGAACTATACAAGCTGAACTGTACTGAAGTATTGTATGGAGTACAGTTTTCCTGGGCACTGGAAAATGCTTTAATTACAGTGACATAGCGGTTCATTAGCAACTGAAGCCTTTAATTCACTTTTAAAGGTCCTCATGTTATTCAGAGTTTTTTAACTCGCTACTGAATGTGGGTCCCTAGTCTGTGATGTGGGCCCAGCCTCTGAGCTCTGCAGGAAAGCAGTGCTACACAACTCTATTTGCTAGGATTGTACCAATGACAGAATCTCTTGTACAAATGCATCACTGCCTCCTGTACTCCCGAATTCAACTGGCTATCACTGGCCAAAAAAAGGCACGCTCAACATCTGCTGGTCTTTTCCTCACAAGGCAAAGTCATATAGGTACGTGGTCCACCTAGCATCCCAGTTGACCCCCCCCCCCTCGCTAGAACCCGAAGCTCTTCATTCCACAGGACACTAATCTAACTAATGCCATGGGGCAAAACATCTTTGGTTTCTGGGTCTCAGAAATCTGGAACTTCTTACTGCCTCACAATCGGACTGCAAAATCCCACGTTACCTTCAAATCATTCTGTGAAGATCCCCTGTAACTGTCTCTGATGCTCTGTACACCTCTTCTGGCCCGTACACTGTTTTTTAACCTACGTTCCTTAATGTTGTCACCTCATCTCCATAATCACTGCTGTAAGAGAGAGACTGTTCCAGTTAGCTCACCTGGTCAACAAAATAAATACATACAAAACTACATACAGTACATCCAGCACATAACTCGTGGGCAGTACATTCCAGGTCAAAGGTGGATACTGAAAACATTTTCTGGCTATTCTGACCCAGGCAGGGAATTTGAACTATTTGATGGCAACACAGGGTTTCTCTCCTTCTCCCCTTCTCTCCCTGCTTTCCATGTGTTGCAGTACCTTCAACACAGGAGCACTGGCCAAACTTCAGCAGGCCCATGTCTACATGCTGCTTTTTAACCTCCCAGTAAATATGTCCTGCAGTGTAAAAGCTGTTACTAGCCAAACAGCATTTTGCTACATATATCTGTATTTGGGTACAAACACTACTGTTCCGTGGCCAAACTACTACTGAAGTTCCACAGGGTGTGAATCAATATTCCATTATTTTATATTTCAAGGTTTGGCCAAGTCACTCTATGCCTGCTCCTCAGTGCTTCTAGGGAGCCAGGACAGGGAGGCAGGGACATGTCTCTCCTGCTGGAAGGATGTCAGGTTGCTGGGCCTGCTCTGCTAACTGTACCAGAGGGTAATGGAGAGGGGTGGGGGAGTAAAACCAGTTAAAAGGCCCTGATTAGGTAGACAACATGCTACCTGCACCACCTTCAATTAAGGGCACTGCGAGGCCCACCGTCTCCACTGCTGCACACAGATCCTGTTTCTCCGAGGAGTGCACGTAAGTCAAGAATTCTGGTCCGGGGGTAATCCAGTCAGTGTACCTGCAGGAGAAGGGGAGGGTTTCGGAGGGGATTTATTTTGTTTTGTTGTATTTTACTGTGTTCGGAAGACCTCTGAGCTCAAGAGCCCTTTTACAAAGGTGTCCAAGTCAAGCAAGTTATGTACAGCATCAGGCCAATACCATAAATGACAGGTAACAGTGAGCATTAACATATCACAGGAGGTTTTAGCAATGGGTTAAAATGATTCTTCAGCGTGAAGAGGCTTTGCAAGGAGGTCTCTGTGGCAGAGGCAAGCTTGGGGGTTAAAACAGAAAGTTCAGGCGACAACAGCACATATGAATTAAGGTTTTAGACTTGCAGCTTGAACGCAGTCTTGGTTTAAAGCTTTTGCAATTAATGACAAGTATAACCTGGAGCATGGAACACCATGTCACTGCAGCACAGCCTGAAATGCACACCGTTTACCAACCTCAGATTTTGTGCACGCTTCAACGAATACTTTTGAAACATTAATCCAACTCCAGCGACCAATCAAATAGCCTAGGTGATGTTTCCACTTGAACTTGGCATTCTGAAAATCCCACAGCAGGCTGCCCAGCGACACAGTAAACTGCATGTCAAAACAGCGACACGAGGGTCTAGAAATAAGGATGCCAGGGCAGTGGCATGAAATCAGGAAGCCAGGTTAGAGATCAAACTGCAGAAGGAAATAAAGTGAGATTTGAGAGGTCTGCAGTTAGAGGCCTTTAGTGGGTGTAGTTTAAGTGCTTAAATCCTTTCTGTTCTGTGCCACTTTGAGAGTACTGAGAGATAAATTCCTTCAGCTGGCAATGAAATCAGCCCCGTCACCATCCATTCCTGTGTTCTGAGATTCCTTTAGGATGGTAAATCAGCCCTGGACCCCCCCCCCCATCCATTCCTGTGTTCTGAGATTCCTTTAGGATGGTAAATCAGCCCCTGCCCCCCTCCCCATCCACTCCTGTGTTTTGAGATTCCTTTAGGATGGTAAATCAGCCCTGACCTCCCCCCATCTATTCCTGTGTTTTCAGACTTATTTAAGAAGCTAATGAGGACAGGGATGGTGGTGGGCAGCTGCAAGCTGAATCTAGGAGGCCAGGTAATATCTGCTTCTAGCTGATAAAGACAGCTGTTTCAGGCACAGGCAATCTTTGCTCCTGCTGAAGTGTTATCGACATGCCCCCGCCCCAACGATTTTCGTACAGCTGCCCATGATGCTCTGCACTAGGGGCATCCAGTATTGAACAACTGCTTTAAAATGATTATGATGCACCCATTGGTCAATCTGTAATTTCAAGGGTGTCGAACAATGGAAAAAGTTAGGTGGGGGTGGCTGAAGTCTGACCGGGCACCTAGACCCTATAATGGGAGACTCATATTTGAATGGGAAGTACGTGCTTAACAGGCTTTAATGGCACACGCATAAAATGGGGGGTGGCTCATGCCCCTAGCGTTATGGTTCTAACACTCACGTGTAATTTAAAACCTTTTATAACTTGGGTTCAGAGCAGCTAGCAATGTCATTTGCTCAACACCATCACCTGACCATGGATTAAATTACCTATTTAATCTACAGTTTGGTGGAGGGAGTCGGAGACAGTGCTGTTGGGACTTGTTTTGTCCTGCAGATTCCAAAAGATAGAGGCAGCCACTTAAACCCCCACCTGTCCGAACAACACTGCTGAGCTCCACAGTGAAAGAGAGAGAGAGAGAGAGAGAGAGAGAGAGAGAGAGACACCAGGACATTTAATGCAGAATGCCTGCAGTTGTGTGTGTGTGTGTGTGTGTGTCTCTCTCTCTCTCTCTCCATCACTCTGTCTCAAACTTAGTGTTTACTTATGTCTTTGTAATTATTGCAGGTTTTATTTAAGTCCCTGGGAAGCAGTACTGGCATCATCAGTCTTTTTACTGAAGTCCCAAGGAAGCACTACTGGCAGCTTGTACCCTGTCCCACACGGATCCAATACTGTCAACCGGAGGTTACTATCACAGTGAGTAGACATGCTGCTTTGCTGTACCCCTGTCCCACACTGAACAGTTTGCACCGGTGTCAAGAGTTTAGTTCGGGTGCGGAGCGAATCACGCCCCCATCCGACCAGCTCTGCTACTCCCCATAGTGTAGATTAAGCAAGCAGCACTGTGAGCAGAATCAGAGGCAGTGACAGCGAAAAGGTGATCATGATTTCCCGTGCTTCCACCCAACCCCAATAAGCAAGTGTGCCTTCCACTCCCCGTGCTGTCTGCTCTGTCTTGCCTTTAGGGGGTCTGTTTTTTGTTTGATCGGGGGTGGGGGGGGAGAGAACAGTAACGGATCGGCTCTCAAGAGCGTGTGTCTGGAAATGTAATGCACAAGTGGTGTTTTCTGTTTCTTGCTTTTAGGAGGTCCGTTTTTGTTTGATCGGGGAAAGAGAGAGAGAGAGAACAGTAACAGATCAGTTCAGAGGAGCGTGCGTGTGGAAATGTAATGCACAAGTGATGTTTGCTCTGTCTTGCCTTTAGGGGGTCTGGTTTTTGTTTGACTGGGGACAGAGACAGAGAGAGAACAGTAACAGATCATCTCCGAGGAGAGAGAGTGTGTGTGTGTGTGTGTGTGTGTGTGTTTGGGGGGCAATCCACACATCCAGCACTGTGCTATGAAATTGTCACTACATTACCACTCACCAGTGGTTGCCACAGAATGTATCTGTGGGCAGGGTGACAGACACAGAGATACATGGAAGTTGTTAGCAGGTAAGGGCCTTCGGCTCACCTAGTCTGCACATGAACGCAATTAACTGAGAGACAGAAAGAAACAGCGACCATGACATCCACAACAGAAGTCCTTGTCTCTCTCTCTCTCTCTCTGTGATCGACAGCTGTATTCTCTGTGGCTCACATATCTGTATTTGTGTGCGAGTGTGCTCGGCAGCTAAGATCATGTCACTTGCTGTGAGCTCCGACACGTGTGTGTGTGTGTGGGGAGCAAAGTAGACAGCGTTTCAAGTGCCACACAGTACATTATGCACAAGAAATGTCAGAAATCATCTCTGTCCTGTATTTCTGACATTTATATAATCACAGCTGCATTATTTCTTGGGGACTGTTTTGTAAGCTGGCAGGATACAGTCATTTTCTTGCCATTTAAACAGGGGGGAAAAATCCTTTATGTTGTTTTTTCCTTGTTTTGCACAGAACCATGTTAAAAGTGCAATAATCCACTCCAGAGTATGGGGTTATAGTCATTTTATCCATGCCTTGGGTACTGTGAGGACACTCTGCCTGCAGCCTTGTGCCCCACAATGCACCCCGAGGCGTGGATTAAATGCCTGTAACCCCATACTCTGTCGTGGGTTATTGCACATGGGTCAGCACCTGTGCAAGGAGAACCCATCCTCTACTCTCTGCTACAGATACTGGCAAAACTGTCTGGTGTATCCCAGCTACATGAGCAAGAAAACCATTTAAGAGTGATTAATGTCTCGTAGACAACTGGAAATCTGAGTATTTAAACACAGTTCAGCTTATAGTTCATGTACGTTCTGTATTTTTCTTCTTTTTATTACTCTCTACTCAAGATATTTGCCATTCTTCAGTGGCACAGTAGGCAGCACACTTGCCTCTAGAGCTCAAAGATTAGAAGGTCGTGGGTTACAGCCCCACGCCAGGTATGTCAGGTAATACATGTAACTAACTCTGTAGTGCAGTATGGGGGAAGGGTGCTGCACTGTTTTGTTTTCTCTATTATATTTTATGATTTCAAAACATAAAAATACGATACAGAGAAGCAATTGTCACAAACTGTAATCATTTCTAAATAACTACTGAGGTGTTGTCTTCAGATAAGACGTAAACCCAAGGTTCCTTCTGCCCATATCTGGCTACTGTCCAGGTAGAAGTAAAAGATCCCTGGCACTTGTCAAGGAAGAGTGGAGGAGTTTCCTGGTGTGATGGACAACATTTCCCCGTCAAAGAAACAGGTCCACATAACCTACCCCCCTCACCCTGAAAGCAACTGGAAATATGCTATCACAAGTCAATGCGACTTTCTTGGTCAGAAAATGACAAATAAAATAAATTTACATGAAAACAAGATCATTTGGACTTTGAACTTCATTGGCCCCTGCTGTCTGTCTGCACCTGACCTACTCCTCTGTCCATGACTAGAAATCCTATTGCAATGGAACAGTTCATGTTGTCTCAAGCAGAGGGTTACGACTTCACATGTTTATTACAGATTGTGAAAGCTTCATGTGACAACCCCCCCAGTCACAGTGGTTCTTTCAGCTACGTGAGATGCTTTTATTTTCAGAAGAGTATCTCATGCATTGTGCCAAACTAATGGGCTTCTTTGTAGCGCCACTTGCGTTGCACTGTCTGAGACTTCTGCACAGATAAAAAGGTAATTAAAAAAATATCATATAAAATTAGCATATGATCTGTAAATAGTTTATAGGGATGCTAGGAGGGCTTCTTATGGACATGTGAGTGTCGCTTCTTGCGTCCTTAGGGCATCAGAACTGCTCACCTTCGGTTCGCAGTCCTTTTGCTCTAAGAACATGAGAGGTGACACTCTTATATCCATAAAAGGCCTTCCTAACAACTCTATAAACTTACACAAGCAGCAGAAACAGATAACATCTAAGTAATTAAAGTCTTGCTTTAAGGCAGATGTCCTTTAAGATGAGGGGGTAACCCCTACCCCACTGCCATCATGTTCCTCTCCGTTTAACACTGTCTGCTTCAGTACTCTGTACATTTTACAACAAACTAACCATTTTAGCGCCTCCAAATCTAAATTTAAATTTCTATGAAGTCAACCAGCGCAGCCTATCAGTTTGAAGCTAAGTGGTCAACCAGATAGGGAGCCCAAATGTCAGCTGTCAAAAAAAGTGCAAAAAGGGAGCTTGTTGTTTGGGAGGTACAATATTTCACATCCTTATTTACATGATGGAACAACTCTTTAAGGTTAAAAGGTCATGGTTAAGAAAAACAAGAAATCACCCTAATGTGATGGAAATGCAGATTTCTTTTTGTTTGGTTACAATATTTGGCAAGGAAAGACACACTAAGCCAAGACTTTTTTCCAGGCACGTCCTGGGAGCACAGGGAAGTTAAAGGGGAAGTCTCTAATAGTTTCACACCCATATTTTCCCAACTCCTTATTTGTAACTGTTGTGTTCCTCCTCTAGTTGCCAGCAGTCCTACTGCTGTCCAAATCTAGATTATAAATAAAAATATATAGCCCCCAAAAGTTATCAATGTGTTTGTCCTCCATTTTTCCATCAATGCTGCTGGAGGATGATGTCATCAGAGCAACAGATAATGGTGCTGCACTAATGCTGTTCCACCAGTAAACAGAACCCACAATGTTTGGTCCCCACTTGAGTAATGGGGGAACTCTTTAAGTGTTGTGCACATCCTGAAGTGCAGGTCTAATAGGGACTAGGACCATATGAGTGTGATTCAGCACTGAGTTGACATGTATATACAGTATGCCTATAAGGAAGTGCCTGTATGTGTTGTGTTAATGTTTCTGTTAGCAAAAACAATTTACCCAATAAATGACTCTGGGTGCAACAAGAGTCTTAAGTGGTATTATATAGCTGTTGTATTATGTTCTGTGTGTGTTAGCGTTCTCTGTTTTGATTGACACCAGCAGTGAGACACAATCTTGCAAAAATGCCCCTTTCCCTTTGTAACTAGGCAGTCAGTGATGGCATGGCTGATGTAAGGCAATAAAGAGTTCAGCTATAACAAGGAATAGGTTGCCAGGACAACATCAACTGCAGCATATGGAAGAAGAGTAATCTAGTGGTTAAAGCACAGGCACAAGAACTGGGGAAACTGGTTCAAATCCTACTAAAGTCCCTTACCCTCTAACCCTTAACAAGTTCCCCTAACCTCCTTGGGAACTGTGATGGCCCTTCAGGTCCATGACTTTAAAAGTGCCCCCATTCCCATTATAAATGATTAGTGATGTGAGAGCTACAGCACTTCACTTTGAAGGTACTGAAAACAAGCTGTGGTAGCCCCCAACCCCTTTGTAATGCCAACAATTGAAGTAGGATGTCCCTCACAAATCAGATGCTACACTTCAGCTGTTGTAGGTAAAGAAACTAATCAGTCTCAGTGTTTGTAGTACTCTGTATTTGCTTAGCTCATTCCTCCCATGTCATATGCATTCTATGTCTTGGTATTTCCAATCAGAACCCAGATGTAAGGAGCATTTGAAATGTAAAACAATACACTTTATAAAGTAAGTGATCTAGCTCTCCACTTTCAGGCTGCTGAAAGGGGAGTGTCTAATTTGTGCAAAGATGGAATTCAGTCTTGTGTGATCCTTTGGGAAACTGCTCAAGCCTACCTTGTAAATGAATCCTCTCAAGGGTGTTCACCTGGTTCACTACAGAGTGACTGATTGACTGCTCGAGTGATTGGTTGGTTGATTAACTGATTCAGTCTACTGCTTTCCACAACATGTTACAACTGTCTCACAGAAAGAAATGAGCAGTACACAGGAACAGCTTTTGTTTCCTGTGAATGAAATACTATTAGATGTATTATTTGCTCTACACATGCAGTATTAAGGCTATAAGTACCACTCCCTGTGTGAGTTGCATGACAGAACTGTCTTAAGCCATTGCAAACTTAAACTAAAATCAGGATAGACAGCATTAATACCCTTATGTTTTGTTTTGCACTGTTGCTGCAGTGACATCAAGGAATGGGAGGGGCTGTATTACAAGTGACTCATTTGCATGTAAATGGATGCTTGCTTGACATTTTACTACCTTGTGTCAGAGCCTCAAACTCTAGATATGTGTTGCAACAGAAGACATGGCTGATCTCTTATTGACATATGTACAGTACTTGATGTAATGTATAATAAATAAATTACACATATCCAAATCATAAATATACAGGAGTCTTCTCCTTTAAGTGACTTGCTTACAGTCAAAGAGTGTGCAAGTGGTGGCTATGGGATTCAAACCCAGTTTTCCAGGTTTGCAGCTCAGCTGTTCATTTATTAATCACAATTACTGCTTATATTTTATCACTGTGCACATGGTTTAAAAAAGGAGTTATGCTGATACAAATCTTTACACATGCTGCATATCAAAATTCACTATGAGACAGATGTAATGATTCTGTGACTAGCTTGAGTATGTTACACACACAGGGCTGCACAGAAATCACAAATGAATAGTATAACTTCAATATTAGTGTGGTTTCTACAGTATGCAAATCTGCTCTGTCAAACACTGACTAATGAGAATTACCGTCAGTTAGCATTTACTTTACCCGTAGCAGACATGACTTTCGATGATGTCATCACCTGAGATGCAAGGGTGAAAATCAGCTCCGTAGACCCTGAGCCACAAACAGACTCTCCCACTAAACTAAAAACAAGCCACAGAATTAACTTGGGAGAGTCACAGCAGTGAATGGGAGGTAAAAAAAAGAAACGTCCCTACGTCCAGAGCAAAGGATTCAACCGGATTCACTCATCCTCCGGCAAGCCCTGCGAAGAGCCAAACTGACGTGGTGGCTTCAAACAGGGCCTCGGTCCTGCAACCAAGCAATGCCACAATTCTAACTGAGCTGCAGGACTTCCGAACAGAAGTTCATACTTTCCAATCAGAATTAACGTCTAAAATGAGTAAACGTACAGCTAGAGTATCAGAGATAAAGGCTCAACACATAGAAATAGACAACTGTACCGACAGACTGGAACGCATGGTTGTACACCTCTTAGATGAGCAGCACACCCTACGACAGAAATGTGAGGACTTAGAAAACAGATCGCGTCGGAATAACCTGAGGCTACATGGGGTTCCCGAGGATGAGGAAGGGAGAGACCTGTCAAAATTTGTAGACAAGCTACTCCGAGACTTGGTCCAACTTGACCCAGCATTTACATTTGAAATCGAGAGAGTGCACAGGGCCCTCTTGCCGAAACCAACTCAACCAGACAGATGATCTCAATCCATCTAATGAAATTCTTAAATTACGTAACAAAGCAAACAATCCTTACAAGAGCCTGGAGAATACAGGACACGAAATACAAGGATAAACGCATTTATTCTGACAACCAGTTGAGTCGTGATAATGACTCGCAATGGTGGCTCCTAGAGTGGGATAAGGAGGCAAAGCGGACCACCTTATCGTATAAGATCTGTAGCTTACTGACCTCCAGCTTTATATGGACTCTAAACTCCTAGACTGCATACAAAATAAAAAACACAAAATCAAAATAAATAAATAAATAGCAAAACAGGCAGTGAATACAAATTATTTACGTTAGAGAAAGTATGTATAGCAGTTCATTATATAGACACATTGATCGCAGAAATGGCATGGCATGGGCGTGGTGGGGATGGGAAGAACTCAGCCACCGATAAAAATGGAATCTCCATTCAGCGTCTGTCCGGAGGTAAAAATGGAGAGGACATCCTTGATTTTATCACTTAATATAAATGGGATTGGAAATCCGACTAAACACTCCCGCCTTTTCCAGTTTTTTAAAAAAGAAAGGCCGGAGATTATTTTACTTCAGGAAACATACGTCTTCGGATGAGCACAACAAATTCCAATAGTATGGATACAATGTAGTAGCTGATTCAGCCTACAAGGGTGGGAAAGAGAGAGGGGTGATGATAATGTTGTTCGGGGGAGTGCCTTTTGAAAAACGAGGTGAGATTATCGACCCGGAGGGTCGCTATGCCATAGTGACAGGCACGCTGTACTCAAGACCCGTTACCTCGGCATCAGTATATTTCCCTCCTGGGTCAAAAAAACAAGTCGCAGCAAAATGTTTTGCTAACCTGTTGTCAGTGCAGCAGGGACAACTGCTAATGGGGGTGGGGCAATCTGAATATTACCATAAACCCTTCTTTAGATGCAGCCACTCCACTAGCCCACAGAACGAATGCATTACAAAAATACACCAAACAAACCATTTCTTCTCTGGGCTTTGTGGATGCCTGGAGACATTACTTTCCAAAATCAAGGGAATATACCCACCAGACCCCACACTGGGGCAGACTGGACTACTTTATCACAACCATAGAACATTTAGATTCCTTATGTGATATGTGGCATGGAGCCACCATCCTCTCGGACCACACTCCCCTATACATTAAAATGGATTTGAGGGCCCAATATGAAAAACTAACTAACTCTTGCACACCTCAGAGACCCAGAGTTTCTAGAACTGATTCAGGAGGCTACCCCTAGAATTATACAAGACAACACACAATCAGATGTTGCCCCCACAATCTTATGGAATACTTCAAGGGTAGTTCTAAGGGGGGAGATTATAACATTCTCTGTTAGGAAAAAAAGACAAAGGGAAAAGGCAGTTAAGGATTTACAGGACAAGCTATTACATTTGCAGCACTGGCCAAACCAGAGTGACCCTCTAATAAGAGAGAGCTTATGAATCACAAAACAAAAGCTGCAAAAAATAATGTATCAGCTCACAGAACAAAAACTGTTCTACCTAAAACTAAGATCCCATGAAGGGGGACCCAAAGCTTCAAGAACTTTAGCAAGGAAGCCAAGGGAACAAAGATTCAGAGCGTGCATAACGACCATGATAGACCCCATAACAGGGAGAACAGCAAAGAGCCCCCAGGAAATTAGACACATTTTAAAGCAGTTTTATCATGATTTATACACCAAAGAACAGGAAACACACTTGGATAAGATCAAATCCTACCTAGAGAACCTACCTATACCACATATTAGCCCACAACAAGCAAAGGCCCTACTGGCACCGATTGGAGAGGGAAAATTACTTCAGATACTCAAGAAGGCCCAGACTCTTAGGGCCCCAGGCCCTGATGGTTACCCTTCAGAATTTTACAATAAATTCAAAAAACATCTCCTTCCCATATTGATCCCAGCCCTACATGCAATCCAAGAAGGTGAACCCCCCACTTGGCAATATGCGATTATAACAGCCATCCCCAAACCCCAGGAAGACCCTAAATACCCCTCTTCATATCACCCTATTTCAATGCTAAACTATGACTACAAGTTGTTTACGTCGGCTGTGGCCTCCAGAATAGGCCACCTCCTCCCAGCCTTCATAGACCCAGACCAGGTGGGCTTCACTAAGGGCAGACAAGCCCTCGATGTTATAAGACGCACCCACTTGATTATAGATTATGCCATAGAAAGAAAAATCCTATTAGTGTGATTAGGGCTAGAAGCCGAAAAGGCGTTTGACCGGGTCAGCCGGTCATTTTTATGGCAGACCCTCTGGCATTTCAGATTCCCGGAACAATTTATAAGTCAATTACAAAATATCTATACATCCCCCAAAGCAAATGTTAAGGCAGACGGGGCCCTCTCAGATATGTTCCAACTCTCCAGGGGAACACGGCAGGGTTGCCCCCTGTCACCAATATTGTTTGCCCTATATCTTGAACCCCTGGCAATAGCCATCAGATCCACTCAAATGATAGAAGGTATCCTTTTGGGGGGTCGACAACGGAAGATTTCACTTTTTGCGGATGACACTGAAACATAGAGGTTGATGGAAGATAAGGACCGCAAGGCCCATCCAGTCTGCCCATTTCTTTTTCTACCTTATAAATGTGTCATCGGCCTTTGCTCTGCCAGTGGCTTATCTATTCATACTCATCTGTATTGCTCCCTTATGCCTATTCCATGCCTGTCTGAAGCCCTGCACTGTATCCATAGCCACCACTTCCTGAGGTAAGCCGTTCCATGCATCCACCACTCTTTCTGTGAAAAAGAATTTCCTCACATTCCCCCTTAATCAGCCTCCCTCTAATCTCATGCTGTGTCCTCTTGTCCTGATATTTTTCTTATATTTAAACATGTTAGACACTTTCACCTTGTTAATGGCCTTAAGGTGTTTGAATGTTTCGATCATATCACCTCTCTCCCTCCTTTGCTCAAGGGTATAAATATTGAGCTCCGTTAATCTGTCCTCATATGTCTTCTGATGCAGTCCATGCACCATTTTGGTTGCCCTTCTCTGGACTGCCTCAATTTGGTTAATGTCCTTGTGAAGGTGTGGCCTTCAGTACTGCATGCAGTACTCTAGATGGGGCCTAACCAGTGTCTTGTAAAGAAGGATTATTACCTCCCTCTTCCGACTTATGATACCCCTAATACACCCCAACATCCCCCTAGCTTTACCTACTGCTTGGATGATTTCAGGTCATCGGTGATGATGATGCCCAAGTCTCTTTCTTCCTTTGTGACTGCCAGCAACTCCCCTCCCAGCCTATAGGTGGCTTCAGGGTTTCTCTTCCCTATGTGCATGATCTTGCACTTCTTTGCATTAAATCCCAGTTGCCACTCTTCTGACCATCCTGTTAGCGATTATAGAACCAGAATTATCAATCCCAGTGATCTGGGAACAACTACAAAAATTTGGTAATATAGCCAGATATAAAATAAACATAGCAAAAACTGAGGTGTTGTCTTATAATTACTCCCCCTCCACCCAATTTAAAAAATATTTCCCCTTTAAGTGGCATAGACAAGAGATGAGATATCACGGAATAAAGCTTACAAGAAACTCCATTCATGTAGAATTGCTAAATTTAAAACCCCTGACCCAAAAAATAGCAGAGGACCTGTCTTGATGGTCTCATCTCCCTTTAAGTTTCCTGAGAAGAACAGAAACAATCAAGCAGAATGTATTCCCTTACATACTGTTTTTTTCTTCAGACACTATCATTTACCCCAACTAAAACATATTTTCAGGCGTGGGACAGAATGATCTCTCGCTTTATATGGAGTGGAAAGCCCCTCAGAATTAGATATTCAGTTCTGCAACTGACCAGAGAAAGAGGTGGGCTTAATCTTCCAGACCTCAGAAAATATGTGATGGTGGCACAGTTAAAGGTCGTTTTAAACTGGATAAATATACAGTATGATGACCACTGGAAAAATTTCGAACTAACATGGGGAGACTTATTTAACACCCAGGAGCTCCTCTTTGGGAAGCCCCCCCAAGTGTCGAGTAGAAGAAAACTACCCAAAATTCACCAGGAAACCCCTAAAAGTCTGGCTTAAAATTTGCAATGACTTTTTAACATTCCCAGAAAGAATGATGCTGGGAACATTGAATTACAATGCGGACCTCAATGCAGGTCCTATGGGCCTATATTTGGCACAATGGCAAAGGTATGGGATAAATTATATATTCCAACTAATGGGAATGACCGGACTGCTCCCCTTTGTTTCCCTATAATTGGAATACCACTTGCTCCACAAGTATTTCATTTCCTACCTAAACCTTAAGTCCCACCTCTTCCTGTTCGAGGAGTCACTTGTGGCACTGACCGAATGTCCCCCCAAATCTTGCAGCTATTACAAGCCCACATTAGGGGAACTACCTCTGAACACTTTATCAGTAAAATATATAAGGCATTAAGCGAGAGAAGGGGAGACTCGACTGACTCGGTCAGACTCAGATGGTCAGAGGAACTGCAGGTAGTAATAAACGAGTCAGCCTGGAGTGATTCAGCATTACCAGTCTTTAAAATCTTCTCCTCCCCATACTGGAGGGAATACACATGGAAACTTTGGACCAGTTTTTTTTAGAACCCTTGCCATTTTGGCTAAAATGGGAGAATTGGGGAAGGAAAATGCTGGAGGGGATGCAGGTGCAATACAGCAAACCAGAGCCATGTCCTCTGGTCCTGTCCAAAGATAGTTAAGTTCTGGGCTGAGGTCCTCGAGGAGCTGAGGGCAATACATGAAACTGTTGAACTATTTATACCTACCTATGTCTTGACCTTCATTAAGCCTAAAGGATTACGAATTGCTAAGAAAACATTAAAACAAATCTCTAAACTCATAATAGCAGCCCACAAGACTATTAGCAGATTGTGGTTCACAAATAAAACGCCCACCAAAGAAGCCCATTTAACTTTGTCCAGGGAGATACAGTATATGCCCTCGAACGTCTCTCAGCCAAAATGACAGACAACACGGAGAAATGTGACAGTCAATGGTGAAAATGGGTGGCCTATCAATTAGACCACTGAGCACACTTTATTCCATAAGAACCTTACTGTTATTGAGGAGTACTTTTTTTCTAGAATAATACTGAAGACTCCAGCCTACAGAAACATCCAAAACTAAGTATTACTTGATCATTTAGGGGTAGGGGGGGCCGCACCATGCCATGCTATTAATTCATTTAAATAGCTTGGGGATTTCACTTTAATTGCAGTAATAATTACAAACTGGAAACTGATGAAATAAGTTGTTAAATTACCTTTCTATACCCTACATGTCAATGTCTATGTGCAATAAAATGTAACACTAATGATTTGTATCAATCCATGATGTAACACTGCCTGTAATGTCCTAAACTTCTCAAATAAAAGACAAAATAAAAAAAAAAAGACTTGTGGCAGACAGCTGAGCTGAACATTATTCCACTATACAGTTCTCCAGAGTCAATGTGTTAGTTTTATGGTCATACACCTCATAAACATGTGCCAAAACTGTAAACACAACCAGTATTATATATTTTAATACGATTACTGTTACTAGTCTCAGCTCAGTAGTCTTTCCATCTTTCTCTTAGAAAAGTCAGACAGCGATCTCAATGTGGTAGAGACGGGCAGCAAAATGAGAGGTAAGATACAACACAAGAATCAGTATAGTTTTATTAACATTGCATAATATGAATAAACAGACAATAATCCTTATGCAGACCTGCCTGACTGGTTTACTGTGACAGTCGTCCTGCATACATCAGTATAATGTACCAGAGATGTTAAGCGTTCATTTCACATGACACCACTTTTCAATCAAGACTCCACAGGGGGAGTGACGTCACCAACTACACGCGCATAACAGCAGACAGCTCTGTGCATAGAAAAGATCTCGATCAGATGAGATTTAAAACATTCAAAAACAATAAAAAAAAATATATAAAACACACGTGTTTGTTTGCTAAGGCACAAACTAGTTAACAAGCATTGAAATAAGACGTGACTCACATATAACGCTACTCATTTTATTCATTTCCCCTACGACTCCACCTAAGAGCCTTTGGGTAAAATATTGCTTAAGTAGCTAAGATTAAATGTAGACAAACAGAAGCAAAATTCAAATAGAGCCGGGCACTCACCAACCAAATAACACACACAGGGTTCCAAAAATAATCACATTCCAATTTATTCAACACCCATGTGCACACTTGACACGTTTCGGACAAAGTCCTTTATCAACAAATAGAAGCAAGAAGTGGGGAAGTTAACCTATGTAAATAATATATAGCGAGAGAGATACTGATTGATTTTTTTTTTTGTACTTTTTGTTTATTTTTTCAAATAAACTTACAGTTACATAGTCATATATCAGACTTCACTTCAGTTTAGAGAGATCACCAAATGGTACAAGGAGTAATAGCCTAGGTATAATGATTACCGGTAAGGACGAGAACTTGTGCAGAAGATGACCCTACCTACCTTTGACTACTGCGATGTAGTCTACAGTGCTGCTCCCAAGTCTTCTTCATCCAGGTTGGATCCCCTTTTCAACGCTTTCTGCCACTTTGCACTTGATGCCCCCCCGCACCCATCACTGTGAGCTCTACCATTCACTAGCATTTCCATCCCTGGAAAATTGCCACCTACTGCATTGCGCAAAATCTGTGTCGAAATTCTGGCCCGGCTCCCTCCCGTCCTACCTTGCCACCACTCTATCTTCACCCCCCCACTCCCTCTCATGCCCTCAGATCCTTCGACTCCCGACAATTGTTAATCCCTCGATGGCAAAGCTCAGTAGCCCAAGCCACCTTCTCACACCTCTCCCTAAACTCTGGAACAATCTCCCACACCAAATTCGCCACTCCTCCTCCTCCACGCATTCAACATCCACCACCCTGTCAAACTACTATGTGGCTAATTGCTCCTGTTCATGACACCCCCTCCCCCAAGTTCTCCCCCCCCACTTTAGTACTCCACAGTCTGAAAGCTCCCCCACTTCCCCCTGTGTCCCCCTACCCCCTCCTGCCTGACCAGCAATGCTTAGCTACTGTTATGAAAGCTGGCTTATTTTCAACTGTTGCACTCATTGTACATTGCCCTTACTGCACTTATTTATCTATAGTGTTGTCTCTGTGGCGCAATCAGGTAGTGCACTGGACCCTTAAGCAAAAGGCTGCCAGCTCAAGTCCACCTAAGAATTGTTTGCAATCATCTTCAATATCTTCATCAGTGACATTGCAGATGGACTGGAGGGTAAGGTGTGTCTGTTTGCAGACGACACCAAGATCTGCAACAGAGCAGATGATCCAGATGGGGTGGGCAGAGTGAGAAGAGATCTGGATAAACTAGCAAAATGGTCAGAAGAGTGGCAACTGGGGTTTAACGCAAAAAAGTACAGGATCATGTACATAGGGAAGAGAAACCCTGAAGCCACCTATAAGGGAAGAAAGAGACTCGGGCATCATCATCACCGATTACCTGAAATCATCCAAGCAGATCACTAAAGCAGTAGGTAAGGCTAGGGGGATGTTGGGGTGTATTAGTAGGGGTATCCCAAGTTGGAAGAGGGAGGTAATAATCCCTCTTTACACGTCACTGGTTAGGACTCATCTGGAGTACTGCATGCAGTACTGGAGGCCACACCTTCACAAAGACATTAACCAAATTGAGGCAGTCCAGAGACTGGCAACCAAAATGGTGCAAGGACTGCATCAGAAAACATATGAGGACAGATTAATGGAGTTCAATATGTATACCCTAGAGCAAAGGAGGGAGAGAGGTGATATGATCGAAACATTCAAACACCTTAAGGGCATTAACAAGGTGAAAGAGTCTAACATGTTTCAGTACAAGAAAAATAGCAGGACAAGAGGACACAGCAGCATGAGATTAGAGGGAGGCTGATTAAGGGGTAATGTGAGGAAGTTCTTTTTCACAGAAAGGGTGGTGGATGCATGGAATGGCCTACCTCAGGAAGTGGTGGATATGAATACAGTGCAGGGCTTTAAACAGGCATGGGACAGGCATAAGGGAGCAATACAGATGAGTATGAATAGATGGGCCATTGACAAAGCAAAGGCCAATGGCACATTTATAAGGTAGAAAAAGAAATGGGCAGGCTGGATGGGCCTTGCAGTCCTTATCTGCCATCAGTTTCTATGTTTCTATATTTCCTAAATGCCTCAGTGTGTAACCCCTAGATGGCGCTATCCCAAAGGCTACTACCCCGCCTGCTTGGCTAGTAGCAGGTTAAGGGGACTGGGTACTGAAACAGGTGCCTCCACCCCGAGGGCAGGGTTGTTAGTGGTCAAGGTATCCTGGGTACAGCCCTCTGGGACACTGTAATCCCCCCCCTTTCCTTTCTAGTGGCCGGAACAATACACAGTAATCACTTTGGCAATGACCCTTAGTCACCATGTAAGTACCCACACTGTTTGCACTTACCACCAGGACTGGTTCCACCAGTTTGACCCTGAAGACCCCCTGTAAAACAAGGTTAGGCACAGCAAACAACAACAGTGCTGTGCTTTCAATACAAACTGGAACCACAGTCAGGTTACATGCAAAAAGAGTTGGATCTGATTTATTCAGGGGACTTGAACAAGGGAGGAGCGTAATCAGGTTGATTGGCTTAAAGGCTAAATCAATCAAACAGTCATGCATGCACTTCAGAGTCCCTACACAGTCACACACTCTGGGTACCCAGGTAGGAAAAAGGTGGGCTAGCCAAGAATGTTGCCTGGGGTAGGCCAGCGTCGCAGCTGGTTGGGGCCCTGTGATGGAATAAAGCAACATGCACAACACACACTATTTGTAATCCAGAGCCAGGGGCTCAGTTCGTGAAGGAAAGACAACAAAGCAATCAGATGACAACACTTTAGATTTAGCTGTTGTTGCAGGGAGCTACCCTGATGTTTACTCACGATACCCAAAACTGGACACAGGCAGGATGAAATTGAGACTGCAGGTTGTTGAGCTGGAGTGCCAGGAGAAGCAGGGCCCACACGAATCACCGAGGCGTCGTTCCTGTTCAAGGCGTTGAGCAGGGGGCTGATCCCCAGGCAGGTCTCTCGTCGATGGCTTTCTCTGTGATGTGAGTAATCTGGCAGGGCCAGTATGGCAAGGCCCAGGCCAAGTGGAGATGAATGCGGATTCAGTCCAGTGGGGCTGGACACAGCCTCCAGCAAGCAGAACACAGTTTAGCACACTGTGGAGAATCAAACTGCGCCCACTAGCAGCACACAGCACATTTATATAAGGAAATTCTACTGTACCAGGCAGATTGCTATCCGGTCGCAATTACAGAGTCTGTGCACAAACTAGGAGTTCAGAGGTGGCTGGAAATCCTGACAGGCCGATCGCATTCAGCAAACCTTCGGTCTTCTTCAGGTTTTGAGCCTGGTCACAGTTCAGTGGCTTTAATCTGTCTCACAAATCAGATTCAGTCCGATAAAGTCACAGGTTCCCTCTCAGGGACAGCAAGCAGGCATGCAGGCCAAACTCAAGCCTTTCCACAGTTCTCCCGCGCGAACTACGCAGGACTGCTGCTTGACTATCTCGAGCTGTTCACTCTTTCACTTCTCCCCTTAGACTGACTATAGCTGCAAGCAGCCTGGGACTTTCCTCAGGATCCAAAAGGTTCAGTTGGCTGATCTGTCTGTCAGTCATAACAAGGGCTCCCCCTCTAGATCCATTTGGGCACCAAAGTTCCAAAACTACAATTCCTACAGAATTTTACACCCCTGGGGACAGGCTCCATTTTAGAGTCCCCAAAGGTACTGATTGGCCCATTCTGGCAGTCCAGGACCAAGACGGCGGTGACAAACAAAACTGTCCATGCTGCAAAGAAGGCAGGTTAGACAAACTACATCATTACTATTCTAATAGATAATCAGCAAATAACTACAGCTTCTAACAGAGCTCCCTCTGCGCAAATAGCGATGGCAGAATGGAGCGATCATCTGGCGGCCCAGGCGTGACTCAAGCATAGAAACACTCCACCCCCACCTAGATCAATCATAACTGCAATACAGGCAGCTCTTAAAGAGACAATACATACAGGCACTCTCAGGTAATAACATTTAAACTGCTAAAACACAGGACACCAGCCTGGCAGTGGGCATTTAGGCAAGCCCAAGGAAGACTTTTCGGGAACCCCCATTTGTAGAGGGGTTACAAGTGTATCTGTTGTGTTATACTGGCTCAGTTGTAACCCAATTATGTTTAACCTCGATCTATGTTGTAATTCCATTCGAAATGTAACCTCATTCTATGTTGCAACTCTATGTAAAATGTAATCCATAATTCCTTGTAAACCCTGCTTGTTTGATGTTCTCCAATTGTATCCCTTCCCCCAGGTCGCACCGTCAGACGAGCATCTTGTTGCTCAGTGTGCCTTTCCTGGTGAAATATTTCAATAAATAAATAGTCCATTTTAATAAAAATGTCCCAACATAGGTTCTGCAGGAGAGCTGCACTCCACAAGAGCAACGGTCAGTCCAAGCTCAAGAAAATAAAGTTCAAACATTTAGAACTCAACATCCAGCGTTGATTAGACCTTTCTCCAAACATTGGTAAGCCTCAAATTGTAGCATCCCTCCTAAAAGACTTGGTTTATATAATTATAAACGATTTGTAGCTGAAACAGGTAAAATAAACTCCGAACCTCTTACAGCAGTGAGCTCTACAGTTGCCATATTTATACATTAATTTCCCCCAAATTTCACTACGGGGATAACAGAGTGGGTTTAAATCCTTACAAGGAACAACAATTACACTTTTTGATCATTATAGTCCCCATATTATTAGCAAAAGACTAATTTCAATGCAACTGAGAAAGAAAAAGAACCTCTGAGGATAAAGTTCCCTTCAAGTGTCTGATTCATCTTCTGATTCCAACTCGAGACGTGCCCCGACCCAAGAAGCCTCAAACTCTGCCTGGATTTTCTCCACTCTTTTACTAGCCTCTATCGGATCTGTGAATTGAAATGTATGTCCTCCGTAGAAGATTCTTAAACGAGCAGGCATTACCAGGGAATGCACAACACCCAGCAACCTTAGCTGGGCCCGAATGCTGTCGAACTTCTTAAGGCGCGCCCGGGTAGTGTAGGCCAAATCTGGGAAAATATGCAGTGTCTGCCCCTTGAAGTGCAAATGGTCAGTAGATCTTGCTGCTTTCATGATCAATTCTTTGGTAACCGCGCTGTCTGTAACAAGCAGCACTGTGTGGGATAGGTCCCGTTGAGCACCTGCTGATCTTGGGGGAATTCTGTAGGCCCTCAGAAATCTTTCTCTCAGCATCAGATCCAACTGCAGCGCCATCGGTAGCCACTTCTTTAAAATAGAGAGCAAATCAGGAAACTCAGCTCCTTCCGGGAGACCCACCAGCCGAATATTTGGGGCTCGATTTGCATTCTTGAGTGCCTCAAGTCGGTAGTGAAGCTAGCTATTCTCTTGGACCAGCTTCGCCGCAGTAGTCATTGCTTGGGTTGCATTACTCTCCGCCATAGAAGCTGTGTTGATGGCATTCTCGATTTTAGCATCCTGCTCCCCAAAAAGCTGCAGTAGAGTTTCTACTTTTAAATCGATGGCCATCATAGATCTTTGCAGTGCCTTAGATGGAGGATCCACATCTGTTTCAGAAGACATGGAGCCTGAGGCCTGGCAAGCAGCCAATGGCTGGGATACAGAACTGCCAGGAGCACTTTTCTGCATCTTCCCCATGTTAGTATTTGATATCAATCGATCCAGAATGATGTTATAAGTCCATTGCTGCTATGATTGAAGTCCAAAATGTCTCAAAAATGCCAAAACTCAGCTCTTTTATTTTATTTTTACAGAGCTTTAGAGGAATGCATCTTCTCAGTAGAGTGCTCAGCAGCGCCCCCCTCAACATTAATTGATTTATACAACGTATGTGGTGGAACAGTCCTCCAGAAACTGTAAATTATTTTTGCTGATGAAGTATCCAAAGTGAAAAGAACATGTCTTATTTTCATTTTATTGTATTTATTTACTCACACACTAACATACTAAGAAGCCAGCAGATTAGGCCCTATGGTCTATTGAGTCTGCTTGATGAGCAGTGCCTTCCCAGGGCACCTTTTTTAGTACCCACCCTCCCTACACGGTCCCCCATTCCCCAGTAGGGCTCTGGGATGCACTCTCCCCCTATACCTATCCCAGCCTTTCTTGAATCTCTCCACAGTTGTAGCAGCCACCAACTCTCCGGGCAGCACATTCCAGGGCTCCACCACCCTCTCAGTGAAGTAGTGTCTCCTTGTCTCCCCAGTCAGCCATCCCCATCCAGCTTTATTGAGTGTCCCCTGGTAGCCCCTACCTCCCTCAGCTGAAGCACCCCCTCGAGGCTTACCCTACTCATTCCTTTGAGATATCTGTAGACCTCTATCATATCCCCCCTGTTCCTTCTCTCCTCCAGTGAGCACAGGTTGAGCTCCTACAGTCTCTCCTCCTAGGACCTTTCCCCTAGCCCCAGTATCATCCTGGTCACCCTCCTCTGTACCCTCTCCAGTAGAGCAATGTTCCTCTTTAAGTAGGGACGCCAAAACTGCATGCAGTATTCAAGGTGTGGTCTAACCAAGCAATTGTACAGCAGAAGGAGCACACCTCGACTCCTTGAGGTTATCCCCCTGGCTATGCACACCCAGCATTTTATTTGCTTGGGCCGCAGCCCTTCTACACTGCCCTGAGTTATTCATTTTGGCATCCACCACCACCCCGAGGTCCTTCTTCCCTTAGAAACCTGCAGTGGCTCCCCCCCCCCCAGGTGTATACATGAGTCGGGTTTCTGGCCTCCAGGTGCAGAACCTTACATTTCCCAGCATTAAACTTTAGCTTTCAGGCTCGTAACCACCTCCCCAGAGTCTGCAGGTCCTCCTGGAGAGCCAGCTTCCCCTTCTCACTTTCCACCACCGCCCACAGCTTCGAGTCACTGACAAAGAAGCTCATCCAGCTCCTGATACCGCTTCTGACGTCTGACATATAGGTGTTAAAGAGGAGTGGGCCCAGTACCAACCCCTGTGGGACCCTGCTAATGACTATCCTGGAGGATGAGACCTCCCCCCCACCTTCACCCTCTGTACACGCCTGCTAGCCAGTTTCCTATCCACCTGACCATCTGCCCCCACCCCACCCCATATCCTCCAGCTTCCCCAGTAGCCCGGATGTGCCACCAGTCAAATGCCCTGTGAAGTCCAGAAAGAGGACATCCACTGGCCTGCCCTGATACAGTGCACTCGTCAGCCCCGCATAAAACTCCACCAGGTTGGTCTGACACAATCTGCCCTTAACAAAGCCATGCTGGCGATCATCTAGGTGACCCTGTGCCTTCAGAATCCCCTCCAGCCTCTCCTTCAGGATGACTGCCATCACTTTGCCCACTACCAACATCAGACTAACCAGCCTATAGTTTCCCGGCTCCTCTTGCGAGCCACCCTTGTGTATAGGCATGATATGGGCCATCCTCCAGTCATGAGGCACCCACACCGACTGCAGGACAGAGCTAAAAAGGTCCACCAGGGGTGAGGCCAGGGCATCCGCCAGCTCCTTAAGCAGCCTGGGATGGATCCCGTCTGGGCCTGGTGCTTTATCCCCTCTTCGAGCCTTGAGGGCTTCCCACACCCTCCCACTGGCAATTCAAACATCCATTTCCCCCACTTCATCTGCCTGTCCCCCTTCTCTCTCTCTCTCCCTTGCCATGCCGCCCCACCCCCGTCCTTCTTGGTAAAGACCGAGGCAAAGAAGTCATTTAGTACCTCCGCCTTCTCCCCTGCCTCCTCCACCAACCCACTCCCCATCCTCAGCCTACTAATCTGCCCCTTCCCTTTTCTTCTTTCCCTGATATACCTGAAGAACCCTTCCCCCCCTTCTAATTCCCTATGCCAATCTCAGCTCTGCCCCAGCCAACCTCACCACCCTGGTGACCCTCCTGGCTATTTACAACAGCATTTTAGATCCTGGATGGATACAGCATCACACGGATTCTGTGCCCAATGGCCTTGGCAGGAAGGTTGCTGCGGAACTTGGCACGGACCATGCCACTGTTCCCAAGAGCACGGGTCACCTTGCTCCAGATCACTCTGGTTTTCTTTGGTTTGCCCCCAGGAGTCACGGTATTGTTCTTAGCCTTGTAGACATATGCAAATCTTTTGTCCAAGTAGAACTCCGTTTCGTCACATGTATAAACCCCCTCAATTTTTAAGAGCGTGGTGTGCTCCCGCTGGTTTCGGAGGCCACGCTTGTAGCCAGCAAAGATAGCTTTGCACCACAATCTTCCGTTCATGGTGATTTTAGTTGCCAGTCACAGCAGACACTGTACTGGGATCCAAGATGGAGGAAAAGGAGTCAGCAGTAGCTGGTGATTAATATTCTTATTTTATTGCTTTCATGGGGGTCTTGAGGCTTAAAATAATACTGACAGTAATGGCCTGTCCAGGTGTTGCTGTCAGTATTATTTTAAGCCTCAAGACCCCAATGGAAGCAATAAAATAAGAATATTAATCATCAGCTACTGCTGGAACATTAATAGCAGTGGTGTTTGCAATGTCACTAAATGGGCAGAATAACCATGAAAAATTGCGCCCACTTGACTGGGACCCGCGTTGCACTTCCGCATTTGCCGAAAAGTTTTGGCAGTGATTTAAAATATAGACTTTATTCTAAAAATAATCCGCCTAGCAGTCACGGACTCCCGCCATGACACAGAAAGGTATGTGGGATGGAAGCGGGCTGCAGCATTTTATTTGCAGGTCACCTTTAAAGGGGAACAGTCAGCACGAAGAGCCCCACTCTTGGAATTTTTATAAGCTCTAATCTTCTATTTTCTGGTCCCGCTGTGGGCTAAGTACAGTCCCAAAGTACTGTAATTAGCCCAGGGTGAATAGCAGGACTGGCAAACATCTGATCAGAGCTTATAAAAGCTCTAGCATTCACTGCAGGCTATTGAATCTCCCACTGCTGCAACCCTCCTCTGATGTCAGCTGCAGAGGATTCTGGAACTTGTAGTTACAGAAAGTATCAGCTTGCAAGTCAACAGAATTAGTCTGATTATATATATATATATATATTTATTTTTTTTTTCGCACATAAAGTACAAATTGGGAACGGCCCCACACTTGGGTGTGAGTCTTTTAGTGCTGACTGTTACTCTTTAAAACAGTGATTGTAACACACAAAGCCCAAAAAAGACTGGCTTCCCTTTACCAGAGAGACCTTCTATGCCTCTATATCCCACTAATATCCATGCATTTTTGCGAAGGTGGGCTACCGGTAGTCCTAGGACCTAAACTGAAAACAGCAGGAGATAAAGCATTCTCAGAAACAGACCCTTTTTAGAGGAGGGTACTACCAGATTACCTGTGCACAACCCCCATATGAGAAATCTTTCTAAATGGGGATTATGGGATTTGTAGTTACAGAAAATGTCAGCTTGCAAGTCAACAGAATTCGTCTGATATAATCTACTGTTCTGCAGTAAACAATAAATAAAAAAATGTTTTTGCAAACAACGTGTAAACTGGGACCAGACCCCACACTTGGGTGTAAGGCTCTTAGTGCTAGCTGTTCCCCTTTAAGGCACTCCTGGGGTTTTGATACCTTCAAGAATAAAATGAAGAAGAAATCCCCAATCATAATAAATCATACAAGGGAGACAGAAAAGAAAAAGGACACAATCATAGTATTCACTCAATTCAAACTACAAGCTTTTTCAGTATATCACCCATCCCACACTTTTCTATTTTTTAAAACTTCTTTATTTCATCCGGTGTTGGTAAAAACCATTCAATATATTTTTCATGTATTACAGAAGGACAGGAACATACAGTATTGAATGGACGTAGAAAAGGAGGGTCCAAATGGAACTGCAATGAATGCTGTTAAGTTGTTAGACAGTCTCTTTGCTCTTCCCATTAAGTTTCTTCCTATGAAATGTAACTGCATGTGTACAAAGTCCTGTGTCCTGTGTGTAAATTCTTGACTTCTGTTTCATTTGCTGGCTTACTAAAAGGAAAGGAACGTTCATCCCAGCACCACCACAAACTGTAGCTCAATAAAGAGAATGAACAAACAGCAAAACAGTTTCTAACATATAACAAAGTTGACACTGTAGCTGTCTCAGGTCCCAACACTGTAGCCATGCAGACCACAGTTCTACCTTCCAGAGTCTCAGTCAGATGTGTGAATGGTAACCACACCCCCATATATCTGTCCATCTGGAGGCGGAGATCTGCTGTGAGGTTTTCATAACTGTGTATTATTTTTGTGATACAGATCCAGTTTATTTATTTGCTATTGATTGACCGATTGATTGATTTGTTTGAAAAATATCACCAGGGAAGACATACTGAGCTGCGATGCATCCAAGGGGTATGGAATGTGAAAAATCATAATCAGTTTATGATACTGATCCAGTCCTCCAGTGTGGGGCAAGAAGGGTGTTAACCAACACTATACAATGTCAAGGAATATCCTGGTCTCTGATTGGTCAGTGTGTCCCTGGCACAGTAAGGTTATCCCAGCACAACCTCACTGTATAGATTTGGATGCCTTGGATGATGATGATTGGGATGATTAGTTGCTTGCCGTACACTTAAGAAACAGAGATATACTGTCACACTAAAAATCTACTAAAAACATTTGTTTTATTTTTATTTTTTTTATTTTGTATAACAACGAGCCATTGTATAATAGCAATAATGCACTCCTGGGTGTGGGTTGTGCTGGGATAACCTCACTTCTGAGACATTGGACGCACTCGGCCGGACCAACCACCCAGGCATGAGGTTATCCCAGCACAACCCACACCCTGTCGTGTATTATAGCTTAATTTTGCTATGGCTTTGCCTGCCGCTGTAAGGAGGATTCCAATAAAAGATCCAGTGTGTGTGTGTGTGTGTGTGGGGCAAAATCATATGCACAAAGTAAGGTGTCTCTATCTAAGCCTACAATTATTTATATTTTGGACTCATTTCCTCCCAAAATGGCTTGACCAGGGGGCAGTCTTGAACACATGGTGATGTCTGCCCGTGGAACCGTATCCTATCAAAGACATCTGTAAATAAGCTTCTGAATATTTATCTAGGATTCACAGTACTCCATGAATGTATGTACATGACTAGCATGTCTGAAAATAATATCTGCAATTGTTTGTTTTTCATCTGAAAAGGGACTTGATTGTCTCAATGGGCTCACCCAGTCATCAAATTTTAAATGAATAAATCCTCTGTTGCATTTATCATTGCCCCTTGTCGTGAAGTGCATCATCTGAGACTTAGAGGGTGTTAAAAAGAACCTACTGCAATTTTCCATTGGAATTCCTTATAACAGTTGGAACCAGAGGTACGGAATACCCCTTCCCAATTCCGCGTCACTCCTCGTCTGTCAGTTGGACGTCTGCCCCTGCCTCTCCCTCCCATGGTATTTGATATTGAAAAGGTGCTGTAAGTGGCTGAGTGCTCTAGCCATGTACACAATGTTAGATGTATTTTTTTGGTGAACAAATCCATGCCTGCGTTTTCAAGGAGGGTTACCAGCAGCGGTTTTGCCCGAATTTTCTGTATGCTGGTGCCTATTTTAATAAGACATTATCTGCAGGTACAGAAAAGACATCTGTGCCAAGGAGTATGAACTCTGCCTGCATTTACACAAATGACTTGGGTGTTCCTTGATGTAGAAACTGGGACACTAGTTAATCCTGAAATTTTCCATCTTTGAAAGGCAGGTTCCAGTCTAGGCAGTGTGAAACTGTTGCACTCATCTGTTTGGGTGTGGCATGTGATACAGCTCTGTATTTTAAGGTCTCGCCCCTACTGGTTCCAGACTGACCAGAGTTGCTTCACCCACCGATTAGTAATGGAAGGAAGGTGGGTCAAAATTTAATGAGAGTCAAAAAGGTCTAAAGGTTGGGGTACTCCACTGCTATTCTTTCCGGAATGAGCCAAACGTGATCTGGGTTATTCTGTTTGCATATAACCCATGGCAGCAGCTGTGCCATGTGGTAATATCATTTTAAGTTAGGGACGCATGCTTCCTCATCCTTACTAGGCATCTGGATGTCATTACAGTTTATTCTTGCGCCCCTCCACCCAATGAGGTGATGCATAGCCTTCTGAACCTTTAACCAGTCTGCGCTTGGTATTTTTAGTGGTAGACTGACAGTCTGAAAAAGAAGTAAGAATGCAGGAAGGGCATTCATCCGAAGAGATTCCACCTTCCCCAGGAGTGACAGGGGAAGAAGTTTCCATCTTTTTTATGTCTGAAAGCTCCTCTTGTGTTAATTTTTCATAGTTCATCTGGTATAGGCACGGTAAAAAAGGAGTAAAAAAGTCAGGATTTGTGAGCTGGCCTGGTGGCGCAGAGGGTTGAGGTGCTGGACGCCACACCTTGCGCCATGCCAGAGACCGCGCCATGCCGGAGACCCGGGTTCGGGAACGGACTCGGGACACCGGGGGTCGGCTGGGGAGGAAAAGGATTGAGTGTCCAGAGGACTGCTCTCCTCTCCCGGGGTGGGTAGTGGGCTGTGCATCGCTCACCAGTGGACCCTGCTGGAAATCGGGGGCACTGCAGTTAGCGATGCCATATTTAGGGGTGCAGCGGCAGCAGGTGTCAGCACACTCAGTGCGCAGACGCCACTGCACATCTGCGCTCCAGAGGCAATGTACATGCCAGGAAAAACCCCGCGCCTCGAACAGGTAATGGTGCCCATCAGTGCCCGACCATCACATACCCAATGCTGGGCTTCTACCCACTGGCTCTCCCGCTCCCCCTGCTCTGCCTGTGTTCCAGTAATGAGGGACCAGTCAACGGACCAGGTAAGTGGGGGAGTGTCTGTTCCTGATTTCCCAGTGGGGAAAGGGTTTCAGGCGGGTGGTAGCGGTGAGTGTGGGTCGCCAGAGAGAGTTCTGAGGGGGCAGTGATCAAAAAAGGTTGACAAAAAAAAAAAAATTAGGATTTGTATACCTAAATATCTAATTTTTGACATTTTTAAGGATAACTGCCAGTGTACAACTGATAAGGAAAACCTGTTTTGCTAACGTTAATTTTAAATCCCGAGGCCTCGCTATAGTCTTACAAAAGGTGTTCTAAGGTGGGGAAAGTCTTTTCCGGGTTTCTAAAATATAGCATGGTATCATCAGCATATAGTAATATTCGGTGTTCTCCAGCCCACCCCCCCACACACACTTTAACCCCTTCTAGGTCTTTGTGTGCCAGTATCATGCCTGCTAACGGTTCAATGCTTAAAGCAAATAGTAATGGAGAGAGGGGGGCAGCCTTGCTGGGTGGCCCTTTGAATATGTTATCTGAAACTGTCCCGTTTACTTTAACCCTGGCAGCTGGGTCCCTGTAAATTTCCTGTAGCCAATAAAGAAACTGTTCCCCAAACCTGAATTTCTTTTGGGTGGAAAAGAGAAATTCCCAGCTCAACCTATCAGACGCCTTTTTGGCATTGACTGTGATGATGCTTTGTTGTTGTCGGACTGTATCACCCTCATGAAGAATGTTACGGTAGTGGCAAATGTTGTCAGACATATATCTCCCTGGCACAAACCCTGACTGGTTAAGGTGCACTAGTATTGGAAAATGTTATTTGCCCTTGTGGCTAAAGGTTTTGTGAGTATTCTGGAGTTCACTTTTAGTAGGAAAACAGAACAGCAAGAGTCACATTGATCCTCCTGCTTTCCTGGTTTTGGTATAACCATTATAAAGGCAGTGTGCCATGAGTCTGGGAGGCAGGGGTCCAGATAAGTTTTTTGGACTGGGAAGTATTCACTGCTAGCTTCCTTCACCTGGTAGTATTTTTCCCCAAATGGCAGTAATACCATGTGTCAACCTGCCTCACACACCCAAACCTCTAAACAAAGTCTCAGTGCCACTGGGCACCTGCAGCCACTGACAGTCTCTATCTGATACTTCTGTGGAGTCTTGCTGTGACCTTATTTTTAAAATATTGCCATGCTGCAACACCCCTTCAGACGAGCCAGTAAGCAACTCCTGAAATGGTCTTCTACACTGTACGCAACTGATACTGATACTCGTTTTCCATCTCCACTCCTGCTGTTACCACTCTGTTGGTCTATGGTGTCGTTGCTGTTGCATTACACGGTACTGTTAATTTTTGCATGTATACTAAATACTTGAAATGTACTGGGTGGGAAACAAATAAAATCAGAAAGTGGGGGTAACTCAAACAAAAATAGTAGTAAAAATACTCCTTTACTCCCCTTATCTGTTCCCCTGCTGGGAGGTCCCCGGGTGCTTCCCCTGAGTTAAACAGATTGGTTAAAATTGGGGCTAACTGCTGCTGAAATGTTTTAAAGAAGTCAGTATTAAAACCACTGGGACCTGGTGATTTCCCCAATTTCATATCTTTAAGCACACTGTTAATCCCTTTCACCTCAGTTGTCAGTACCTCTTCTTCAGTCAGACCTGTTAAATCTACTCTTTCGAAAAATTCTGCTTCCTTGTGGCTACTTGAGGGGGGTGGGATCTGCCGGAGAGTACAGGCCCTGGTAGTAGTCTTTTGAATAAGTCACAACTTCCTTTTGGGTGTAACCTATTGTTCCTGACCCCCTGGGCGCTTTCACTTTTTTCATGTAGTGGTCTGCTTACGCTTTGCCAGGAAGCATCCTGCGCGGATGCCATGTTCAAAGTATTTTGGATTGAGGCAGCACAGGTTCCCTTCTGTTTTCTGAGCTACTAAAAGACTCACTGAACATGGTAACAGCAGACTGCACAAAGCTAGTAACTAAATCTAAAAGGAAGAGAAACCCTCTCTGGTTTACTAGAGAGAGATTGCACTAAAGATCAGAGAAAAGAAACAAGCCTTTAGGCAGTTCAAGGAGTCACAGAGGGAAGGGGATAGGGAGCGCTACAAGGAGAAGCTCAAGGAGGCTGGAAAAGCTATCAGGTTAGCAAAAGCCCAAATGGAGAAAAAACAGTGCTGGGAATAAAGAAAGGGGATAAAACCTTTTTTAGATACACGAGTGAAAAAAGGAAGAGCAAAGGGGGGGATAGTGAGAATGTCAACAAGCAATGGTCAGATAGTAGAAAAAGACGAAGACAAAGCTGTAGCACTCAATGCATTCTTTTGCTCAGTCTTCACAAATAAGTACAACAGTAGCAGTCCGGCACTAAACAGAACAGAGCACCCTGCACGGGAGGCAGACACAAGTCCTTTCACAAGGGAAAGGGTGCTGAAAGAACTAGAAAAATTGAGGACAGACAAAGCCATGGGACCAGACGGTATTCACCCAAAAATACTGAAACAGCTTTGAGAAGAAATTGCTGCACCATTAGCTGAGCTATACAATGAATCTCTGGAAAGTGGCAAGGTGCCACTTGACTGGAAGAGGGCTACTGTGGTAGCCTTGCACAAAAGTGGCAGCAGGAACGAGGCAGGAAATTACTGCCTGGTCAGCTTGACCTCGGTGGTGGGTAAAATCATGGAGACATTCCTTAATGAAAGGATAGCAGACTTCCTAAAAGAGGCAGGAAAACTCGACCCCAAACAACATGGATTTACCGCGGGTAGATCATGTCAGACTAACCTGATCAAATTCTTCATATGGGTGACAAAAGCAGTGGACCGAGGGGGTAGTGGATGTGGTATGCCTGGACCTCAGCAAGGCCTTTGACACCGTCCCACACAGGAGGCTGATCAATAAAATTGAACACACAGGTGTCGGTCATAAGATAGTAAGGTGGGTAGTGCATTGGCTGCAGGATAGAACTCAGAAAGTCACAGTAAATGGTGCCATTGTCCAAAGAGGGTTTTGTGACCAGCGGAGTCCCTCAAGGATAGGTGCTGGGTCCAGTCCTCTTCAACATATTCATCAGTGACATTGCTGACGGTCTTGAGGGTAAAGTCTGCCTGTTTGCAGATGATACAAAACTATGTAACATGGTGGACAATCAGGAGGGAGGCTCCAGTATGAAGCAGGATCTCAAGAAACTTGAACAGTGGTCCAACGATTAGCAACTTAGATTTATTGCTAAAAAATGCAAAGTGATGCACTTGGGAAAACAGAACCCAAGAATGCAACACTTCCTGGATGGGCATAGATTTGAAAAGACCGGGACTGAACGGGACTTAGGCATAATCATATCAGATGACATTAAAGCAGGGAATCAATGTGAAAAAGTGGCATGAAAAGCAAGCAATATCCTCGGATGCATAGGCAGGGGAATAACTAGCAGGAAATAAGAAGTGATCATTCCACTATATAGGTCCTTGGTGAGGCCACATCTGGAGTACTGCGTCCAGTTCTGGAGGTTCCACCTGAAGAAGGACATAGAGCACTTGGAATCAATTCAGAGAAGGGCCACAAAGATGGAGCAGAGCCTCCATCACAAGCCATATGAGTCTAGACTCCAAGACCTAAACTTGTACTCCCTAGAACAGAGAAGGGACAGAGGGGATATGATAGAAACGTTCAAATTCACCAAGGATATAAACACTGTTCCGGTAGACAAACTGTTCCATGCAAACGGAGAGGTGTGCACAGGAAGGCACAACCTACGTCTGAGAGGGGAAACCTCAGAGGCAATATCAGGAAGTACTTTCTATGGAGAGGGTAAGAGACACATGGAACAGCCTGCACCCAGAGGTGGTTGCAGCAAAGTGGGTGAATGCATTTAAACATGCATGGGACCAGCACTACGGTATAAACAAAAACAACAAAATATAGGAGAGGGGGTTAGGTTCATGGCAGACTAGATGGGCCACTTGGTCCCTATCTGCCATCAGATTCTTATGTTCTTGTGTTCTAAAGTTTGTGATCTAGCCTGACTGACCTCAGCTGTTCCATTAGTTCAGGGTTCGAGCAGTGTTTGTGCTGCCCCTCTAATTCTTTAAGTTTGGTTTCTAATTTCACACATTTTTCCTACTGTTGTTTTTTTAACCTGAGATGCAAAAGAAATTATGACCCCTTGTAGTTTAGCCTATAAGACATCCCATTTCCACTTTTCTGACACCTCTGCCCCTCTATGATTAGTTATATAATTAGTGATAGCCTCCTTCACATTGCATTTAAAATCTTCTCTCATTGGGGTCTATTCACAAAAATGCGTGCAAGAGGCGCATATGGGGGGGCGCACCTATGCACCCGAGGGATTTCTGTGCAGGGACCGCATTCACAAACACTGGCCCCAACCTGGCTCCTTTTTGTGGTCTCGGCCCCTCAGGCGCAAAGGTCTGCGGGGAGGGCAACCGGGTGCAGAGTGGTGGACCCTGGAAGGCAGCCAATCACCTGCCCAGGCAGGGACCCTTGCACGCTACAGGCACCATGCTGCCAACCAGTGCGCAGTGCGCCGACCATGCCGTAGAGGAGGTCTACCCATCCACCTGACCCCGGCCTCCTGCACTGCCCCAGCAGCAGAGGTAGCACTGTTGGGGAGACCGATGCCCCCCACTGAGTCCGCTGCATCTGGAGGCAGCCTCCCCAGGAGGCGCGTAACCAGCCCCGGTGGTTTACGGCTGCCTCCCAGACGTGGGGCCAGCAGCCCCCACGAACAGCACTCCATGGTTGCCATGCTGTGAGTACTGGCTGCCCCCCCCTCCCCGGCTCGCCCATGTGGAGCACCACGATCGGCCAGGGGATCGGGTGCATGGGGGGATGCATCGACTTCGGGACGGAGGGGGCACAGTGAGCGCAGGCAACTGCACGGCAGGTTATGTGGTGCATAGCCACAGATTTCATTCATGAATAGGCCCCCTTAAGTGGGAACCATTCAGCTGGCCCAGTGGCGCTGAGGGTTGAGGCGCTGGACATCACACCTCACGCCATGCCGGCGACACAGGTTCATGAACAAATTTGGGCCGCTGGTGGTTGGCAGGAGAGGGAAAAGATCGAGCGTCCCATGACAGCTCTCCTCTCCCTGGGGCAGGTGAGTATGTTGTCCCGCTCCATGGCTGCCTCCTGGTGGAGGATAGGGGCAGTGCCAGACAACGGGAGATGCAAGAATGTGGCATCAGGATGCATGCGCACCTCCATGCACGCATGTTCAGGTCCGCGGAGTAAGGGACACAAAAAAAGAGGAAACAACCACTGCCGGCTTAATGAAGCCCTACAGTACTCGGCGCCCGCGGCCTCATGGTGCTCTCAGCCCACTCCAAATGTCGTTTCGGGTGTGGCCCCCCTCCTTCTGCCCGCCACGGGGAGGGTAATCCATGGGGACACAGGGCCGGGCGCTGGGGTGGTATAGTGGCCAGGGACTGACAGGATGATGAAAGATGCCGTCAGGTCGTAGGAGGATAAACACTTTTATACACAAAAATAAAAAAGAGGGAAATATTCATTCTCCAAAAAGTAGTTTTAGTCCAGTCCCCAAGTTTATTTCTACTGTAAGGGCTGCATGATCTAAGTTAATTCTAGGTTGTATGGAACAATTAGCATATTTATATAAGTCAACTGAATTGCCAAGAAATAAGTCTACCCTGGAGTATGATTTATATAACTTCCGATAGAAAGCAAAATCTTTCCTGCTTGGGTTTACCTGCCTCCAAATGTCTGTAAAGCCCTGCATCAGCCATCTCTGCTTGGATTGCTTTTCCCATCAATTTGCTGGTGGGTCTACTGCCTGGTGACCTGTCAGTTTGTAGGCTGAGAACGGGTAGGGCTGCTATTTTGTGAAAGACTCTCCCATAAAAGGCCAGGGTGTCTGCACTGGAGGCATACTGTATTTATTTATTTATGTCCTTTTTTGCTTACCAGGTAGGTGACTAGACAAAACATTTGCCTATTTTCAGGCACGACACGGGAGACTACAACACGAGGGAGTTTTATTTATGCATGTATTGTTATCGGAACTGCAACCCTTTGAGTCAGCAGACTCATTTACAAAGACTCCTCATCAAGGTACAGAGACAGGTACAGTTGATCAAGTGCAGCTTTTGTCCAAAGATTTCCCCAGAAATAATTACCTAATTTGTCATTTTCCGAGGCCTTGGTGTTGTGAATATCTAGTGGGGTATTTCTCTGAAGGCATAAGGCTGTCCCTACTCTTCTCCCTGAGAAGTGTGAGGAAGCCACCACCTTTCCCAGCCACAACTTGTCCAACTTCTGATGTTTTACCGCGGAGAGCCTAGTCTACCACAGAAACCCAATGTCGCTGTGGAGGCCATTAAGCTGTGACAAGATTTTGGACCTTTTTACTACCTGAATTACTACCCTGAACATTCAGGATACCAGCTTCAGAGTACCCATACCACCACCATTTGACATAATTGTGTGGAACTACCCCCAACCTCCACAAGGCACCCTGATACTTCCGTGGGGTTGATATGGAAATCTTGAGATAATACAGCATTAGATGTGGAAACCTAACAGTAATGACAACATTAAAACTTAGAGAACTTGTAGCAGTTTACACAACAGGTGCCAGCTTGACCAGCAATAAAAGTGGAGTACTTCCAAGGATTGCCCCTCTATCAGATAAGGGTGGAGAGTGCAAGTTGTGGTTTTACTTTACTTGCAGTGGTCAGAATGCCTGACCTGTCTAGGTTGGGTCAGACAGAGTGATGAGTCAGAGGCTAAAAGTTCAGGTGCCTGTGGAGCTGCAGTATGCCAGCTATGTGCCCCAGGCTGCGGGTATTCCAATTCGTTGCCTCTTTATCTTACTGTTTGTGTCCCTGGATCAGGAGACAGCTCGATCTAATGTTCTACATTTGCAACCAATTACTAAAACTCAACCCGCATTCAGGACTAAATTAAATTAGGCCATCACTCCCCCCAAGGTGGATCAAAGTGTCAGTATCCAGCAGTACCCTGGTTAAAATCACTGCTCGGGTCAGTAGGGGTATCTGGGATTTCCCAGGGGCATTTAATACCAGTCCCAATGCATGCGTCAGTTTCCCACGTCTAGCACATCAAAATTGCACTCCCCCAAGCCGGCCACCCTCCACACTTCAGCATGGTGTGCTCCAGGCTGCCACGGCCCATGTCATGGCAAGAAATATCACATTCAAGCCATGGGAAATTTGTCCTGGTGGTGCTCAGTGCTAGTTTAGACATCCCTTTCCTATCAGGTGAGGTATCCTATGCAACTCGTAGGAGGCGGCTAGAGGGCTGACTCAACTTGAACCTCCCGGTAGGGGGGTGCAACTCCCCCCTCAGGCTTGTAATCTTACGACAGAAGGAGTAAACAGAGCCCACCATGTGCACCACTGTCTAGCAGACTTGGTGCACCAGACATACGAGTGCGCAGAGCCAAACCAATCACCAAAAGGCCTGAAGAGAGAAAGGGACAACTCCCCCAAACAGAAGAGAAAGCCCCCCACTGCACCAGTAGTCTGATCCAGCCAGCTACGGGATACGTGTGCCCTGCATCATGTTAAAGAGCAACAGAAACACTGTTATATTATATACTGCACTCCGTTATCACACCTAGGATGTAAATTTCCCTCCCTCCCTCCCTTAATCACATCCCTCGTGCTATCAAGGAGTGCAGCACTTCGAGGACCAAGGTGAGAGGCAGTGGCCAGCCAGCATCCGAAATCCATTCCCCTGCCACCCTGCCAACAAACAACCATGTACTATAACTGTAAATTACTTGGAGAAAAGGCTCAGAAAAAAATGAGAAAAAGTACTGGCTTTAACATTTTAATATAATATGAATAAACACTAGTCTTGGCAGTGAACAGGAAAGTGCGGACGGTAGACAACACGATGTGAGAAGGAGTCACTGTTCAATGAACAGGTTGCCATATC
The DNA here is from genome assembly GCA_016271365.2 of Neoceratodus forsteri. Classification (NCBI taxonomy): domain Eukaryota; kingdom Metazoa; phylum Chordata; order Ceratodontiformes; family Ceratodontidae; genus Neoceratodus; species Neoceratodus forsteri. The sequence continues at coordinate 121,937,432 of JADMNL010000030.1, read as the reverse complement.
ATTTTAACCACAAAAAAGCAGCAAGTTGAAATCGGAAACCACTGCAGTGGCACCGTTAACCTCACCCATCCCCTGCTGGGTAGCAGAAATGCAGTATCTGAGGGCAAGGCAGGCAAGTAAAGACTGCTCAACTTCAGGAACTTACCAGCCGGTTCTCAAGTAGCTGTTTGAGGTGCCCGTTTGTCTGATGTTTTTCTCTGTGATCGTGGCACTGACTGCCTTGTGCTCTCCCTTTAGCAATCCCTGGATATCCACGTGGCGGTGCAGTGGAAAAGTGTTGGCTGATAGATTCTCTTAGAGTCACTCGTCTGGGTCGTCCCGCTCTCTGCTATGCTGTGTTGGACAGAGTGTGCTCCAGGCTCTCCATTTCTAGTTCAGGGCCAGCCAGGTCAAGCTTTTGCAATGTGGGAGTTGCTTCTTGTAGGTATTCATAGGATTTTGCCCCGTGTCCCAAAAATATGCTGTTTTGCTGGATAATTCAGCTGAATCCGTATTCGTCTTTGGTTTTCTTTATGATGTCTCATACTGCTCTTCTTTAATTTAATAAATCTAAGACATTGTGATAGTAGTATATATGTTGCCTGTCAAGTAGAACAGCTTTTTGCTTCCAAGCAGTTTGCTAATCAGTTAACTCTTCAGATATTCAAGCACCCTGACCACAACAGAGCGGGGCTGGGCTTTTTGGTCAGCTGGCTTTTAAATTAAGGAACAGTATGTCCATTCTACTGCAAGGAGGACACCGTTTGGGATTTTTAGCACAGACCAGGGGAGATGTACTACAATGTCTTCCACTGATGCAAAGGTTTTCTACACATCCTCTGCGATACCGTGAATTGTAAGTCATTCTGGCATGCCCTTTGTTTGTTTGTTTTTTGTTTTGCTTTGGTCATCTATTTTAGCCAAGGTCTCTTTCACACTGGAGAAAATATAAAATTGCCTGCTCATGAGTGCCCTCTCGACTTTTGACTCTGTGGAGGCTGTGCGAGGTTCTATCTTTTACAGGTCCGGTCGTAGATCAGCTACAGAGGATTTGATCAGACAGATGGCTTTAAAGATCCCATTGAGATTAGAGAGGACCACATCCTGATCTGGGGTGCTGTACACCCCTCCATTTCCTCCATGCTAGGTGTCGGGCAGGAAGGCTTACTCCCTGTCAATGAGGCCGTACCGCTATTCCCATCCATCAGCGCCTTTAATTTCACCAACTGGATAAGTGCTTTCCTGCATCGTCCTATTGCCATCTCTAAAATGCTTGGTCATAGCTTTTAAGGAGGTTTAGGGGGTATTTCATTAGTTCTAATGCCCGTGACTCGAGGAGCTCCAAGTTCAGGCAGCCATTTGTCCCGTGACATCACCAGAAGTTGCCATTCCACATTTTTCCAAGGGTGAAATACCTTTGCTTTACTTAAAGACTGGTGTACTTGCTAGTAAATCGACTGTAAACAGGCTGTGACTGTCTTAACCAATTCATCTCATTTGATTAATTTTTGTTGTAGAACAAGTTAACATCTACGGTAGTTTGCCAGATTTGAAACTTAAGTGCAGTGAATATTAGCCTGAGAGTACTAGCATCATACCTGTTCAACTTTACTGGAAAAAGAATAAACATTAATGATTCTTAGGAAAGGTAGGAAAACAACACATCTTCTCATTCCTTTTATTAACATGTCCCAAAAATCTACTACATAGGGGCATCGAAAAAACGAATATTCTAAGATTAGGGGATTTTCCTCAGGATCTGGGCCAACATCCCAACCCACCTCTCAGGACACACCTGGGGAATGAGCTGTCACAGCTCAGCATGCCTTTTCTAGTCAAATCTCGCTCTCTCTCTCCCACTGGTGTACCTTGTCTAAATAGGATTTGTTACCAAAGATCATGGAAACAATTTATATTTAGTAATAATTTTAGGCCTGATAACCAGTTCAGCCACATTGTAAATGCCAAGGACAGTGTTTAAGGTCTTACATGGATTTTGAAATGACATACTACTCAGCTGTATCATCAGCACAGCCCTAAAAAGGTCAGTTTGCTGTCAACGGAAGTTCTTTAATAAGGCTCATAAAAGAAAAAACTGGGCCAAGAAAGCAGCCTCGGGGAACCTACACATGAAATAGGACAGAGGTCAGAATACATTCAAATGTGATCTACCTGTGACAGAAAGAGTAAACCACATCAGTGACTCTGTGCAGCAGTCAACTCTTTCTAACATTTTGGAGTGCATCTTCATGGCTGAACACATCACATGCCTTTGGTAAATTAACAAACCAGAGCCCTGGTACAGTCTTCCTCTATGTCCCCAAGTAAATTTAACAAAATTCTCACTGCATACACTGAAAACTGACAGACATGCGAGTCCTAAATTATAAAGTCCCATAAGCTTTTTTTTTTAAATGAAATTATCTGCTGGAGGTGCTGGCACTCACTAAGCAGGGGTCAAAACTGGCACTGGCCCACTAACCAAATGCTGGTGAATTTTGTATCAGGCTAGTAAGATTTTCCTTTAACTAGACCTACAGGCTTGTACCAGAGAAGGTGGCATTTCAATAAGTGCACCAGCTGGGCCAGCGGAAAGGTTTGTGGGATAGTGGATTCTCCCAGTCACTAGCCCTGCTGGCTAGTGGCTGCAAAACTTAATTTTGACCCCTGCTAAGGGGAGACAAGTTTCCATGTTAAGAGAAGTACTACATGTAGCGTGGTACTGTGGTGATGTGGTGACTGAAGGGCTTGAGGTTCATCTTGTTTGCCCCTCCTACCACAGGGCGGGGACCATACCAAATCCGAGTATGGACACCTATGGGACAGGGCATGATCAGTCTGCACACAAAACGTTAATCTCATAAGAGTCAAAATTTCCATTTAGTTACTTGCTCTGTTCTGACCGAATGCAAATCTAAATGGACCAGTCTTTTTTTTTTTAATTTATCTGTCTAAGCCAGCCTATCAGTGTGAAAGTTGCACTGCTACACACAACGCTGTTGATCCGCGTTCAGGAAGACGCCCGAGCTGTCTCAGGGTCAGTGGGAATGGGGGTGGGGTGGAATTGGGCATCTCAGAGGACACTCTCTTCCTCCAATGAGAGACAGTAATTAGCACCACTGCTCTACTACCACCTGGGTGAAGGCAGCCAATGCAGGAGCATTGGCTAGTCAGGACAGACGATCAAGGCCTGCTTACACCGTATGATCTGCACCACTGCAAGAGATGCAAATGAACTGCATCAATGCAGGTCAAACAGTGTAAACTAAGGATGGGGAGCGCTGCAGACGGCTGTGATGTGGCACAGAGCAAGTGGTGCTTTAGTGGGTTTGGGTACCGATGCAAGCTATTTTTGCTGGCATATAAACATGCCGCTCCACCTGCATTGGTGCACCCCACAACACACCATGATATGCTGTGCTGACCCTTTTCCTACTAACCCTATTCCATTCCCGTTAAGTTTTTTCCTCTCACTCCAACCCGGTTCCCTTACACTCGAACCTTCTGCTGCCATCCCACCTTCCAACCCCCTGGTTCATCATATCCCTGTTCCGCAACACTTCTCCGTGTGAAGGGAAGTGCTGCTGAAATGCTGGAAGAGAGAGAGAGAGAAAGAATGGTGCGGAGAGTGACACAAACCACTGCCATGTAAACACACAGTGGTGGCGGTGCAGACAGAGGAGCGGGTGAGCACTGCAGACTGCAACACACTGCTCCTCTTTATGTAAATGTGCCATTAGATGCACCCCATGTAGTAGAGGGTGTTGGTGTCCACATGCACAGAACATTGCCTCTTGTCCTGAGGGAAGGGAGGAACAAATACATAAAGCCCCAGTGTGCTGCAGAATAAAGCTCAGGCCTTGCCTCGCTGACTGCCCACCACTGCAACAAGACTTCCTGAAGGAATGCTGACCAGAGGGCCCAGTCTGTAGCCAGCAAGTTGTGGGGCCATGATTAAGTAGCAGAGATGGTGAGTTTGAGCTGGGTGGTTGCCTGCAGGAGCAGATGGGGCCACCCTGGTGACTGAAAGATAAAGAAATGATTAATAATATAAAATGTAACTGCCTTACAGCACTAGTTTCTAAATTTCTGTGTACACGTTACACAACACTGCTCATCTAAATTAATTCACTTCATATCCTCAGAGGAAAGAACAAAAAGAGAAAGAAAACGACCCAGAGGAAGACAGAAGGAAAGGAAGATTCCGAGTGAGAGAGTTAATAAGTGAAAGCGACGGGGAGAAAGAGTGTGGGGATTGTTACTACTGGCTATATCTGTTGGCTGTGGATCTTTCACAATTACGGTCGATCATGCCTGTTGGTTATGGATCCCTTCCAGTTAATACATAGATACACAGACAGTGTCGGCAGATAAGGGTCTACAGCCCACCCAGTCTGCCCATTTGAGCTTGTAAGTTTACTTTATGTTTTCCTAGAAGTCTGCTGTCCCTTAGCCCTGACCTCCAGAATTCCTTTATGTCTACTCCATGCATTCTTAAATCCCATGATTGTTTCAGCCCCCACCACTTCCTCTGGCATGGTGTTCCATTTGTCCACCACCTGTTCTGTGAAGAAATTCTTCCTCATGTTTCCTCTGAATCGTCCTCCCTCCACTTCATCCCATGCCCTCTAGTCTTGGAACACCTTTTTCGCTTAAAAATAGTGTATTCCTACACTGTGTTCCTCCCTGTAAGATACTTGTATGTCGCTATCATATCCCCTCTCTTCCTGCTCTCCTCCAAGGAGTACATATTCAATTCCTTCAACCTGTCCTCATAGGACTTGTGATGCAATCCATGCACCATCTTTGTTGCCCTCCTTTGAACCTTCTCTACCCTGTCTATGTCCTTACGTAAGTCAGGTCTCCAGAACTGTACACTGTACTCCAGATGGGGCCTCGCTAGTGTCTTGTATAGTGGAATTATGACCTCCCTTTTCCTGCTGGTGATGCCCCTGACTATGCATCCCAGTATCCTATTTGCTTTACCTGTTGCCTTGTCACACTGTTTCCCTACCTTGAGGTCATCAGAGATGATAACCCCAAGATCCCTTTCCTGCTTGGTGCATGCTATATCTTCACCCACCCAACTGATATATTGTGCCAGAGTTTTTGTGCCCCATATGCATTATCTTGCACTTCTTTGCATTGATTTCAACTGCCAAACCCTGACCATTCTTCAAGTTTCTGCAGGTCCTTCTCATTCTGTCTACACCCTCTGGTGCGCCTACTCTGTTACAGAGCTTTTGTTATCAGCTGAACAGGAAATTCTGCCTTCTGGGTCCCGCGTAATGTCACTGATGAAGATGTTGAATAGGACCGGTCCCAGCACTGATCCCTGTGGTACCCCATGGTCACTCTTCCCTCTGTGGGTGACAGCCATTTACCACCACCTCTGTGTCCTGCCGCCCAGCCAGTTACCTACCTGCTGCACGACTGTCCTGCCCACACCCATATTCCCCAGTTTGTGTAATAGTCTTCTATGTGGCACTGTGTCAAAGGCCTTGCTGAAGTCCAGACAGGCCATGTCCACTGCCCTCCCCGATCCACCTCTCTAGTCACCCAGTCGAAAAATTCAACGAGGCTGGTCTGACATGACCTCCCCCTGGTGAAACCATGCTCCTTTGGGTCTTGTAGTCCACTGACAACCAGATGTTCCACCAATCTCTCCTTCAGTAGTGCTTCCATGATCTTCCCCAATACTGACGTGAGGCTGACTGGCCTGTAGTTGCTCACTTCCTCTTTGTTCCCACTTTTGTATACGGGGACTACATCTGCTAGTCCTCCAGTCTTTGGGTACCTCCCCTGTTTCCAGTGATCGGCTACACAGGATTGCCAGAGGTTCAGCCACCACCTCTCTTAGTTCTTTAAGGACCCTGGGGTGCACCCCATCTGACCCCATTGCTTTATCAACTCTTATTACTTCCAGTTCCTTCAGGACCCTTCCTCGTGTAAAGGGACTTGTGTCCATTTCTGCACCATTCCCACCCCTTGTACTCCCTTCAGACTCATTACCCTCCTCTTCCTCAGTAAAGACTGAGCAGAAATACCCTGTTCAATATGTCAGCTTACTGTTGTCATCCTCCATGTGGCCCCATCCTCCCCTTCAGTCTCACTATCCCTCCCTTTGCCTTTCTTTTTCACTTATGTACCTGTAAAGGTTTTGTCCCTCTACCCACTGGATTTTGCTATGTGCTCTCTGTCTGAGCTTTGGCTTCCTTACTGACTTCCCTGCCTCCTTTGTTTCTCCTGGTACTTCTCCCTATCCCCTTCTGCCTGTGTCTTTTGTATTGCCTAATGCAATCTTTTGGCTTTCACATTCTCCGCTACCTCCTTGGAAAACCATAATGGCCTCCTCTTCCTTTTCCCCTTGCTAACTTGCTTAATGCATAATTCTGTTGTTCTTGTAATCCCCATTTTAAATACTGCCCACTGTTCCTCAACCCCCGATTCCTGCCCCATTCCTCTTAATGCCTCTTTCAAGCATCTCCCCATTTTCCCAAAGTCTGTCCCCCTAAAATCGAGGATATGTGTTTTTGTGTGGTTTTGTTCTGCTCCTTCTGTGATTTCAAACCACAATGACTGGAAGTCACTGTTCCCCAGGTGCTCCCCCACTGTTACCTCCATCACACTGTCCCCGTTTGTGAGCACAAGGTCCAGTATTGTCTTCTTCCGAGTTGGTTCCACAACCAGTTGCTAGAGGAAGGCACCCTGAAGGGAGTCCGGGATAAATCTGCTCCTAGTTGATGCTGCTGTTGGGATGCTCCAGTCCACGTCTGGAATACTGAGGCCTCCAACCAGCACTACCTCACCCTTGTCTGCCATTCTTTGGATAGCTAGCATCAGCTCCCTATCTGTTTCTTCCTCCTGGGCTGGTGCTCTATGGACCACACCTGTGCGGATGGCTGGCCCCATTTTCCTTTCCAGCTTAACCCACAGTATCTCTCCCTCATTTCATTCCTCCTGGATCTCTGTGGCCCTTATGTCATTTTTCACATACAGTGCCGCTCCTCCTCCCTCCCTACCTGCCCTGTCTCTTCTGAATATGCTGTAGCCAGGTATGGCCATCTCCTAGTCATGGTTTTCATTACACCAGGTTTCTGTGATGGCCACAATGTCCAGGTCTGACTGCACTGCTAAGGCTCCTGGCATTGGCACACATGGCTTTCCATGATTTGACCTCCCTAGACTGTTTAGCTGTTCTACTCCAGCCCCTACCCTGGTTGTCCTTTATCCCCGGTTCTCCTTGTTGTCTGCCCTTCTGTTGAATTTTGCCCCTTCTCTGCTTATCCACCTCTTGGGCACTTATCTCCATCTTTTGCACACTGCTTTGTAGAGATATCCACTCCTCCGGTTAATGCTGACCATATGTGTTGGTTATAGATTCCTCCCTCCTAGGTGTCAGCGTGGCTCAACTGGTAGCACATCTGTCTCTGTGCCAGATGACTGTGGGTTCTAGTCCCGCAGCGGGACTGGACTCATACTTAAACACTGGCACCCAAGTGCAGTATTGGAGGGGTGCTGTACTTTAGATGAGATGTTAAACCGAGGTCCCTTCTATCTATCCTGGTGCTGTCCTGGTGGGTGTCCAGGTGCATGTAAAAGAACCCAAGACACTTTTTGCAGAGTAGGGGACTTTCCCTGGTGTCCTGGCCAATATTCCTCTTCATATAAAACCAGTTCATGCAATTGTCCAAGGCTGTGTGGGAGTTGATGTACAAAATGGCTGCCACTACACGTTCAGTCAGTTCTTGTAAAGCGATTTGGGATAAAGTAAGTATGAAAAGCATTATAGAAATGCTGATTCTGATTCTTCTTCTTCAGCTTCTCCTTCTCCCAGCTTCTGTTGACCATGCCTGTTGGTTTTCCTTTTACATCATCCATTAATTTGCACTGGCCACTTATTCTTAGTAAATAATTTTATAATAATTGTTGCTTATCGTGATGTACTGTTTTTTTTTTCAGCCTCTCATTAATTTTACTTTCCTATGTCACTTTCTCTGTTCACCAATGATGTCTGCATATCCACATGGCTTGTACTCATTGTATAACTTGTGACTACCTCGGTAACTGCCACGTGTGTGGCCCGGGTCGTGCCTGCAAACAGTCCCCTGGATCAGTACACTTACCCGGTTACCAAAGACTTAAATAAATAAATGGATCTCTCCCAGTTACTGTTGACATACCTGTTGGTTACAGATCCCTTCCAGTTTTTTTTGACCATACCTATTGGTTATGGATCCCTCCCAGTTACTGATGACCATACCTTTTGGTTATGAATTCCTCCCAGTTACTGTTGACCATACCTGTTGGTTATGGATCCCTCCCAGTTACTGATGACCATACCTGTTGGTTATGGATCCCTCCCAGTTACTGATGACCATACCTGTTGGTTATGAATTCCTCCCAGTTACTGATGACCATACCTGTTGGTTATGAATTCCTCCCAGTTACTGTGGACCATATCTGTTGGTTATGGATCCTCCCAGTTACTGTTGACCATACCTGTTGGATATGGATCCCTCCCAGTTACTGTTGACCATATCTGTTGGTTATGGATCCCTCCCACTTAGTGTTGACCATACCTGTTGGTTATGAATTCCTCCCAGTTACTGTTGACCATATCTGTTGGTTATGGATCCCTCCCAGTTACTGATGACCATACCTGCTGGTTATGAATTCCTCCCAGTTACTGTTGACCATATATGTTGGTTATGGATGCTTCCCAGTTACTGCTGACCATACCTGTTAGCTATGGATCCCTCCCAGTTACTGTTGACCATATCTGTTGGTTATGGATCCCTCCCAGTTATGGTTGACCATGCTTGCTGGTTATGGATCCCCCACAGTTACGGCTGACCAAGCCTGTTGGTTGTGGACCCCTCCCAGTTTCTGTTCACCATCCCTGCTGGTTATGGATCCCTCCCAGTTACTTTGGACCGTACCTGGTGGTTATGGATCACTCTCAGTTACTGCTGACCATACCTGCTGGTAATGGATCCCTCTCAGTTACTTTTGACCATACCTGTTGGTTATGGATCCCTCCCAGTTACTGCTGACCATACCTGTTGATTATGGATCCCTCCCGGTTACTGTTGACCATACCTGTTGGTTATGGATCCCTCCCGGTTACAGCTGACCATACCTGTTGGTTATGGATTCCTCCCATGTTTCTGTTGTCCATGCCTGTCTGCTATTGATCCTTCCCAGTTACTCCTGACCTTTCTTTTGGTTATAGGTCTTTCCCATTTACATGTTTAAAGCGTGGGGATCTGAATTTCATTTCTTGTCCCAGGAAAAGGTGCAGTTCCAAAATCGGCAAACATGCTTTAAGGTCCTGAAAGTGTGGTAATAGTAAAGCCTGTGTCAACTTGCTTCTCTGATTATACTTTTTTCTTACATTTTATCATCTTCTCATAGCCCTTGTCCCATCTGCCTGTTTACAGGTAATCTTAATGAAATTCAATTAAGGATCAAAAAATCATTGAGCAGAGGCCAGTTACTATGGTGTCCTTTTCCTGTTAAGGAAAACCTCTGATGACAAGTGAACATAGTGCTAGATATAGTGTACAACCTAAAAGGTATACTGCCTTACGCAAGTGCCCTTTGTTCTTGGCAGCATCCCCCCTCCACAATCTAAATCCACCTTTGGATGCCCAGGTGGCAATGTGGGACCAAACAATACCTCCCGACAGGCTTTATCCTACCAGGATTTGCTTTTTCCTATGCTACCCCCGCCCCCCACCACCACCACTAAACCAGCAGCATGCCAGTATCATGGGCTCCAAGGCACATGCAAGGAGATGTATGCTTGTGGGGAGATAGCCTGAGTCCTCCCATATATAGCTCCTGCTCCACCTCTTCTTGTGGTCACCCAGGTGGCAGTACCATAGCAGAGAATGCCACCATCTCTTCCTGGAGAACATTTCTCTGAACCATTCAATCTTCCTTCCACCACTAGCCTGGGTCATCAGCATCATGAGAAGGAACACTGCCATTAGGCTGGCAGGCCGGTGGACCTACAAAGTACAGTTATGTAAGAACTTACCATAACAGTAGATCTTCGAGAGAGGCCCTTGCAGAAGGTAATTACATACAGGACTGACCCGGCAGGCGTAGGACCCCACGGAAAAATTTCTAGCTAGCAGTCTCTGGTGGGGGACCGCCCCCACGTCAGATGACCGACGTCATGCAACATCAGTATAAAGGAGCAGTCCCCCACGCCCGCCTTCCAGTTCTTTCCCGCCAAGGGCCAAAAAAGGCAAGAGACAAGAGGATATTTCCCTTCCTGGAAAAAGAGCTGAAAAAGCTAAGGGGGATGAAGGGTGGGAAGGTATTACCTACTGCAAGAGCCTCTCTCGAAGATCTACTGTTACGGTAAGTTCTTACGTAACTGAACTATCTTACTTCGTGAGGGCTCTTGCAGTAGGTAACTACAAATAGGACTGAATCCCAAGCAGTCTGGAGAAAGGAAAAGCACTCGGGAGGAGGAAAACGATCCAACAAATGGAACCTCTGGCTGAACAGGTCTTATGAAAGAAGACCTTGGAGTACAGCCAACCCGAAGCCTGCTCTACGACGAGAGGCAATATCCAAACTGTAGTGTTTCGCAAAGGTATGGACAGAAGTCCAAGTTGTGGCTCCGCAGATGTCTGCCGCTGACACATTCTTGAAACAAGCCACAGAGGCAGCTACTCCTCTAGTAGAGTGGCCTCTGACTTGACCCGGCAGGGTCTTGTTGTACTTGTCATAACAGAAAGTGATAAATGAGTCAACCATTTAGATAGGCATTGCTTGGAAACCGCATTGCCCTCTCTTTTGTGAGCAAAAGAGACAAAAAGCTAATCAGATTTCCAGAGATCCTTAGTCCTAGTGGTATAGTATCTCAGTATTCTGTGAGCATCCAAAGTATGCGAGAGGTAGTCCCCTGGAATGGAGTGTTGCATAAAGAAAGCAGGTAGCTCAATGGACTGATTCAGCGTAGATTCCACTACCACCTTAGGGAGAAACTTACGGGTGGTGCACAGGGCCACACGTTCCTTGTGAAAAATCAGATACGAGATTTTGCACATCAAGGCTTGGAAATCTGTCGAGCTGAAGTAATGGCCACTATAAACAGTGTCTTCCAAGACAGGAACTTCAGATCTGCTGAGGCTGCCGGCACGAAAGGAAGCAGAGTAAGCTTCTCGAGAACAAAATTCAGATCCCAAGGAGGAGCAGGAATGCAGATGGGAGGTCTCAAATGAAGAACCCCTCTGAAGAATGTCTTAGAGACTTCCAATTGAGTGAAAGTCCTGTCACCAAAGGGGACATGGCAGGCTGAAACAGCTGCAATGTGGACCTTCAAAGAGGAATGGCTGAGACCCAGATCGAAGAGATGATGCATGTAGTCCAGGACTCTCTTTCAACTGGGCAAGAGAAAGGCTTAAAGTCCTTTGATGACGCCCAAATAGAGAATTGTTTCCACTTCATGGCGTAGGTGGACCTGGTGGAAGGCTTTCTGGCCTCCACCAGAATATCTGTTATGAGTGGAGAAACCCCAAACTGGGCTTGAGCTACGTCTGCAGGAGCCATGCATGCAACTGAAGGAATCTGAGACCTGGACGAACAAGGGTCCCCTGATCCTAGGTCAACAAGTGTTGTGATAGAGGAACAGAAAACGGAGGTTCCTCTGAAAATTGTTGCAGAAGAGACACCCAAACTTGCCTGGGCCAGAATGGACCAATGAGGATCATCCGGGCTCCTTCTGTTCTGAGCTTGTGTAAGACCCTAGGAATTAAGGGAATTGGAGGGAAGGCATAGACGAATCTGTCCCTCAAGTCGAGAGACAGAGCGTCCTGCCAGAAAATGTCTCACCCTGGAGCGAGCGAGCAGAAGGCAGGAAGTTTTGCATTTTGAGGAGGCGTGAACAGGTCTACCTGAGGGGTTCCCCAGAGCAGGAAGATGTTGTCTGCTATCTCTTGATCCAGTTCCCATTCGTGGGCTCTGGCTGAAGACCGACTGAGGTGGTCCGCCAGTGTGTTTTCTACTCCCCGGAACATGAACTGCCATCAGGTGAAGGCTGTGCTGGATAGCTCAACTCCAAATTCTCATTGCTTCCCTACACAGAGGCTAGAAACGAGTTCCTCCCTGCTTCTTGATGTACCAGACTACACGCCTGACGACGTTGTCCGTCTGGATGGACAGATGACCGGGAAGAACAGAGGAGTGCAGGGCCTGGAGGGCATACAGGACTGCTCTGAGTTCGAACACATTTATGTACAACTTCTAATCGAGTCTGGATCAGCTGCCTTGAGTCTTGTGAGACCCTAGGTGGGCTCCCCCAGCCCTCTCCTGAGGCATCTGTTGTCAATATCTGGGAAGGGGGTTCGAGATTGAAGTGAACTCCCCAGCAAAGGTTCTCTTGCACCATCCACCACTGCAAGTCCCCTGACCATGGGATCAGAGACTAGAACCTCCTGGTCTAGGCTGTCCAGTGTTTGGTTCCATCGAGACCGAAGCATCCATTGAGAGATCCTCATATATAGCCAAGTGCGAGGGACTGTCAGAATAGCAAGACGCCATGAGGTGAAGAACTGGCCTGGTACCGACCCTTCTGTGACTGGACAGCAGACTTGCCTGAGTCTGGAAGGTGTCCATCCTGTCCGGAAGCAAAAAAGGCCTTGCCAATGGTTGTGTCCAGGTTCACCCCGATAAACTGGAGTCTTTGGCGAGGGACCAAATGGGACTTGGCCTGGCTGATGGTGATACCAAGGCTGGTGAAAACCTGCAGGGTGAAGGAAAGAGAGTGCAGACGTTCCTCCCTGGATGGGGCCGCCAGGAGCCAGTCGTCCAGGTACGGGAATACCTGCACTCCCTGGGTAAGTAGGTGGGCTGCTACCACAGACAGGCATTTGGTGAATACTCAGGGAGCCAAGGAAAGACCAAATGGGAGGGGCTTAAATTGGCAGTGGTCCACCTGAAAACAAAAACGAAGGAATTTGTGGTGGGAAGGACTGATGGGGATGTGCAGGTAGGCATCCTGCATATCCAAAGCGCACAGCCACTGTCCCTGCCGAAGAAGCAGCAGAAGGCTCTGCAAGGAGAGCATTCTGAATTTTTTTGTAGTCCACGAACATGTTCAGGGAACTGAGGTTTAAAATAGGCCTCACGTCTCCCGTCTTTGGAACTAGGAAGAAATGGGAACAGTAACCTGTCCCCCAAAGATGGGTGGGAACTGGTTCTATCGCTGCCTTCGAGAGAAGAGAGTAGATTTCTTCCAGGACCAGAGTAAGATGTTCCAGGGAGTAAGATAACTTAGGGGGTGGTCTTCGGGGCGGTTTCTGAAGAAACTCAATTGAGTGTCCTGCTGCAATCAGCTAGAGCACCCAAGCATCTCATGTTATCTTCTCCCAAGCCGGTATATGGAAGGAGAACCTCCCTCCTACTGGTTTCTCTGAAGTGTCCAGAGGCCGTGGGAGAGGGGAGGAGTCAGGAGGTGTGGGGCAGTGCAGCAGCCAAGGCTCCCGTGGCTTTTTTGGGCGGGGGAGGCTTGGTTGCTGGAGGGGCCCAACGCTTGCTGGCCCGCTTGCCCTGTGGTTTCACCTTTGGTCGAGTACGTCGACGAAAAGGGCAATGCTGTCCCTGAGGGGGTCTGTACAGAGAGTCCATGGACTTGAGTGCAGTGCCCCTCTCCTGCAGGTCGGTGATGATGGTCTTGACATCATGGCCAAACAACACCAAACCCATGAAGGGCACATCCTGAACAGCTGATTGCACTTCAGGGACCAAACCTGACACCCGGAGCCAGGCGTGACGCCAAAGACCTACGGCGAAAGCCGAACTCCGTCCGGCTGCATCCACTGCATCGTAGGTGGCACGAAGCATATGCCAGCTGGCCGGAATAAGCAGAGCAGACAAGGTCAGCCACTTCCTGTTTTGTCTGAGACTCAGTAAGGGAGTCCAATTTAGATTCCACCTGACTCAGGATGGTCTTCTGGAAGTCCCCCATATGTGCTACATAGTTCAGGGCCCTAATACCCAGGGTAGAAGATGCATAAACCTTGTTCCCATACTGGTCCAAAAGCTGGGACACCTTGTCAAGTGGAGATGAGCTGAGATGTTTGGGGTTGGCAGAAAGGCCGTGAGTGGCGCTAATCACGACCGAGTCCATCTTGGGGTATATATTCAAAGAATCTACTCCCTTGGGAGCCTGATATAGCCGATCTGCCTTCCTCGGAAGGGGGGCTAATGCAGACGGTTGTTTCCAAATAGTGGAAACAAGGTCTGCGTGAGGTTCTTTCCAGGGTGAAATCAATGTAGGAGAGGTCTCGGGCAGATCCAAGTGGGCAGCAAGCTTCTTACACTGTGGATCTGGCTCCAGAGATTGCCACTGATGAACTTCCTGGATCTTTCTCAATAACTCCAAAAAGGAAGGATCCTCCGGAGGAGACTTTGGAGGAGTCCTAGGCCTGGGACATTCTAAAGTACGAGGCTTGTCATCCAGATTGGAGCATCCCCCAGAGTCAGAGGTCTCCGATGTAGACGAGGAAGACTCCTCCCGACGCAGAGGAGGAATGGTCCCTTTGGGAAGCCTTCTGGGAAGCATATCCTCCCCACCCCTGGTGCCCGAGGGTTCACCTCTGGTGTCAGGTAAGGGGGAGGGAGTCTCTGTCTCCAGTGTAGGGGATCCTGTGCAGGGTCTGACGCCAGTAGATGGCTCTCTACCTCCCTGGTGAACTGAGCCTCGTCCTCGGCCCACCAGGCAGCTATAGTCTCCATCAAGTCTGCTGGCGGCTGTGGTGGGGGCGGCGGGGGAGGAGGAGGATATGGATATTGGGGGTATCCGTATGGCGAGTATCCATAACCCGACAGTGGGAAGCCCGGCATCAGGTGTTGAGGTGCTGGGTGCTGCGGCGTCGGATAAAGCGTCTTCGGGTACTGCAGTACCGGGTAGAGTGGCACCGGATTAAGCGGTGTCGGATACCCGTGTGCCAGGGGCTCTGATGGAGCAGAGGGCCTTGGGAAAGGCCCAGCAGGTGGGCCAGGCAAGGGTGGCCCTGCAGGGCATCAGGCCCGGTATTGGAGCGGCATCCAAAAGAGGGATGTTGGCTGGTGTCGGGTAGGCCAGCGTCAGAGCCAGCGTCTGAGGATCTGGTGTCTGAGGGTCCGGCCTATAGGAGGGAGTTCTGATGTCAGAGTACCCAGCTCCTCCATGTCGACCGGGGATGGAGGGCTGAAATCCCCGGGGTCCAGCAGAGGAGATGCAGGAGCCTCAGAGGGCAACAACAAGCGTTGCTGGGAGCCTGGGATGTTGGACTGGTCAAAAGGGTCCGATATAGGCTATTTTGCTGGGCGCTCATCGGAGGGGCCGATGTCCAGCTAATCGGCTGCATCCGGGCGGGTGTTGGAGGATCCGGCGTCCGACTTATCGGAACCCTGGCCCAACGGAGGTCATGCTGGGGATGCGGCCTTGTCGGGCATACGAGGGACCGTGTGCCCTTCTGAATGAGCCGGCAGCTAACCGGTCTTGTCCGGGCGGACATCGGTGGCACCGGCGTCTGACTTAGCAGACCTGTTCGACCCAGAGGGCTGCGTGGCAGTGGCCTTCCTGGGAGCGGAGGCCTCCTTTCACCCAGAGGTGCCTGAGGGGCCCAAGCATGAGCACAACAGGAGAGGCGACACCGTCTTGGCCACAGCCAAGACGGTCATCGAGGAGCGGTCTCCCAGAGAGGATGTTACCTTGAGAATCGGAGGCCGTGGAGGTCGAGTCCTTGTCCTTCTTTTTCTTGTGGCCTTCGGGGGAACTGGAAGCCATCTTTTTCTTAAGAGTATGGGCCTCCAGGGACTGCTGCCTCCATTTTCAGGTGGCTGAATTGAACTTCTGGCAGTGCTGGCACGTCTCCACAGGGTGGTCCAGGCCTAAGCAGAAGAGGCACAGGGAGTGTCCGTTCTTATGTGGCAGCTGTGAACCACACGAGTCGCACTTATTTTTATGCGATTCAGAAGGCGTCGGGGACGGCATACACGGACGTTTAATGCAAAAAAGCGAAAAATCAGTCGGAAAGCTTGGTAAAACTAACCGATGGAAGACTGATGAGCGATTGAACTCTACCACGAGTCACTTTCACAAGTCGACGGTGGGAAAGAACTGGGAGGGAAGCGTGGGGGACCGCCCCTTTATACTGCCAGAGACTGCTAGCTAGAAATTTTTCTGTGGGGTCCTGACACCTGCCGGGTCAGTCCTATATGTAATTACCTACTGCAAGAGCCCTCTCGAAGTAAGAGCTATGCTTTTTGCAATAATATGGGTTTTTAGACAGTAGCTCTGCTCGCGATCTAGTTGTGTGCAGCCTGTATTTTTCTCTACATGTAAAACAGACATTTCTCTGATGCCCAGACTAAAAGAAGCACACCTATACAGTAAGGGAGCCCATCCACACTTCATCTCTCTGAATTTGATGGCGTTTAACCCCAAAACATTGGTTGTTCTATAAGATTTTCTTAAACAAAAAAAAAAGGTTAATTTGATTTTTTTCTCCCTGGAGATCAAGAAGGACACAGAAGGGAAACTTACGATTGCTGGGAAATGCTGACAACTTTTGACTGCAGCAGAATAAGAGAACCTTTTTCTGTGGTTTGACAGCTTTGAAAGTCTTACGCCCTAGCCACACGCAGCTGGGTGAGCAGCACGCTTCACTGCAGTAGTCCATCTGATAAAATACATGGTGAAAGACAACAATAAAATACCCTTCAAAATACACATAGCTGCAAAACATACTTGTCACTGCATGGTTCCACAATGAGACCAAACTGCCTAGTGGAGATTGTTCCCAGACTAGCAAATTGTGTTTGCAAACCTGTGTTGTACTGCCCAAATAGTCAGCATGCTCCCACAGAGAGGGGTTCTAATGGAGATTTAGTGACCCTCACCTGCACTTCTGCCACTGTGCATCTCAGGGATGAGCAGAGAGAGAGAGGTCACATAACCAATGCAGGTCAGCTTGACATCCTGCCTAATACTGCAGTCTGGTGCTTACAGGACCATAAATGCCTGCCTGACTGGGCAGTTTCTTTTATTGTTGTTTTTTTAGGACTTATTTTATTTTATCTGATCAGCACTTTACGTACAGTTTTAATTTTAAAGTCACTCCTATTCTCTGTATGGAATATAGGCACTAGTGCCCTGCAACCATTTTGTATTCTGTATTTTGTATATTTTGTTAAAGGAAAACTGTCCAAAACAGTGAGGGCAATCACCAGGGCTGCAAAAACACCCAATTAGAACAACCTATATGGTTTAAAATAAATGCAGCTAACTTTTCTTGAGTTATTTAATGTTTTAATGTTGTTCCTGGATGCGCCATGTCAAGGTGCTACACACGGAAGACAGAGTGTGCCCTGACATCCTGTCCTGTGCGGAAGGTTATTAATAATAACGGTAGGGCGTGTTACGGGAGAAAAAGAAACACTGGCATGTGAGGGTCTGTTAATGAACCTCTAGAACCAATTACCAGTGAAAACGGAGCAGTATAATGTACTTAAAATCATTATTAAAGTTGCAGCTCCGAGTTCGCTCGTACGCAGTAGCACCTAGCACTCCGAGTTCGGGCATGCGCAGTAGCGCTGGGTGCCACTATGCATGAGCGAACTTGGAGCTGCAACTTTAATAACAATTTTAAGTACATTGCACTGCTCCGTTTTCACCAGGAATTGATTCTAGATGTTCAGTTAGACCTCTACATGCCACGTTTCTTTTTCTCCCGTGTAAATACGCCTCGCTTGTCATTTTTACGAGCCTTCTGGCACAGGACGGGATGCCAGGGGCACACTCCATCTGCCGGTGCAGCAGCACTTTTGACATGGCGCTTCCAGGAGCAACATTAAAACACTGAATAACTGAAGAAAGGTTAGCTGCATTTATTTTAAACCACATAGACTGTTTTAATCGGCTATTTTTGCAGCCCTGGTGATCGCCCCCACTGTTTTGGACTGTTTTTCTTTAACAAATATACATGCAATTCTCTTACTTACTGTTCTTGCAATAATTGTAACTGTTACTTGACTGCTTTTACTTTGTACACCACTTGTTTCCCCCCTCCCCCCTGGGCTGCACCTGGAAATGAGCCTTTGCTCAGTGCGCCTTTCCCCGTTACCAATTTTCAAATCAATAAACAAACACACGAATTTGGGGTTAGAGGTCACAGCAGACAACCACGTACCAAAACCATTGAAAGAAAACAATTCTTTACCCAACAAATATTAGGATTACAGAGATCCTTACCCAATCCATTTGGTGACAGTGATAACATCAGTTCCTTGAAAGCTAAACTCAACATCCTCTATGGATGGTGATCTTTGACTACAGCCGTCTACCACTGAGAAGTGGGGAGGGGGTGGGGCTTAACATAGATCTCAGTCTCTTATTGTCTTTTTTTTTTTTCTTACTACGAAATCCAAGTATGAATGCTCTTCCTGTACTACTGCCAAAATGGCAGAACTGAAGTGACCAGTTACTTTCTTTAGAATGGCGTGCCGATTAGATTTTGGATCAAGGATAGCCAAATGGTGGAAATCTGTTTGGCAGCTTTTACAACTAGCTTCCGTAGTAAAATAAAATGTTACGGTCAGAAGAGACTGTCGATCATGCCCACCCCCAATCACTACTGCTTCGTAAGCAGTGATGCAATGAGTAAGCTGTGCAAACGTGTACCAATTTATAGGGATGCCCTACCCACTCTACTACCCAGGGTGCCAAGTGAGTTCCTTGGGAAGCAGACATTTGTCTAGGCTTACCATGTAGGCCTGTACTGCCTTCATATACATGGTCTCCTGCGATAGGCTGTTCCACCGGTTCACCACCCTCCGAGAGGAAAAAGGTTCTGCTAATGTTATTCCTGCATTTACCACCTCATGGATGCGTCCCTGCATCCTACTTGAGGACACCAGATCAGACATCTCAGACCTTTTTTCTCCAGGGTGAACATGTTAAGGAACACCAGCCTCTCTTCATAGTTTTTGTCCTCCATACACCTGAGCATTTTGGTGGCCCTGTATTGGCAATGTTAATACCCCTCTGGTACCAGGTTAAAATGTTGAATGTTAAAAAACACAAAGTCAAAACCGCTAAAAGAAAACAGCAACAGGGACTTAATAGCTAAGGTCAATAATAGCTAACATATACTAAGCGCTGTCCCTGTAGCTATTTGGGGGATAGGGAGAAGATATCTACGGTGAGGTATGCTGGCCGAGCAGCTGCTGCGGCTCAGTGAAGAGAGTCACAGGCAGTGGAGGGTGGTGGAGCAATGGTGAACCTTGGTTTGATTCCTGGTCACAGAACAATTTTTTTGCTTTGTTGTTGGTGTTGTCCCCCTCCTTCCCTCCCTCCCGACTTAACCTCTGTGTTTCTCCCACCCTACATCTTTTGTCCTCCCCGTCCCCTTCAGAACAACTCCTCCCCCAAGGTTTTCCCGTCCCGTTTCACCCCGTGGTTAACAAACATACAGTCTATTGTGTTCCGTTGCCATTTAGCAATGGTAACCCTCGCTGATTTTGGTGAGCGCGATCTTTGATTTCGGCATTTTGGGTTAGCGGTTTTTGACCACAGTGTTTTTTCTTTCGACATTATGATCCCATGACTACACCTCCATTTCCTCATGACCCCTTCCTTCCAGGCCAAATGACTGTACCTTTCATCCACAGATGAGGGTTGGTGGGCGGCTTCTTACATAACCCATGCCTACTGAGGTTTCGTGGCTGCCCAACAGGATGTGCCTGAATGCTGGGCAGCCCACACTGCCTCCTATAACCAAGCAAATCATCAACATCTTGCTGAAGCACACTTACCCATTATTGGCTTCACTCCTTTTAGACTTGGTCTCTGCCATCAGCCTCATGCCAAGTTGGGACAGAGTACATCCTCCGAACCCAAGACATTGCTGCAGGTCAGTAGAGGAGAATCAAACATACCGGAGGATGCTCGCTTCTTTCCCAGGGTAGAATGGCTGCATCTCCTGCTGCTTTACAGTGACCAGAGTGACCAATGATAACAGCACAGCTAGGAATAAACTCCGGCAAGGTGGAAGGGAGGTGGACGCGCAGCTGAGCGTCACTGATGCTACAGATGCTATGTCCAAGTAGGAAGGGATTCAGGGTATAAAGGGAGAGGGCCAAAGGAAGATAACACCTTAACATCCCCCACAATTGCCTTGGTCCACCCACTCCTTTCTCAGGCCACTCCACTCCCTCCCTCACCAGCTACTGTACCGAATCCCCAAGCTGAATAGTTCAGGTGCAAGAAAAGCTGTCCCCTGACAAAGAGTGAAAGACTTGAAGTGCCGGGGCAGTAGTGGTTAGCAGCTTGGTCTGCACCCTCACGTCTGTATTTTTAAGCTATTAAAGCTCAGTTTCGATTTGGCATCTGAAGTGTGGTCGATTTCACCTTAAGTGTGGTACTTCTTTTCTCGCAGTGTAAATGTCAGGCTGGCTGCCTGTTTTTAACCACACCAGTCCTGCACCTTATTTCACAGTCGGATTTCTTGGAGTATCTGGGTAGTTCAGGCCCTGCTGAGTCAGGAAAGCCACAAAGGCTTAGAGAAAGTAGGTGGCAGGCTTCATGGAAAAAGGACTTGTGGTGACCCTAGGAAGGTCATCGGAACACACAGAAATACCAGAATCAGAAAACTAATTTTAAAAAATCCTGATCCCCTTCTAATCAATATTGATAGCATAAAAACCTAGGTTTAAAAATACTTACGGTATCAGTAAAGTTAATTTATCTGGAAGCTTGCTGAGATTCAGGGCATCTTACAGTACACAAGCTACACATAAAATTATTGGAGGTGCAATTAAAACAGATATAACAGGGTTTTAAATAACTGATCAGCAGTTTTTTTCTTGGGACAATGCTAACTGTACAGAAAATATTTATATAGGTTTTCTATAAGTGTTATGTTTGTTAAATACAGTGAGGCAAGTGCTATGCATTTTCACAATGTTTTAGCACTTTTATGAGCAAAACACTAATCAATTTTGGAGTTAAATAAAACCCTGTATAAAGATAACAAGATATATAAATACAGTTAAATCACCTGTAACTGTAGTTCTGCTAGTGGTATACAGTTCACATCCACACTCTGGCAATCTTCAAGCTATGCTCCTCCCACCACCCAGGTGCTATATCCTCCAGCTCCACCCTGTAACGTCAGATCTTCATACCCTGGAAGCAGGTATCTGGGTGCCACTTGCCAGGGGAGGTCGGCTGGGTTGTGTGGATGTGGACTATATACCACTAGTAGAACTATGGTTACAGGAGACTAATCCATATTTCTAACAACGTGGATACAGGTTACATCCACACTCTGGCAGTCTCCAAACAGTCCTCTGGGAGAAGGGAGCAAGGCGTGCACCCCTATTTGGGGAACAGAAACTTGAGGACTGAGGCCATAGAAGCAGCACACTGTGACTCGTGATGTTGAAGCTGTAATGGTAGCCTTGCATATCTCCACAACAGGGGTGTCCATGGTGCAGTTACTGAGGCAGCAGTATGTCTGGTCAAATGTGCCTTAAGCCCCTTGAGCAACTCCCTACCAGCCAACCTATAGCAGCGGTCAATGCAGGCTGTAAAGCGCCTGGCAATCGTCCACTTTGCTTCTGGTCTACCAGGCGCAGCTTCAGTGGATGTTACAAACAGCTGGCGAATACACCCCAAACTCCAGATGTGTGCTGTTTGTAGTATGACAGTGCCCTCTGCAGGTCCAGAGTATGAAGTGGGATGGTAAAGTATACCAGAAGGTTGATCATCTAGTTAAGGTGAAACTCCGATATGACCTTTGGGAGAAACTTCAGGTGGGGGGGCCAAGGATGACCTTGTCCTTGTGGAAGACCAGGTAAGGAGACTCCACCAGGAGTACCTGAAGCTAACTGTTCCTTTTGGCTGACATGATAGCCACCAGGAAGGCAGTATTCCACGACAGATTTGACATCTCACACCTGTGCAATGGCTCAAACGACTTGTCCATGGCCACCGCCAACACCAGTAGCAGGTCCCATGCAGGCAGAGGTTTGTGCACCAGGAGCACAAGTGATCCTGGCTTCTGAAAAGTGCCCAACCACCTTCTCCTGGGCCACTGTTGGCATACCAACCAAAACCTGGTATTCAGAGATGGCTGCAAGGTGCACATTAATGGCTGTTGCTCGCAGTCCCAAATGAGAGAGGGATCAAAGGTAGTCGAGGATGCTCGCCATAGGGCATGTAAGGGGATCATGCGCCTTGACCTGGCACCAGATCAAGAACCTCCTTAACTTAAATGCATAACATTTACGACTCGACTCCTTATGGGATGACTCCACAATGCAGGATGTCTTCCGAAAGACCCAGAGCCTGAAACTCTAGCTGCTGAGGAACCATGCTGAAAGGTGCAGGGACTAAAGATCTGGGTGCAGAACCTTCCCTTGTTGTCTGGTCAGTAGATATTGGTGGAGTGGCAACCATCACAGAGGCTTTCTGCAAAGGCTGAGGAGATCCAAATACCAGAACTGCCTGGGCCAGCCTGGGACTATCAGGTTAATCTGCGCCTTGTCCTTCCAGCTTGTGGACCAAGAGAAAGGGAGGGATGGCATACGGGAGGCCTAGGGTCCAGGGCCTCATGATAGCATCCACCAGCAGTGTCCTGGACTGTGGAGAGTGGGCATAAAACGGCCTCAGTTTTCTATTCTCTGATGATGCAAACAGGTCCACCATGTGGGTGCCCCACGGGGAGAACAGGTGGTTTACTACCTCCTGATGCACGGACCACTCGCGAGACGTTTCTTCAACCTGGCTGACAGCGTCTGCCAGCTGACTGTTCTCTCCCGCCACGTGGCTTGCCAGGAGATTGGCACCCAGGCTGCACAGGTGTCTCCAGGCGTGGAGACCCTCCTAACACAATGGATGGGAATGCGTCCCAACCTGCTTGTTTAGGTAGAACATGGTCATCGTGTTGTCCATCCGGACCTTTATGACCTGACCCCCGATCAATGGCACAAACTGTGTCACAGTCAGGCACACTGCACAGAGTTCCAGCAAGTTCATGTGGTGACGAGACTCCTAGGGTGACCAGAACCTGTGAACTCTGTGGTCTCTCAGGTGTGCTCTCCACCCTTCCAGAGACATGTCCATCATGAGCATAATGAACAATTCTGGGCAAACAAACTGGATTGTCTCTTCCAGATGTTGTTGGATCCAGCCACCACTGGATGGCATGCAACATCGGTTGTGTCACTACGACAAGCTGATCCAAGTGACCTCAGTGCTGGGACCTCTGTCAGCCCAAATTTCACTGCAGGTAGCACATCCACCAGTGAGCCCAATGGATCACACTGGTGGAGGATGCCATGTACCCCAGCAGCTGCAGGAAGTCCCGAGCAGAGCATGAGCGCCCAACTGTACTGATCGTGTAAAGGAGGTAAGATACAATGCCTGGTTTACAGGAATGCAGGTCTTGGCCTATAGGGAGTCTAGTTCTGCCCCAATTAACCTGATCACGTGCAAGAGGACCAGCTCAGTCTTGGCCGAGTTGACCAGAAGGCCCAAGTCCAGACAGGAGTGGAGGGCCAGATCTCTTGACCTCTCCATGGCCTCTTTGGATGAAGAAGACTCATCAGCATTTATATAGCACTTTTCATACACAGTGCATCCCAGAGTGCTTTACAAGCAATGCTAGACTGGTGAAGTGACTGAATGTGTAGTGGTGGTCATATCGCACATCAGCACCCATACACAACCTGAACAATTGCTATCAGCCAGTCACCCATGTAGGGATACACTCTTGTGCTGCAGGAAGGCCACTACTGCCATGCACTTCGTGAAGACCCAGGGTGTGGATGAGAGGCCAAAAAGAGCATGACCTGAAACTGGTACAGGTTCCCCTCTGCATGGAACCGAAGGTACCAGCAATGGAACAGATGGATTGGGATGTGGAAGAATGCATCCTGGAGATCCAGGAAAAAGAAACACATACCCTGCTCCAGAAATGGAATAATCTGCTTCAGAGTTGCCATCTGGAACTTGAGCTTCTGCATGAACTGGTTCAGATTATGCAGATCCAGTATGGGACACCAGCACCCCCAATCTGTTTCAGAACCAGGAAGTACCTGGACACACACATCCTTTAGTGGTCACGTGTCTGGAACATGGGCTATTTCCCTGCACTCTAGGAGCTGAGGATGTCGGCTCAAAGGCACAGATGTGTTCTTCAACATCCTGAACTCCCGAAGAGCCCAGAATTAATACAGTTGGGTAAGCCTTGAAAACTAGAGGCACCCCTTTGCCCATGACTTCTAGCACCCACCTGTCCGAGGTAATGGTGGACCACTGTGGCAAGAAGTGGCGCAACTGACCCACGACCGGGAGCTGGTACAGTGACTGAACAGGAGGGGGGATGACATCCCACTGCACAGCTTTGGAGGGCACTCCTGCTGCAGGGGCCATGGAGGAACCACCTTTGCCCTCTTCCTTTTTTGCCCCTAGCCACCGAACTTGGACTTCAGACAGTGTTGGGTAAGTTACTTTTTCTATTACTTTCTATTATGTTTGGAAACTTGTTCCAGGAAGCTCTGTGCAGTCACTAGCAAGGATGGAGTACTAGAAAAAGTAATACACCTTACAATTATAATTACTCATTTCTTTTTATACAAAAACAATACTAAAATAATAAACAACTATAACAGATTACATTTTTTAAAAGTAACAGGTTAGTTACTAGTTACTTTCAAATAAATGTAATCAGTTACAGTTCCATATTTCTTTTGTATAAAAAGAGATAAGTAATTGTAACTGTAAGGTGTATTACTTTTGCCAGTACTTCTCCATCCTTGCTAGTGACTGCACAGAGCTTTCTGAAACAAGTTTCCAAAAGTAATAGAAAACATACGTTACCTAACACTGACTTCAAATACCAGTGCTGAAACTCCCCCTGCCGGGGCTGCTGTTGAGGCTGTTGTGGCTAAAAGGACCAATAATGAAAGACCTTCTTTCTTAGGATTCTGGTCCTTCGGGGATGAAGCCACAGAATCAAGGGTGGCAGTGGACTTCTCAATCCTCCACTCCAGGGCCAAAGAGGTCAGTGCCCAAGGAGGAGACATCAACCAGCTTATGCTGAGTGTCCACTGTAAAGGTGGAAATCCTCAGCCAGGCTCTACAACACATGGTGACGGCAATTGCCATGGCACAAGCACAGGAGTCACCCATGTCCAAAGTCATCTGGAGTTTGTGTGTAGCCAGCGACTGACTCGGGTCTCAGACTATCTTCAGCAACAACTGTTTGTTGGGAAGAAGATGAAGAAAGAGGTCTCCTAACACTCCCGGCAGGGAATGGCCATAGTGTGCCATCATTACAGCACAGCTGTTCTGTTGGAGACCCAGAGACATAGAAACATAGAATCTGACGGCAGATAAGGACCGCTTGGCCCACCTAGTCTGCCCATTTCCCTACCTAACGGATAAGCTGCAGATCCTAGTTAACCAACAGCCTACTTCCTCCTAACCCCGCTAGAATTGCCTCATGTCTGTCCTATGCATTCTTGAATTCCCCCACTGTTTTTGACTCTACGACCTCCTCAGGAAGGCTGTTCCATGCATCTACAACCCTCTTTGTGAAGAAATACTTCCTCACATTACCTCTGAGCCGCCCCTCTATCTTCAAATTGTGCCCCCGTGTTCTTGCACATCTCTTTTTCTGAAAGATGCTACCCTCTTGGACTTTGTTGATTCCCTTTAGGTATTTTAAAGTTTCTATCATGTCCCCCCTCCCTCCTTTCCTCGAGGCTATACATCTTAAGCTCCTTTAGTCTTTCTTCATATGTCTTCTGGTGCAGACCCTGCACCATTTTGGTTGCCCTCTTCTGGACAGCCTCCACCCTGTCTATGTCTTTGTGGAGATGGGGTCTCCAGAACTGTACACAGTACTCCAGATGTGGTCTTACCAACTGTCTGTACAGAGGGCCAACAACTTCCTGTTTTTACTGGTGATGCCTCTCCCTATGCATCCCAGTATCCCCCCAGCCCTCCTTACTGCCTTCTCACATTGCTGGCCCAACTTTAGGTCCTCTGATATGACTACCCCAGGTCCCTTTCCATGTTTGTTGTTGTCAGTATCTCACCTCCCCCACTGTGTACTCTTCCCTGGGTTTTGTTTCCCAGGTGCATTACTTTGCACTTCTTTGTGTTGAATCTAAGCTGTCACATATTTGACCATTCCTCCAACCTTGCCAAGTCCCTTTTCATCCTTTCCACCCCACCTTGCGTATCAACTCTGTTGCAGATCTTTCCAGCTGCATGGTCACTCTTCTTGAACTCTTTGTCTGGAGGCCTGTCCATGTCCCTTTGGCCCCCTGATTTACCAAAAGCCGAATCTGAAACCAAGTGATCAGCTGGGGGGCGGGGTCAGAAAATCAAGAAAGGGAGCCTGCTGGGACCACATATTTGCAAGACCATACAGAGAGAGGGTGCCAGGCAGGATGCTGCGTAAGCTCCAAGACCACTCCCAAGATGGCCTCAGCCACAGGAAAGGCAACCCTGGGGAACTGTCCTTGTCCAGTATGTCAGTAAGTGGGTATTTGGCTCGCTTCTAAACTGGCCCTAAGGGCACATTCATGGATTCTGAGATAAGTCGGATCAAAGCCCCACAGGCATTGGCGGATGGTCGGTGGTCAACTCCTTGATCAATTTCCGGTTTCACATACGAGTCCTGGGCAAGGCCATGGATGACTCTCCCTCAGAACAGGATTCCTCAAAAATAGCTCTCAACTGTTTGCCACCATGGATCAAGCTGGCATCACCAGCCTGGGTGATTTCCATTGACAGCTGGCCTGGCAAACCGGTCAGAGTAAGACTCTTTGGACATGGCCCTGAACAGGGGCTACGGTGGAGGTGGTGCCACTCAAAGGGGCGCAGAAGCAGACACAGGGAACTGCTGAGAAGCATGGACCAGTTTGGCATGACTGCCATAGGCAAACGGACCAAATGTCCGGGGGCAGGGCCCTACCCTGCCTGTCGAGGTCCACTATTGTCAGAGGAGATTCCCACAGCGACGACACATTTTTCAGCAATGCCTCTCTTCATGTGAGGATGAGGAGATCAAGGAGTGTCGACAACAATGCCTCCCAGTTGAGCGGATTTGAGAGCATGAGTGGCAGCTCAACCCAAGGGCTGATGTTGACAGGTGTCCACAGGCAGGGGGTTCATATAAACTAAAGCACTAGAGGCTTTGCAGGCATGACCAATGCTGGAGGCCACTCCGGAGGCAAGTCAGCTGGGGTCAGTGACTGCTCAATGTCCTCCTGAGTGAGGATCAGGGGACCCAGGGTCAGGGAGACCAACTCCTTGTTGATCTTCTCCAACAACCAGTCGAGAGGCTCATGAAAAATTTCAATCACCTGCATGACTGGAGTCAAAGTCAACAAGCCCGATGGAGTTACGGGGGAGCCTTCAACCATACCCTTGACTGTAGGGAGCTCGACCAAGGCCGAGCAGCTGGGGGTGTCAAAGGAAGTGCATGATCTTTCCCATTCCCTTAACTGACAATGACATTGATTGTGTTTTTGGCTGTGGTGAGAAGGTCTGGAGGGCCAGATGCATTTCTCTGAATTCATCAGAGAAGAATGACCTTCTAAAACCGGCCCCACTCAGGAGCAATGCCGAGGCTGATGAGGAACTCAATGTTGCCACCATTGTTGTCACCTCTCCTTCCATGACCACAAGCTGAGCAGCCAACCCAGCAGCTGCCGAGGCATTTTTGTGGTCTTTTGGTTGGCAAAGGGCCAATCAAGCCTTCCAGTCTTCTATGGATGTTGGCAGCATGGCCCAGTGCAAACTGCATCCCTCGACATCATGGTGATTACCCAGGCATTACAAGCACATGTCGTGTGGGTCCATAGCTGACATTTTCTGCCTGCACCAGGTAAAAAACTTAAACCCTGGTATCTTGCGCTCCATTATTGTCAATCATGAAGGTGAACCAAGAGATTTGTGGAGAAACTTTAACTGGAATACGGACAGGAAAAGTTGAAGATTCACTAAAGTGCTTGAACAACTCGAAATCCTTCAATGCTGCAGAGCTACAAAGGAGAAGACCTGTCCCTTCCAGTGAAAAGAAAGATCTGACATCACAGGGAGGAGCCGGAGCATATCCCACCCGGGTGGGGGGACAAGCTTAACTTGAAGACTTCTGATGACTCGGCTCTGTCTGGGAAGACTACCAGAATGTAGATGTGAACTGTATCCACACTGTTAGAAATGCAGAACTGCCTGCTCAAACAATTAAGCAATAAGGCACGACAGGGTGTGGTATATCATAAGATATCGTTACGCCTTGGGTGGTTGGGCACAAGGCCACAGGCCGAGTGCGTCCAGCCACCCAAGAAGTGATGATATCCCATGATATACCACACCCTGGAGTGACTTATTGCCATTATGAACTGAGTTTCAAGTTTTTTAAATAAAAAAAATAAAAGAAACCAAGTTTTAAAACGTTTTATGAATGTGTTTTTGAGTGGTGTAGGAGTACATTTTGAAAAAATAGTTCTCATACAGTAGAGAGCAAGGAGGCTGGTGGCACCGGAACGTTTCTGAAGCCGTGATGATGTAGCCCGATATCATCACGGCTTCAAAGAGCCCTCAGCCAATCAGATTCCTCTATTTACGATCCTCAGTTCATAATTAAGCAATAAGGCACAAGAGGGTGTGGGTTATTGGGAATTTACCCACACCATGTGAGGTGTGTCACGAGGCGCAGCTGAGTGACTTAACCACACAAGAAGTGGGTAAATCACCCAATAACTTACACCCTGGAGTGCCTTATTACGATCATACAATGGACCCATGTGTAAAATAAATTTAAAATGTTTTTTTATAAATGCCATTCCTCAGCCGTGGGTTATGCAGGATTTACCCACGGTCATGTGACATGTTTTGATCAATGAGATTACAGGATTTTCACACACCATTTTATAATTGTGTTTAACCCATTTGTAAAGATTTCTCTTATGGGAGCTGTTGTACACACATAATCTGGTAGTACATTCTTCTAAAAAAGGGGCTGCTACCCAGAATGCTTTGTCTCCTGCTGTTTTCAGTTTAGGTCATGGGACCATCAGTGACCCACTTTCAAACAAATTCATGGATCATAGTGGGATATAGAGGCATAGAAGGTCTCAGGGGTAAAGTGGACCTGGTCCATGCTGGGCTTTGTATGTTACAATCACTATTTTAAAGGGGAACAGTCAGCTTTAAGAGACCCCCACCCCAGTATAGGGCTTGTCCCAATTTGCAGTTTGCGTGCAAAAACATTGTTTTTCACTTAACTGTTTACTGTAGTATAGTAGATTGTATCAGACTTATTCTGTTGACTTACAAGCTGACATTTTGTTTAACTACAAATTACAAAATCCCCTGAAGCTGACATCAGAGGACAGCCGCTGTAGTGGGAGATACAATAGCCTACAGTACAAGTTGGAGTTGTCATAAGCTCTGATTTTCTGTTTGCTGGCCCCGCTGTCCTCCCTGGCATAAGTACAGTAACAGAGGTAGTGATGTTTATTTTCAAGATTTTTTGTTTTTGTTCCCCAAGTAAGTACCGCTAGTCATGTGGAGGTCTATTCTCAGGCATAACCTGGAAGAGTAAGACACTAGTGAACAGCGTGATCATATACACCCTGTAAGAAATATCACAACACAAGGCAGGGGTAGCAAAACATATATGCTAATAAAGGGCAATGTAATTTATTTCAAAGTAAAGCAGGTTAACAGTGCAATCAAGAGAGATGTATGAAAATAAAGATTTTAAACAGCAAACACAAGGACATAAATAGACTGATTTAGGTTGAAAGACATAGGTAGAAAGGTTGCGTTTGTCATACAGGAAATCTAGTATACAAATAAAGATTGACTGATTGATTGATATAGGAAATCGATGATTAGTTCATACCCAAAAAGAAACCCTTTCTCTCTATAAACACCCCCGCTTACCAGATAGTTTGACTGTTTCTCAACTAAACTCTGTCAATTTCAAACTGATCACATTGTACTGATTCAGGATTCCAAAACACAAAAACAAAATGACTACAAACTCTGCTAACAGGACTTTTATTCAGAAGAACAGAGCTTTGTTTCAGTTCCAACACTGGCATTAAAGATCCACTGCATGCACAAAGCACGCTTTCAGAGTGGAAACAGTTCTGTCATTCCGTAAAAGGTCAGTTGAGTGTTTTCTGTCCCTTTAACTGGGAAAACATGGACTCTTCACCCTTAATTTGTTCTGCAGGCGGAAAGTCTAGGTCTGGACATTACCACTGTGCCAGTACGAAGTGGCTGCTATCAGGGTATCAATGATTTAACTTCATTGCTTCATTAACACGGTGTCACCAGTATCCCTCAGACCAGCAGCAGTTGTAAACAAGTTGGCCCCAAACAAACAAAAACACACACACACACTTACACAGTGTTACACGCTCCACTCAATGGAACAGGCTCCCTACACACTCCAGAGTTATACCATCACCACCTTCTCAGTTCATACTGAATTTCTGAGGAATGCAAACATGATTCATTCTCACAACCTCAAAAATACCCAAGGTTAGGCCGGCCCAGTGGCGCTGAGGGTTGAGGCGCTGGACGCCACACCGGAGACCCGGGTTCAGGAACGACCTCAGGTCGCCGCTGAGCCAGCTTGGGGGGGGACTGGAGTGGGATTTCCCCTCCAGGGGTGGATGCCCGCTCCTCTGTAGTCCCACACCCATTGGGTGGAGGTCCAATGGGTGCACGAGCGGCGATGCAAGTCTGGGTCACTGATTCTGGCATGCGACAAGACATCTATGCACGCTGTATGCATGTGTACGCTAGACCCTGGGAAGGGGAGAAAACAGTAAAACAAGAAACAATTGTATATGAAAAGAAAAAAAAATGCCCAAGGTGGATACCACTGTATACCATGTCTGTGCTGCCATATATTTAGCTGAGACACAGGTAAAGGAACAGTAATGGAAATGCAGACCATTGAGATGTAACAGTTTATTTCGTAGGACTGTGACTCGATGATAGTACTTCACTGCAGTGTCTTTGCCTCTCCAGGACTGTGCCAAAAAACAGGTCCTATGGGACTTTTTCTGGTAAATGAATTTTTAAAATGAACAAAGAATGTATAGATAATCATTGGAGACCCCCTATAATGACTGGATATCCAGTCCTGATAAAATGCTGTAATGACCCGCTGAATTCCGTAATAACTCGATAGCAGGCCATTACTGAAGCACAAAAGAATCAGCGGCCACTGAGGGACACGATCACACAGAGTTTTTCTCTCTGAAACCTTGAACCGTTATTATAAAAAATAATGTATGTGCAAAGTTTGTTTATGGGGGGGGGGTGATAATCTCATAAACCCCTCGAGCGGATTATCACACACTTCAGGTGTGTGAAAAATTCTCATAACACACACCTGCACAGGCATTAGTCTCTATATAATGAACTCTGAGGGTGTATGTTTGAAAGGTGATAATTTCCAAAGCCTCTGGCTCGGATACTCCCATAAAACGATTGGTCCTCCAGTGCTACTCTTCCTGGATAAACATTTTTAATAAAAATACAGTATTTACTCCTACTGGCATTTGTGGGTAGTACCCCCAAGCTCCATCTAAGTACTGCTTGAAAGGGTGTTACAAACAAGGGACTGAGCAGCTTTGCAGACACTGCAATCAACTTTCATCCACCAGAAACCACAGTCTGAATCCAGTCTTTGTCTCCCCGTCATTCCGAGTTAAGAGGAGGGGTTGACATACAGCTTGCGTTGTACCTGCAATGCATATGCTGCTCCTGGAACCTGATATTGCTGATTTAGTTCCCAGAGGTTTCTGGCATTGAGGTGCCATTAGCCAATCCCTGCGTGGTGTAACTCTTGTCACTGGACAATACCATGTGTGCAATCTGATCTTCTTCCTCACAAGGCCATTTAAACAAGTCTCCACTTCATCGGTTCAGGTTTGAGGAACTTTAGCACCTGCTGCTGGCAAACCGTGTCACAGATGTCTATAAACACAGCTTCTCTGAAACACCAGGGAATCCGTCACCTGGACTTGCACCACTTCAAACAAATATCACAAAATTCAGAGTTTCAAAACTAGTCAGCATTTTTGGTAATATGCAAATATTCTGTGTATCAAGTGATACACTGTTGCCTAAAACTGCTTTTTTTTTTGTTAAGATCATGCAGGAAATTGTCATAGAAGAAACTCACTCTCACTGAGCCCAGCATATTTCAAGTGAAGGCATTCTTCCTGTTTTTATGCTTCCTCTTAAAGAACCGGCAACCCAGCTGTTGACCAGGCAAAGGTCAACAGAGTTTTTACAGAAACAGGAAATCGGATGAACTGGAGACTTGTTTGTGACCGTTGCAAGACCTCAGTGCCCGTGAGAATGCTGTCACAGGGCTCTCTCAATTCGAAAGGCCTCACGCTACTAACAAATGGTTAGATTTGTTCCTCTGGATCGGCCGGAAAGAACACTGACTTGGTTTGCACTCAAATTCCAAACAACATAGCAGGCTAACAGGAAGAGTTTTTTTATTGCAGCTGCCCTCTGTTCTTTTGTTCAAGGCAGTGTGGTGCAGGAGGGTGTCTTGGTACTACCTCAGAGTAGAGGCTGTGGGTGAGCAAGGCTTCCGGCTCCTCCCTGAGAGGCAGGCAGGGCACGGAAGCAAGCTTAGTAGAAAAAGTGAGACTAGCTTGAGTGGATGCCAATCTCTTGTCCCCTGCATTCATTATATAATCTCTCCACCACTCCAGAGAAGTGCCTTGCCCCCTGCCTCACAAGGTAGCAGCACTTGGTCTAGTAAGCCAGAGGAACCCTCAGGCTTCACAGTGTGTGTATAAGGGTGGGGGAAGGCAGTTGGGCAGAGGCTTTGAGAAAGATCAGTGGTGGCATCCTTGAGGCTGGAAGCAAGGGTTATCTTGGCTTGGACAAGACTCTGGATGGCGCAGAAGTGGCTGAACAGTCCCAAGGAGAAAGAGGAGTTAAAATCAAACCTGTGCCTCCACTACACAAATTACATGGTTAGTCTTTCCCTCTTGGTTGGCTTCAACAAGATGTTCGATGCAGATGGTTTGCAGTGTTGGGACACTGGCGCTCCCCATGCTGGCTGAGTTCCAAAACAGCCATGCCCCAGAACTACAAACAGTATTAGCCACACTCGCAGTACCTGGCAGCCACCAGAACAGCACAATGCCCCAAAATACAAACAGTACCAGACGTGCTCACAGTGTCTAGATGTCACCGGAACAGCACCACACCTCAGAACTACAAACAGTATCAGCCTTGCTCACAGTGCTTGCAAGTCAGCAAAAAAGCACAGTACCCCAGATGTACAAACAGTACTAACCGTGTTCACAGTGCCTGGAAGTCCCCAGAACAGCACTGCACTCCACTAATACAACCAGTAACAACCATGTTCACAGTACGTGGCAGCCAGGGTGTTCAATGATACACTGAATTTTGACAGGCCACCAAACAAAATGTCTAATGGTGAGTGAACATGTTCAGTGCTGCTAAAAATGTTTTATTTTGTGATGTTATGCCAGTAAGGGACAACATCCTGAATCAAACCCTGCTCTCGTGTAGCTTCCCTTAGAAGTGAGAGGGGATGTTTCCTTGTGGCTGCTCTATAGGCATTCTTCTTTCTCCTCTGCAAAACCCCATTCTGCACAAGAACAGTGTAAGTTAGTTGACTCAAGCCTCACAGAACAGCATGTAACACCTCACCCGATCCCCCCAAAAATGTTCCCCTATTCATATGCTCAGAATAGCTGGCAAGCAGATTTTTTTTTTCTAATTTATTTTTTCACTTCACCCTATCTGTTTCGGCTCAGTCTAGTCAGACACTGCCAGCAGAGTAGTGAGACATCCTGGGTGCACTGTTCAGGTGAGTGGTGATTTTCTCCCCTCCAACATCTCCTGCTAACCCATGCCATTGTTTGGTTGGAGTTTAGTTTATTTATTTTGGTATCCGGGTAAGTGCACTGGAATGGAAGTTCCTTTTTCTGGCAGAACCCAGTGTACAATCATTTATACAGATACTACATAAAACATTGTGTGCACCATACATGATGACAACATACAATAATCCATAAAAGATTGCTGTTCAAGGAAAACAAACACAGACAGATGTCACCTACCATATGTGGCTCAGACTGTGTGGGTTATTTTGCTGCAGGCGTCTAGCCGAGACTCCACATTCCTAGCCTATGCTGCGCACCAAGAATATCACAAGACCATTCTGCACATTACTGCTGCACCCATGTTTGGTTGTCTGCTGTGTACTGTTTCCCTAATATTTCCGCTCTATACTGTCGTCTCTGTTATTTACACAGTACTCTGAGCCTTGGAAAGGTAAGTAATAACTACTGCTGACCTGTCTGACCTTGCCAACTGTCAGGAAAGGATCCCACATTACTGATCTATTGCCGTGCCCTGGTCAAGGCAGACCTGCAGCATGCCTTTACTCCACCCCATAACATCTCATGGGCTGCCCTCCTATACCCCTCCATCGCTATTCGTAGGCAAATGACCCCAACTCTACCTCTGTAATGTCATGGCAACTCTGCTCTAGCGCTGAATAATGCAGCCAGGACTTCCCTACTGCTCGCTTCCCCTCCCTCTGGGTCCTCTGGGGGTGATCGTACAGCAGGGAATGGGGTGCCCTATCCCAGAAGACTGGTGGTACCTAAGAAGTTGTTTTCCCCGTCTCCTGTAGGACCACACCAAGGCATAAGCTCAGGATTCAAACATGGGTCACAAGTCGCATGAGTGAATGACATAACACGGTTGCTTAAGCTGCGGGCCCAGATGGATTTCTAGATTTTATACACTTAACTTGACAACAGGTGTTAAATTAGCAGAAAAGCCCCAGTTCTAGTGCTCAATGTGGGCACACTCACAGCAGAAGAGCTGGCAGTCTAGCCTTGAGATTAGTGAGATGTGAACAAGCTTACTACTTCCAGCAGACCTGGGTTTGATTCTGACAACCTCCACTTGCATAAGGACATACCACAAAATAAGCTTCGGCTCAGTATGCCTGCCTTTCGACACCCAAAAACTGTAGAAAAACAACTCCAGTCTACAGAGAAGGCATAACACAGAAACGTATACAACTGATGGACTGTTCAAGTCTTTTTCTGTCAATCTAATGTGTCAAGATTCACTACTTGGCGACGCCCAAGTCTCCTTCCTCCTTCCCTGTCTCCTCTTCCCCTCCTTTGACCTACCAGACATGAAAGGCATGAAGAGATTACAAAACCTAGCACTGATGACATATCTGTCTTTTATTCTTTAGAATTAAATATGCACTTCTAATACATATAATTGGGTAATTCTTTGAAAATGGTGAGTGAGGCAGACTATTATCTTATCTGGAGCACTGTCTACACAGTACACAATGCTTCAACACTGAAACCTTAGGGAAATTTTGAGCAGCATATACAGCAGCAGTCTTCAGATCAAATACTTAAGAGAAACATTTCCCTCCCCTGTGCAAAGCACTTGTTTTAGAGCTAATATTGTTTTGGGGGTAAAATGTAAAACACTCATGACCCACGTAGGCTGGCAAAACAGTAAACCTGGTAGACAGTGCAGCCCAACAAAGAGGACAGGATACGTTTACTTTGGCAACCGGTCCTTTTGTGGAAACAGTAGCCTAGTCAGTTGGGCCGCAGAACCCCACTCCCCCTCAAATTCCGCTTCTAATTGGTACCATCAGTGCTACTGAATAACACCGAAATCACTTTTGCCTAATTGGCATTTGCAACCAGTGCAATGTGACAAGAGTGCAACTTGGCAAGTGCGCATGAACAGACTAATGCCAAACCTGGAGAAGTTCCAAAAGGCACATCAGGCAGGAGGTGTCACAGAGCCAGTTTTGTTTCCCTTTCTGTCTCTGTTGTGTCCAGGGCTGCAGCACGATACTGTCCTGTTTGTCATGGAGGTGACTTCTGAACATACATCAAAGCAAAGACAGCAGGTTCCACGCTGCTGATGCAGCTACTGACTGTTGATGGGGACCTCCTCAAAAGAGGTGTATAAAAATGTCAACAGGGGGAGCCTTTTCTTTAGAGTCAGGAAGAGACATGGACAATGCATACAGAAGAGCATGTGGTTTACTGCAAGATATATAATTCGTCCCACAAGTGTGTAAAGCCAAATAACTTTCAAGCGGCAAAGTCATGAGCGGGTTCAGTAGGGTTTTGTTCACGAGTGGGATAAGTAGCACATCTCCCTCCGAAGCATGTGCAACTCTATTTATACAAGATTTGAAGAAAAAAGGCCCACACAGCAAGCTGGCAACCTGGCTCTGCACCTTGAGCCCAGGACATCAGGAGCAGAGGCTGGGAGCTAGGGCAACAGAGCATCTATACAGATGCTCTCTTCCCGAGGGCAAGGTTTGATTATTTATTTATTTGAAAATTGGTAACTGGGAAAAGCACACTGCGCCAAGGGTCATTGCCAGGTGTGACCTGGGGGAAGGAGAAAGGAAAGCATGCACAGCAGTTAAGCAATGTTCTCTCCTAGAGTGGCTCCAGGGGGCGGGCATGTGGTAGTCCGTGTGACGTGGATGACCACATGTGGAGAATGCTCCCAACCCAGCTCGCCATTGCAGTTAAGACTTGAGGAGTTGGAAGAAGCCAGAAAAACACAAAACTTGGCCAGCTTGGCTGCTTCATATGACAATCTCCGAGCGCATGAGCCCCCATGCTACCAGACCCTGCTTGGTGGTGCACACGTTTCCCAGTCCTGGTCTTTAGAACTCTAAGATGCATGTCAAGCCTCTCTGTCAGCTGTGGAGGGGTTGGGGACCCACTGGGAAGGAATAGACCCCAGAAACCAGAGGCAACCCTGGGACTCAGTAGCTGCGTATCGCTGCCAGCAGTGATTCCAGAGGGGAGAAAATTCTGGAAGGAGAGATGCACAGGGAGACTTGGGAAGGAGGCAACAATAAAATAAAATGGTGCATGGCATTTTTCATCCATTCTTTTTGAGACAGGGTAGGACGCTGCAACTTCTTCACTGTATATTAACATATTCTGCAGTTTGCCAAAGACCCTAAAATAAGCATTGTTTCACACTGAGAGTGGTTGACACGTGAAACAGCCTACCTGCTGACGTTGTGGAAGCTCACGTCATTCGGGCTTGCAAAGCAGGACTAGAGGCAGATTCACAAGAGAAATGGCTTTGAGGGTTACAAAGCATGGGTGGGTGTAGCATTTTGGTTGATGAGCTTGGATGCCTGTCCATACTCAAACTGCGGTACAGACACCGCCATGCGGCAGGAGAAACGGGCCTTAAGTCTCTCACTTCAATACTGTTACTAAGGGAATATTTTCATCATAATTTGTCGTACAATCCACTGCGCACAGCAGCTGTCATACACATTCTCCATGTTTTAATCTTGCGCGTTGCAAAAAGGCAAAAACGTTAATATTGTGTCACCTTATTTAGCATATGTTGCCTTACTGTGCCACATGTTGTGTGCTGTTGTCCATTATCTCTTGCCACTATATTATGAACTGTGACATTTTTCAGCCGCTTTCTTTAATGCACTGGTAATGTACCCAGGTCGTACCTGAAAAAGGTGCCTGGTGCCAGTTTACCTACCCGGTTATCAAAGTATTAATACAGAAATAAAATGTATGTAATATGAATCAAACAGCCTTTGTTTTATTCCTCATAATAGGATCCGAGAGCCATAGGAATGTAGGAAATGACTGACATAAAAAGACTAAGACCCATCAGGTGCAAGTCTTAACCATTCCAGCATTGGCACTGCTGAATAGTATGAGTAGTGACAGACATGCAATGGCTAACAGAAAGCGTTATCAACCGAGTCAATACAATTAAGCCTTTACATTTTGCTCTGTCTCTACCGGACGTATCCTGTTGTAACCTTATTAAATAAACATTTTCCTTCCCTCTGCTCCGGACAGCTCTCACCTCAGTATGAACCTTGGCATAGCCTTCCAGGTGCCCCACTCTCAGCTCTCACTGCCTCTTTAACTGGCCTCATGGCCCACATAGTAGTTGTTAGTTACAGTCTTCAGGAATGGGGGCAAAATGTTTTTGACATGGCATACTCAGGTATGTGGTTAATTTTTGAAACAGAACGGCATTTCATTAAAACTGGGTAAGCGGACTCAAGATTTTCTATGGTAGTTAAGGAATGAAATCCTCCAGTTTGGACCCCTTCATTACCTGATAAATGTATCCTTCATAGCAGAGGATCCCCCACTGAACAGCTCTTATTTACATCAGCAGTATAGTCGCGCCACACCCTGTAAGACTAAAGTGAAAGAGTCACCAATTACAAAGCTCAGGTAACTAGATCAGAGGAGAGCTTTGAAACTATACTATAGCCTGGTTCAACAACCTCACAAACAGGGGCGCTACGCTAGCCACTGGGAATAGTTACGCGGAAACAGCCAGCGCAGATAAAACTTGCATTCCCTCGGAACCAGAGGAAACCATTATCTGCGGTGTCCCTCCAGACCCTGAAAGGGTCACTGGCAGCTGACAGCACAAACAAATACACAGAACATGTGACCTGAACTGGCAAAGTAAAAAGGAAAAGAACAATCTCAAAGTACTCTGCTGTGTTTGATGTTTTAAAAAGAAATCAAAAGACTACTGATGGGAAATTCAGCTGACGTTAAACACAAATTAGTAACACTTCTGGTATTGACAACCAATGAATAATAGCTCAGAGTTTCGATCCCACACTCCACCGCTCCATAAAAAGCAAGTCTGAGCACAGATCAGGTGACTTTCCAGTGCCAGTCATTCACACATTCACCTGTAAACAAAGATGCAGGTGGAAACTATGATTCCAGCTGTATGATGTGTAACGTAGGATGTGCAACATGACACAGCATCTTTTATGGCAAGTGCAGCAAATCTTAGGAAAGCCACCCCCCCCCCCCAAACAGCAATTCCTACTGCACACACAGCTGGAGAGCAGATAGTTGAGTACTGTATATCATTTACACCACAGATGGGGTACAGGGTATAGGGATCAATTTTAAGTGGGTGAGCATCTTGAGACCAACCATAGTCTGATGAACAATAAAGGTGAGGGGTACCTGGTGTACTCACTACAGTACTATTTATTTGTTTTTGGTAACCAGGTAGATGCGCTAGGCAGGACATACAGGTTACTCACCTGTAACAGGAGTTCTAGGAATGGTATATGTTGTTCATCCACACTGTCTGGCAGGTTTCTTGCTGCTTTAAATCTTGCCAGAAGGTCTTCAAGCTGGCTCCTCCCACCCAGGTGGTAAAACTCTCGGCTCCGCCCCATGACGCCAGATCTAGCCCGCTGGAAGCCAGGTTGTGCGTCGAAGCCGAGGAGGTCGGGTGGGTCATGTGGATGAACAACATATACCATTCCTAGAACTCCTGTTACAGGTGAGTAACTTGTATTTCTAGGGACATGGATATATTGTTCATCCACACTATCTAACAGACTCTAGCAGTTCTCTGGGAGGAGGGAGGCAAGCCACACCTGTAGGAAATAAAGACTGGAGACCGAGGCCCCAAAACCAGCATCCCGGCGTGACTCAAGGTCGATGTGGTAGTGGGTGATGAAGGTGTGCTGACTTCAGGTAGCAGCCCTGCAGATAACCTGGATAGGAACGTCCTGGAAGCAGCCACCAATGCAGCGGTATGGCGGGTAGAATGAGCTCTTATCCCTCTGGAGCTCCATGCCCGCCAACCTGTAGCAGAGATCTATGCAGGAGGTGACCCACCTGCCTATCGTCTGCTTGGCTGCAGGTCTGCCAGGTGCGGCTTCAGTGCAGGTGACAAACAGCTGGCGAACCTCTCCCCGAACTTCAGCCGTCCACTCCTTATAATAAGAGAGCGCTCTTCTAGGGTCCAAAGTATGGAGCCTATATTCGGCCTCCGAGGTGTGATTGGGGTAGAACACCAGCAGAGTCAACACCTGATTAAGGTGAAACTCCGATACCACCTTCGGAAGGAATTTCGGGTGGGGGCGCAGGACAACCTTGTCCCTGTGGAAGACCAGAAAAGGAGATTCGATGGAAAGCGCCTGGAGCTCTCCCATCCTTCTGGCTGACATGATAGCCACCAAGAAGGCGGACTTCCACGACAGGTGAGAGATGTCACACCTGTGCATCGGTTCGAATGGCTTGCCCATGAGCTTAGCCAATACCAGCAGTAGATCCCACGGAGGTGGAGGTTCTCACACCGGAGGGGATATGTGATCAAGGCCTTTGAAAAAGCGCCCGACCACCTTCTCCTGCACACCGACTGCTTCCCGGCCCGTGCCCGGTAAGCAGAGATGGCTGCCAGGTGCATCTTAAGGGTCGTCGACCGAAGCCCTTGCTGAGAAAGGGACCACAGGTAGTCCAGAATGCTTGCCAAGGAACAGGAGGAAGGGTTCAGGCCCTTGCCCTGAGACCAAATGGAGAATCTCTTCCATTTGAAGGCGTAGCATTTTCTGGTCGACTCCTTACGGGGCGCCTCAACGACGTTGAGGACCTCGTTGGAAAGACCCAAGGCCTGGAACTCTAGCCACTCAGGAACCAGGCCATCAGGTGCAGGGATTGAAGGTCCGGATGGAATACCTTCCCCTGATTGACTGAGATCAGGTCCGGGCGGGCTGGAAGCCGCCTCGGGAGCCTGGAGCTGAGACTGAGGAGATCTGGATACCAGAACTGGCGGGGCCAGTCTGGGGCTACCAGAATCACCTGCGCCTTGTCCCTCCTCGTCTTGAGAAGCACCTTGTGGATCAAGGGAAATGGGGGAAAGGCGTAGAAGAGGCCCGGGGCCCTGCTGAGGGGGGCGGGCATGAAACAGACTCAGTTTCGCATACTCCCTGGAGGCAAACAGGTCCGCCTGAGGATTGCCCCAGAGGGAGAAGAGATCTTGTACTACCTCTGGCAGGAGAGACCACTTGTGAGACGCAGCCCCTATCCGGCTTAGGGTATCGGCCAGGGTGTTGCAGGCTCCTGCTACGTGAATGGCGAGGAGATCCGCCTCCAGGCTGCGCACGAGAGACCAAATGCGGAGAGCTTCCCTGCACAAAGGCATGGAGCGCGTCCCACCCTGGCGGTTTAGGTAGTACATGGTCATGGTATTGTCCGTCTGGGCCTGAACCACTTGATCCCGTAGAAACGGAGCGAAGGCGGTGAGGGCTAGACAAACAGCTCGAAGCTCCAGCAGGTTGATATGGCATCAGGACTCCCGAGGGGACCAGAGGCCGTGCGCTCTGTGCTCCCCCAGATGGGCACCCCAACCCATCAGAGAGGCATCGGTCGATAGAGAGACCGTCGGCTCGGGGCGGACAAACGGGATGCCCTCCTGCAGATGTGCTGGAACGGTCCACCACTGGAGAGCATTCCACATCCTCTGGGTCACTGTCACTAGCTGATCCAGCGGATCGAAGTGCTGTGACCATTGGCTGGGCAGTCCCCACTGAAGGGGACGCATTTACCAGCGGGCCCAATGGACCACGCTGGTGCAGGCCACCATGAGGCCCAGGAGGCGCAGGAAGTCCCGGGCAGGGTGCGACTGCCCAACCTGAAATGATTGGGCAAAGGAGGAAAGGACCTTGGCCCTGTCCGCCGGGAGCCGTGCTCTGGCTCGAAAAGAGTCGAGCTCTGCCCCGATGAAATGTATCACCTGCTTTGGCACGAGTTCTGACTTGGCCTCGTTGATGAGGAGGCCAATCTGTGAGCAAACCTGGAGGGCCAGATCTCTGGACCACTCCACCTCCGCTCTGGAGGGGGCTGCAATCAGCCAGTCGTCCACGTAGGGGTACACCCGGACCCTTCGGCGCCGCAGGAATGCTGTCACCACTGCCATGCATTTGTTGAAGACCCTGGGAGCTAGGGAAAGGCCGAAGAGCATGGCCTGGAACTCGTAAAGGGATCCTCTGCTCTGAAGCGGAGGAATCTCTGATGGGACGGACGGATTGGGACGTGAAAGAACGCATCCTGAAGGTCCAGGGAACAGAACCACACGCCTCGTTCCAAGGATGGGATTATCTGAGCCAGTGACCATCCTGAAGGTCCGAGACCTAAGGAACCTGTTCAGGTCGTGCAGGTCAAGAATGGGGCGCCAGACCCCCGTCCGTTTTGGGACCAGGAAATACCTGGACACAAACCCCGGGTCTGGAGGAGGATCCGCCACTTTCCTGATCACCTCTTTTCGAAGCAGGGCAATATCAGCTTGGCGGGCCGACAGAGGCTGCGGACCCGTGGCCCCCGAGGGCGTGACTTGGAAGGGTGGGGCCTGCTCGAACTCCAGAGGCAGGCCCTTTCCTACCACCTCCAACACCCAGTGGTCCGTGGTGATAACGGACCAGGCGGAAAGGAAGTGGCGGAGCCGTCCCCCCACGGGGGCAACCCAGGGGGGGAGTGATGAGGCTGGGGGCGCCTCAACCCGTCACTGGGCAGGCTTGGAGGAGGGACCGGCCAAGGGACCTCCTGGGCCTTTACCTCCCTGCTTCCTATTGGAGGAAGCAGCGGGCTTGGGTTTGGGATGCCAAGCGCGAGCCTGCTGGCCCTGGTGCTGGTGCTGTTGGGCCGGACGTGCCGCAGGCGCAGAAGGGCGAAAGGACTTGTGCTGTTGTTGTCGGCGGCCTTTGTCCTTCTGGGCAGAGGTGACCGAGTCCAGAGTGGCATTGGACTTCTCAATCCGCTGGAGGTGACCTTCCACTCCAGGGCTGAGAGGTCGGTCCCAAGAGGGGCGTCCACCAATTGTGCTGGTATCCGCCGTGAAGGTGGATATCCTCAACCATGCTGTCTGCGGCGCGCATGGCCACCTGACGCAACCAGATCTGGCACAGTCTCCTATGTCCAGAGCTGCTGTAGCCACTG
Source organism: Neoceratodus forsteri (assembly GCA_016271365.2). Lineage (NCBI taxonomy): Eukaryota > Metazoa > Chordata > Ceratodontiformes > Ceratodontidae > Neoceratodus > Neoceratodus forsteri. Next base: position 121,894,565 of record JADMNL010000030.1, on the reverse strand, counting down.
CCCTACCTGGTCCCGCACCTGCGGTTGCGTGGTCTGCAGGTCGGCCAGGAGATGAGGATCACCTCATCCAGGAGCCCATGAGGACATGGGAGAAGTGTGCCATCAACACGGCCGAGCTGGCCTGGCGGAGGGCGCAGCATACACCTTGCGCCGGCGTGAGTCCAGCTTTTGGACTCCTTGTCGGGGCTTGTCCCCGTCCTAGCGTTCCCGAATGCCGGAACGCTGTTGGTGACCAACCCCTCGGCAGAGGGTGTTCAAAACCGGGCAAGAGCCAGTAGGGACCGCATACTTCCTGGCCATCCTGGCCGAAGGTGCAGGGCAGGAAGCAGGCCACTGCCAAAGCTCCAAGGCTGGGCCGACGATGGCCTCAGCCACCGGAAAGGCCTCTGTGGGAGAATCCCCTCGGTCCAGTATCTCTGTGAGGGAATACTTGGCCCGTTTTTGATACGGGCTTGAGCTGCATCCCAGTGGACTCCGAGATGAGCCGAAGCAAACCCATGAAGGACGATGGGCTTTCGTCCAACGACTGGCCTCGGAGGACTCCAGGTCAACCAGCCTGGAGAACAGGGAGGAGTCGTCATCGGACTCAGAGGAGTCCACAAAGAGCTGCCTGGGGCCTGAGCCACCCTCCACCTGCCGAGGACGGTCGGGAGTGAGGGTGACCAACAACCTGTGGGGCAGGCCTTGAGCCGACCGAGAATCGTTGGTCAGTGCTCCCGATTTCGGTTGTGGAGGGTGAGGTTCCACCACAATCGGTGGGGCAGCAGGTTTCGGCCGAACAACCAGCCCAGGCTTGGGCATCTCGACTACGGCGAGAGGTTGTTTCGGCCACTCGGGTGACAGCCACTTGATGGCCGGGGAAGGCGACGGCGTTGACCTGTTCCCAGACAGAAGCAACTGCTGCCACATCAGGTCCTCGTAGCGTCGATGCAATTTGCACCGAAGCCTCTCCTCTTCTGAGGAGGAAGATGAGGACGAGCGGCGGCGCCGCTTGCCTCGGTGCCGAGACCGAGACCGCGATGTCGGCGGGATCGGCTGGACCAAGAAGAAGTCAGAGACCGAGACTGAGATCCTCGGTGTTATCGAGGATGGGTCTGGGAAGGAGCAGGGGACACCCGCTCTTCCCTCGGCTCGGACGCCTTAACCAGGGACTGCTGCACCGGGGCGCAGGCAGATCCTCAGTCTCCACCGGGGGAACCGGTGAAGAAGGGTTGTCAGCCTCACCAGTCGACAGCCAGTCCGACGGGTCGAGAAAAATCTCGACTGCGTCGGCGGGTGTCTCGACCGACTGGCCTGGCGGGGCGCCATGGCCAGCGCCTTAGCCCAACCTCGATCGAAGTTCGACAGTCGGCTGTCCGGGAGGGAGCCTCCCCGCTCCCACTGAACATACGATGGGACTTACCCTTAGAGTCCTTCTTTTGGACCGAGAGGAATGTCCCGATGGCCCCTCTCCTCCGTGGAAAAGAACTGGCACAGCTCCATGAGCGAAGCTGAATCTGGTACCCAAGAAGGCGGGATAAATACGCGACCGAGGAGAAGGATGATGCGGCCTGGGCCACCTCCTCCTCAAGGGCGATCATCTGCTCGAGCTGCTCAGCCGAGCCAGCCACCCGTGATAACCGCCAGCGGGCCTCCTTCAACAACGGCAGGTAGCGCTTCTCGGGCGCCTAGCTAACCGGGCAACGTGGTCCTCCAGGACGTTGGCCGAGAACAAACAGCATGACTCGCAGGCCTGCGGGTCGTGTTCTAGGCCGAGGCAGTAGACGCATGTGGAGTGTGGATCCGTACTGGACATCTTCTACCCGCAAGGGCACCGCCGAAATCCGGGAGTCGATTTGTCCATCGCAGTCGCGAGGGAGAAAGATGACCGAAGTCTTGAAAATTTTAAAATGAGTTTCGGGCGAACCGAAGAATTAGGATCCAGTCTATCACGCAGAGCGTTAAGGAGGGAACCTGAGCTTCCAAGCGGTAAGGAAGATCTGGCGTCATGGGGTGGAGCCGAGAGTTTTACCACCCGGGTGGGTGGAAGGAGCCAGCCTGAAGACCTTCCGGCAAGATTTAAAGTGGCAAGGAACCTGCCAGACACTGTGGATGAACAACATATCCATGTCCCTAGAACTGCCTATTTTCAGGCACAACCCGGGACAGAACAAAAACAAGTACATAGAATCAGATACAGGGATGAAATTGAAAAAAAAATGAAATACAATGGAGTTTCAGGTACAACAGAGCAGGTACAGTAGTAATTAGGACACAAAACTTTGCAACAATCCATAAGACAAAACATGGCTTAGGAAATAACTGCAGTAATCAGGAGCAAACAACCAAACACAGTAGCAGTGAACAAACAGGAATAGGGTACCTGGCGTAGTTACTACAGCACCATAAACAAACAGGTGATGGGTATTTGTTGCAGGTACTGCAGAACTAAAAACAAACAGGTAAGAGGTACCTGGCATAGTTACAACAGGTGAGGGGTAGCTGGCATAGTTACTATACTACTAGAAACAAACAGGTGAGGAGTACCCGTCAGAGTTATGGCAGCACTAGAGATAAACAGGTGAGGGATACCTGGTATAGCTGCTGCAGTACTGGAAACAAATAGGTGAGGGGTACCTGTCCCAGTCACTGCACTACTAGAAACAAACACGTGAGGAGTACCTGTCACACTTACTGCACTACTAGAAACACACATGTAAGAGGTACCTGGCATAGTTACAACAGGTGAGGGGTACCTGTCTCGGTTACTGCAGTACTAGAAACAAACAGGTGAGGGGTACCTGTCTCAGTTACTGAAGTACTAGAAACAAACAGGTGAGAGGTACCTGTCTGAGTTACTGCAGTACTAGAAACAAACAGGTGAGGGATACCTGTCTCAGTTACTGCAGTACTAGAAACAAACAGGTGAGGGGTACCTGTCTCAGTTACTGCAGTACTAGAAACAAACAGGTGAGGAGTACCCATCAGAGTTATGGCAGTACTAGAGATAAACAGGTGAGGATACCTGGCATAGCTGCTGCAGTACTGGAAACAACTAGGTGAGGGGTACCTGTCCCAGTCACTGCACTACTAGAAACAAACACGTGAGGAGTACCTGTCACACTTACTGCACTACTAAAAACACACATGTAAGAGGTACCTGGCATAGTTACTACAGGTGAGGGGTACCTGTCTCAGTTATTGCAGTACTGGAAACAAACAGGTAAGGGGTACCTGTCTCAGTTACTGCAGGACTGGAAACAAACAGGTGAGGGGTAATTGCTGTAGTACTAGAAACTAGCCTTTCCATCATCAACTGGACTAACACCGCTACCACATTTCTTTGTCAATTACAGTACTAGAAACAAACAGATGAGGGGTACCAGTTGCTGTTATTGCAGTACTGATAAAATTGCACTTATTTGTAGAATGTGTTTGCCAGGAAAGGCACGTTGAACCGGGGCTCATTTCCAGGTGTGACCCAATACAGAAAGAGATTCTTCTATGCTACCACTAATTAGACTAACACAAAACAAAATCCAAGATATTTTAAATGCAAAAACAGAAATGGCATTACAGTATTTAAAACAAAAGTACTATGATGGTGGTCCTAGAGCCACAAAACTATTAGCATTTCGATTGTGAGAACAAAATGTTGGAGCAACTATCATCAAACCAAAAGACCCACAATTACAAAAAGAAGTATTTACAACATTCCAAATTTTACAGGTTTTAACTAACTACTATGCCACGCTTTACAAACAGGACCCGCGTTCCCAAAATAACAGAGGCCCCAAATTGGGCAGGGTGGAAATTTAAGGGGATCTGCTTGTTAGGTTTTCTCAGTATATGTATTATGTATCAAGACTATCCGCTGTACATAATACTGTATTCTCATTTTATTACTGGTTTCTATCTCAAAATTGACTGCCCTGTACTTTTTTATTAAAATAAAAATAAAGTTAGGCCGGCCCGGTGGCGCGAGGGTTGAGGCGCTAGACGCCACACCTCACGTTATGCTGGCGACCGGTATTCGGGAATGAGCACGGGTCGCCGGGTATTGGCAGGGTTGGGGAAGGATCGAGCATCCAGAAGACTGCTCTCTTTCTCCGGGAAAGGGGAGAAATCAACAGTTGGCACGTGGCTGCCCCCTGGTGGAAGCTGGGGGACAACACAACCGATGCTGCGGAAGTAAGGGGTAGGAGGAGGCAGATGCCAGGATGAGCACATACGGAAGCGTGCGCGCTCCATCCACTGGCGTCATTGCACGTCTCCTCCAGCAGGGGAACCACGCCAAGAAAAAATCCCCAGCAGCATGAAGGCTGCTCACCGGCGCCAACACAGTCCCACATAAGTCAGCGCCCTCCCGGGTCCACCCTACTGGTCTCCGCAGTGGTGGGGTACGTATCCGCCCGCAGTGACCAGGGAAGGGTAGTGGTGGGGAGGTCAGAGAGCCTGCCCGAACTAGGGGCAGCTGGGGGACAAAGGCACAACCTCCCCAGCCGTGGAAATATAAATAAATAATCTAATGGAAAAAAAAAATAACGTTTAAAAAAATACAGAAAGGGGTGATACTGGAACAAAATCGACAGCACATCAGCAGAATTAAAAACTAATCATTTATACTCACAAAATATTGTTAGTTAAAAATACTGTACTACAATATTCAGTGAGGAGGGACACAGGCAGGATTAAATGACAAATTACCTGCTGTAGCTCAAGGGAAGCAGAGAGGCAGTGTCTGGGTGTAGAGCTGTCTGATCACAGAGCGAAACTTTCAAGGCAGTCAGAGATGAGGATGTACAAAAGAAGAGGGTGGCATTCGAAGGGAGGCGCGGTAGCCTGTATGAGAAAGCAACTTGTCCAGCAGAGGTTTTAGGAGATAGGATGAAAAGGAAGCGAGAAGCACAGTCTCTAAGAGTTTAAGGAGAAGGAGGAGCAAGAAGCACAGTCTCCGAGGGTGTAGGAAGTAGGAAGAGTGAGAAGCACAGCTTCAGAGTGTGTAGGGAGAAGGAGAAGTGAGAAGTGTAGCTTCTGTTGGTGTAGAGAGTTGGAGGAGTGAAAAGTGCAGCTTCTGAGAGCATAGAGAGAAGGAGGAGCAAGAGGCACAGCCTCTGACAATGTAGGGAGAAGGATGAGCGAAAAGCGCAGCCTCTGAAGGTGTAGGGAGAAGGCAGAGCGAGAAGTGTAGCCTCTGAGGGTGTAGGGAGTAGGAGGAGCGAGAAGAACAGCGTCTGAGGGTTTTGGGAGTAGGAGGAGCGGAGAAGCACAGCCTCTGAAGGTGTAGAGAGTAGGAGGAGCGAGAAGCACAGCCTCTGAGGGTGTAGGGAGGAGGAGGAGCAAAACGCACAGCCTCTGACGGTGTAGGGAGAAGGATGAGTGAAAAGCGCAGCCTCTGAAGGTGTAGGGAGAAGGCGGAGCGAGAAGTGTAGCCTCTGAAGGTATACGGAGTAGGAGGAGCGAGAAGAACAGCATCTGAGGGTGTAGGGAGTAGGAGGAGCGGAGAAACACAGCCTCTGAAGGTGTAGGGAGTAGGAGGAGCGAGAAGCACAGCCTCTGAGGGTGTAGGGAGGAGAAGCCAAAAGCACAGCCTCTGAGGGTGTAGGGAGAAGGAGAAGCGAGAAGCGCAGCCTCTGAGGGTGTAGGGAAAAGGAGGCATGAGAAGCACAGCCTCTAAGGGTGTAGGGAGAAGGAGGAGTGAGAAGCGCAGCCTCTGAGAGTGTAGGAGGAGTGAGAAGCACAGCCTCTGAGGGTGTAGGGAGAAGGAGGAGCGAGAAGCTCAGCCTCTGAGGGTGTAGGGAGTAGGAGGACCGAGAAGCACAGCCTCTGAGGGTGTAGGGAGAAGGAGGAGCGAGACACACAGTCTCTAAGGGTGTAGGGAGTAGGAAGAGTGAGAAGTGCAGCCTCTGAAGGTGTAGGGAGTAGGAGGAGGAGCGAGAAACACAGCCTCTGAGGGTGTAGGGAGAAGCTGGAGTGAGAAGCACAGTCTCTGAGTATGTAGGGAGTAGGAGGAGGAGCGAGACGCGCAGCCTCTGAAGGTGTAGGGAGAAGGAGGAGCGAGAAGCACAGCCTCTAAGGATGTAGGGAGTAGGAGGAGCAAGAAGCACAGCCTCTGAGGGTGCAGGGAGAAGGAGGAGGAGTGAAAAGCTCAGCCTCTGAGGGTGTAGGGAGTAGGAGGAGCGAGACGCACAGCTTCTGAGGGTGTAGGGAGTAGGAGGAGCGAGAAGCACAGCCTCTGAGGGTGTAGGGAGAAGGAGGAGCGAGACACACAGTCTCTAAGGGTGTAGGGAGTAGGAAGAGTGAGAAGTGCAGCCTCTGAGGGTGTAGGAAGTGGGAGGAGCGAGAAGAACAGCTTCTGAGTGTGTAGGGAGAAGGAGGTGCGAGAAGCTCCGAGGGTGTAGGGAAACATAGAATTTGGCAGCAGATAAGAACCGCATGGCCCACCTAGTCTGCCCATTTCCCTACCTAAAAGATAAGCTGCAGATCCTAGTTAACCAACAGCCTACTTCCTCCTACCCCCCAAAGAACTGCCTTATGTCTGTCCCATGCATTCTTGAATTCCCCCACTGTTTTTGACTCTACGACCTCCTCAGGATGGCTGTTCCATGCATCTACAACCCTCTCTGTGAAGAAATACTTCCTCACATTACCTCTGAGCCGTCCCCCCTCTATCTTCAAATTGTGCCCCCTTGTTCTTGCTAATCTCTTTTTCTGAAAGATGCTACCCTCTTGGACTTTGTTGATTCCCTTGAGGTATTTGAACATTTCTATCATGTCCCCCCCTCTCCCTCCTTTCCTCGAGGCTATACATCTTAAGCTCCTTTAGTCTTTCTTCATATGTCTTCTGGTGCAGACCCTTCACCATATTGGTTGCCCTCTTCTGGACAGCCTTCACCCTGTTTATGTCTTTGCGGAGATGGGGTCTCCAGAACTGTACACAGTACTCCAGATATGGTCTTACCAACTGTCTGTACAGAAGGCCAACAACTTCCTGTTTTCTACTGGTGATGCCTCTCCCTATGTGTCCCAGTATCCCCCCAGCCCTCCGTACTGCCTTCTCACATTGCTGGCCCACCTTTAGGTCGTCTGATATGACTACCCCCAGGTCCCTTTCCATTTTTGTTGTTGTCAGTATCTCACACCCCACTGTGTACTCTTCCCCTGGGTTTTTGTTTTCCAGGTGCATTACTTTGCATTTCTTTGCACTGAATCTAAGCTGCCATACATTTGACCATTCCTCCAACCTTGCCAAGTCCCTTTTCATCTATTCCAACCCACCTTGCGTATCAACCCTGTTGCAGATCTTTGTGTCATCAGCAAAGAGACATACTTTCCCTTCTAGTCCCTCTGTAATGTCACTTATAAAGACATTAAAAAGGACCAGCCCAGTACTGAACCCTGCAGTACCCCACTAGTAACCATCCTTTCTTCACTGGGGACTCCATTTACTATTACCCGTCCTGTTGTCCTGTTGTCCAGCCAGTGTTTTACCCAGGCTGCCACCCTGGGACCCACTCCCAGGCTGGCTAATTTGTTTATAAATCTTTTGTGCGGGACTGTGTCAAATGCTTTGCTAAAGTTTAGGTAGGCCACGTCCACAGCCCCTCCCTGTCTGCTACTTTGGTCACACAGTCAAAGAAATCAATTAGATTTGTCTGACATGAACTTCCTGCTGTGAATCCATGCTACCTTGGGTCCTGTGCCCCGCTGGCATCTAGGTACTCAACAATTCTTTCCTTCAGCAGTGATTCCATCATTTTCCCTACCACTGAGGTCAAACTGACAGGTCTGTAGTTTCCTACCTCTGTCTTGCTCCCACTTTTGTGAAAGGGACTCACATTCGCCCTCCTCCAGTCCTCAGGTACCACACCATCCTCCCATGATTTATTAGAAGGGTAGTCAGTGGTGTTACTAGTTCTTCCCTTAGTTCTTTTAGAATTCTGGGGTGAATCCCATCAGGCCCCACTGCTTTATCCACCTTCAGTTTTAAGAGTTCGTTCAGAACCCTTTCTTCTGTGAAAGGACTAATATCAATCCCCCTATCCAAAGTGCTTCTATTGACTGGATTAGGTATCTCCCCTGCTTTTCCATTGTGAATACTGAACAGAAGTATTCATTCAGCATCCTACTTTTTCATTGTCGCTCTCTGCCAACCACCTTCCTCTTTATTCAGCCTCAGTATCCCTTCCTTAGTCTTTCTTTGCTCCTAATGTACCTATAAAATGTTTTATCCCCCTTCTTAACCGAATTGGCTATCTTTTCCTCGGTTTGGGCCTTTACTATTCTGACTGCCTTCCCCGCTACCTTCTGCTTTAACTGGTACAGTTCTCTGTCCTGCTCGTTCTGCGTTTCCTTATACTTCCTGAATGCTATCTCTTTCCTCCCTTACCTTCCCTACTACATCATTTGAGAACCATAGAGGTTTCTTCTTTCGTTTTGATTTATTTGCTTCACACAAAGGCTTGTTGCCTCTGTGATGGCAGTTTTAATGTTTCCCCATTGTTGCTCCACCCCACCTTCTTGCCTGTTTGCTACTGCTTTTCTGTGGCACTCTCCCATTTTGACAAAATCAGCCCTACTGAAGTCCAGTACCTTCACTTTTGTGTGGCTTGACTCTACAGCTAAGTTTATCGTGACCCACACTGTTTGGTGGTTGCTTGTTCCCAGATGGCTACCCACTTCAAGATCAGAGATCCTCTCTCCATCCCCATTTGAGAGTACCAGGTCTAAAATTGCTCCCTCCCGAGTGGATTCCAAAACTAGCTGTTTGAGGCATGCCCCCTGCAGGGCATCGAGAATGGCCCTGCTTTTGGGTGTGGCTGCAGCAAAGGTGCTCCAGTTAACATCTGGCATATTGAGGTCCCCCCATCGGCAATACCTCCCCTTTCTCTGCCATCCCAAGGAGTAGGAGGAGCAAGAAGCACAGCCTCTGAGGGTGTAGGGAGTAGGAGGAGAGAGAAGCATAGCCTCGGAGGGTGTAGGGAGAAGGAGGACCGAGCAGCACAAGCCTCTGAGGGAGAAGGAGGTGCGAGAAGCGCAGCCTCTGAGGGTGTAGGGAGAAGAAGGAGTGAGAAGCACAGCCTCTGAGGGTGTAGGGAGAAGAAGGAGTGAGAAGCACAGCCTCTGAGGTGCAGGAGTAGGAGGAGGCGAAATGCAGCCTCTGAGGGTGTAGGGAGAACAAAGAGCGAGAAGCGCAGTGTCTGAGGGTGTAGGGAGTAGGAGGAGCAGAGAAGCACAGTCTCTAAGGGTGTAGGGAGTAGGAGTAGCGAGAAGCACAGCCTCTGAGGATGTGGGGAGGAGGAGCAAAAAGCACAGCCTCTGAGGGTGTAGGGAGTAGGAGGAGCAGAGAAGCACAGTCTCTAAGGGTGTAGGGAGTAGGAGTAGCTAGAAGCACAGCCTCTGAAGATGTAGGGAGGAGGAGCAAAAAGCACAGCCTCTGAGGGTGTAGGGAGTAGGAGGAGCGAGAAGCTCAGCCTCTGAAGGTGTAGGGAGAAGGAAGAGGAGGAGTGAAAAGCACAGCCTCTGAGGGTGTAGGGAGTAGGAGGAGCTAGAAGCACAGCCTCTGGGGGTGTAGAGAGAAGGAGGAGCGAGAAGTGCAGCCTCTGAGGGTGTAGAGATTAGGAAAAGCAAGAAGCGCAGCCTCTGAGGGTGTAGGGAGAAGAAGGAGGAGTGAGAAGCACAGCCTCTGAGGGTGTAGGAAGAAGGAGGAGCAAGAAGTGCAGCCTCTGAGGGTGTAGGGAGTAGGAGGAGAGAGAGAAGCACAGCCTCTGAGGGTGTAGGAGGAGCAAGAAGCACAGCCTCTGAGGGTGTATGGAGTAGGAGGAGAGAGAAGCACAGCCTTGGAGGGTGTAGGGAGAAGGAGCAGCGAGAAGTGCAGTCTCTGAGGGTGTAGGAGGAGCAAGAAGCACAGCTTCTGAGGGTGTAGGGAGAAGGAGGGGCAAAAAGCTCAGCCTCTGAGGGTATAGGGAGTAGGAGAAGTGAGAAGCGCAGCCTCTGACGGTGTAGGGAGAAGGAGAGGCAAAAAGTGCAGCCTCTGAGGGTGTAGGGAGTAGAAGGAGTGAGAAACATGGCTTTGGAGGGTGTAGAGAGAAGTGCAGCTTCTGAGGGTGTAGCAGGAGCAAGAAGCACAGCCTCTGAGGGTGTAGGGAGAAGAAGGAGCGAGAAGTGCAGCCTCTGAGGGTGTAGGGAGTAGGAGGAGCAAGAAAGACAGCCTCTTAGGGTGTAGGGAAGAGAAGGAGCGAGAAACACAGCATCTGAGGGTGTAGGGAGAGGGAGAAGGAGGAGAGAACCGTTAAGTACAGAATTGAAGTAGCAAGGAAGGGCACCAGACCAGAATTTGGCAGTGAGGGAAGTACACTGGGAGAGACAGCAGCCCTCTAAGGAGGGATGAAAGATGGAGGTACTTGCCATTCTTACTACTGTGGGGCTCAGAAACTCCTGCCAACCCTCCCATCCCACTTCCTTGTTCAGAACTCTCAAAATAAAGATAAATCTGGGGTCCCGGAGCAGAATTCTGGAAGTCTAGCACAATTTCTCTGGTATGCCCCTCTACAGAGCAGATGACTGTCCAGCAGTGGCTTTATTTGTCCACTGGTGCTCCCAGACTCACTCACACTTGTGAGCTGTACACCCTGGCTACCCTACTCAACCTGGAAGAGCGACTCATGTATCAGACATGCCAGCTCACCTTTAAAGCCCTGCATGGCCTATCCCCCATAGGCCTATCCAACTCCATTCGCCGTACTGCACCGACCCTGATCACGCGCAGCTCGTCAAGAGCTACCCTAGTTATTCGAGAGCCAGGACCTCACAAGGTCAGAGGGCATTCCCCCACCGTCGCCCCCACTGGTATAACTCCTCCTGCCAGTGTCTCAAACTCTCTAACCTTAGCTTGCTTTAGCCCAGGCTCAGAAACTTCCTGTTAGCTCTCGCAAATGCAACTGCCGCTAGCCTAGTGTAAAAAAATATATATATATATATATATATATATATATACTCTGTTTGACAATGCTCACTGAGCTCCCCCCTTCCTTTCCTACTTATTCCTCCTCCCTATCTTCCTCCCTTCTACCCCCACCAGCTCTTCCCCGACCATAAGTTTTGCACCTTTTGTTATCTTTTGCTCGTTGGAGATTGTACTCTATTGTAACAAAATTGTAATTGAACTGTAACTTTTTTGTTTGTAAGTACTGTGTCCCTTGTACTACTGTTCTGATGTCCTCTTTGTGACGAGGTACCTTTGTAAATGAGCCTCTGGCTCAAAGGTTTCTAAACTGATGTTTAACTAAATAAATAAATAAATTAAGTGTACTACTGTTTCCTTTAACTGGGCTCCTTGAGCTACTGCAGGTTCTTCTGGTTTACCCGATTTGAGCCACCTCTTCTACACCCTCCTGTCCATTATTTTTTGCCACTGCTGCAGCTTTTTGTATTTTGCACTGCTGGTTAATTACTGTATACACTGCACTGTGTACTGTGCTATGTTTTACTGCACTGTTCAAACTTTATTGCACATTTGATTGTATTGCACTGTTGATTAACCTGTACTGTTATTACAAACTTGCCAGCAGATAAAGGCCTTATGGTCCATCAAGTCTGCTTGATTGTGCAGCTAGCACCCTTATACTGCAGCTACCCCCTCCTACCCCTCCCTTAACCCTGTGCCATCCCCTTTTGAAGCAGCCCACTGTTCTGCAGGATACCACTTCTGCAGGCAATGCATTCCACTCTGACACCACCCTCTCCGTAAAAAAGTGTCTTCTCATCTCCCTCTTGAACCTTCCCCCTTCCAATCTCAGATCATGTCATTGAGTGTCCCTGCACCCTCTTAACTTGAACAGCCCCTACATGCCCATTTTGTTTATTCCTTTCATGTACTTGAAGGTTTCAATCACATCTCCCCTGCCTCTCCTCTCTTCCAGTGAGTACATGTTCAACTCCCTCAGCCTGCCCTCGTATGGTATGTCCCCCAGTCCTCGGATCATCTTTGTTGCCCTGCACTGCACCCCTTCTAGTAGCTTAAGGTCCCTCTTCAGGTACGGTCGCCAGCACTGCACGCAGTACTCCAGATGTGGTCTAACCAGTGACCTATACAAAGGCAGGATCACCTCCTTTCTCCTTGAAGATATACCGCTGGCTATACAAACCAGCATTTTGTTGGCCTTATCAGCTGTCTTCCTGCATTCTGCTGAGATGTTCCTTGAACCCGTAATGATCACCCCCCGATGCTTCTCCTCCTCTGTCCCGGCAAGTTGGACTCTCAACCCCCCCCCCCAGCTGGTAGTTCCTCCTTGTCTTTTTTTGTCCCGAAATGTAGCACCGTGCACTTTTTAGAACCCCAGATGCCAGGTGTCTGACCAGGTCTCCAATTTAGCCAGGTCATCCTGCGACCCTTGCCACCCTTGTAGGTCATCCACCATTGCACCCATCTTGGTGTCATCAGCAAACAGATTGATCTTGCTCCTTATGCCCATCAAGATGTCTCATATGTACAACTCAATCAACACCGGTCCCAGCACAAGTCCTGTGGTACCCCACTTGTCACTGCCCTCGAGGATGAAAGTCCCACCACCACCACCACCCTCTGCTGTCTTCCCTGTAGCCAGTTTATTACCCACCCCACCATCTTCTCCCCCACCCCTGTGCCCTTCAACCTGCTTCCCAGTCTCCCATGAAGCACCAAGTTGAATGCCTTACTGAAGTCCAGGTACAGGACATCCACTGTATGGCCCCTGTCCAACAACCTAGTTACCCAGTCATAGTACTCTACCAGGTTGGTCTGAGAGGATCTGCCCGTGACAAACCCATGTTGCCCACCATCCTGCAGCCCATTTGACTCCAGAAGGGCTACCAGCCTCTCCTTCAGGACTGTCTCCATTAGTTTACCCACAATGGAAGTGAGACTTACCGGCCTATAGTTCCACAGTTCATCCTTGGAGACACTCTTATGGAGGGGTACTACGTGAGCCATCCTCCAGTCCTGAGGTACACTCCCTGTGTCCAGGGAGGCATTGAATAGGTCTGCCAAGGGCTCCGCCAGGATCTCTGCCAGCTCCTTCAAAACCCTGGGGTGAATGCCATCCGGCCCTGGTGCCTTGTCCACCCTCAATGCCTTCAAGCCCTCCCGTACCCTGCCCTCTGTGACTTTCCCATCTGCCACCTCCTCTCCCCCCCATGCCTGCCCTCCCCCTTGGTATCTCCCCTCCTTTCTTATTAGTAAACATCGAGCAGAGGTATTCAATGAGCGTTTCTGCCTGCTCTGCTCCTGTTTCCACCCCCCCCATCCCTCTTAATCTTTACTATGTGGTCCTTGCAACTCCTCTTCTCTGTAATGTACTTGAAGAAGTCCTTCTCCCCTTTCTTGATGCCCTGCGCCAGCGTGCACTCTTTAGATGCCTTGGCTGCCCTTACTGCCCTTGTCACCTCCTTTGATTCCTTCAGGTACACCTCTCTGTCTTTCCTCCTCCCTGTTTTTTTGAACCTCCTAAAGGCAGCTCTTTCCTTCTTTACTTTTTCCATGGCTCCCTTGCTCATCCAGCTAGGTATCTTGGCCCTAGCTCTCTTACTTTGGACCCGGATGCAAGTTTTGGTTGTCTCTTTAATCCCCAGTTTTATGACACCCCCAACACCACCATATTGTTCTCCCCTATACCCTTACCCCAAGGTCGTCTCTGGAAATGAGCTGTCCTTAGCTCAGAAGGCCTTTTCTGGCGAAATTTTTATAAATACAGAAAATGTGCTGGGAGTGTGTCTCGACGAGAGAGGCTGGATAATACAATTAGAAACAAACAGGGGTAGAGTTCCCCTAATGGTTACTACAGTACATACATTTCAACCTCCTGCCTTGCAAATTAGACACAAGGCTTCACAAAAATCAAGGACAAATAGCCAAAATGAGGGACACACCATAAAAGATCTAGCAATTGCTTAAATGGAAAGTCCCCTCAACTTATTTTCTGTATACCTGTGCCATTTGTAGGAATGCACAATGATTCCCTCTCTTACACCCCCACCCCCCATTTCATCCTAATTTAAATTTAAATAAAGTTGCTTCACCAACTCTTTCTGCCCTGGTGTGAAAACCTGTTTGACTCCATTGCAAAGGTCATGACTGACTCATGCAAGACATCAAGGTAACATCTTTTTCTGTTGGGATAATCACCTACAGTCATCATAATAAACACTGCATTTAATGATTAAAATATAATATAAGCTATGTCAATAGATGCATAATTACAGATGATTTTGTAGTTATTTTTATAATATAAAAAATAACTTCAATATTAATTATTAATAATCTCTTTCACTGTCAAAACTAATTCTGTATGTTTAAGCAGACTATTTTATTTTACTGCATTTATATGTATGTGTAAACTTGAAATCTTAATAAACTTTGAATTATAAAAAAAAAAGGTAACTGATGATGTGTAAATGTACACGCCAGCAGAAGTGCTACTCTCAGTCAATTCTGCTGTATGTCTTCTGAGCTGTTTTCTTGTCTTGTGCTGTTCCCTATTGTTTTCTGTTATTTAAAGAACAGTGTTCTACTTTTTGAAAATTCTGCACCCCCTCCCAAAAAAAAAACCAAAAACATATAATGTAGCTTACCTGGCCCCAAGTCTAATTCAGTATAAATTTTAATTTTCTGGTGCCAGAATTTAGGGAGGGAAGGCATCGTATTGCCCCTGTGCTACCACGTTTTGTGATGTCAGTTCAGCGAGAATGCTGGGGTGTGCTCCATAAAGTTCAATATGGATGTTTTTCAACTAATTTTTAATATAATTTAGAGTTCTGATTATGAAAAATCAAGGCCACTGCTCAGCTAACAAGGTCTTTGTTAGCTGAGCAGTGGCCTTGGTTCGTCAAAACCGGAACTCCAAATTATACTAAAAAGCAATTAAAAAATTCCCCCATTGAACATTTTGGAGTGCGCCCCATGCTCTCTCTGGACTGACATCATAAAATGTGCTAGCACGGGGGCATGTCTCTGATTAAGGAAGTGGAATGGACTGGGCTCTCGGCTCCAAAGGGCCAAAATAGAATCCCTTCCCTCCCTAAATACTGGCACCAGAAAATTAAAATTTATGCTGAATTACACTTGGGGCCAGGTAAGCTGCATTACATTTTTTTGGGGCGGGGGGGACAGAATTTTCAAAAAGTAGAAATCTGTATATCGGAGTAGGTGAAAAGTGCAGCTGGAAGGATGCTGGAGTTTGAGATGTTTTGTTATTCGACTGAATAATCGAATTATGTGCTAGCAGCTTTGTATGTTTACAGAGCTTGCAGTACCTCTGATGTCATTATGCTTGTCTCCTGCTGGCAAACAAACTCGGCTCAGCAAGTGACCAGCTGTTTTTGCGATTTCATTTTTGAGTGGGAATAGAATGTTTCAGCTGATGCTTGTGACATCTTATTTCTGTGTTATCATTATGGCTGGTGCTACACACTCTTTGTTTGCTCACGTAACATACAGTCCTTTTGTTCCTGACTCCCACTTTCAAACTAACTTCTCAGCAAATGACCTGCTTGGGTGGGGGTGGGGCTACTGATGAGCAGCTAGACGGCAGGACGTATTTCCCCGGAGCTCTGTCCCACTAGGAATTTAAATACTAAAATCTTACAGCAAATACACACAGATATAGCCCAAGTAAGTGCTATGTGCCCAGGCTCTACTACAGAGGAGTATTTGATCACTTCCTCGGCCAAACCACTGCAGCAAGCTACAAAATCTAACAAGAAAGGAGCTCTGCTTGAGGTCTCTGCTCCTGCCAGCCCAGTTCCAGTCTCTCTCTCGGTCACAGAATTGGGCGCGTTTGGGTGGCTCATCGTGGAGAAGGTTTTGGAGGGTCTTAACCTAAAATTAAATAAGTTGGAGGAGAAACTAGCTGAAATCTCTGTGCAATGCGCATCACAGACCCAACACCTGGGAGAGGTCGAACAAAGGATCTCCGACACGGAGAACTCCACGAGGCTGCTACCGGAAAAAATGGTGCAGTTAGAGCAGGAACTGGAGGACTTCCAGGAGCTCCTCAATTACCAGGAAAACTATAATCGGCAGAGCAACCTGTGGCTGCAAAGGCTCCTGGAGGGCAAGGAAGGGGCTAATGTCTTAGAATTCTGCACAGTTACTCTACTGAAACTACTGGGACTAAATGTCAAAAATGGAAGGCTCAAGACAGAGCGGGAGCATAGGGCCTTAGAGCCATGGCCTCCAGCAGACTAACCATCGCAGCAAATAATTTTCCGCCTTCACAATTTTGGAGATTGCCAGGTCCTGATGGTGGCTTACCATAAAATCAAGGAGCTGAAGTATGAGGGGGCTTGGCTATTCTTGCACCAGGATTTCTCCTTAAGGCTCCAGAAGTGGCACAAGCAGTTCAACCTGATACTAGTTATACTGCGGAAGCAGAACATTGATTTTTCCTTCACATAGCCAGCTGTCATCAAGATTAGACAGGATGCGGCCACTTTTATGTTTTGGGAAGTGGAAAAGGTTTGCACCTTCATATCTGAATGAGACAAGAAAAGTGGCTGAAGGACTGGACTGAGGCATTTTTTTTTCCATACACATTTAATGCCTCCTTCAGAGCTGGCGGGCGGCTCCGGGACCCTCCCTTGAAGGGGACTTGTCTCTCTGGCAAGGCTTCCCCTGCACCTGCCCCAACCGGCCATCCCCCACGGGTTACCCCCCTGACAGGGCCAGTGGTGCTGGCCTCCCCCACCCCCGGAAGCCAACATCTAGATTGACAGGGGGAAGCGCAGGCACAGCCTGCCATCATTGAGCCTGCCAGTTCTGATCCTTTTTCCATTTTCTCCCGACCCACACATGTGCAATGGGCGGGGTGACTGTCTCCACCTCCATGGAGGCAGACTTTCGCCCTGTATGTGAGTCCACCCTTTCTAGCATCACGCCTGTGCTGACCCCCAACTTCCGCTGGGTGTCAGTCTACAGCGCAATACTGGGTCCCCACCCCCGAGGAAGGAGAGCTGTTGGCAGATGCTCAATTCTTTCTTGCCCCGGCTGCCCCCTGAGCGACCAGAAAATTATTTCTGAACCCGGGTCACCAGCATAGCACACGGCAAGACGTACAGTGCCTCAGCCCTCTGCACCACCGGGCCGGCTGGATTGAGGCATTTTAAGTCTTTGGACTTGCTGTTATTTATTTTGGATCGCTGGTTCTACCATACACTGCTGTGGATTTCCTGTGCTTTGCCAGCTCGGAGATGAGGATTATAAGTCTGTTGCTACATTGGGTTTGATCTCCACTATGGACCTCGAGTAATGGAACCCTTATTATCTGGCTCCGGACCATAGGGAATGTTTTCCCAGCCATATATTTGTAGGGACCAGATCCGGTAACTGTATACGATCTTGGTGGGCCCACAAGGTTATGAATCCTCTCCTCGAGGACCCCAGCCCTGCGCCGAGTAGTCTGGCTGGCCAAGTGTAGGAGGGGAGCTTAGACTTTACACTCCCAGGGAAAGACAATAAATACAGGTTACTCATATGTAACAGGAGTTCTAGGAATGGTATATGTTGTTCATCCACACTTACTGGCAGGTTCCTTGCCGCTATAAATCTTGCCGGAAGGTCTTCAAGCTGGCTCCTCCCACCCATCCGGGTGGCAAAACTCTCGGCTCCGCCCCATGATGCCAGATCTAGCCTGCTGGAAGCCAGGCTGCGTCCGCTGGAGGTCACAATAGGTGGGATGAACACATACCATTCCTAGAACTCCTGTTACAGGTGAGTAACTTGTATTTCTAGGGACATGGATATGTTGTTCAATCCACACTTACTGGCAGACTCCTAGCAGTTCTCCGGGAGGAAGGAGGCAAGGCGCGCACCCCCTACTTGGGAAATAAGGACTGGAGAACCAAGGTCCCAAAACCAGCACCCGGCGTGACTCAAGGTTGATGTGGTAGTGGGTAATGAAGGTGTGTGCTGACTTCCAGGTAGCAGCCCTGCAGATTTCCAGGATAGGGACGTCCCTGGAAGCAGCCACCGATGCAGCGTATGGCAGGTAGAATGAGCTCTTATCCTTTGGAGGCTCCATGCCTGCCAACCTGTAGCAGAGATCTATGCAGGAGGTGACCCACCTGCCTATCATCCGCTTGGCTGCAGGTCTGCCAGGTGCGGCTTCAGCGTGGGTGACAAACAGCTGGCGAACCTCTCCCGAACTTCAGCCATCCGCTCCTTATATTACGAGCGCTCTTCTAGGGTCCAAAGTATGGAGCCTATATTTGGCCTCTGAGGTGTGATTGGGGTAGAACACTGGCAGAGTCAACACCTGGTTAAGGTGAAACTCTGACACCACCTTTGGAAGGAATTTCGGGGTGGGGCACAGGACAACCTTGTCCCTGTGGAAGACCAGATAAGGAGACTCGAAGGAAAGCACCTGGAGCTCTCCCATCCTTCTGGCTGATGTGATAGGCACCAAGAAGGCGGTCTTCCACGACAGGTGAGAAATATCACACCTGTGCATTGGTTCAAATGGCTTGCCCATGAGCTTAGCCAATATCAGCAGTAGACCCCACGGAGGTGGAGGTTCTCGCACCGGAGGGGATATGTGATCAAGGCCTTTCAAAAAGCACCCAACCACCTTCTCCTGCGCCACCGACTGCTTTCTAGCCCACGCCCGGTAAGCAGAGATGACTGCCAGGTGCACCTTAAGGGTCGTCGACCGAAGCCCTAGCTGAGAAAGGGACCACAGGTAGTCCCAGAATGCTGGCCAAGGAACAGGAGGAAGGGTCCAACCCCTTATCCTGACACCAAATGGAGAATCTCTTCCATTTGAAGGCACAGCATTTTCTGGTCGACTCCTTACAGGATGCCTCAACAACGCTGAGGACCTAGTCAGAAGGACCCAAGCCTGAAACTCTAGCCTCTCAGAAACCAGACCGTCAGGTGCAGGGACTGAAGGTCCAGGTGGAGTACCTTCCCTCTGCTAACTGAGATCAGGTCCAGGTGGGCTGGAAGCCGCCTCGGGAGCCTGGAGCTGAGGCTGAGGAGATCCGGATACCAGAACTGGCGGGGCCAGTCTGGGGCTACCAGAATCACCTGTGCCTTGTCCCTCCCCGCCTTGAGAAGCACCTTGTGGATCAAGGGAAATGGGGGAAAGGTGTAGAAGAGGCCCGGGGTCCATTGCCTCGAGAAGGCATCCCCCTGCAGCGAGCCCTGCTGAGGAGGCGGGCATGAAACAGCCTCAGTTTCGCATTCTCCCTGGAGGCAAACAGGTCCACCTGAGGTGTGCCCCAGTGGGGGAATAGATCTTGTAATACCTCCAACAGGAGAGACCGCTCATGAGATGTAGTACCTATCCAGCTTAGGGCATCGGCCAGAGTGTTGGAGGCTCCTGCCACATGGATGGCTAGGAGATCCGCCTCCAGTCTGCTCACGAGAGACCAAGTGTGGAGAGCTTCCTTGCACAGAGGCAAGGAGTGCGTCCCGCCCTGGCGGTTTAGGTAGTACATGGTCATGGTGTTGTCTGTCTGGACCTGGACCACTTGACCCCGTACAAACGGAGCGAAGGTGGTGAGGGCTAGTCGGACCGCTCGAAGCTCCAGCAGGTTGATGTGACATCGAGACTCCTGAGGGGACCAGAGGCCGTGCGCTCTGAGCTCCCCCAGATGGACACCCCAACCCATCAGAGAGGCGTCGGTCGTTAAGAGTGACCATCGGCTCTGGACAGACAAATGGGATACCCTCCTGCAGATTATCTGGAACGAGCCACCACTGGAGAACGTTCCACATCTCCTGGGTCACTATCACTGGCTGGTATAGAGGACCAGAGTGCTGTGACCATTGGCGGGCCAGCCCCCATTGAAGGGGATGCATGTGCCAGCGGGCCCAACGGACCACGCTGGTGCAGGCCACCATGAGGCCCAGGAGGCGCAGGAAGTCCTGGGCAGGGCGCAACTGCACAACCAGAAATGACTGGGCAAAGGAGGAAAGAACCTCGGCCCTGTCTGCTGGGAGCTGTGCTCTGGCTCGAAGAGAGTCGAGCTCTGCGCCGATGAACTGAATCACCTGCATTGGCACGAGTTCCGATTTGGCCTCGTAGATGAGGAGGCCAATCTGAGAGCAGACCTGGAGGGCCAGATCCCTGGACCGCTCCACCTCCGACTTGGAGGAGACTGCAATCAGCCAGTCGTCCAGGTAAGGGTACACCCGGACCCTTAGGCGCCGCAGGAATGCTGTCACCACTGCCATGCATTTGGTGAAGACCCTGGGAGCTGGGGAGAGGCCAAAGGGCATGGCCTGGAACTCGTAAAGGGATCCCTCCGCTCTGAAGTGGAGGAATCGTTGGTGGGACGGACAGACTGGGACGTGAAAGAACGCGTCCTGAAGGTCCACAGAATAGAACCACACGTCTCGTTCCAAGGATGGAATGATCTGAGCCAGAGTGACCATCCTGAAGTTTCGAGACCTTAGGAACTTGTTCAGGTCGTGTAGGTCTAGAATGGGGCACCAAACCCCCATCCATTTTGGGACCAGGAAGTAGCTGGACACAAACCCTGGGTCTGATGGAGCATCCGCCACATCCCTATCACCTCCTTCTGGAGGAGCAGGGCAATGTCGGCTCGATGAGCCGACAGAGAGACTGCGGTCCCCACAGCCCCCTGTGGGGGGACAGCTCGATAGGGTGGGGACTGCTCGAATTCCAGTGGCAGACCCTTTCCTACCACTTCCAGCACCCAGCGGTCCGTGGTGATATCGGACCAGGCGGAAAGGAAGTGGCGGAGCCGTCCCCCAATGGGGGGAACCCGGGGAGGAGTGACGAGGTTGGGGGAGACATCCCTCAACCCATCACTGGGCAGGCTTGGAGGAAGGACTGGCCGAGGAGCCTCCTGGTCCTTTCCTCCAGATTCCTGCTGGAGGAAGCAGCAGGCATGGCTGGGGTGCCAAGTGCGAGCCTGCTGGCCCTGATGCTGGTGTTGCTGGGCCAGGCGTGCATGAGGGCTGAAAAGCCAAAAGCGACACGCTGCTGCCGGCGGCCTTTGTCCTTCTGGGCAGACGTGACTGAGTCCAAGGTGGCGCTGGACTTCTTGATCCTTTGCAGATGACCTTCCACCCGGGACCGAATAAGTCGGTACCCAAGAAGGGAATGTCTGCCAGCTTGTGCTGGGTATTTATTTTATTTATTTATTTATTTTTATTTAGCTTTTGTTGACCGGGTAAGTGCACTAGACAAATCCTGCCTATTTTCAGGCACGACCCGGGGGAGGGGGATACAGATGAATGCCAACTGACCTTAAACCAGATTAAGCTGTTGGTGGTATTTTTAGTGAATGAGGGAAATTTGGCCAGGACACTGGGAAATTCCCCTACTCTTTTCGATAAGTGCCATGGGATCTTTAACATCCACCTGAACTACCACCAATCCAGGAAGATGGGACCTCGGTTTAACGTCTCATCCGAAAGACGGCACCTCAGAAATGCAGCACCCCTCTCATGCTGCACTACAGTGTCAGTACTGGGATATTAACCCAAGTGCCAGATGTGGGAACTGAACCCACATCCCTCTGATCTCCCGGCCTCAGAGGTGAGTGTGCTACCTACTGAGCCACTGACACTGCCTATCTGCCGTAAAGGTAGAGATCCGCAGCCAAGCTCTAGGGCGCATGGCCACTGCGGCCGCTACTGACCGGGCACACGAGTCAGTGATGTCCAAGGAAGTCTGGGGCTGCTATTTGGCCACCGCCCTTCCCTGATCCCGCACCTGCTTGATCGTCGTCTGAAGGTCAGCCGGGAAATGAGGAATCACCTCATCCAGGGAGCCCAAAAGGGCATGTGAAACGTGTGCCATCAGAACGGCCGAGCTGGCCCAACGAAGGCCTAGCAAGGAAGCCGCATAGACTTTCCGCCTGGTGTAGTCCATTTTTTTGGACTCCTTATCGGGTGGCCTGTCCACATCCTGAGCTTTCCCGGAACACCGGAAAACGCTGTCGGTCACTAGCCCCTCCGCGGAGCGGTGCTCCGAGAAACCGGAGAGTGAACCAGTGGGAACAGCATTCTTTCGAGCCATCCTGGCCGAAGGTGCTGGACAAGAAGCTGGCCGCTGCCACAGCTCCAGGGCCAGGCCAACAATGGCTTCAGCCACTGGGAAGGCCTCCGTGGGGAATCCCCTCGGTCCAGTATCTCCGTGAGGGGATACCTGGCCCATTTTGAAATGGGTTCAAGCTTCATCCCAGTGGACTCTGAGATGAGTCGAAGCATTCCAAGAAATGAGGATGAGCTCTCGTCCACCGACTGACCCCCAGTGGACTCCAGGTCAAGCGTCTTGGAGAACAAGGAGGAGTCATCGTCAGACTCTGAGGATTCTGCAAACAGCTGCCGAGGGCCTGAGCCACCCTCCACCTGCCAAGGTCGATCGGGAGTGAGGGTGACTGACAACCGATAGGGCAAGCCCTGACCCGACCGAGAATCCTTGGTCGGGGCCCCAGTTTTAGGTTGTGGAGGCGGGGGTTCCACCACAATGGGTGGCGCAGCCGGTTTTGGCTGAACAACCAGTGCCGGCTTCGGCTCCTTGACTACAATGAGGGGTTGTTTCGGCCACTCCGGTGACAGCCACTTAATGGCCGGGGAAAGTGACGGAGTCGGCTTACTCCCAGTCAAAATGAGCTGCTGCCACATTAGATCCTCGTAGCACCGATGCAATTTGCGCTGGAGCCTATCCTCCGAAGAGGACGAAGACGAGGATGAGCGGCGCGCCACTTTCCATGGTGCCGAGACCGAGACCGCCAATGTCGGCGGGATCGGCTGGACCTGGAAGAGGTACGAGATCGAGACCTTTGATGTTTCTGAGGGTCGGTCTGAGAGGGAGCGGGGGATACCCGCTCCTCCCTTGGTTCAGGGACCTTAACCGGGGACTTCGGCACAGAAGGCATAGGCAAGTCCACGGTTTCCACCGGGGTAACTGGTGAAGAAGGGCTGTCGGCTTCTCCAGTCGACAGCCCGTCCGACGGGTCAAGAAAAATCTCGACTGCATCGATGGGTGTCTCGGTCGGCTGACCTGACGGGGACACAGTGAAGCCAGCGGCCTTAGCCGCAACCTTGACCGAAGTTGAGTGTCGACTGTCCGTGGAAGGAGACCTCTCCCGCTCCCACGAACGTCGATGGTGGGACTTACCCTTAATCCTTCTTTTTGGACTGAGAGGAATGTCCCGAAGGCCCCTCTCCCTTGGTGGAGAGGGATTGACAAAGCTCCTTGAACGAAGCCATGTAGGAGGAGCCCAATGAGAGCGGGATAAATGCTGCAACTGATGAAGATGATGCTGTGGCCTGGGCCGCTTCCTCCTCAAGGGCTATCATCTGCTCGAGCTGTTCAGCCGAGCATGCAGCCGTGGACACCGCCCAACGGGCCTCCTTCGACTTGACCGGAGGATAACGTTTCTTGGGATGCCTAAGTTGCAATCTGGCAGCGCGATCCTCTAAGACTGTGGCTGAAAAGGACTTGCACAAGTCGCAGGCTTGCAAATCGTGTTCAAGCCCCAGGCAGTAAGCATACGTTAGTGCAGATCGATTGGGACATCTTCTACCCACAGGGCACCGACGAAATCCGGGAGTCGGATGTCCATTACCAGAGAGAAGATAAAGACCAAGTCTTGTAAATTTTAAAATTAGGTTCTAAACGCAGAGCGCAAGGAGGAAACCTGAGCTTCCAAGCGGTAAGGAAGATCTGGCGTCATGTGGCGGGGCCGAGAGTTTTACCACCCGGGTAGGTGGGAGGAGCCAGCTTGAAGACCTTCCGGCAAGATTTAAAGTGGCAAGGAACCTGCCAATAAGTGTGGATTGAACAACATATCCATGTCCCTAGAAATGGATGTTTTGTTTGGGACACTATATATAATGCTGAGGGGACATCACACTGTCCCAGCATGGAAGAGATTCAATGCTGCCCTGAACCAACCAGATCACAGGTGGAGTGGAGCCATGGAGAAATGACTCTTCAGGCTTGGCTGGATTCTTACAAGTAGGGGGTGCTGCGTGTGAAGGTAAAATGTGGCGCAGTCTCTCTCCCGCCGCTTACCCTGGGCCCCGGGAATTTGTTAGGCAAGTTTGGACAGCTCTGGACTGTTAAGTAAACTGGGGTTTGGATATCAGCCCCACATATGCTCGAGGAGGATAATGCAGGGATGCAGGGGAAGAGGGGTGGATCCTGTCATACATGAGGAGGGATAAGGGCTCATAGGAAGGTTGTCTTGAAGGGGGGGGCAGGCCCAGGTGGAAGGGGAGAATATGCCTCACTCGGAGCTGGTGGGGTGCATCCATGGTGGTGTTATGGGGGGCCGAGTAGTTCAAGACAGAGGGCAGGTATGCAGATGTGCTGATGGCACCTTTGGGAGAGGTGATTTAAAATATGGGCAATTTGGAACTATAGGATTTAATTTAGGTTGTTAACATATGGGACGGTGGGGGCCATGCACAGTGGGGTGGTGCTGTTTATTTCCTGCCACTAGGCACAAGCGGTGGGGTGGTAATTTTTGCATCACCTTAACTTTATCAAGTAATCTGACAATACAGTGTTTGGGTTGATATGTCTGAATGTATTGAGGCTGTTTACACTGCTTGCTGGTTAGTTTTACTGTTGTTTGTTAAGTGAGTTACTATTTAATGTTCTTTTCATTCTACACATAAAAGTGTTTAGACAATCGATGATACTTGTCTGGCTCATGAGTCCCCACTGGAATAAGAGTGAGCATTTAATAAGCTTTTATTCTGAATATGAATACAGGATCCAAAGTAACTATCATATCCTGGAATGTAAGGGGGTTTACTTCTCCCATTAAGTGAAAAAAGATCCTGGATGCTCTAAAGCAATGGCTGGCGCACGTGGCGTTGTTGCAGGAAACTCATCTTACGGTTTCTGAGCATTCAAAACTTGTGGGTGGATGGATGGGATCCTGCTACATGGCCTCCTATTCATTGCATGAAAGAGGGGAGGGCTGCAGTCCCTCTCCACAGATATTTTCCCCAACAGTACATAAAACTGTAATAGACCCAGCTAGGGGTAGATATGTGTTTGTGGTAGGAGAGCTGTATGGGGAACGGGTGACTCGCGGTAGTATATATGCCCCAGCAAATTTCGATGCAGCCTTCTAACAACAGATTTTAGACATTATTCATAAAGAGCATTTTCCAAATCTTATTCTTGGGGGAGACCTCAACTGCATTATGGAACAAAGGTTAGATTACTCAGGAGGGAGGGAAAGGGGTGCAAACGCCATGGAAGGGTGGCAACTGGGGATGCTGGATCTGGACCTGATTGATAGTGTGAGGGTGGCCAATGCCGGGGCTATAGAATATACTTTGTTCTCCAATCCGCACAAATTCTGGTCCAGAACAGATTATATACACATTCCCAGAAACTGCTGTCATAGAATGATAGGGGTGTGTCATAATCCTATACACGTATCAAACCATGCTATGGCCATTGTGACCCTGATGGCAATGGGATAGAGGGAAGTAGCCCCTAAATGAAAATTCCCCACATACACGCTGCCAAAAGAGGAATTTACATCTTATTTAAAGGACCAGTGGAAGCTGTATAAAAGCATGAACTTGGATTCAGCTTCTTCAAAAGGGTTATACTGGGAAGCAGGGAAGGCATTTATGTGAGGTGTGATCATTAGCAATGTGGCCCGGCTGAAGAAGGAATGCTGGGATAAACAGTTAGAACTGGGGCATAAAATAAAAGACTTAGAATGAAAGGCAGTCACAGAAAGGGGGACTGAAGCCTTGTGGGAATTATGGTGGCGAGGGAAGTGCTGAATCCACTGCTTACCAGAGATGCTAAGGCTAGTCTCTTTTTTGCCAGGCAACATTTGTATGAATGCGGAAATAAACCTGGCCCATTGCTGGCTAAGCTGGTGGGCGGTAAGAGAGGTTCTAGCCACATTACAGTGATAAGGGACAGACACGGACAGTTGGAACACAGGGGACCTCATATTAGGAAGCTTTTTAGGAATTCTATCAACAGCTCTATACGGCGGAGTACGTGGGTATGGAGGGGCAAGCTATGTTTTTTCTGGATGAGATTACTCTTCCAACCCTCTCGGAGGTGCAGAGGGAGATGCTGGGGGCACGAGTATCCATTGCCAAAATCCTGCGGGCACTAGGGGGGTTAAAGAGGGGGAAGGCTGGGGGTCCAGATGGTTTCATCTCCAAATATTATAAGGAGTTGGGACATGTCTTGGCGGAACCACTGAGGGCACTGTTGAAGGAGGCAAGACAGAAGGGGGACTCCCTAAATCCAGCTGTGAGGCTACCATTTGTGTCCTACCAAAACCGGGAAAGGACCCTGATGACTGCACTTCCTTCCGTTCCATCTCCCACCTGAACTGTGATCTTAACATTATGGCTAAGGTTATGGTGTGATGACTACAGCAAGTACTGCCTCAGATAATCCATGCTAATCAAACTGGGTTTGCACAGGGTCATTTGTCTTACCACAACATGCAATGGCTGCTGAACATTGTGCACTGGGGTTCTCGACATCCTGGCCAGGCATGAGTGTCCAAGGACACCGAGAAAGCTTTTGATTGCACTGAATGGAGCTACTTGTTCAAGGTACTTAAGTATGGGAGATGGGTTTGTAGGATTAGTGCAGATGTTATATCGGGACCCAGAGGCTAGGGTGCTTGTTAATGGAGTTCCATCGGAGGAGATCCGCCTATACCGAGGCATGTGGCAGGGGTGTCCCTTCTCCCACTTGCCTTGGCCATCGAACCCCTAGCTATTAAGATAAGGGAATCCAGGGGGTGCTGTGGAGCACACCTACCAACTAGACGTGCAAAGGGAGAACTCCTTAAAACAACTTATAAGCCAAAAACTTTGTTTTTATCTCTCTGAGGTTGGAATTTGCTATCCAGAACTCGATTCTCCACATAACGTCGAATCAACCGATAACAAAACTGGAATATGGGTCGCACCAACAAGGCAGCGGGAGCCGGAACAAAAAATCCACCGCCAACAGAAACAGCACCACCAGTAGACTCTCAACTACAACTGGGGTCTGAGCCCCCATAGAAGGCCCTCCAGAAGTCTCTGCAGGCCACAGATAATAAAATAAAGCTTGCACTGACGTGCATGGCCAAACAAGATGCTAAAACTGAATCGGCCACGAAGACAGCAAGGGTTGCCAAGTTACTGGTGACGAAAGCAGTGGCTTCCACTTCAAAAATGGCCCAAGAAAATTCTCAATTGAGATACCACCTGGAGATGCTGGAAAACTCGCGGAGGGCCCGAAACATTCGTATAGTGGGGCCTCTGGAGAATTCTGAGGGAGATAATCTATTGGACTTTCTCAGAGAGTGGCTGCCAGCTACCCTACATCTTACATAGAAACATAGACTTTGATGGCAGATAAGGACCACTTGGCCCACCCAGTCTGCCCATTTCCCTTCCTATTGGATAAGCTGCAGATTCTAGTTAACAAACAGCCTACTTCCTGCAACCCCCACTACAATTGCCTTATGTCTGTCCCATGCATCTCTTTTTCTGAAGATGCTACCCTCCTGGACTTTGTTGATTCCCTTGAGGTACTTGAAAGTTTCTATCATGTCACCCCTGTCCCTCCTTTCATCAAGGGTATACATATTAAGCTCTCTCAGTCTCTCTCTTCATATGGTTTCTGATGCAGACCCTGCACCATTTTAGTTTTTTGTTTTTTTTTTTATTTCGTTGTTTAACCAGGTATAGCACACTAAGCTGAAAGCTTTTTTACAGGAGCGACCTGGGAGCACAAGGAGGTTAAGTGACTTGCTCAGGGTCACACAGTATGCAACTGGAAGCTGTGGGATTCAAACCCAGGTCTGGTCTGCTGGATGTCACCAAATTTGCAGCTCAGAGCCTTAGACCACTGCGCTATACTGCCTCTTTAGTTGCCCTCCTCTGGACTGCTTCCATCCTGTCTATGTCCTTGCATAGATGGGGTCTCCAAAACTGCACACAGTATTCCAGATGGGGCCTCACCAACTGTCTGCACAGAGGGATAACCACTTCCCTTTTTCTACTTGTGATGCCCCTTCCTATGCATCCCAGTATCCCCCTGGCTCTCCTTACTGACTTCTCACATTGCTTATCCACCTTTAGGTAATCTGATATGACTACCCCAAGTCCCTTTCCATTTCTGTTGTTGTTAGTACATCCCCTGCTATTGTGTAGTCTTCTCCTGAGTTTTTGTTTCCCAAGCGCATTACTTTGCAATTCTTTGCGTTGAATCTAAGTTGCCATATGTCTGACCATTCCTCCAACCTTGCCAAGTCCCTTCTCATCCTTTCTACCCCCGTGTATCAACTCTGTTACAGATCTCTGTGTCATCTGCAAAGAGGAATACCTTTCCCTCCAGACCCTCTGCAATGTCACCTATAAAGATGTTAAAGAGGACTGGACCCAGTACTGAGCCCTGAGGTACTCCCTGAGGTACAGGGATAGTGAGGCTTAATAAAGGGAGGGAGGGTGGGCAGAGGGAGACTGTGAAAGGCAGAGATACTAAACAAATATTTTTGCTCAGTATTTACAAAGGAAGAGGGTACATAAAACAAACAGTAGTAACACTCTGGATACAGAAGTTGATACCGGCCCATTTACAGAACAAAGGGTTCTGAAAGAACTCTTAAAACTGAAGGTGGACAAAGCAATGGGGCCTGATGGGATTCATCCCAGAATTCTAAAAGAACTAAGGGTAGAACTAGTGACACCACTGACTACTCTTTTAACAAATCATGGGAGGATGGGGTGGTACCGAGGACTGGAGGAGGGCAGATGTGATTCCCTTCACAAAAGTGGGAGCAAGGCAGAAGCAGGAAACTATAGACCTGTTAGTTTAACCTCAGTGATAGGAAAATGATGGAATCACGTCTAAAGGAAAGAACTGTCGGTATCTAGAGGCCAGAGGGCACAGGACCCTAGGCAGCATGGATTCCAGCGGGAAGGTCATGCCAGGCAGAATCTGATAGATTTCTTTGACTGGGTGACCAAAGTAGTAGATCAGGGAGGGGCTGTGGACATGGCCTACCTAGACTTTAGCAAGGCATTTGACACAGTCCCACACAAAAGATTAATATGCAAGTTAGCCAGCCTGGAGTGGGTCCCAAGATGACAGCCTGGGTAAAAATTGGCTGGAGAATAGGACACAGAGAGTAATAGTAAATGGAGTCCACTCAGAAGAAAGGAGGGTTACTAGTGGGGTACCGCAGGGTTCAGTATTAGGACCGGTCCTCTTCAATGTCTTTATAAGCGACATTGCAGAAGGACTGGAAGGAAAAGTATGTCTCTTTGCAGATGACACTAAGATCTGCAACAGAGTTGATGCACAGGGTGGGGTGGAAAGGATGAGAAGGGACTTGGCAAGGTTAGAGGAATGGTCAAATGTATGGCAGCTTAGATTCAATGCTAAGAAGTGCAAGGTAATGCACCTGGGAAACAAAAACCCAGGGGAAGAGTACACAATGGGGGTGAGATACTAACAACAACAAAATGGAAAGGGACCTGGGGGTAGTCATATCAGATGACCTAAAGGCGGGCAAGCAATGTGAGAGGGCAGCAAGGAGGGCTGGGGGGATACTGGGATGCATAGGGAGAGGCATCACCAGTAGAAAACAGGAAGTTATTATCCCTCTGTACAGACAGCTGGTGAGACCCCATCTGGAGTATTGTGTGCAGTTCTGGAGACCCAATCTCCAAAAGACATAGACAGGATGGAAGCTGTCCAGAGGAGGCAACTAAAATGGTGAGGTCTGCACGGAAGACATATGAAGAGACTTAAGGAGCTTAATATGTATAGCCTCGAGGAAAGAAGGAGAGGGGACATGACAGAAACGTTCAAGTACCTCAAGGGAATCAACAAAGTCCAAGAGGGTAGCATCTTTCAAAAAAGAGGTGTGCAAGAACAAGAGGCACAATTTGAAAATAGAGAGCGGCTCAGAGGTAATTTAAGGAAGTATTTTTACAGAGAGGTTGTGGATGCATGGAGCGGCCTTCGAAGGAGGTTGTGGAGTCAAAATCAGTGGTGGAATTCAAGCATGCATGGGATAGTCATAAGGCAGTTCTGGGGTGGGGGTAGGAAGAAGTAGGCTGCTGGTTAACTAGGATCTGCAGCTTATCCAGTAGGTAGGGAAATGGGCAGACTGGGTGGGCCAAGCGGTCCTTATCTGCCGTCAAATTCTATGTTTCTATGTTTCCACTAGTAACCCCCCTTTCTTTGGAATGTGTTCCATTCCCTATTACCTTCTGTGTCCTGTTGTGCAGCCAGTTTGCTACCCAGGCTACCATCCTGGAACCCACTCCCAGACTGGCTAACTTAATTATTAGTCTTTTGTGCGGGACTGTGTCAAATGCCTTGCTAAGTCTAGGTAGACCATATCCACAGCCCCTCCCTGGTCTATTACTTTGGTCACACAGTCAAAGAAATCAATTAGATTCGTCTGACATGACCTTCCTGCTGTAAATCCATGCTGCTTTGGGTCCTGTGCCCCGCTGGCCTCTAGGTACTCAACAATTCTTTCAGAACTGATTCCATCATTTTCCCTACCACTGAGGTCAAACTTACAGGTCTGTAGTTTCCTGCTTCTGCCTTGCTCCCACTTTTGTGAAGGGGAATCACATCTGCCCTCCTCCAGTCCTCAGGTACCACCCCATCCTCCCATGACTTGTTAAAAAGTGTGGTCAGTGGTGTCACTAGGTCCTCTCTTAGTTCTTTTAGGATTCTGAGGTGAATCCCGTCAGGCCCCATTGCTTTGTCCACCTTGAGTTTTAGGAGTTCTTTCAGGACTCTTTCTTCTGTAAATGGACTGGTGTCAACCCCTCTACCCAGAGTGCTTCTATTGTCTGGTTTAGGTAACTCCTCCTCATCTTCTTTTCTGAATACTGAGCAAAAGTATTAATTCAGTATCTCTGCCTTTTCACTGTCTCCCTCTGCCCATCTCCCCTTTCCTTTATTAATCTTCACTATTCCTCCCTTAACCTTTCTATGCTCTCTAATGTACCTATAAATGGTTTTATCCCCCTTCTTAACTGAGTTGGCTATTTTTTCATTGGTATGGGCCTTTGCTATTCTGACTGCCTTTCCCCCTTCTTTCTGCTTTAATTGATACAGTTCCGTAGTGCTCCTTCTGTGATTCCTTATACTTTTTGAATGCAGCCTTTTTCTCCTTAACCTTCCCTGCCACCTCTTTTGAAAACCATAATGGTTTTTTACTCCACTTTGTTTTCTTTATTTGTTTCACACAAAGGCTTGTTGCCTCTATGATAGCAGTTTTGTTTTGTCGCCATTGTTCTTCCACCCCTCCTTTTTGGCCATTTGCTAGTGCATTCCTCAGGTATTCACCCATTTTGCCAAAGTCAGCCCTTCTAAAGTCCAGTATCCTTGTTCTTGTATGGCTCGTCTCCATGGTTGTGGTTATTGTGAAGCACACTGTGCAGTGGTCACTTGTTCCCAGATGTCTACTGACTTCTAAATTTGTGATCCTCTCTCCATTTGAGAGTACCAGGTCTAGTATTGCTCCCTCCCGGGTGGGTTCCAACACTAGCTGTCTAAGGCTTGCCCCCTGCAGGGCATCGAGAATGACCCTGCTCTTGGATGTGGCTGCAGTACGTCATCCAGTTAACATCTGGCATATTCAGGTCCCCCATCAACAGTATCTCCCCTTTTTCAGCCATTTTGAGAATGTCCTCTATCATTTTCTGGTCCATTTCCTCCCCTTGAGACGGGGGTCTGTATACAACCCCTGTGTGGACTGTGATGCCAGTCCCTGTCTCCAAGGTGACCCAGAGTGCCTCTTGTCCTCCCCCTTTACTTTTTAGTTCTGTACTTTGATCCCTTCCCTTATGTACGGAGCTACTCCACCTTCTCTTTTACCCTCCCTGTCCCTTCTGTAGACTGTATACCGCGGTATGTTGACATCCCAGTCATGGCTCTCTGTGTACCATGTTTCCGTGACTGCCACAATATCCAACTGTTTATCTTCCATCAGGGCTACTAGCTCAGGAAGCTTGTTTCCCAGACTACGGGCATTGGTACTCATTGCCCTCCATTTAATGTTGGCTTTATCCTTTTTCCCCCATCCCTGCTCTTATTGCCCTTGTCTATTTTTCCATTTACCCCTGTCCTGCCCTCTGTTGAGCTCTGTACCTCAGTGTTTACCTTACTACCTGCCATGTTTTGTGGGGGGAGGCTTGAAATTTCCTGCCTCTTATCAGCACCTCCCCCTTGGCTAGTTTAAAAGCTTGCCAAGGAAGCATTTAAACCTGTCACTTAGGAGCTTGTTCCCTTCGTGGACAGATGCAGACCATCGTGCCAGTATAGACCTTCATCTCCTCCAGGTGTACCCCCAGTTCCCAATGAAGCCAAAGCCCTGTGTTCTGCACCAGTTTTGCAACCATTCATTAAACTGCATGGTGTGCAGTACCCTAGCCTCACCCCTGCCATGGACTGGCAGCACCTCTGAGAAGGTAACCGTGCTTGCTACCTGTCTGAGGCCCCTCCCCAACTCCACAAATTCATCCTGCACTGCACTGATTCCATGCCTAGCTAGGTCATTTGTCCCAAGGTGGACAATGATATCTAGTTCTCTCTCCTGTGATGCTGCTTCTGCAATCCTGAGGATTCGCTTCTTGTCCCTCTAAGCCATGGCACCAGGCAGGCACCTTACTTCCCTCTTCTCTCCCTTCCCCAGTTCCACCCCCCCCAACAACTGAGTCCCCTATCAGAAGCTGTTTCCTTCCCCTGTGGTGTCCCTTGCCACCCTTTTGTGGGTCTCCCTTGTGGATGTCCTCAGCATTCTTCTTGGTCTCCACTGAGGGTGCCATCATAGAGGAACCTTGTTCTGCCAGACTGGCGTATGATTTGTGTAGAGGTACAACTAGGGGGCCTCGCCTCTGTTCCACCACCCACACCCTCCCAGAACCCACTGTGGTCCAACTGCTCTTCATACTTGGCAACCTCTGAGGCAGTGGTTGTGGCAGTGGTGCTCTTTGGGTGGGGGAGGCCTCCTTAGTCCTTGCCAGTTCAGCCTGGACGTGGGCAATCTCCTCCCTTACAGCTGACAGTTGCCTGCAAATAGGACAGCAACGAGTTTCCAGAAAGACTCTGAAAACTGCTGCCCCACAGCCAATGTGTGCATTGCACCACCCCACATGTCCTCTCCCTATAATATAAAATATAATATATATATTTTTTTTTTGGTGTGTGTACTTACCCTTTATGCACTGTGATGGGTTATTAAGAATATGACAGTTCTGACCCAAGACCTGTTGAGGAAGTGATGTCAGAGCTTTGACTATAAAGTAAATGCCAAATCTTGTACCAGATCTCCCTCCGACTAGCTTCTTGAGGGCTTACCAGATCTCTCCAAGAGCCGCCGGGAGTCAAGGAGAAGCACCCAAAACCATCCTGTTGGTCACGGCTGGAGCAACCATGAGGGATCTTATTCTACAGGCCACCAGGGGATCGGGAGCTTTGACCTATCGTGGCCAGACAGTCCGTCTTTTCACGGATCTCTCATTTGCCACCCGAGCTTGAAGAGAGCACTTTGATGGCAATCGGGCAAAACTCCGAAGCCTGGGCACCATACATTCCCTACTAATGCTAGCCCGTCTCAGGATCTTCTACGGAGGACAGACATATCAGTTCACTGATCCTGATGAGGCAGGGAAGAAGGTCAAGAGTTTCAGCAGGGAGTTCGCTCGAGCCGCTACCGATGATTCAGACTCAGACCGGACACTTGACCAACTCTTTTGAGAACTGTTCTCGTAAGTACTATGTCGCACTGTATTTATTATTTCTAATTAAAATGTTTTTTCATACAAAGGGTGTACCTGTTGCCTTGGGGCCCAACAGTTAAAGGTGTTAGTTATAAATGGCAAAGTGCTGGTTATGAGTTCTTAAGGGGGCTAATTTCTACTGGCTGCAAATGCTGTGCTCTTATACTGGCTTTAAAATAATCTTTTATATAGCTGAGTAGCCGTAGTGGGTTTAAAGTTAAGATGATGCATGGGTAGGGATTATTGCTGCGTAGATGCGTTGGCGGTTATCCCTAGGCCCTGAGGGCTACAGTCCTCACCACTGGGGTTAAGGATCTCAACTGGGTAAAAAAACTCTCATATGTTGAAAGTCAAGTTAAAACTGTATCTGTTGTTTTTCTCCCATGGCACTAAAAGTAATTGATATAACATTTTTTGTTGAAAGGGGGTCATATCAACACAGGAAGTTGAGTTTATATGTTTGCTTAACATTGTGACTTGAACAACCACCCATAGTTCTGTAGGGTGCAGCATATTCCATATATTTTATGGACTTTAAACTTTATGGAATATCCCCACATTTGTAAATCTGACTGTACAGACTAACTATCCTGGTTACATTGAATGTATCGACTGTGAAGCTGATGACCTCTTGCACGAGAAAACTGAATGTAATTGTTTTAATATTTAAGCAATAAAATATAATTAAAAAAGAAGAAGGTAAGGGAATCCAGGAATATTTGCGGGGTGAGTGGGAAATCTGGGACGCAGCATAAGATTACACTGTATGCTGATGATTTGCTAATCTTCATCACTGAATCCACAATTTTGATGCCAGCCCTGCTGCAGGTTTAGAGGAATTTGCAGTCTCTTCTGGGTATAAATTTAATTTGCATTAATCAGAAATGTTGTGTTTATGGCAGCCGGGGAGATATCTTGGCATGAGGGCAGTTGAGAACAGCTTACTTATCTAGGAATTAAAGTGCGGGAGACTTGTGAAGTTTATACAAGTTAAGTTAGAGGCCGCTGTTTATTACTATCCTTAAGGAGTTGGAAAGATGGTGGGCGCTTCCCATTTCCTAGATTGGGTGCATCAATTTAAATAAAATGAATGTTTTGCCCAGACTGCTTTATATGATGCAGATGTTACTCATAGGCTCAACTAAAGCAGACATCCAGAGGTTAGAAAAAGGGTTCACTACCTTTATTTGGTGGGAGAAGAGCCCGAGGATGAGCCTGCAAAGGTGCTGGGGGGGGGGACCTGATAGAGGAGGGTTCGGGTTCCCAGATGTTCAAAAGTATTACCTCGCTAGCCAACACCACCATTTACAAGACTGGGTTAAGAAGAGCCAGGCTGCCAGCTGGGTGGATTTAGAGGAGGAGGGTCGTCCAAGGAGATTATCTACATATCTAGCAATTCGGGGTAGTCGTGCTTATAAACAGCTGGCCAGCTCTAATCCGCTGGCACTATATGTATTAAGAGACATGGGATGCAATCAGGAAGAGGCAGGGTGCTCCAGGGGAACACACTCTGTTGGTTCCGGTGGCTCACAATCCGGGATTTTTTTTTACTTATTATTTATTCACGCCTTACATCCCCATAACCCCCTCTCCTTCCGTACTCAAGGAGTGACATCCTCCACATCAACCTCGGCCATCTGGGTCTGCCTCTAGAGTGTCTCGCTGCTATCGGGACCTTACTTGATGGCCCGGATTACCCCCCGGGCGGAGTGAGGAGAGGCATCCCCACACTACCTCCCCTCTTGTCCTCTGCAGCGAGCATGCACAGCGGGATCTGCCCTTTGGTAGACCTGACGCCGAGAATGGCTCCGGGGAACTTCATCTAGGGGCTGGGCATTTTCCTCAAGCTTATACCCCTGTAACCCAACCCCTGAGACACCGGAGCAGAGAGTCGACGTGCTGACGCACGCTCGCTCTCATGCGCCTAACGACGTCCCCCCTTCCCGGCTCCGAGATACAAAGCTACCCTGCCCCTCAAGAGTCGGTGCATCCACCAGCTCCCGTAGGATGTCGCGTGCTAGACAGCACCCTGGCATCCCACCCAAGGGAGGAGAGCATCCATGGGGGCGCTCCATCCTCACTTCCCTGCAAACCCCACCGACCCAAGTCCGTTTCCCGAACCCGGGTATGGCCTTGTGCAGGTGTGGCGTCCAGCTTCACCCTCTCAGCAACACCGGGCCAGCATACAATCTGGGATTTCTACCTGGATTTGAGGACCTCGGTTTTCAGGTTTGGGAGGATAGAGGCGTACAGTGTCTAGGGGACCTCTATTCTAGGGAGGGGATGCTCTCCTTTTCAGATGTCCGAAAAAGACTGGGGCTCCCGTCGTGCCATCATTTTAGATATCTACAGATTTGGGTCTATGGAAGGGGACTGCATAGAGAACCAATGAAGGCCTCAAACCTGGCGCCCTTGGAACAACAGGTGTACCATGCCAGACTGGATGGTAAAGGCCTGATTAGGAAGATGGCTAGGCAGGATAGGCAGTTTCCCCAACCTCTCTAGAAAGGTGAGACTAGGGAAGAGGATTTGGGTATGGAAATTATAGAGGACAATTGAAGCATAATGGTCAGCTCCCCCATGGGTCTGCTTTTACACAATAAGCATACAGAATCTGAGTATAAATTTCTTCACTGACTATATTGCTCACCAAACATAGTCCATAAATTTAACACACTGGTCTCTCCATTGTGTGAAAGATGCCAGAAGTCGGTGGGCATGTACATTCACCATTTCTGGGACTGTCCCCACATTGAAAGTATTCTGGTTGGCCATATCTCAAGAGTTGACTAACATATGGGGTAACCCGGTAGCAAATACACCACTGTCGTTATTTGGCATAGAGGATATGGGACCTGAAGGGTGGGCCCCTACCCAAGAATGGTGCAAATTCTTCTTGTTCTAGCCAGACAGTGCATTCAGAACACCTGGGTGTCTGTAATAAACCCACCTTAAGGCAATGGAAAACACTGGCCATTCAAACTTTGGTGTTGGAACACCTTACTTATATTATTAAAGGGAGAGAAGAACATTTCATTGATGAGTGGGAGAGATTTCTGGACTTCCTTCCTCCAGCAGAAGCCCAACTATTACGTGAGGGTATAATCTAATAAGAATGAGAGGAAGACTTGTCCGGGATGGGTAAGGGAGCCCGTAGCCAGACAAACAAATTACAGAACAATTAACTGTAAGATGTATTGCACAGTGTCTGTAATAACTATATTAATTATGTGTTGGTATACTGTAGAATGAAATGTTATTTATTATACATTATTTTTTTTATTGTTTAATTGTTGTTATCCCTGTGTAATGGTGATGTCATATTTTTGGTTTATGTTCTATTTTTTTAAAATACTCAATTAAGAAATTATACAAATTAACCTGCTTTGTCGGTTTAAAGTGAGTCCCAGTTGGACAAAAATGCTTTACATGATGTTTGTGTTTGTTAAGTTGTATTTCTGCTTTGTCTGACTAGTTTTAAGTTGCAGGTTCTTATTTTGCAGACAGAGCATACAGATCCTTTGCGCTTGTTGTTCTTTTCCTGTACCAGCTAACAAACAGGGTGTGGTAGAGTCTAAAGAAATTCTTTTAAAGGAGTTTTTGGTTTGAAGTTCTACTTCTGCTTTGGCAGATAGTTGAACACCCAAACAGATAAACACTATGTGAGCATCCCTCTAATCAAAAGGGTATGAAAGGGAAGGTGCCATACCTGCGTGCCCAGTGTCCCTGCTTTACGGACCCCAGATATCCTCAAGCATAGGGGATATCTGAAAGCCTGGAATGAAGGGGGGGCAAAAAAAGCATCTCTTTGTTGTGTTTTGTGTTTGTAAGTACCAGGGAGGGACAACTGTGCTGAAAGCCTAGCCTGAAACCTCTGAGGGGGCAGCAAGTCTTTTTTTTGTATGCCTTTGGAATTGCCAGGGTAGGGGATATCTGTGCTGAAAGTCTGGCCTGAAACCTTGGGGGTGCAAAACCAGCAAGTCTGTAAGGGCCAAATGTGGAGAGGGGATATCTGAGTTGAAAGCCTGGCCTGAAACCTGGTCTGGTACTTATGTTGTTGTGTGCCCAAAATCCTATTTATTTTTGATTACACCAGTGCTGGCCCTGAAACTTGCAGCTTTTACAATGTAATTCCTACAGCTGATTCATTAAGAAGGGAGTGTGTGTGTGTGTGTGTGTGTGTGTGTGTGTGTGTGTGTATATATATCTGCATTATAGGGGCACGGTCGTACCCCTATAGTTAGGGTTGAGTAGCCTGTTTAATTGTTAAACCTCAGATTTTGCACTTTAATAATTTTGCAACCGATCAATGGATTTGCACAAAATTTGGCATGCGCTGTTCTGTGTGGCAGTCCTCTTGACATGACAAGTTTCGTTCTGGTTGGATGTGTGGATTCTGAGATCCGGATAGTGTAAAAACGTTAGAAGTCACCACTTTTTGCAGTTTTTTCTTGATCGCCTTATGCCCAAACAGTGTGGAATTTTGGTGTGATTTGTTCATGGTAGAAAGAACTTGGGTAACAGAACTGCCATGCTTTGTTTGGTGAAAAAATATTAATCTGTTGCAAAGTTATTCAGTTTTTAAGTTCCCATTATTTCCTTTGGGAAGATCATTTTCCAGGATAGAGGTGAAAAGTTCGACAAAGGATTTGACCTCGCGAAAAGGATTCATTCTCGTGAGATTAGTTCCTTTTTCATGAGGGGAAAATCCTTTTTCGTGAGACACCATCTTCTTTTTTTTTCCCAGCAACTAAAAAGTGTGGAAAATACATACAAATGTTGGTATTTTAAAAATCAAACACCAGAAACTAGCTAAATGGGCCCCATTTAGCTAGATTCTGATGTTTGTTTTATTAGGGCTTACAATTAGGGCCGAAATACTTTGTCTGGGCACCCAAAATCCTGGGTGTCCAGCTTAGCGAGAGGAGGGCTTTCCCTATGTTCTTTGTATGAGAACAGCACATCTTTCTTGACTTCTGCAGCTGCAGCTGAACTGGTGCTGCCGGCTGCAGTATGAACTGTGAGCCCACCATCTAGTGGCACCCCTCACCCCCGCATCACTGTCCCCCTCCCCAAAATAATACATATTTATTCCCACCCTCTGATCGCCGTCCCAGTTATACATACTCCAAGTAAGCCACAGCTTACAATTTGATTGGGGGAGACATTCCGGACCACTGATGTTATCTTACTCCTATCTGTCTGCTATCTACCACTACCACTACTGTTATAGTATAAATACAGCATACTAAATGCATAACTCTATGTATTGCTATATTTTGCTTTCATTATACAGGTCAGGAAATACGATATGGAGTGCAAAGTGGTCTGGGTAACAAATATGGGCTTGACTACAATGGGAGGGTAAAAGAGGCAACCAAGGGTTCTGGTTTACAAAATTTATTTTGCCATCTACACCACTGCCCCCCAATCACGCTCCATTATGTTTATGTTCCTGGAGTCTAGTGGCACCCCAACCCACCAATCACCATTCCGTTAATCTGTTTTATTCCTGGTGTCCAGTGGCACCCCCACCCTCCGATCGCTGTTTCATTTTGTTTACGTTCCTGGTGTCTAGTGGCACCCTCCACCCGCCGATCGCCATCCCTGTTAATTTGTTTTTATTCCCTGATGTCTAGTGGCACCCCCACCCACCGACTGCCATCCCTGTTATCCATTATTTCTTTCCTGGTGTCTAGTGGCACCACCCATTGCCGCCCCCATAATAAACAATTAGTCTGATCGCCGTTACCATTTTATTTTGTTGCTCCCTGGTGTCTAGTGGCAGACCCCCTCCCACTGTCCCATTTCAGGTGCAAGCCTGAAATGAAAAGCAGTCCCTAGGATTTTCCTTTTTTTAACTGTCAAAAAGAAAATGGTCCCTTGCCGTTCAGCTCCTCCACCCCACCTCCCTCAGCACCCACCATCCACACCCAGTTATACATACTCCAAGTAAGCCACAGCTTACAATTTGATTGGGGGAGACATTCCGGACCACTGATGTTATCTTACTCCTATCTGTCTGCTATCTACCACTACCACTA
The DNA here is from genome assembly GCA_016271365.2 of Neoceratodus forsteri. Lineage (NCBI taxonomy): Eukaryota > Metazoa > Chordata > Ceratodontiformes > Ceratodontidae > Neoceratodus > Neoceratodus forsteri. The sequence goes on along the minus strand of JADMNL010000030.1, from coordinate 121,854,779 downwards.
CTGTTATAGTATAAATACAGCATACTAAATGCATAACTCTATGTATTGCTATATTTTTGCTTTCATTATACAGGTCAGGAAGTACGATATGGAGTGCAAAAGTGGTCTGGGTAACAAATATGGGCTTGACTACAATGGGGAGGGGGTGGCAAAGAGGCAACCAAGGGTTCTGGTTTACAAAATTTATTTTGCCATCTACACCACTGCCCCCAATCACCGTTCCATTATGTTTATGTTCCCTGGAGTCTAGTGGCACCCCCAACCCACCAATCACCATTCCCGTTAATCTGTTTTTATTCCTGGTGTCCAGTGGCACCCCCCCACCCTCCGATCGCTGTTTCATTTTGTTTACGTTCCCTGGTGTCTAGTGGCACCCTCCACCCGGCGATCGCCATCCCTGTTAATTTGTTTTTATTCCCTGATGTCTAGTGGCACCCCCACCCACCGACTGCCATCCCTGTTATCCATTATTTCTTTCCTGGTGTCTAGTGGCACCACCCATTGCCGCCCCCATAATAAACAATTAGTCTGATCGCCGTTACCATTTTATTTTGTTGCTCCCTGGTGTCTAGTGGCAGACCCCCTCCCACTGTCCCATTTCAGGTGCAAGCCTGAAATAAAGAAAACGGTCCCACAAGTTTTCCTTTTTTTTTTAACCTGTCAAAAAAGAAAATGGTCCCTTGCCGTTCAGCTCCTCCCACCCCCACCTCCCACTCAGCACCCACCATCCCACACCCCCAGTACACTTCCACATACCCTCTCTCACCTGAACAGGTCCCTGGTTCAAGACCCACTCTCTGACTGAAGACATGTCTTGCTGCTGGAACCGGCAACTGCATTATGAGAAACTAAGGTAAATGTATTCAGTGCATTTCAATGGACATTTCAACTTTTATGCATAACATGAGCTGGGGTCATAAGAAGGCTATGCTGAAAATTTGGCAATAAAATTATTAAAAATGGCAAAGTTATGACCAAGCAAGAGGACACAGGGCATGTCACTCACTACCAGTTCAAAGTGTGGGTTCTACTTCAGTTCCAACAGCTGCAGTGAGTGACTCATTCAGTGAGGTGACTATGGACTGATACCACGGATAATATCATCTCACACCTTTTTTACTGGCAAGAAACTGTCAAGACTTCTAGATATGAGGTGACGGCTGCTTTGCTTTCATGACAAGCAAGGAACTTCAATCAAATCAGCAGTAAACTGGGTTGGTGTTGGATAGATTTCTCCAGTCTTTGAATGCATGCAGCTTTTCTTGCCATGCATGCTAAATATAAGCTGTACTCTATCACATAGGGTGGCATTCGATCCGTGCCTGTTAAATGCTAGGTGTACTCTCTATCACACAGGGTAGCATTTGTCCTGTGCCTGTTAAATGCTAGGTGTACTCTTGGTTACATAGGGTGGCATTTGTCCCATGCCCTGTAAAGGGTAGGTGTACTCACCATCACATAGGGTGGCACTGGTTTCTGAAGGCTGAATGAGCACTGTATTTTTGAATGATGGATTCGTGGCAGGTAGATCATGCCAGACTAACCTGATCGACTTGCTTGTCTGGCTACATAGGCAGTAGATGGGCCAGGCAATAATGGGCTGTATCTGGACTTAGTAAGGCCTTTGAGTCTGTACAACACAGAAGGCTGGTTAAAAAAGCTAGAGGACCTGGGGTGGGGGACACACTCAACAGATGGACAGGGATCTAGTTGATGGCAGAACTCAGAAGGTGCTGTTAATGGCAAATCCTCTGGGGTCAGGAAACTCACAAGTGGGGTGCTGCAGAGACTGGTCCTGGGACCTGTGTTGTTCAATATTTTCATCTGTGATATGGGGAGGGTAACCAGTGCAAGCTCTGTCTCTTGGCAGACAACACCAAGATCAGTGGTAAAGTGGACCCAGTCACAAAGGATGTGAAAAGGCCTCTAGAAAAGCTGGAGATGTGGTCCAGGGTTTGGCAGCTTAAATTTATATCAAGAAGTGTAAGGTTATGCATACTTTCAGTAAAAACCCTAGAACAGACTATTGGGTGGGGTGGGGTGGCGGTGGTCCAAACCTCTGAGAAAAGGAACCTGGGAGTCATTACTAAGGACAACCTCAAGTGTACGGCCCACAGTAATAAGGCACGTGGGAAGGCAACCAGGATGCTGGGATACCGAGGTAGAACATTCACTAACAGAAGGAAAGAGGTGGTACTGCCTTTATACAGGGCCCAGGTGAGGCCATACCTAGAGTGCTGCGTGCAGTTCTGGTGTCCCCACCTAAAGAAAGGCAGGGACAATTTGGAGAAGGTCCAGAGGAGGGATACAAAAATGATGCAGGGGCAGCACGGCAGATGTACAAGGAGAGGCTCAAATGTCTCAACATGTACTCTCTGGAGGCCAGAAGAGAGAGGGGGACACGACAAAGACTTACAGTAACTTAAAGAATAATTATTCGTGAAGGGAATAAACAGGGTAAACTGTAATGAAAAATTTAAAAGAAGGGATCTTGGCAATATGTAACTGACATATAACAAAAAATTTGAAAATGTTGCTGGCCCTGAAGCACTTTACCTCCTGCCACACTGGTGACCCAGGTTCGGGAACGGAGGAGGAATGCTCGGGGGGTCGGCTGAAAGCGGGATTTTTATTTTTTTTTTTAAATAGTATGTATTGAACTTTCCCAGGTACAGCATGGCACAGTAAGCACATATTATATAAATAACATTTCATACATCCAGGGTCTATATAAAATTCAAAGTTGACTTGACATCCACAGCCTATACTTACTTATGTATTAATCATTCTACTAAGGGACAGCTCAGGGAATGATATACAGGCAGCATTCAGTAAAGGTGAAGTTTTGCTATTAATATCTAACATGCATCAGCTGTACCTGAAACATTTCTAACCCTAAGCATGGCTCACGTCAAACACAGAGAGGGAGGAGCCAGTCAGCGGGAAAGGAAGGATTGAGCATCCACAGCACAGCTCTTGCCACTCAGAGGTGTGTGTGTGTGTGGGGGGGGGTGTTGTGGCTTGTCGCTTGACTGCCACCTGGACGAATTCAGGTGGCAGCATGTGTGAGTCACACAGTGTGGGAGGTCCCCACATTCAGAGTGCCGGGGGTGTCTCCGTGGACGTGGAGCTCATACAACGTGCTTACTGCATATCTGCGGAGGTCAGGGGAGAAAATAGAGGAAAAACTGAAGGATGGGCTCCATGAAGCACTGCCCGTCATGCCGTAGCCCGTACAACTGCTCCAAGACAAGGACCATCTGCATGTGTGTCCAGCGGGCTTGGGGGGGGGGACAACAGCCCTACCTGGCCCAGCCACGGATGACAACCCGCGGGAGATACGATCCCCGACCACGGGCGGAGGCTGTAGATGGCTGCGGATGATGGGGAAAGGGCTGAAGAAAGCTTCCCGTCCTGCCAGTGGATAAAAATCTATATGGAAAAAAACGATAACATATATCAAACACTGTAGACCAAAATGGCTTACTACAAAAACTTTACGTTACATAAGGCTAAAAAATTAATCATATAAAAACAAAAGGCACAAGGCACATAGGAATCATGGACAGAATACAATGTTAAACTACAGAGAACAAAAAAAAGAATAAAAAAGGGGGAAAAAAAGAAAAATGTAATGTAAGTTAGCCACTAATGTGAATAAGCGTAATAACAAAAAACTGCATAGTTATATAAATTCAGTGAAGAAAAATATCCATCCAACTGGTCCCCCTGCAGATTAATAACTGCACCACCAGGAAATGGCTGAAGAATTTAAGCATTTTTTTTTATCTTCCCCACGCCCCCCTGATCAGCAACTCCTTCAGACCACCAAGGGACTCCCCCATCCCAAAGTCATTCCCTTCACTGCCATCACGCCTTCCCCCACTATGCCATGCCCTGGCCAACCCGGCATATCCCTTCACCAGTGGGGCCCCCTCCCGGGGCCCATGAGAGGAAAGACAGGGTCCAAATCCATGCCTAGTGTACAGAGGGGGATCGGCTCCACAGGCTGCTCACCAGGGCTGTGTGGCATGAGGGGAACAGAGCGACCATCATCTGGTCGGCCAAGCAGGTGATTTTCCGTTTTCTCCCTGCCAGCCACCCCACCCCATTGTGCGGCCGCATGCACGCGGTGTCCAGGGAAGGATGTGCAGCAGCATGTGGTCACCCACACCACCAAGTGCACCTCCACCAGGGACTGCCAGGAGCCACTCTAGAAGTACACAGACTTGCGTCCCCCTTCCCAGGGAGAGCGTCCGAGGAGATGCTCCTAACTTTCTCCGCTGGTCTCCACTCCTGTTATCCCAGGCGCAAACCCAAGTTGCCAGCATGCCGAGCAAACCCCTATCGCGTGACGTCACGGAGCTGGCATTAAGCATTATTTTTGCTCCGTATTCTCAAAAAGTAAATATTTAAACCCCACTGGCTCCCCTCAATAATGAAACTACTGCACTGCCCAATTCTCTCCCAATAATAACAAGAAAACAAATAGAGCAGAAGACGACACTTCAAAGCCCACTCATCTTCTAGCTCTAATAATATCTCTGGAAATACAACAACATTTAATGGGACACCACATCCTTGAACCTCTAGAATAAGTGTTTAGTAAACTCCTTGCATGAAAACCAAATCCCTACGGAATGGAAATCTGCACTTGTAGTCACCATATTTAAAAAGAGTGAAAAATTAGATTGCTCCAGTTATAGGCCAATAAGCTTGATATCAATAACTGGCAAAATAATGGAAAGTTTTATAAAGGACAATATAACATTATCATATGCAGCTGGAGAGGAACATCAGCATGGGTTTGACCAAGGGAAGTAATGTGTCACAAATCTACTCAAAGTTTTTATAAGAACACAAGTAGAGATTTAGACAAGGGAGGGAACGCCTACAGATGTCATACTCCTAGATTTTAGTAAGGCGTTTGACAAGGCACCACAGTCGGCTATCATAAAGAAATTGAAAACCCTCAATTTCCCTACATTTTAGTAGACTGAGTAACACCATGGCTGCAAGACCGAACACATCATGCCGTTATAAGTGTTACCTTGTCACCAGATGGGTATGTGACTAGCGTTGTTCCCAGGGTTCAATTCTGGGTCCAACTCTATTTCATGTATTCACAGCTGACACAAATAAAGACACAGAATCCTGATGTGAAAAATACGGAGATGACACCAAACTGGAGGGGGTCCCTGTCAAAATACTATGCAAATTACTGTATAGCAGCTTATTTTAGCGCCCTCTTTATTTAGCACCCAATTGAATTAGCACGTCAGCTTCTTGTCCAGTTACAACACTATGCTCCCTGTAATATTAGCAATCAGCTTATTTTAGAGCTTTTGTCAGTTAGGCTAATATTGGGAAAATAAAACGGAAAGCTAATATTTCCTGCTATACAGTAATATAATATAGTCAGATCTGGATAAAATAGGAAGTTAGGTGCAATGACAGGGTACAGATGTCAAACATGGTAAGTGTGCAGTACTACATATGAGCACTTGAAACAATAACACATATACATTGCTTGGTAAAACATTAAAATGTTTCAATCAGGAAAGAAACCTGGGTATTGTAATAAATAATAAATTTAACGTGAACTCACAATGTTCAGATGTGGCTGGTCATGCAACTTGAATACTATGGTCAATCAAAATGTGTATAAAAAGGAAAAAAACCCAAAACTTATTCTACCATTCTGCAAAGCATACATGAGTCCAACGTTGGACTATGGCACACAATTCTTTGCTCCACACTTAAAAGAGGAGATTAATATCACAGAAAGGGTGCAAAGAAGTGCAACAAAAAAGGATCTATGGGCTGTCAGAACTATCGTACAGTGACAGACGAAGCACTTTACATCTAATGCCACTCACAAAAGGAAGCGTTAAGAGGAGATTTACTACTCCTTTATAGTATTATAAATAATACCTCCCTCGTGTGTAACTTAGGCCTTGATCTCAAACACCATCGATGTGGCACCAGAGGTCATCCTTTGCGAACATAAGAAGAGAAATTTAGAGCAGGAAAAAGAAAATATTTTTACACACACACAGTCGTTGGCTCTGGAAAGGCTTCCCTCTCGACATCATTGTGTGTAAGGAATTTAAGGTAAAATGGGATGCTGTATTAGTGAAATAATCGACATAAAGTATTACCACTGAAATACTAGTGGGGGGAGCAGTGTCAACAGCCACAACAAACCTTGTCCTGCTCCTAAACCACCTCAGTATGAACCTTAGTTATTTATTTAGTTTTTGTTAACTGGGTAGGTACACTAGACAGCATAGCTGCCTATTTTCAGGTACGACCCGGGAGATTACAACATAGGGTATGTAGACAATAGTACATACAAGGAAACATCATGGGAACAAGTAGAAGTCAGACATAGTGCACTTATACAAAATTTTCAGCAATGACAGTACATTTGTAGGAATCTACATGTAGTAACAAAACAGAAATATATGAGTGCAAATAACTAACAGTCATAAGTCATACAGCTAGTGAGTAAGTGCTAGAAGAGAGGAAACAGCAAGATTTCCAGGCAGGTTTGAGAGTAGTAGAGGTTGGAGCTGGTAAGCAACTAGGAGGAACCAGTACAGGAGTGGGTGGATAGAGGACAGGAGCAGGGTTCAGAGCTTAGAAGAGCGATATGAAGCTCCTGTTTGAAGCTATGTGGAGAAGGGGAGATTCTTAGATTCAGGGGAAGGGAGTTCCATAGTTTAGGGGCCAAGCTAAAGAAAGCATTCTCCCCCATTTTAGTTTTATATCTCGGTTGGACAAGAAGGGATTTGCCAGCTGATCTCAGTGGGTAGGCAGAGGTCACAGGTTTGAGCAGTAGAGCCAGTTTGTCAGGTAACTGGGAGGAGATTATATTCTTTATAAAACAGTAGGAAGTAAACTGTCGGAAGGCTGAGGGGGTAAACCATCCCAGACTGGAGTATAGTGTGCATCGGTGAGTAAGTTTGAGCAAAGACAAAGCAAAACGGCAAATGCTGTTGTAGCAGACATCCCACTTTCGGAGGAGTCCTCCAGTAGTTGCTGGAAAGGCTATTAACCCATACGCCAATTTGAGTCTCAGGATCCCCTGTGCAATGGCCATCCTCGCCGTGGATGTCAGGCTATGTCTCACCTTATATGCCAGTCCAAGTTCCATTTGTATGTCTAATGGTCCACATCTTGTGAGACATTAGATACATCTCCTAGGCCGGCCCAGTGGTGTTGAGGATTGAGGCGCTGGACACCACACCTCGCTCCACACTGGTGACCCAGGTTTGGGAACGAGCCTGGGTCATCGTAGGCTGGCAGGGGAGGACTAGGATTGGCGTCTGGCGACTGCTCTCCTAGTACTGGGGAGGCAGGCGCACACCACGCTCTGCTGGTCCTGGGGATGCCAGGTGGTACTGCAGTTAGCAGGTGCCAGTGGGGAAGCAAGGCAGGCGTCTGCGTTAGTCGCTGACATCCTTGCGTATCCGTGCTTCCATCGGGTAAAATTGGGGAAAATGGCAGCATAGATCGCAGCAGCTGATAGCTGCTGTTCCACCAACAGCGATGCCCAGAATGGCAAGTGCGGTAATGGTTCCTCGCGCGGTATGGGGCTATGGGGGCCCCTCGCAGGCAGAGATGCATCTGCCAGCTGGGCTTGCGGAGCTTCCGGGTCGGAGGTGGAAGGAGCGGTGGCTGGATGAAGAGCAGGACTGTGGCTGGTAAGAAGGAAAAATGTTAAATGATAAAAAAAAAAAAAAACATCTCCTGGGAATTACAGTTATCATATTGAACATTTTTACTTCCTCTACTGATCTACTTTTGTTAAACTAACAGTGATCCAAACCCTCCTGTACATATATTCTGAAATTCTGGTCAGTTACCTCTACAGTTGATAAGAGATCTTAGTAGGCCCGAAAGCCTATGAAAGTTACTTGGTTTAGTAGTCTAATGAAAGTTCTGTCCCAGAAGACAGTCCCTGTACATTCCTTAGACTAACACATCCCACAAACCTTCAACCTGCTATTGTTTTGAACAGGACTGGATCAGATTTACGGAACTAGCAACAATGTAGTTGCTTGAATCCTGTCACTGACTTGCCTTCAGCCACCTGCTTGGGTAAACTGTTCCATTTATCCACCATCCGCTCCATGAAAAAGAATTTCCCTATCCCTCTTGAATCCCGCCACCCCCCCCAACATGTATCCGTGCCCCCTGGTTATGGTGCTTTCATGCCGACATTCACAAGGCATGAAAGCACCATAACCATCCCCGTATCATTTAGTGGTGCTACCCTTGTTATCATTTAGTCACACTGCTCTGTGAGTATCACTTAGTGACACAGTCCCATCAGTATCATTTAGTGACACCACATTAATATAATTTAATGACACCTGTCATTATGATTCAGTGAAATTACCATCAGTATTGTGTAGTGACCACGCTGATATTATTTAGTGACTCCTCTTCCTCTCCCGCCCCCCCAAAAAAATCTGTAAGCAAGATGGGCAGTCCCTGCTACAAAGACTGCAACTAACAAATACGGCAATCCAGGCTGTCAGCACTTACCTTCTGGGCTGGGACCTGCGCTCCTCCTCCCCACTGTCAGCCTCCTGCAAACAACCAGAACAGCAACATATTAGTCACAACATCAAAACAGTCCAATGCAAACATCCTGTATTAAAAAAGTCACTTGTAACAATGCGACAAGTCTGGCTTTACGTAAGTTAATTATTTTTTTAATAATACAAGGGAGTATTACTTTTAGGGCCTAGCTGATGGTTTTCAGTAAGTAAAGGGTGCAGCCATGTGTGTTATGGAAATCAGGAAGAAGTGAAGTGGCTCATGAATTCTGATTTTTCAGGAAGCAGGAAATTTCAAACCCATTTTATAAGTAAGTAATAAGCCATGATGGGGTGTGCATTATCAGATTATAATTAATGGTCTCCGTTTTCTCCCATTGCCAAAACCGTGTGTTAAATGCCGTAACACCTGAGTAGGTGTTACGGCATTCACGCGCTCCCTTTGAACAACAAGCGCTCGAGACTAAACATAGTAGCGTTAAATTGTCCTTGTCTGAAGCGGGAGCTTCAACTGTCCCTGTTTCCAAATAGTACTGACAGAAAGACACTTACTTCTCTGCATTACCTCCATCCCAAACACACTCTTGTGCTTCTAGGCTCACTGGTAAACTGAGGTAATGCAGAGAAGTAAGTGTTTTAATCAGTCCCCTAACGGAAACAGATAATTGAACTCTTCTACTTATTAAAAGCAGGCCCTTCAATTATATAAAATAAAATATGAGGAAAGTGTGTCAAGCTTCAATTTAACACACCCTACGTTGTTGGATGGCACTCATAAACACTCGGGCTTCGCCTCGGGGTTTATGTGCCATCCAACAACTCGGGTGTGTGTTAAATTCTCGTAACACACTTCTCCCCATACTTTATCCTATATATAATTAACGGGTCTCCCCTTTTTGCTATAGGGAGACCGTGGCGTAATTTGCCGTTATAAGGGAGCGTTTATAACGGCAGACACCCGCACGGTTCTCCTATCTCTGCACACGGGTCCACTGTAGTCTTTCCATTTCTGGCTCGCCGCTCTCTGCTCGACCACAACCTAGCCGCCAAAGAATCACGGCACGGCAGTAAGTCACATTTAAAAAAAAAAAAACAGTTATTTTCTGCAGGATACAAGTTTTAATTATTAAAAAAAAAAAAAAAACACACGTGAAACCTCCAAAAATCTAAATGCAAGAACCGGACGAAAACCAAACTGGAGCATGACCGCACTGAAACTACTATTTTATATAATTGCTGTGGCCAAAAAGGGGAGACCCAGCAATTATATAAAATAAAATATGGGTTGGTGTATGTGTAAACTCAAAGTTTACACACACCCTCAGGGTTAGATGCATGTACAAACCCCTCGAGCTTCGCTCTCTGGGTTTATTCAGCATCTAACCCCTCGGGTGCATGTAAACTTCTCGTTACACACACCACCCCATACTTTATTCTATATTTAATGCACATCCCAGGGGTGTAGTAAGGCATTAGGTTAGGCAGAAGGCCAAAAGCCCTTACGCCCTTCAGAAGCGCATTAAAATTATTTGATGCGCACCCTGGAGGGGCTCATTAAGAGTTATTAGGCTGGGGTAACTCCTCAAGCATACAAGTAGTACATTTATGAACAGGCCCAGTGGAAATGGAAAGTTTAGTTAGTTAACAGTTAACAGCAGCTCTTCGACGAGAGAATTTTCTCCATAAAGTCATACCTTTGGAACTATAAGCCATCAGCATCAGGACCACTCAGCAACCTTTGCCTAGTTGGGGCCACACACACTGACATCTGCTGGTACCACCTACATAACGTGGGTGGGCCCATACCTGCTCAATTTCTCACCAGATACAAGCTTGGAGTTGTACCATACCAACAGAAATGGGAGACCAGACCAGAACTTTGGCCAGCCCAACACGAGAGGCAGCAGTTCCAGACAGAAAAATCCTATTTGAACGAGCACAAAGAAGGGGAAGGCCATGCGCACAGTAACGGGTATGTCTTCCAAAGTACATCACCTGAAATATAGAAGGGGTAGATGGGAGAGTGAGCTGTGGCTCTGTGGAGGAGACTGTCTCAATGATCTACTGTTACTGGTAAATAACTAAACTATCTTCTTCAAGGTCATCTCCCACCATACAGCCTCACCTTTGGAATGACTGCCAGGCAGTACAAAACACAGAGGGAGAGGAACACAAGACAGCAGAAACATAGAAGACAGTTAACACAGCAGGTCTTGGAGGAAAGCAAGGCTGGAGCCAGACCATGTACCAGACACCACATCCAGACTGGAGTGTTTGGTGAAAGTATGGACTGAATTCCATGTGGTGGCAAAGCATATGATAGCTCCCGAGTCTGAACAAAAAACAAGACACAGAAGTGGCTATGCTATGGGTGGCATGCCCACGGACAGGGCAAGGAAGCTCCTAACCGTGTTTCTGGTAACATAAAGAAATGCAGGATGACAACCACTTGGTAAGGCACTGCCTAGAGACAGGGGCGCTCACTATCCTTGGCGGGGGGTTGGGGAATGAAACAAAAAAGCTGCATGGACTTTCTGCAGTCTTTTTTTGTAGTCCAAATAGAAATGTAAAGCACTGAGCGACATCAATACAATAGAGGATAACTTCTGCAAACACAGGAAGGTGTTTGCACATGTTCACAATAAGTGATTGGTTCTTATGTATTTTTGTACTATTGATTGTCTGTAATTGATATTTTTGTCCTTGCATTTTTGTATTTTTATGATTGCCTATAGTTGATATCCATGTCCTTTGTCTGTTGTTTAACTTGTCAAGGGTGAAAACGGGCAGTTTTGCTCATCCTGCTTAGAAATATAAAAAAAAAAAAAAAAGAAAAAAAAAAAAGTGGACAGTCTGGTTTAAAGAGAAATCAGAAACCACCTTAGGAAGGAACCTAGGCTGAAACTTGAACCTAGTAAACAACAAGGTACAGGGTTTCAGCAACTAAAGCCTGCCACTCAGAAACTAACCGGGCAGAGGTAATCACCACTAGAAAAAGCATTTTCCGTGAAAGAAAACACATGTCACAAGTGGCAGCAGGTTTGGAAGGAGCCTGTGTAAGAGACTCCAGAACAATGTTAAGGTCCCACACCAAGACCAGCCTACGAACCAAGGGACACAGATGCAGGAACCCTTTGAGGAACCTGTGGGACACCTCCAACTGGGCCACAGTCTTGCCCCCTAACAGGGCATGAAAGGCCGAAATGGCTGAAAGGTATGTATACCTTCCCAGATCAGGAAAGGCATTAGTCCAAGCACTGGACACGAAAAAGGGTCCAGGGAACAAGAAGTGCATTAAATAATGAAATGTTTCCATTTCAGGGAGTAAGTGTCCCAGCAAGATGGTTACAAGCCACCAGTAAACATTCTAAACTGCCTGGGAGTCCCTGAAGTGGGATAGTTTTACATCATAAGAAGTCAGGTGCAAGTTGCAGGGACCGAAGTTCTGTGTACAACAGACTGCAGCTGTCCGACAGCAGTCCAGCTCATAGAAACATAGAATTTGATGGCAGATAAAGACCACTTGGCCCATCCAGTCTGCCCATTTCTCCCTACCTACACTATTACCGCAGACTGTGCCCACTCTACCGCGCTTTCCCCCTCTCCCCTTCCTTTCCACTACTGATTCATTTGTGCTTATCCCATACATTCTTGAACACCACCACTGCTGTTGTCCCTACTACCTCTGCGGGAAGACTGTTCCAGGAATCCACCACTCTTTCTGTAAAGAAGTACTTCCTTACTTCTCTCCTGAACTTACCCCCCTCCAACTTCATTGGAAGTCTGACCCCTTGTTCTTGAGAGCTTTTTCTTCTGAAAAATACTCCGCTCCTGTACCTTACCTATATCTGTGAGGTATTTAAAGGTCTCTTATCATATCTCTGCTCTCTCTCTCTCTCCTCTGTTCCAGGGTGTACATATTGAGGTACGTTAGTCTCTCCTCATAGGACTTTTGATGCAGACCCTGCACCAGTTTAGTTGCCCTCCTCTGGACCGCCTCCACTCTGTCTATGTCCTTCTGGAGATGCGGTCTCCAGAACCGGACACAATACTCTAAGTGGGGTCTTACCAATGATCTATACAGAGGCAACATCACTTCCCTCTTTCTGCTGGTGATACCCCTCCCTATGCACCCCAGCATCCCACGTGCCTTCCTTACTGCCTTGTCACACTACCTGGCCACCTTAAGGTCATCCAATATGAATTTCGGGTGACACCACAGAGCCAACAAAAGGAGCAGGACAGGAGATCCTACTGCAATCTGCCAGAGCAGAGGGAACCAAATTTGTATGGGCAAGAAAGGAATCCACAAGTATAACTACGGCATTGTCTGCTTGAAGCTTGGCCAGTACGTGCTGAAAAAGAGGGACTGGAGGAAAAGCATACAGAAACTTCCTTGTCAAGGAGAGGGACATGTCTCGACAAAAAAAATCCACACCCTTGGGAGAGAGAGCGAGCAAAAATGCGTCAATTTTGGGTTATGTGGGGAAGAAACAGATCCAACCCTGGATGACCTCAACGGGCAAAGAGGTCCTTGACCACAGTGTCCAGGAGTTTCCACTCATGGGACTGAGCAACTGACCTTCAGAAAGCCAGGTAGAAACATGTCAACTAGTCCTTCAGATAATGTTAGCAAGTGAAAATAGGTTACTCACCTGTAACAGTAGTTCTAGAAGTGGTATATAGTTCACATCCACACACTGGCAGTTCCACTGAAAGTGCTGATTTGTCAGAATGTCTTCAAGCTAAGCTCCTCCCTCCACTCAGGTGCTACCATCCTCTGGCTCTGCCCCATGATGTCAGATCTTGCACAATGGAAGCAGGGATCCATGTGCCACTGGCCAGAGAAGGTTGGGTGGGTGTTGTGGATGTGAACTATATATACCAGTCCAAGAACTACGGTTACAGGTGAATAACCTATTTTTCTAGAGGCAGGGATACTGTTTGCTAGCCACACGTTGGCAGACTTCCAGCAGTTCTCCGGGAGAAGGGGGCAAGGTGCACAACCCTGCTTGGAAAACACGGATTGGAGAACTGAGGCCCCAAAAGCAGCCATCCCGAGACTCTAGGTCGATGCTGTAATGGGAGATGAAGGTGTCTGTTGACTTCAGGTAGCAGCCTTACAGATCTCCTGGACAGGGATGTTCCTAGCAGCAGCCTCAGCCCTAAGGGGAGGCTCCCTACCAGTCAACTTATAACAAAGAGGTTGATGCAGGACTTTATCCACCTGCCAGTCATCTGCTTTGCTACCAGTCTGCCAGGCATGACTTCAGTGTATGTTACATACAGCTGGCGAGGCTTACCCCAGCTGTGCACTCCATGTAGTATTATTATTAAAGAGAGTGCCCTCCACAGGTCTAGGATATGAATCTGCAATCGGCCTCCAAAGATTGGTTGTCAAAGTATACCAGTAAGTTAATCACCTGGTTAGGATGAAACTCCAATATAACCTTGAGGAGGAACGTTGAGTGGGGATGAAGGATGACTGTCCCTGTGGAAGACCAAGTAAGGAGACTCCACCAAGAGCACCTGAAACTAACTGTTCCTTCTGGCTGGCATGACAGCCACCAGGAAGGCCATTTTCCATGACAGGTGCAACATTTCACACCAGTGCACAGGCTCAAATGGCTTGCCCATGAGCATAGATGGCACCACCAGTAGGTCCCAGGGTGGTGGCGGTTCACGCATGGGAGGGCACAAGTGGTCAAGGCCCTTGAAAATGCACCCAACCTTCTCTTGAGCTACTGTTAGCATAACAGGCCACGCCCAGTATGCAAAAATGGCTGCCAGGTGCACCTTAGGGTTGTCACTCACAGTCCCCGCTGACAAAGGGAACAAAGATACTCATAGATACTAGCCACAGGGTAGGCAAGAGGATCAAGCTCCTTGTCCTAAGACCAAACTGAAAGCCTATTTCTATTTAAAGATGTAGCACTGATAAGTCGACTCTTTTTGGGAGGCCTCCACAATGTGGGGCACAGCTTCCAAAAGACTCAAAGCCTGGAACTCTAGCCACTCAGGAACCAGACTGTGACCCGCAAGGACTGAAGGTCCTGGTTCAGGACTGTCCCCTGTTGTTTGATCAGCATGTCCGGATGGAGACACAGCCACCACAAAGGCCTGCTGCTGAGGCTGAGGAGATCCAGGTACTAGAACTGCCGTGGCCAGTCTGGAGCTACCAGGATCATCTGCGCCTTGTCCTTCCATGCCTTGACTACCACCCTGTGGATCAAGAGAAGGGAGGAAAGACACACATGAGACCAGGGGTCCAGGGCCTCGTAAAGGCATCCCTCGCTAGTGTCCCAGCTTGGGGGGGGTGGCAGGCACAAAACAGCCTCAGTTTTACATTCTCCCAGGAGGCAAACAGATCTACCAGAGAGGTTCCCCACTGGAAGAATAGGTGACTTACCACCTCTTGACGCAGGGAACACTTGTGCAATGTCTCTCTCCCACCTAACTGGGAACATCTGCTAGCTGACTGTGAACTCTGGCAACATGAATCACCAGAAGATCTGCAACCAGGCTGTGCGTGAGGGTCCAGGTGTGGGGTACCTCCTGACACAAGGGAAGGGAATGAGTTCCACCCTGCTTGTTCAGGCAGAACATGGTTGTGGTGTTGTCCATCTGAACTTGTTTGACCTGACCCCGACAAGAGGAGTGAATTCCATCAGAGCAGGCCGCTGTGCATGGAGCTCCAGTAGGTTGATTTGGTGATGGGACTCCCTGGCTGACCAGAACCCATGGGCTCTGTGGTCTCCCAGGTGCGCTCCCCACCCCACTAGCGACTTGTCTGTCGTGAGTGGGTTGGCTGGCTCCAGGCAGACAAACGGCACTCCTTACTCCAGATGCTCTGGGATCAGTGACCACTGGATGGCATCCCACATCAGCTGGCATTCCACATCGGCTGGGTCACTGTGAACAGCTGGTCCAAGTGTTCAAGATGCTGGGACCCCTGATGGCCCAACTCCCACTACAGATTGTGCATCCGCCAGCAGGCTCACTGGACCATGTTGGTGCATGACACCTTGTACCCCAGCAGCCACAGGAAGCACAGAAGCCCAACCTGAAATGACTGAGCAAAGGAGGCAAGACCCAGAACCCGGTTTGCAGGGAGGTGGGCCCTGGCTCCATGGGAGTCTAGCTCCGCCCCAATAAGCTGAAGTGCCTGTCAGGGGGATCAGTTTGGACTGGCTAGGTGGACCAGCAGACCCAAGTCTTTGCAGGCCTGAAGGGCTAGATCCGTGGAATGCTCCATGGCCTCCTTGGAAGGCCCAGCAATCAGCCTGTCATCCAGGTAGGGACACACCCAGACACTCTGGCACCTCAGGAAGGCTGCCACTACTGCCATACACTTAGAGAAGGAACTGGGGCAGATGAGCGGCCGAAGGGGATGACCCAGAACTGACAAAGAACCCCTTCTGTGCAGAACCAAAGGTACTGCCAGTGAGACGGAGAGACTGGGATGTGGAAGAACACTTCCTGGAGGTCCAGGGAGCAGAATCACAAGGCCTGCTCCAGAAACGGAATGATCTGATTCAGGGTTGCCATCCTGAACTTGCACTTGCACATGCACTGGTTGAGATCATGCAGCTCTAGTATAGGGCATCATCCCCACATCCATTTCAGGACCAGGAAGTGCCTGAACATGTATCCCTGACTTCCCAGGGTGTCAGGGGCACAGATTATATAGCCCTTTTCACAAGGAGGTAGGCGATGTCATCCCTCAGGGTAGGCAGTGTGTCCTGCAACATCGAAGGCTCCCAAGGAGCGTGAGATCGATAAGGCAGGAAAGCCTCGAAATCTAGAGACAACCCTCTGCCTACCACTTCTAGGACCCACTTGTCCATGGTAATAATGGACCAACATGGCCAGAAGTGCGAGGTTGACCCACCACAGGGAGCTGGGTCAAGGAACTGGACAGGTGACAGGATGACATCCCTGACCCGTCACTGAGCAGATTTGGAGGGGGCACCACTTCCCCTACCCCTGCTTCTTTTTGGTCCCTGACCAGAGAACTTGGACTTGGGATGCCAGTCTTGATAGTGCCTTACACTGGAAGGTCTTCTTTTTAGGCTTCTGAGCCTTAGAGTCATTCTGGGATGAAGTCACAGAATTCAGGGTGGCACTGAACTTCTGAATCTTCATGAGATGTCCTTCCACCACCAAGCCAAAGAAGTCGATGCCCAGGAATGGGACATCAGCCAACTTGTGCTGAGTATCTACAGTGAAGATGGACAACCTCAGCCAGGCACTGTGATGCATCTTAACAGCCATTTTAATGGCATGGGCACAGGAATCACCTATGTCCACCGTCATCTGGAGCTGGTGTTTGGACAGTGCTTGATCTTGGCCTCTGACCAACTTCACCAGCAGCTGCTTGTCAACAGGAAGGTCAGGGAGAACCTCAGCCAGGCCTCCCATCAGGGAGTGACCAAAGCTGGCCATCATCGTGGCATAACTCATCTGGTGAAGACCAAGACAGAAAGCAGCACAGACTTTCTGGCTGCATGGCCAAGCTTCTTAAGACTCCTTGTTGGGGAGCTTGCCCATGTCCCCTTGATCCCTGGACTTCCAGAAGACTGAGTCCGCAACCAGACCCTCACCTGACAGATGGTCCGAGAACCCCAAAAGGGACCCCATAGGGAGTGCATACATACATGCATGTGCTGTGCTGAAAATGAGCTGCATGCAGCTGACAGTGGGACAGCCAGAGACTGCACCAGCTTTGGTGTCTGAACGACAGTCAAGCATGCGACGGAGGCTAACAAAGCACCTGAAACTTACCTTCATAGGGATTCACTGGCGACCTGCACCTGGAGGGCAATTTGGAATGATTGAAACAGTGCTCCAAAATGGCCTGTTTTGGCTTCTCCTTTGACGAGTGGTGTTTTTTCCACAAAGGCAACAGCATGATCACCAAACAAGAAGACCTACAGTGTTTCCCCAGTGGCAGAATGAATAAAGCAAACTGCAGATCTCAGGGTAGATGCCAATGCTGACCACTTGATATTCTCTACAGTCTGCAAAAAATTCTCTCGTGGCATCTCCTCGTGGCCCGATTAGAGTCTTGACAAATGGCACAGCTTTTCATGTCATTTGAAAGACCCCGGTAGCAAACACAAAGTGTGCAAGTGTCATTGCTAAATATCTTCACACTACACTAACAGACATGAAAAAGTGAAAGCTTTGTCAGAAAAAAACGATGGTGACATACAATAACGATTAAAAGTAAGTAAAAACATACAGAATCTGAACTTCAGTCAGTGAAGGCAGTTTCCAGGCTCTGATGAGCAGTTGACAATGGGAAAAAAACTAAGAAGATATCAGTTCACCCACATTCTGTACATTTCTGAGTGGTCCTGACACCAATAGCTTACAATTTTAAAGGGGTGGATCTATGGAAGATGTCCTCAAAGAGGATCTTAATACATAAAACTAACACATAACAGCAACATAATTAGGTAGAGTATACAGCACATAGAACTGGACACGCTGGAAGGCAGCACTGGCCCTAGTTATCCCAGGGCACTGTGTGAACCTTCTTGCTGAGGACCCCCACCTCAGAAGTCAGAGAGCCCACAAGGAGCATCCTCATTCACACTATAACTTCCTTATATCTTCAATTTTTTTTTTTTTTTTTTTGTCGATTGTATTTATCTTCCGTGGCGGGTCAACTGTCGTCCACGAGCTACAGACTTGGGGTCACCGGGGCTTCTGGTGCCATCGCGCCCCAGATCCTAGAGTTGGTCATGGGGCATCATCCATGTCGGTCCCCATGATTTCTTCTGTTTTCCTCCCGTGGCTACTACCCGGTGCCCCCGGAAGCGGTGGCGCTTGCGCGGGGAGGCGCACATGCACACCGCAGCTCCAGACCGGGTCCCTTCCACCCTCCCCATGGACCTAACATCAGAGCTCCTCATGAGTGGTACCATCCCTCCGGCCTCCACCAGGGGGCAACCAAGCTCCGAGAGAGCTGAGTTCACCTCCCGAGGCGGAGCGCTGCCAGCAGGCAACGTCTCACATCCTCTCCCTCCCCCCCAACCTCCGACGACCCCGGCTCCTTCCCGAACCTGGGTCGCCAGCATGGCGCGAGATGTGGCATCCAGCGCCTCAACCCTTAGCACCACCGTGCTGGCTCCTATAGCTTCATTTTCAGCTAGTTATGTGTCATGTTTGCACTTTCCTTGAATTAGAATGTAATCTCTAAGTAATGAGGACATGCACACATCAGCGATAAATTCTAGAGAAATCCAGACAGAGACACAGAGGACCAGGATGAAAGGAGGCCAGCTGGACAACTGAGGTTTTTTGGAAGCCCTTCTGCTCTTGGGTCCCTGTGCGAATGCACAGTTTGTACCATGGTAAAGCCAGCTCTGCTAGAATGGCAGGGATCATTAACTCAGAATGTAAAGAATAATTACAATAAATAGTTTAAAAAATGTGAATGTTAAGAGTTTTTCAGATATTTCTATTTAAAGTACTATTGATCACCTGAAATAGAAACATTCATTTGTGCTGGATGGGGGGGGGGGATATCAAAGACTGCAAGAGGTGCACCATGCTCTTTACACTAGCAATAACCATGCCAGAAACACTTGCCTTAGCTGTGCAACACGAGTCGAGCAGTGTTCATCCCAAACACACTGCATGACAGCCCACTGATGACACCTAGTGACCTATCTCTCACTGTGACCCTCGCACAAAAATATACGAGCACACAATGCTGTAACTCATCCCTTCCCTGCTAGAGAGCAGCAGAGATCAACAATACTGAACTGTTGAGCACTCTGCTTTCCATAGCACCAAAGGTTCCAGAATGGCTTATTTAAGGGAACAGCTATGATCACACCACCCCTATCAGCGTCTTGTCACCCATACATAGGAAAAATGTGGAGAAAGAGACAAGAGGTGTAGCACATTATCATATCACAGAGACAGAAGCTCAGAACAATGTGGAAAAATGTTAGCAGTTGGTTGACCAACAAGACTTTTTGTTTGGTTACAATATACCCAGGATAGCCCAGGTGATGGTGCTTCATTTTCAGTGGTGGTCCTGCTTTTACCCCTTTTTTATAGCTGGGCAGACAGAAACATAGAAGCTGGCGGCAGATAAGTGCTGCATAACCCATCCAGTCTGCCTTTTGTTGCATTGCTTATACTGTAGACCCCTCCAGGTCTATGGCACTTTCTCTACCAACCCCTTACCTATCCCTTATGACTTCCTTGTGCTTATCCCAGGCTCTTTTGAATCCCACCACTGATTCTGCCCCCACAATCTCTGCTGGAAGACCATTCCAGGCATCCACCGCCCTTTCTGTGAAGAGGTATTTCCTCACATCACTTCTAAACCTCCCCCCCCAGCATCATGTCATGGGCTCTTGTTCTGTAGCACCCTTTCTTCTGAAAAATACCTCCCACTTGTACCTTATTCTCCGCCGTGAGGTACTTAAAGGTCTTGATCATATCTCCCTCTCCTCCAGGCTGTACACGTTTAATTCCTTTAACTTCT
This sequence comes from Neoceratodus forsteri, assembly GCA_016271365.2. Classification (NCBI taxonomy): domain Eukaryota; kingdom Metazoa; phylum Chordata; order Ceratodontiformes; family Ceratodontidae; genus Neoceratodus; species Neoceratodus forsteri. The sequence continues at coordinate 121,834,700 of JADMNL010000030.1, read as the reverse complement.
CCTCACAGGACATTTGATGTAGACCCTATACCATTCTTGGAGGCCCTCCTTTGGACAGCCTCCATCCTGTCTATGTCCTTCCTGAGATGTGGCCTCCAAAACTGGACATAGTAGTCCAGGTGGGGTCTTATTAAAAACCTGTGGCAACACCACTTCCCTCTTCCTGCTAGTAATACTCCTACCTATACAACCCAGCATTCCACTAGCTCTCCTTGTCACATTGTCTAGCCACCTCCAGGTAATCCAGTATGATTACCCCCAGATCTCTTTCCTGCTTGGTCATTGCTAGTATCCCCCCATTTTGTACTGCACCCTCGGGTTTCTGTGATCCAAGTGCATTATTTTGCACTTTTTTGCATTAAACCTTAGCTGCCAAACATCTGACCACTCCTCCAGTTGTTTCAAGTCTCTTTCCGTCCTTTGCTCCTCCTCCAGAGTGTCCACCCTGTTGCAGATCTAGGTGTCATATGCAAAGAGGCAAACCTTCCATTCCAGTTCCTCTGCTATGTCACTAATGAAGACATTAAAAAGGACTGGCCCAATACTGACCCCTGTGGTACCTCACTGGTCACTCTCCCCTCCTCAACAACAGAAATACTGGTAGGCTGAGTAACCTGCTCAGTCATACAGTGAAGCAGCGGCTCTGGTAAGATTTGAACCTATGGCTTTTTGCTTTGAATGCTCAGCATACAATATGGGCTGGCACCTACACTGGGGGGAAGGTGGGCTTCTAAGAGCTAAAATAAGGTACAGTTGAGAAGTGTGGATCCTGCTGTTGCCGCCTCCCCCAATGTGAGATGAAACCTGTGGTACCACAAAAGTGAGTTGAATCCTGCTGTCCTTCCCCTATTTAATGGGATATGGAGCCTACCATTATACCGGCCCTCCCCAGTTAGAGAGGGATACTGATGACCTCCCCGCCCCAGTGTTAGATGGATCCTGTTTCCCCAGCTGTTACAACCTGAGCCCAGTTACAGCTGAACAACCAGACTGTAAGGTGTTAGATGTTTATACACGTATATAAATGTAGACGTTATATGGACATCACTGCCAAAAAGCACTAGCCAAGCCTGCTGCTGTTCTGATCAGCTTTTAAAGGAGGCTCAGTAGCAGCTCATTCGCAGCACTACTACTGCAATAAAGGTGACCTGGGGACTGGGATCATCCGTGACCTTCCCTCCAGACCATCACAAACCCACTGGCCAGCTCAACAGCACTGGGCATGCTGCTCCTGCAGGGGGGAGATACCACAGTCTGAGACTCTGTTCCAGGTCCAGGAAATGTGCACACAGCAGGTAATCAGACCGCTTTCTGCTGGGGTTACACACAGTGGCACTGCTCACAGTGCTAGCCTATATGTTCAAGTTGTCATTTTAACTAATGGACATTTTAGAGTGCAGCTGGATGCAGGTACTGGAGTAGCTACAGGTGGACACAGGGTGGGCAACAGTTCAAGGGAACCACTCATCTAACAGCACATAATGCTGATGTAATCAAATGAAAGAGGAGTGACACCACTGAAATCACGGACATAAGAGGGGGCTGTGGTAATATGTAAATAGGCAAATGGAGGAGGAGGGTCCTCCACGTTAAGAACCTGGGGAGGGTGCTAATGACATACAGGTGGGGGGGGCACATCCATGGGGGACGGGGACTCACCCTTCCAGTCTGTCAGAAGGTTCACAGCTTGCACTGTTATTCTGCATGTATGTATGTAACATAGTTGTGGTTCTTTTGCGAAGGAGAGAAGTGGGAGTTTTCCATCTCCATGGCCAGAAATGTGATTGTTCAATGCAAGGGCTCTACCATCCTGTGTAAAGGAAGGTGTTTCCCTCAATACAGAAGAGGTGGAGATAGAATGGCCTATAAGGATTGTGATCAGAGCTCTCCTAGTGGGAAAATGTATGCATTTCTATATGTGTGCCTTGATGGCTGCAAGTTGTGTAAAAATCAATAAAGGACTGAAGTGCGGGGGGGGGAGCTCAAGAAACTTGCTCAAGGCCACAGTGTACAAGGGGCTGTGGTGATATTTTATCCCCATCTCATGGTGCAGAGCTCTAATCACTACAGCACAATGTCTTCAAAGTTCACACACACACACACACACACTGACACCAACACCAATACACTGACTTCACATCCAGGAACCAGAGCCAGTAATAGCAAATTTCCCACCATGAAGGGAAACTGTGACTGGCTTGTAAACCCAACAGAGCTGTTTTTAAGAAAGAGGCTATTTCCGCACACAGACTGCTCACACCGCAGCTCTCTCTCTCTCTGACAGTTTTACAGGCCGGCCGGCAGTCTACAGTTTGTGTCAGTGAATCATAACCACGGCAAACAGTTCTTAACATAAATGAAACAAGACAAGGTTTTCTGCTCTCACGCTTCTCATATCAGGTGACTCCTGCTTTGATACATAAATCTCTTTTCCCTAATAAACATGTTTATAGCTCTACTGGCCAATGTACAAATATACAAAGTAGATGACTTGAGACCATTTATTGAACAAACAAGTACATTTCGATACACAAGCCTTAAGGCCTACACAGGGCCAAGCAGTACATATCTGGAAAATATTCCAAATTCAGACCGGCCCAGAGCTGGTGGGGGTAGTGCATTATGTTACCATGTAGAAGGCCTGGGTTTGAGCCTTAAGTCAAACTCCTGACACCAAGTAGATGGTGTCACGAGTGTGCTGCAATGAGTGGGTGGTGTGTGTGTGTGTGTAGATAGACAGACAGACAGATATAGGTGTGGTGTGTGTGTGTGTGTACATATCTCTCTGTATCTAAGTGTGTGTGTTTGTGTGGATACCCATGGAAGTATTCCTCAATCATGTCCTCTCTCTACCTCCTCGCTGTTTAAGTCCTTCAGCCCCCGTCCTTTCCTGCTGTCCCTGGATCATCTTGCTTACCCCACTTTGTGCCCCCACTCTGTCCCTGTACTCATTTAATGCAGTCTCTTAAACTGCACACAGTACTCAGGCATGGACAAACCAACGACCAAAGCACCTCTCTTCTCAGCAGCAGGCAGAAACAAAACCCTGTCTGAACCGAGAGCATCAATACCTCTTAATTTTCTTGACAACCCTACAGAACATCACTGAGGGCTGATGGCAGACTTGGACACAATGCTGACATTTATTCCAATATAATTTAGCAAATGTACAACACAAGTGCAATGAACTTTGGCATGACACACTACCCCAAAAAGAACAGCTACACAAGGGCTACACCTCTTTGTTTTTAACTCTACCCTTATGGCACTAATCTCTCAATTCATTGTTGTCATAGTCACATTTTTAAAACCCCAGATGTGTCACTGTATGCTTGCAAGACCCACTTTCTCAGCCATGTGCCGGCCCCCACATCAGGAATTTTATAGGGCTCTACTTATCAGTATTAATCCACTCCCCTACCCCTCCTTCCTCTGTGGACTCCCCGGCACTGCTAGCCTGTAAAATGGAGCAAGCTGCCTACAGGTGCCGGGAGTCAGTGCTCCAACCAACCGGCAGTGTCAGAATACAACCAGTGAGCCTCGAGGCAGGAACAAAACAGGTTTATTAAGTACCAAGTGATTTGTTTATTTCAGTGGTGATGGCAGCTCTCTAAGGACCAACAGATCCCTGAAATCCTGTCAGGCTTCATAAAGATTGTAATAGGGCGAAGATTAACATATGGGGCAGGGGTTACTTTGGTAAAGGCATGGTGTGCTCTTAATTAGGAATCTGAACAACCCCTTCATCCGGTGCCGTTCCCCAAGGGAAAGCATTCTTCCATTCTGAAGGACTGCTGCCAGAGAATTCTCTCACATTAACTGTGTTAGACGGCCAGGAAAGAAAACGCATCACAGCAGCCCACAGCTGTTGGTTGCATAGTTACATGCAAAGCCTGTTAAGTGGAATAGGGAGGTGTATTTAAGGAGGAGGGGTCCCTTTCACAGCTAATTATACAGCTAAGAAAATGCTTGGGGAAGAAGGGAGGTCACAGTCAAGACTCAAGTTATCATGCTAGGACATGTAGGAGAGCTAATCCAGTGGCCATGACTCATGGGCATGTATCTCAAGTTCCCTTCACAGCTGTTATTTTCATGAGATCCATTTTTTACAGTGTTAAAATGTTCACTCCAATGACAAAGAAGACAGAATGAAACAACTGGTGTCGAGAGACATGGTCAGATCCCTTACTGACATGCACAAGGATCTCAGGAACATCTTGAAGTACAAAAGTCAAAGTTGTGCTTTGGGACAGGACAAATGTATATATTCCCTGGTAATGAGGTAATATAGCGTAAAGACTCTGCAGTTTTCTTACCCCCAGTTTGAGGTGTCCAGGGTTCAAATGAGTCTCACTTTGCCTAACTATGAGAAGCCCTGCTGGCCACCATAGAGCTCCTGATGCTCTGATCAAGTTCAGCAAGCCTCAACAGGACAGAGCTCTCCCTCAACCCAATATAGCAAGTCCCTCACCTGTCACAAAACCTAAATCTAACAGTACTATGTATATTACTATATGTAGTGTTACTTTGTCTGCTATAGTTACTATAGCTCGAGGGAGTGCTCCCAACCGATCAGAACGTTCCTTTCCCCTGCAGGCAAGACACTCTTATTCTGTGAAGAGTGTCTCACTTACAGCTGCCCTGGAAACAGGCATGTTTGGGGAAGGTTTTTAAAACTTGCAATATTTTATCGATCGATCTTAATCAATAAAATATTAATAATGCTGCTGTTATCACTCTTATGATAAAACAGTCTTGACTGGCCAAGAATGATATCATGATTTATACAAGCATTTGTCAATGCCGAATGTTTGCTTGCTGGCATTAGCAGTGGAAGTGCAGGAGTTAGACAGATGCAGCATAGGAATGGCAGTGATGTATTGAACTGACAACAACTCCAACCCCACCCTGCAGAGAGGGACAGGCATTAGGGCGTGCCTTTAGGTCGTCACCCATAACGGTCACGACATTTCACCTCACCCTACCATGCAGACACTGACAAGTGTCGAGATGTGTCTTGGGGTGTTTGGCTTACGCTCACCTCATTCCATAAGGAAATACACTGAAATAGGTGCAGTATAGGAGAATGGTGTGAACTCTGGGGCCAAGGTCCAAAAGTGCACCTCGATGCCTGTCACTGGCTGCAGGGGGGTGTGGTTGGGGTGGAATGGCATGAGCATTACTGTCGACAATCCCAGGTTACTGATCACTGTCAGTCCCTACAGGTAGGGGCGGATACTCCGTCAGACTCCACAGGGTAGGGCGAATGGTCAGAAACCCTAAGGCCCTGGGCATGTCTTGGTATTTTACTCTAAGTTTTCAACATGGGCTTTTGTGACCCCACCATGAACAGTGAAACTCTCAGTTTGTTAGCGAAGGTGATGTTGCTGATGACCTGCGCCATTAATGCCACAGGTGTGAAAACACATTTCCAACCAGTGGCGGCTCTACTGGGGCCGCCAGAATGCGCATTGCCCAAGTAAAAATGCTGTGCCCCAGTTGGTGCCCCATATGGTGCAGAGTTTCCCCCATAGTAATAATATATCAGTGCCCTGGCTGTCATCTGTTGTGCCCCAGTTGTGCCCTGGTAACCATTTGTGGCTAGAGCCGCTACTGTTTCCAACATGATGTGAAAAATGACAGCTGTACTGTTCATGAGGAGGTGTAAAAAATGGTAATGTTGAAAATCTGGAGCGAAAATATAAAAAACTGGTGGAAGTCACAAGTGTGCATAGAAACTGTGCAACGCACACCCGTAATGCAATTATTTGGGGGATTCTTTTCACCAGATCTTCAACATAGGCATTTTGGGACTTCCACTCATGAAAAGTGTAACTGTGATTTTCTTAATCTGTCCCGAACACTGATTTCCCACAGTGACTGCACTATTCTGCGCTGGAAATGCGAAAACACATTTCAGCCAAGATGTGAAAAATGGCAGCTGTACTATTCATAAGAATGTGTGGAAAATGTCAATGTTGAAAATCTGGAGTGAAAATATTACAACTTTGTGAATTTACGAGGTTGTGTAGAAACTGCATAATGCACAGTCGTAACACAGTCATTTTATGGACTTTTGTCACCAAATTTTCAACATAGGCATTTTAGGACCTCTGCTCATGAACAGTGTCACTGTGATTTTCTTAATCAGTCCTGAACACTGATTTCCCACAGTGACCATGCTATGCTGCGCCGGAAGTGCAAAAACACATTTTGGCCAGGATGTGAAAATTGACAGTTGTACTATTCATAAGGAGGTGTGGAAAAATGGCAATGTTGAAAATCTGGAGTGAAAATATTACAAATTCACAAATTTGCGAGTGAGCGTGGAAATTGCGCAATGCACGCTCGTAACACAGTCATTTTGGGGAATTTTTTTCACCAAATTTGCAACATAGGCTTTTTGAGAGCCCACCTCATGAACAGTGGCACAGCTGTTTCATTAATCGATCCCGAAAGGTGATTCCACGCAGTGACTGCAAAATCACCTTTCAGGACTGAATAACAAAATGACAGTCACTGAATTTATGAGATGGGGTCCCAAGAACCCCATGTTGAAAATGTGGTGCATAAATTCGAAAAAATTACCGAGATATGCACCAAAGTTGAAAAAAATTCTATTTATGCCATTATACAGCTTACCGGCATTTCTTCAGTTCGCGGTCGGCTTTGAAGAGTGCAGACGTGTTCCCGGTCCACTGAAATTCGTCGCACCGGCCTCTGGAGCTAAGTATGGGGTGGGGGTGTAGGGAGGTAGGGTATGCAGAGGGTGGGTGCGGGTTGTGGGGGGGGCAAGAGAGTCAACGAGGGACCGTTTTCTTTTGTTACAGTTTTTTATATTTTTTTTATTTTACATGGATGACGTGGGACTTTTGCCCACGGTGGGGTGAGCTCCCAGTGTGGCACCTGGAGATCGGGGGGCAGTGGAGCCAGCAGAGTTGGGCACCCGGTTGGCCACTCCCAGTGTGGGGTGGAGACACATGAGAACGCTGGTCTTCTGCCACGCTGGGGTGGGCTCTCAGCGTGGCACCTGAAGGTTTTGGGGGCACTGGAGCCGAGCGGGATTGAGCACCCCGTGGGACTATACAGTGTGCTTGGGGGTGCATGAGCCGGGGGTTGGGCACCCCTCGGCCACCCACAACAAGAAAGGGGGTGGCATACAACCCGGCTACAATCAGCAGTGGTAGCGTGGAGGCAGTTTGCATCTGCTCGGCCGGGCAGCACGCAAGTGCACACACATTACTACTGCTGACTGTAGCGGTTGTTTGCTTTCAGCTGAATGCCACTGCAATCTGAACTGCTGTCACAGACAGCTGGGACATTCAATGGTGTGGTGCGGCCGCGCCTGCAAAAACGCTGAGGGCATTGGAAGTGGGGGTGCCACACCTATGAAAACACGTATGGTGGCACTATGTTTCTTGCACATGCGTGCAAGCAAACATAAAAAGGATAAAGAACCCAGATCAGCTGGAGCTCATGCAGAGATACTAGTACTGGATGGGCACTAGCCCCGCTGCCTCTCTCTTCCTGTCCCTTAATGGCATCTATAAAAGAACAGGGAAGGTCATTCAGCATGTCACTGGTGACAACCTCTAGTGAATAACACAGCAAAAAGCACCATCTGAATTGCCCATCAAGTATTAGCAGCTTAAGGGTCGCTCACACCCTCTGCTAAAATGGTCCCCCATCACTCCCAAGTAGAAAACAGTATCATAACTACCTTACTAGAGCGAGGGAGCACTCCCGACCAATCCGAGCGTTTCGTTCCTATGCGTGCGAGACACTCTCATTCTGCGAAGAGTGTCTATCATGCAGCTGACCTGGAAATAAGCAAGTTCGGGCAGTTTTTCTTAAATTTTAGTATACTATTGCTCGATCTTTATCAATATATTTAATACTGCACCAAGACCACACCTGCGGTTGTAAAAGTGGCCTCACTTACATCCTTAGGGTATCAGAACTGCTCCTCTTTGGTTCATAGTTCTCATACCTTAAGAATATGCATGAAAACAGTCTCACAACCGTAAGAGTAGTCTTGGTGGTAGTATTAAAATACAGTTGTAACATGCCACTGTATAGGATTCTGAAACTGACAGATGTGATTTGTTGTAAAACATCACCTGACCATGGATTAATTTCCCTTATTAATCCATGTTGCCATCAGAGCGTGCCTGAGTTTCAAAGCCGTATACAGTGTCATCTTACAAGCTGACGTCATCCCTAGCGCGCTGACTCCCAAGCAAGCGGTCATTAAAGCAGACTCTCTGTACCAGTGATTACTTTATGTCTTTCACTACAGGAGAGATCATAGCAAAGCAGTAGTTCACAGAAGCGTTACTTAACTCTGCTGAATTAGTAGCCGTTGTTTAATGATAGAAAATCAGTAGTTTAATATTGTGCAATCTTTAATATGTAATGTACCTCCTTAAAGTGCAGACATCCCCATATTTCCCAGTTCAGAAGTTTACTCCCTGCGTAACATTGTGCAACACATGCAAATTTCTGTTTACTCGAAGTAGCCGTCATGTAACCCAAGCGCCGTCTACAAATATGCAAATATTCAGTGTTCACCCATAATCTGCTAATTCGGATGCATGAATGGCTAGTATGAACGGAGCTGATCCAGATAGAAATATGCATTTCTATTCAGAGAGGTACATCTCCTTTGCCTTTATCTGTGTAATTTTGTGTGATATAATAGTGCAAGCTGTGTTAGCAGTTCAGTCACGATATTAATGTATATAGACTGTGCAACATGCACACGCACAGTTGCTGATGTATGTAGCCTCTGAGAAGTGCAGTTCAACACCATAAAATGTTTTATTAAGCAATATAGTGACCTTGTCTTCATTTGTGTACCACAGTTAATTGACTTGAAACAGTGTTTACCTGGCACTTGCCATGTTATAAGCGCATTAAGCCATTCCACAGCATGGTTCTACAGGAGAATTAATCCATGCCAGAGTGGTTGGAGACACTCGGCCTTTGGCCTTGTGCCCTGACCACCCCACCCCACAAGGCATTAGTTAATTCTCCAGTAGAACCATGCTGTGTCTTGGCTTAATGCTTACTGGTCTCACAACCCATACACCACAACACCCACTGAAACAGCACTCTTTCTGTTGGTTGAAATAGCAACAGTGATGGGTGGTGACGAAGGTACAAGAGTCCTTCCATCTCAGCTGGTAACCCAGTCAACAAGAAGCCACCAACATCAAGCGGCATTCGCAGCATGGATTGGGTGAAAACCAGTGGAGGTTTCAAAAAACTAAACCATTTTATAGCATATGGTTCACATCTATTGTGTATGGAGTTCCACGCACTCTCAAATGCTGTTGTAGTACAGTTCAAAGGCCATGAAAAACCGATGTGGCATTGTTCTGATGTCACAGTGATACCACAACAACTTTTTAGCTCAGACGTGCCACCTGACTGGTCCAAGAGGCGGCTCCAATTAAAATATTTGGGGGGGAATGGAAGTGCCTTAGCAAGCGCCAAGCAGGTGACCGAATCAGTTTGAACACAGCCAGCCATTGATGGCTCCGTGTTTCCAAACTGTACCACTTCACTTTATTTTTCTTTTAAAAATAAACACTGTGGCCATTGACAGATGGGGGTGCCAGATACTCAGAAGCGACACAGTTGGACTTACAATGAGGTGCTGGAGCAAGCGGGAGCAATTATTTAAGGTACTGTGTTGACAAACTGGCCAAGGCTGAACTACTAGAGAAAAAACATACACTACATAATGGCTGCATTTCCACCTTGGGCACATGATGACATCATGGAGTCACATCGTATTCAAAAAGCCTGCTCACTCTGGGTAGGGATAGCTGATCAGGAGCCCACAGCCACTTCAATCAGCAGTTTTGTTGACTCAGAAGGTCTACCAACAGTGAAGTCAGGAAGTCCTCTCCCCCCCCCCCCCCCCCACTCCTGCCTTATTAATCCTGTTTGTTGTTATGCTGTAGATACAGTCTTCACTCTGAACCACCCCCTCATCTGACCTTGAAGGTATAACACCAAGGCACCATCTCCATGGCAACAGCTGTGGAGATCTGTCAGAAACCCTGCAATCTAGTTCACTGCTCCTGAAATGCCAGCTGTGTGTGAATCTCTGCAGTGTTTGCATGTGACACTCTGGCATTGAACACTGAATAAAAAACACCAAGGACAGCTGTCCCTATTCTGCACTCCATGTCCTGGTGGGCTAGACACTGTCTTTTTTTTGTAGTCTTTCTGACTGGGTGGGTGGGGGAGATCATCCCAGCTACCTTCAACTGACCTTACCCAACGCATCATCACCAGCCATTCCTGTGGCAACTCTTCATGGTGTTTCTGGGTTTGTTAATGTCCACACATCCCTCTCCCACACCCCAACCTGGATCTTGCGTCTTTCAGCATCAGCTGTGGTTGGGCGCGGTCCTACACTTGGCTGGAGAGGATAGTTCTGAAGACGGAAGCCTGAGAAACAGTTAGGCCTTTACTCTTGGTACAGGCTCAACAGAAAGAGCGATACAATCCTTAAACACAGTCCGTTTAGAACAATAGGAGTGCACATAATGGAGAGGCAGTTTGCTGGCAAGCAGAGTATGAGATCTGTAAAAGGATGCTAGCAGAAAAAAAATATACAAAATATACATATATATATATATATATATATATATATATATATATATCCTCAAACAACGCAAATATAAACAGCTAACACCATTTCCGAGACTGCCTACCATTCTGACTCACTGTACAAAGTGCGCCAGTGATGGGTTATGCTTTCATTGATTGAGGGAACAGTAGGTTCTATAATAGCTTCCAGGGAGCTGAGGCTGGCACATGGCATCAGGGACGGGGAGAAATACTTTTTCAGATACATAAGTGAGAGAAGGAGCCGCAGGAACCAGATAATGAGGATTAGGAAGGATGGGGAGTGGGTGGAGAAGGGGGTAGCACAGTCAGAAGCACTAAATGAGTACTTCTGTTCTGTGCTCACGAAGGAGAAGGGTGCACAGCTACTTCAGGGGATGGGGAAGGTGGGCAAGGGGGGGTGACAGAGGAGGCCATTAGTGAGGGTACGGTGCTGGAAGATCTGAAGGCACCAGGTCTGGTTGGCATTCATCCCAGTGTGCTGAAAGAACTAGCGGGGCCACTGGTGGGTGTGTTCAATACCTCCCTGGACACAGGTTGCGTACCACAGAACTGGAGGATGGCTCACATGGTGCCCCTCCACAAGAGTGGCCCAAAGGATGAACCAGGCAATTACAGACCAGTAAGCCTCACATCCATCACAGGAAAACTTATGGAAGCAATCCTGGAAGAGAGGCTGGTGACCTTTTTGGCGGAAAATGGACTCCAGGCCAGTCAGCAGCATGGATTCATCTCTGGAAGATCCTGCCAGACCAACCTAATTGAATACTACGACTGGGTAATGAGGACCTGGATAAAGGCCATGCAGTGGATGTGCTGTATCTAGACTTCAACAAGGCCTTTGATTCAGTGCCTCATGGAAGGCTGGGGTAAGTTGCAATATGTGGGGGCAGGGACAAAGATAGTAAACTGGACTGTGAACTGGCTGAAGGGGAGGCAGCAACAGGTGGTGGAGGGGGGGGGACTCTCTTCCCCAAGGGTGGTGACAAGCAGGGTGCCGCAAGGCTCAGTCCTGGGTCTGGTGTTGTTTGGATTATTTATATCAGATGGTGTTAGGCGCAAAATCAGTCTGTTCGCAGATGATACCAAAATAGGGGCGGTGGTGGATGACACAGAGGGGTGGCAGGGGCTACAGGAAGACCTGATCAAACTGGAGGAGTGGTCAGAAAAGTGGCAATTCAGCTTCGATGCAAAGAAGTGCAAGGTTATGCACTTCAGAGCAAGGAACCCAGGGAGGAGCTATCAGTTGGGAGGGGTTCAGGTAGAGGTCACAGAGGAGGAGAAGGACCTAGGGGTGATCATAATGGGTAACATGAACAACTCAGCTCAGTGCAGGAAGGTGTCAGCTAAGGCCAACAAGATGCTGGGGTGTATTGCGAGAGGAATCTCATCCAGATAGAGGGATGTGAGCCTGCTGCTGTACAGGTCACCAGTCAGGCCACATTTGGAGTACTGCATGCAGTTCTGGCGTCCCTTTCTAAAGAAGGATATCAGATTGCTGGAGGGGGTGCAGCATAGGGCAACTAAGATGATCCAGGGGCTGGAGGGCAAAACCTATGAGGACAGGCTGACTGAGCTGAATATGTACACCCTGGAGGAGAGAAGGGATCGGGGGATATGATTGAGACCTTCAAATATTTGAAGGGGATTAACAAAACAGGCACAGAAGGGATATTTAAGCTGAGGAGAGGAAGGGACACCAGAGGGCATGGTCTCAAGTTGGAGGGTGGAAGATATCGGAGACAGATGAGAGGGCATTTTTTCACAGAGAGGATGGTGGAGAAATTGAACACTCTACCCAAGGAGGTGGTATCCTATAGCACAGTGAGCAGTTTTAAAAGGGCAAGGGACAGGGTGAAAGGGGGGGTAAAGGTGAGGGGGGGGAGGGGGGCAATATAAGGGTGCTTAGCTGCGCATTTGAGCAGACTAACTTGACAGACCATAAGGCATATTTCTACTGGCAGATTTGTATGTACGTATGTAATAAGTTCAATACATGATTGAGCCTTACTTCATGGTTGGCTGTGCCCCTTTAATTTTGGAAAGAAACCTGCAAAAGCAGCAGTTTAGGATTTCATTATGACAAATGCCGTTCGATGGGACATGTCTTCTGTTACCTGTTTTTTTGTTTGTTTGTTTTTTTATTGAAGAGAATCGGAATTACAATCCTTTGAGTCATGGACTCCTTTGCAAAGACTCCACGTCGGAAACAAGAACACACATACATAACATAAACAGTACAATACATAGGTAATACAGCACAGGGATATATACATTGGCAGGTTACAGTATCAGGGATCTTAAAGTAGACCCTGGGTCATAGTTATGCAAGTTTGGCAGGTTACAGCTTCAAAGGATCCAAGAAGAGGGCCCTGAGTCATAGTTTATATACACTGAAAATGGAGGACCTGGGAAATTAAGCATGAGATACAGCAGAACATTTTGTCCCTTTCCTGCGGGCTTCCTCACTGCACTAGTGCAACAACCTGTCTAAAATATGCCTCCTTTTGAGATTCAGAAAGGGAAGGGAAATATTATTTATAGTCACAGGTTGCGGAGTCAAGGAGGAGGGTCTTGAGATGGGCTTTAAATTGGCCAAGACTGGGTACCAGGGAGATAGAAGACGGTAGTCTGTTTAGCCACAGAGGGCACGAAAAAACGCACGATAGCGGAAGGACCTTTGACCTAGTGAGGTCCTACAGTGGGGGACTAGTAGGGAGGTATTGTCAAAATGTCGAGGGGCCCTTCTGTGTGGGACTGATTGGATGAGGGTGTGGAGGCCACTGGGCCCTTGCTTCTGACGTATCTTTCTGGCGAGGAGGCAGTTGTGATACTTACGCCTACCTTCAAAGTTCAGCCAGTCCATAAGCTTGTAAAGCTCGCATGTGTAGGTTAACCTATCACATCCAATGACCAGGCGGCAGGCTTTATTAAGGGCTAGATTGAAGCAGCATAGGGCAGTTTGATCTGCAGACCTACAGATCACAATGCTGTAGTCCACGAAGGATAGGACTGAGGAAGACAAAGCGAGTCGTATGGTCTGCGAGGGTAGGCAATGCTTATGTCTGTATAGGATCCCCAGCCTGGTGTTAACTGAGGAGAAGACGTGCTGAATGTGTGTGTAGTAGGTGAGGGAGGTGTCCAGCGTGACCCCAGATATTTGAAACAAGAGACCTGTTCAAGCGGGAAGCCTAAAGAGCTTGTGAAAATTAATGGGGAGTTCCGGAGCGGGCTTTGGCGGTGGGCAAAGATCATAGATTTCATCTTGTAGCTCAGTATTAGGCAGTGATCAGAGAACCAGGTTTCAAGTTCTCTGAAAAAGCCCTGTAGGGCAGTCTGGAGTGAGTTAGGACGGGAGTGTTTCCAAAAAACACAGCGTCGTCCACATAGAGCAGGAGCTTCCCACTACAGGACTGAGGGAGGGAGTTTAAGAAGAGGGTGAAGAGCAATGGGCCAAGTATGGACCCTTGCAGGACCCCGGTTAGGACAGGACTACTGGAGGAGATGGTGGTGTTAATATTGACCTGTTGAGTCCTGCCGGAGAGATAGTCTTTGAGCCAGGAGGTGGCCTCAGGGGAGAAATTCTGGGATGGCAGGGAGTGGAGAAGCAGCGCATGACTGACAGTATTGAACGCTTTGGTCAAATTGATGTAGATTGCTCCAGCCATGGCACCCTGTTCCAGAGCCTTGTGTATATATGATGTAAATTCGAGGAAGGCAGTGGTAGTGCTGTGATCCCTCCGGAAGCCGTGCTGTTCGTGACAGAGCAGATTATGCTTGGCCAGGTAATCTGTGAGCTGGTCCAACACAATTATTTCGAGTGCCTTGGGGGGGGTGGGGGTAGGATCGAAATGGGTCAATAATTACTGGTGGATGTGGGGTCGCCTGCTCTTTTCCATGGTGAAGGGAACTGGCTGAGGCATAAGGACAAGTTAAGTATTTTGGTGAGCTGGGGCAGGGTCACATCTAGAGTTAGCTGAATGAGTTTGAGGTCCAGGGAGTTGCTGTTATAGCGTGAGTTTGCCAGGACTTTGGTGAGATAGCAATTTATTTCACTGCAGGAGATGATTCGTAGCCAAAAGAGGGGGGTCAGTGGTGTCTGAAGTGTCCACAGGGCGGTTTGGAATTGGGTCAAAGAAGTTTGGGGGGAGGATATGACTGAGGTCTGAGAAGGCGGTATTAAGGGCACTGGAGTTAGTAATGGGGTCCTGGGAGATGGTCCCATAAACTAGAAGCTGCGCAGGAGCAGGGGATACAGTTTTACCACATAGTTCCTTAATATTGCTCCAGAAATTTCTCCCGGAGCCCCAACAGCAGGTGAGGGCTTGTTTATAGTAAGTAGCTTTGGCTAGCCAGATAGCCCAGGTGCATTTGTTTCTAGCCTCTCTGAAAAGTTGTCTGTCCTAGGGGAGTTGTGAGTCCAGGGCCCTATGCCAGGGGTCATTTCTTAGATGCATCTGGTCAAGCAGTGTCTGGGAGATCCAGGGTGAGTCCCGGTGTTTTACAATATGCTTGGAGAATGAGGCAAAGATGTCACAGGCAGAGTTAAAGGTGGTAATAAAATAGGGGAAGGCAGCATCTACGGACTGGGCAGTATGGATAGGGGACCAATCACAGGACATAAGGTACGATTTGAGGCAGGAGAGGGCTCCTTTTTTGAGGCGCCTTTGGACAGTGACTTTAGGGGGGATTTGGGGGAGTTTATTAAGACCACCAGTAGGTAACTGGGGAGTGGTCACTTACCGAGTCTGGTAGCACTTTGACACGGGAGAGGTTATTGGGGCGGTTAGTGAAGATGAGGTCGATAAGTGTGGAGGTCCCAGTTCTGGGGTCAAGTCTGGTTGGGGACTGGACAACCTGGGTGAGGTCACAGGCTAGAACAGATTCTTTGTAGGAAGAGAATGCAGTGGATAACCAGTTCACATCAAAATCTCCCAGCATAATGACTTCACTCTTGGGTGGGAGGTGAGTGAGGTCGGTCAGTATAGATTCAAAGGAGGTGAGTGAGGTCGGTCAGCATAGATTCAAAGGCGAGCTTCTGGTTACAAGGGGGGATGTAGACAGCTATGATGTAAAGTGCCTTGCCAGGATTGCCAAGGCTTAGCTTGACGTCAAGGGTTTGGGAACCATGGGCAGGAGGGGGGAGGAGGACTGAGAGGGCATGTAGGGAGATTCTAACATAGACTGCACAACCACCACCCCGCTTGCTTAGCCTGTCTGCTTGAAAAATGGGGTAATCACTGAGGGCGACAGATCCATCAGGGATATTTTTTGAGAACCAGGTCTCAGATAAGGCTAGGATGTCTGGGGAGTGTTGAGCGATCCAGCCCTGGAGGGGTGTGAACTTCCTCTGTAGGCTGCAGATATTGAGGGAGGCCAGTAGCAGGCTACCATGCCTGCCCTCCAGGATGGCACCAGCAACAGATGGCCCTGGGTTAAGATGCACATTACCTGATAGGAGGAGGAGAGCATGCCCGGAGAAGAATTAACCTCAGCAGTTTTGGTGTGGTGCAAAAGGATTGGGAAGGAGGGAGATTTGTAGTGTGTGTGACTGGTATATGGAGGGTGCGTAGGAGGTGGGCTAATAGAACGGGAGATGATGTGAGATGGGGGCCGAGTGGGTAGTGATTGAGTGAGGTGAGAGAGTGAAGTCTGAAGGTGGTCAGGATAGCAGTACAGCGTAAGTTATGGGCATAATGGCTGACTACTAGTTCAGGGAGGAAGTGTGGATGAACATGATGGAGCAGCAAAGGGGGGGAGGTACTCCTACGTTTATCTGGTAGCCCCTGGGGGGGTCACTATGTGGGGGCATGGAGGGAGCCTAACAGTGGTAAACCAGATTTGTGGCAATTCCTCAGGGAGGGTGGATGGAGGTAGAGACGCTGATGTGAGCAGGGAGGAGATGAAGGCAAGCACTAGGGGGGTGGGGGTCCATGATTTTCCTGTGCAGGTTTTAGAAGAATTGGTTGGGTTGGCGGCCACTAGTAGTAGAAGAGTATAAGCTGCTAGTGGGGAAATAGGTTGATAGGTTTTAGCCAGTCACGTGACTCGTCTTATAAAAGACAGTATTCGAACAGTACTGTGTGCTTTCTAGCAAGCGATCATGCATTCAGGTACCTCCACGGAGTTTTGTTCATGGATCTGTACCTGCTTAAATTCGGCTCCTAATGTGGGGGAGGGCAGCTCCAAGGCCCTCGCGACCTCCTAATTCTTTGGTGGACAGCTGTTAAATTCGGCTCCTAATTTGGGGGAGGGCAGCTCCAGGGCCCTCGCAACCTCCTAATTCTTTGGTGGCCAGCTGCTTAAATTCGGCTCCTAATTTGAGGGAGGGCAGCTCCCGGGCCCTCATGACCTCCTAATTTTTTGGTGGCCAGCTTTCTTTTTTACTGCCAGTTTCTTCTCCCCCTCCAGACCTCTGCCATCAGGCGAAGTCCCAACCCAGACACACATGCCACAGACAGCAATCCTCCAGGCTTGCCTCCAGCGCTCTACAGTGAGGATATTTTAAGGTAGCAAGTTTTTGACCACCAGTCAAAAATGTAACTAGCTGAGGCAAGGCTCGGTCCTGGCTGCTGAGAACACAGGCAGAGGGCCCCCAGCACAATGATTCAGTATACCTGCCTGGTGACAGCAAATGCCAAAGGCCCCAGCGGGGTGACTTGGTTTACCTTACTACTGACAGCACAGCCAGGGTGCAGGGGGCCCTGGCAGGAAGCTATGGTTTACCTTACTGTTGACAGTACAAGCTGAGGACTGAGGCAGGAGGACTCGGTTTACCTACTTGTTGACAACACAGGCTGAGGGCTCAAGCAAGGCAACTCTAGTTTACCTGCCTGATGATAGCACAAACTTAGGGATGAAGCAGGGCAACTCGGTTTATCTGCCTACTGACACAGCTGAGGACTAGGGCAAGCTAACTCTGTATATACCTGACTGTGGCTAGCACAAGCTGAGGATTGAGGCAGGATGTCTCAGTCTACCTGCCTGCTGACAGCACAAACTTGAGGGCTGTGGCGGGGAGACTCGGTTTACCTGACTGTGACTAGCACAAGCTGAGGACTTAAGCAGGGCGACTTGGTTTACCTGCCTGCTGACTTCCACTTCACAACCAAAACCTTTAATCAGCTACAACAAGCATGCTGCCTTTACCATTTTAATCCTTCAAATCCTTTCACTTTCATCTACTAAGTCAGTTAGAATCCTGCCGTTAATCCAATTAAAATCCCCTTACTTTCTAGGTTGCTAACTGAACTGTTCGAGACGACAGCGCCTGAGACCGCATTGCAGAAAAGAAGATAAGAGGCTGCATAATTGTTTGTTTTTGCCATGTAAATCTGGAAATACTTTCTTTTTCTTTGTGACTGTCTCCTCTTATTTTGGCTCCTAACCCTTCCTATGACTAGTCAAGTTTATTTTTTGACCAGGACAGGAGGACTAGGTTGTTCTGCCTATTTTCAGCCCCGTCCCGGGGCGGGGAAGAGTCCCCTGCTCTTTTCGAGAAGCATCATGGGATCTTTAACATCCACCAGAGCAGGCAGACGGGACCTCAGTTTAATGTCCATCTGAAAGACAGCACCTCAGGAGTACAACCATCCCCCTCATGCTACACTACAGTGTCAGTACTGGGATTTATCCGAAGTTCCTGGGTGTGGGGCTAGAACTCACAGCCTTCCGATCTTCTGGCCCCAGAGGCAAATGTGCAACCTGCTGAGCTATGAACACCCCAAAGGAGTCTAAGCTAACAGGTACACAGGAGCTCCTGACCAGGCTCCTAAATGACCCGACTGAATGTCCCAGTCTTCATGGTTACCCTCTGCTCTCATCCACTCCCCCCCCCAAACTGCCATCAGCTACACACTTTATTTTGGGAAAGTTAAACTGACTGCAGCAACCTGACACAGGGATGCTGTGAGAGTCTGCCAGCAGCCAGAAGAATGCAGCACAGTGCAACATGTCCATCACGCCCTGCCCCAGAGAGGCAGCGCTCACGGCCTTTGACACTGCCAGAAGTATACCAGATGAGCAGGCGTTCAATCACTTCACCAAACACTAAGGGAGGGGAAAAATGTACAGAGAGTGCCAGGTGGAGATCATTACAGTAGAATTAAAATTAAAAAACACCAGAGTGAGGCAAGAGGTTTCCTTAAGCAAGTTAAATCCATGTGAACACCCATGTATTAGTGAGCGGAGCGGCATACTTCAGCAGGTGAGATCGGTGTGTACATCCAGGTATGAGCGAGGGGAAAGGATTACCTTAGCAGGTGATATCTGTGTGTACACAGGTGGGGAGTCTAACTAGGGTTCCTCCTGAACAGAGGACTAGCAGCAAGGGGGGTAACATTAGGGCTGAAGTTCCAATTAGGTTAGAGGAAGAGTCAAGTCAAGTCAAGTCAAATTTATTTAAAAGACGCCCAATCCCGGAGGCTCTGGGCGCCGTACAAATTTTTAAAAGAGCATAATACATAAAATAAATGAAATAACAGATAATGAGTACATCATAGTCTAATGTAGTCTAAACATCAAAAGCCTGAGAAAATAAAAAAGTTTTCAGCGGATCTTAAAGATATTTACAGTCGAGGCCTCTCTGACCATAGCTGGTAGTAGGTTCCATAGGGTGGGGCCGCAACGCTAAAAGCTCTATTCTCGCTGACTTCAGCCTTGCCCTAGAAACGGCCAGAGGATCTACTGGAGGATCAAGAGGGCGGACTGATGGAACAGGTGTCAGGAGGGCTGACAGGTAACCAGGGCCCTGCCCGTGTAGGGCCTTAAAGGTGAGAAGACCCACCTTAAAGAGGACTCTCCACTTGACCGGCAGCCAGTGCAATTCACGCAGTACCGGTGTAATATGGCAAAATTTATACTGCCCAGTCAGTAACCAGGCAGCTGCGTTCTGCACCAGCTGTAGTCTGCGGAGAAGTCCTCCTGTGACCCCGAGATAGAGTGTCAATGAAGGAAGGCTGACAAAGCCTACATTCAGCATGAAAAATAGAAAATAAAGGAGACTGGGGAGGAAAGAGGAAAAAGCAAGCAGGGATCAGAAGAAAGATGAAAAGGGATCTCCCTTACTGCCAGAAGCCTGGGAAATAACATTAGTGAGCTCCAGGCAATGGTGGCAAACACTGAGATGGATCCAGTAGCCATCACAGAAACTTGGGCCACAGAGAATAACGACTGGGACCGGACAGTCCCATGCCACACCATGCTTAGACAGGATAGAGGAAAAGGTAAAGGAGGAGACGCAGCCCTGTGTGTGTCAGAGAGGGCATAGAGGCACAGTACAGGATAGAAACATCAGGGAAGGTAATGGAGAAACAGGATTACTATGGGTTCAGCTCCTGGCATCCTCAGGCAAGAAACTAAGGATGGGGTGATTTACAGACCTCCAGGACAGGGGGAAGTGAGAGATAAGGAGCTAGAGGCAGAACTAAAAAAGGGAGTGGCAAAGGGGGAGATGGTGGTAGTGGTGGAAGATCTAAACCGGAGATATTGACTGGGTCATTCCAGTGGCCAGGAGCTCCAGAACTCAGGCCCTGTTAGATACACTGCAGGACTGCCTGCTGGTGCAGCTGGTTAAGGAACCCACCATACTCACCAATTCGGAAGCAGCAGGAGAAGTGAGGGAAGGGGAACCACTAGGGTCCTGCAACCGTAACTCTACAGGGTTCGACATGGCCTTTGAGCCAAGTAAGCCCTCATCAAAGTAAAGTCCTACATTTTAGAAGTGCAGACTTCAACTGGATGAGAGAGCTGGTCTGGGACAAGTTAGTCAAAGTGGACAGAATCAGGGATGTGGAGGAAAGATGGAGGGCAATCAAGGGGGCCATTCTTGAGGCAAAAAAGTATTGCATGAGAATAGTGATCAAAAGAAAAAGGTACAAGAGACCAATATGGTTCTCTGAAAAGGTCAGGAAAGCAGTGAGCAAAAAAGAAGGCCTTCACGGGTACAATGAAAAACAAGGGAAGGAAGAATGGGGAGAAAGAGAGGGGGAAGGGGGGCAGGTGGGGGGAAGCAGAGGAGGTAGGCTGGATGACCAGGCCAGGTCCTCTGCCAAGGCCGCAAAAGTGCTCAGGGGACCTTGATCGGGGGAGAGTGTGGCAAACTTGCCTGTGTGGAGCCAACCAACATCAGAGGACCAGTCCAGACGGCCTTGGGTTGGAACTCCCAGGTGGGGAGAGAGGAGCTGGACAGGGCCTACAGGGCAGCCCCAGACTCCACCAGTGGCACAGCCAATCGGTTCCTGAGAGAAGTGAGATACCAGGCTTAGATTCAATGCTAAGAAGTGCAAGGTAATGCACCTGGGAAACAAAAACCCAGGGGAAGAGTACACAATGGGGGGTGAGATACTAACAACAACAAAAATGGAAAGGGACCTGGGGGTAGTCATATCAGATGACCTAAAGGTGGGCAAGCAATGTGAGAGGGCAGCAAGGAGGGCTGGGGGGATACTGGGATGCATAGGGAGAGGCATCACCAGTAGAAAACAGGAAGTTATTATCCTCTGTACAGACAGCTGGTGAGACCCCATCTGGAGTACTGTGTGCAGTTCTGGAGACCCAATCTCCGCAAAGACATAGACAGGATGGAAGCTGTCCAGAGGAGGGCAACTAAAATGGTGCAGGGTCTGCACCGGAAGACATATGAAGAGAGACCGAAGGAGCTTAACATGTATAGCCTCGAGGAAAGGAGGGAGAGGGGGGACATGATAGAAACGTTCAAGTACCTCAAGGGAATCAACAAAGTCCAAGAGGGTAGCATCTTTCAAAAAAAGAGGTGTGCAAGAACAAGAGGGCACAATTTGAAGATGGGGGGCTCAGAGGTAATTTAAGGAAGTATTTTTTCACAGAGAGGTTGTGGATGATGGAGCGGCCTTCCGGAGGGCTGTGAGTCAAAATCAGTGGTGGAATTCAAGTATGCATGGGACAGTCATAAGGCAATTCTAGGGGTGGGGTAGGAAGAAGTAGGCTACTGATTAACTAGGATCTGCAGCTTATCCAGTAGGTAGGGAGATGGGCAGACTGGGTGGGCCAAGCGGTCCTTATCTGCCGTCAAATTCTATGTTTCTATGTTAATGCTGGGGCCCTTGCTAAAGCTGCCACCAGCACCAGACAAAGGGCCAGCTGCAGGCCTAGTACGCCATTACAACTCCTCAACAGGGCTGACCCTGCCTCCTGGGCTAAGCCCAACCTCTACGCCAGAGACCTCCCAAGAGTCGGCCCCAGAACCAGCAACACCAGTGGCACTGGAATCAGACCCAGTGCCGCAAACAGCACTGGGACCAGACTTGGCAGGGGAAATGGAACCGAGACCCTAAACAGCACCGTGAATGGCACCAAAAGTGGTCCTGGCACCATCCCCAGTGTTCAAGGGGCAACCCCAGGAGATACTCCAGGTTCGGAGTCAAGCTCAGAAGTGGGCCCATGATGGCTCCCATCATCACCAGCTCTGTCCCCAGACCCAAGGTTGCGTTATCGTCCTCCCCCAGGCCATAAGGGCACTCAGAGTAGGAGGTAACAAGTACCTCAGGTTCAGAGACAGGGCCAGCTCCAGAATCCACCCCTCTTCTTGATAAGGGGCCTGGTCTTGCTGCTGGCACCACCTTGCTCACTGGTAGTGGCCTCTGCAGAAGGAGCTGGGATGGCACCAGAGCGCAACACCAAGGTGCCCACCAGTGTAGACCAAGCATATAGCTTTGGCCTCACCACCGGGGCATCTGCTGCCCCGAAGTGCCAACGGACTGGTAGGTGCTCAACTGGCCCCCCATGGAGGAGGCCGACTGCCCTGGGAAGAGCCCAGGGACCTTACCCTGGCATCCCTGGTACGACATTTGGTTCATCTGTCTCCGAAACTGGGGGTCTTGGGACCTCACTTCCATGCGTGCTTCTCAAGGGCATGGTAGTCCAATGAGAACCAGGCATTGCACCTATCCACATCGTAGTCGGCACCAAGACAAATCCAGCAGTCATCATGTCAGTTCTGGAGAGCAATCAGACCCTCACAGGAGCAACGACGCATGGGGAGGCCGTCCTTCTTCTTCCTGGACTCCTTCTTAGGCTTTCTAGGACATGACATGGTGATGACAAAAAAACAATGAAAAACATGAAGAAACCACCGGCCCAGTGGCGCTGAGGGTTGAAGCGCTGGATGCCACACCTCGTGCTACACTGGCAACCCGGGTTTGGGAACGGACTCGGGCCGCCGGGAGGTCGGTCGTGGGAGGTAGGATTGAGCATTCCCACGGATGTTCACCTCCTCTGGGGGGGTCCAGAGCAGCAATGCCCACAAGCGCTGCCGCCAGTGGAAGCACGGGTGGTGGAGCGTAAAACGGCTCTCTGTATGGGAGCTGGGGGTGAGGAGGGCGCTGCGGACGCTTGACAGCGATGCACGTAAGCACACCGCCTGTCTGGACGTCAGTTCTCTGCATCGGCGCCCTAAGGGGATGGGATCAGGAGAAAACCAAAGGCAAAAATCTCCCTGTCCCATGTAGAATGACACTGGGTCCTCACTACGTTGGGACCCAGCTGAAGAGACCCGTGGAGTGGATTCCTCGAGGCAGGGAATGGGGGGGGGGTTAAAAAAAAAAAAAGGAAAAATGAAGAAAAGATTTGGCGCCAAACTGACAACAGAAGGAGACGGCACCAGTAGAACACAGTGCCAGTGAAAATAATTGCAATCTAAGGAAGGTGGCGGCAAACTGAGGAAGTTGTGACGCAGTTTCAACCACTAAGAGTTCTTACGGTGTGCATTCGACGGTGGGAAAAAGCAGAACAAAGGACTGGAGGGGGGCTGACATTGGTTACTGGCCAACCCACAAGCACGACATCAATACCTCTACCTTGTCTGCGGTGCCGGCACCAATGTCTGTCCCCTCTTAGGCTGCAAAAGACTTTGCTCTCGTGGGGTCCTGGTGCCTTCAACTCAGGCCCCTAAGTGGGACTGAATGGAGAAGATGGATTCTTGGAAGATCACCTGAGGGCAGGGGCTCCTTCCAGGTCAGGTGAGGTCAAAGACAGGACTGAATCAAACGGATGAGAAGGAAGGCACCCCAATAGCTCCTGTCTGACCCTACATAAGAAAAAGTGAGTCCCTTGGAATTATGAGTTAAGCACCTGTTGCCAGGCCAAAGTTGTGGGAGGCGAAGCCATATTGTCCACTGAATGCAGATTTTGGTTCCCACCAGCTTGAAGGCCATCGCACTGGCATCGTACGATACCCTTGTCTAGTGGATCACCAACTCCAGCTCATTGGCAGAAGGTAAAAGGCTTGCCCGACTAACTGCCGGTGTGAGGTATGTCAGCTAGGAGCTAACCTAAATGTACCCACAGGCACTCGCTGTAAGCTGCCTGATGTGCAGCAATGCACATAGTGGTGCAAGCCGAGGTAAACACCCTCCTGCCCAAAACATCGGTTACAGCAGCCAGCTTCGGGAGGTCAGTCATGCACCAGATGACAAGACCCTGTTGGGGTCTGAATAACCTTAATCCCTGAGGTGGAGTGAGGCACTGTACCTACAGAGCCCAAGGGTGTGCAGTACTGTTGTTAGATGTCCCTTGGTGCTGGAGGCAGTGCAAAGGGAAGTCTCCAAAATATCTCTGAACATTTCTCAAAGGCTCTGGGCAAGGGAGAGATGACACAGGTGGTATCGCTGAAAGCTCCCAAAAGTCAGCTGCAAGGACATGGTATTGTGGATGGCAATAGTGCTAACGTCCAGTGACCACAACATGTCCACCAGAACTCCCTGGTAAAAAGTGTACTCAAAGGCCAAGGACATGTGAAGGAGGAGTCTGTGCTCTCAGAAGAGGGTGCTGAGGGAGAGGAGGTGCTGAACATGGAAGTGGGTGATACCAGGGGGCCAGGCTGGAACTCGAACCAGTTGACATGTCTATGGTACTGGTACAAGGTACCAGCTACACTTCCATGCTGACTCCAGGTGATGGGCCCCAGAGGGCCCATGATCCCTGGAATTTAGGCTGAGGTGGCATAGGCCAAGAAGGAAGCAGGAGCCAGATGCTCCAGAAAATACCTGGGCTGCAGGGATGCTCAGAAGACATTGCCCGATGGAAGAACCTGGCAAGACAGCCCAAACAAGGTCAACCTATGAAAGAGGAATGACCCAGCTGGTGTCCATGAGGGGATTCCCCAGATGAGGAGAGTGGAATCGTGCAATCCTCTGGGGGCAGCTCCAGTCATCACCGGTGACAGGTTCAGCCCAAAGGTCTGAGAGAACTCCACCTCCTATTCACCATCTGAACCTGAGCTGGTACCATTTCCAGCAGCAAGTTTGAGGCTAAAGAGCGACTCGGAGACAGGTTCCCCCGTTGCCGTCCTCGGTAACAGGCCCAGTATCAGGTCTGATGTCAGGTCTGACCCCAGCATTACAAGGCGCCGGGAACCGGACTAGCGTCACGAATAGCACTGGAACGAGGGGCGACACCATCACAGGCATTTTGTCTGGGTTGGGTCTCACACTGACACCACAGTCAGTGCTGTGCCCACTGCCAGGGGGCAACACTGTCCATCTCTACAGCGCCACAAGGGCTACCAGTGGAAAGGACTGCCACCACCCATCCAGATGACACCACACAGCCCCAGTGTCAGTCTGTCTCCTGACACAGCAAATGATGTCAGGAAGGGACCTGACATTGCAGCCAGTCCAAGGTGTCCACCAGGGGAAAACCAAATGTATAGCATCGGCCCCACCACCGGGGATGAGGACTGACACCACGACTGATGCCACCCTGCTCACCAGCACCGAGAATGGCACCAGGAGCTGGGGGTGGGGCAACAGGCTGTGACACCAAGGTGTCCACCACGGAAGACCAAGCATACAGCTTCAGCCTCAACACTGAGAATGTCTGCTGTGCACGAAAGACAGACCGGCCTGGGGGGGGAGGTTAGCATCCGGCCAACCAGAAAAAGCCGGCTGTCCATCAGACCCCACCCCCCGGGCCTTCAACACCCCGGCAAGGCAAGGTTGAGGAGGACCCTGTGCTTTCCTCAACACCAGAAGTGCCAGGACGGGACCTGGGTAAAGTCCCAGAGACCATATCTTGGCCTGAGCCAAGGCAGGTCCAGCAGAGTTGATGCCGGTCTGTCGCATGATGGGAGGTTGCCGGACCATCTTCATCTTCTGAGCCCCCTTATCTTCCTTCAGGTTTCAGCATCACTGAGACGAAAAATAGCAAAGGAAAAAGGCACTGCGAATAAAAAAACTTAGCAGTGACAGTCAATGAACTGAGGCGCTGTTGCTCCCATGGTGTGTGAAATCGATGGCAGGAAGAAACAGAACTGAGGTGTGTGAAGGAGTTGATGACCATTATTGTCTAGTGTATGTGGCACTACGTTAGCTGTGTGAGGAGACCATTGTGGTTCTCAAAAGAGGTGACCAAAAAGGTAAAGGCACAAAGAGCAGCATTGACAAGGTTTAAGGAGATGCAGAGGAAGGAGGATAGGGAGGTGTATCAGGAGAAACATAGGGAAGCAGGGAAAGCAATAAGGAGCGCAAAGGCACAAACCGAAGAGAGAATAGCCCAGGAGGTAACAAAAGGGGACAAGACATTTTTTAGGTATAATAGTAAAAAGAAGACAACCAAGGGTGGGATTGTAAGGTTAAAAAGTGAAGGGGGAGCTATGCAGAGGGAGGCCAGGAAAGGGCAGACATCCTGAACAAATACTTTAGTTCAGTGTTCACAGAGGAAGGAGAAGGGGAGGAGCCACAAAAAAGTAACAGAAAATTTGGGGGGAGAGATGTTGACACCAGTCTTTTTTTGGAGGAAAGAGTCCTGAAGGGACTCGCGAATCGGAGGGTGGACAAAGCAATGGGACCAGATGGGGTGCATCCAAGGCCATTGAGGGAGCTCGGGGAAATACTAGCTGCACCCCTGATGGTCCTGTTTAACAGCTCATTGGAAACAGGACTGGTTCCAGAGGACTGGAGGAGGGCAAATATAGTCCCACTACACAAAAGTGGTAACAGGGAAGAGGCAAATTACAGGCCAGTCAGCCTGACATCGGTGGTGGGAAAATTAAAAGAATCACTGCTGAAGGAAAGGATTGTGGGATATCTTGAATTCAGTGGGTTACAAGACCCAATACAGCATGGTTTTACAGTGGGGAGGTCATGTGGAACGAATCTTTTTTTTTTAAATTTAGTTATTTCCGTGTCGGCTTCCCCAACTCCCGTCACAGGGGCTCAGCTCCATCCACGTCGCCTCCCCTATGCCCAGGCTTACCCTCCTGAGCGGGTGCCCCCTCCCCAAGGTCAGCAGTAACGTGCCCTGGCTTACCCCCCAGGGTGGGGCCACGGGAGCGGGGCCCCTCCCAGTGAACACAGTAGGCAGTGGAGGCAGCCGAGCAGAGCTTCACACTTCGGGGGCTGGCATTTTGTAAGCTGTATCGGGTATGGGGATGTGCAAGGATGGCCAGCGTCCACTCCGCCCCCCGATACGGCGCCAGCACTGCGGTTCCCCCGGCCTCCACGGGTCCACATCATGCCAACCCCCCCCCCGAGAAGGAGAGCAGTCCCTAGGACGCTTGATCCTTCTCGCCACGCCAGCCCTCCGATACCCAAGTCCGTTCCCGAACTCGGGTTGTCGGTGTCACAGATAGATGCCCTGCCTGTACATCAGTAAGCCATCATGTGGAACAAATCTGACAGATTTCTTTGACTAGGTGACAAAGCAGTTAGATCAGGGTGGAGCAGTGGACGTGGTCTACTTAGATTTCAGTAAGGCATTCAACATCGTTCCACATAGGAAACCAGTAAGCAAGCTGGATAGCTTAGGAGTGGGTCTGAAGGTGGTAAACTGAGCAAGAAATTGGTTAGGCGATAGGTGACAGAGGGTGGTGGTAAATGGAGCTCACTCCAAGGAAGGGAGAGTAACCAATGTGGAAAAGTGCAAAATAATGCACTTAGAGCATAGAAACACAGGGGTAGAGTGCAAAATGGGTAAAATTATATTGACAACCACCAAGCAGAAAACAGACCTGGGGGGGTAATCATACTGGATGACCTAAAGGTGGTCAGGCAGTGTGACATGGCAGTTGGAGAGCTAGTGAGATGCTGGGGTGCTCCTGGAGGGGTATCACCAGCAGAAAGAATGAGGTGGTATTACCTCTGTATAGATTTCTGGTAAGACCCCACCTAGAGCACTGTGTGCAGTTCTGGAGACCCACATCTCTCGAAGGACATAGACAGACTGGAGGCTGTCCAGAGGATGGCAACTAAAATGGTGCAGGGTCTGCATCAAAAGCCCTATGAGGAAAGACTAAAGGACCTCAATATGTACACCCTGGAGGAAAGAAGGGGGGGGTGGAATGATAGAGATCTTTAACTACCTAACACGAGTAAATAAGGTACAGGAGGGAAGTATGTTTCAGAAGAAAAGGTGCTCTAGAACAAAGGAACATGTATGGAGCTGGAAAGGGTAGATTCAGGGGAGATGTTAGGAAGTGCTTCTTCACAGAAAGAGAGTTAGATTCCTGGAACAATCTTCCAGGGGAGGTGGTGGAGGCAAAGATAGTTGCGGGGTTCAAGAATGTATGGGACAGGCACAAGGGAATCATAATGGAAAGGAGATGGGAGGAGACTGGGAGGCAGATCACAATGCCCACGGTAACAATGTAGGTAGGGAAAAAGGCAGGCTGGGTGCTCCAAGTGGTCCTTATCTGCTGTCAAATTCTATGTTTCTATGAGGTGGGCTGGTGACGTCAGTAGATGATGTCGGCTCCCTCCCTGTAGAAAAAAAGCTCTCATGGGGACCTAGTGCCTCCGGTCCTAGGCCCATATGTATGAATCAATGGTGAAGACCGATTCTTGGAAGATCAATCAAACCAGAGTAACAAGGCCTGCAGTAAGGCCAATAGGATGGTGGTGTGTACAGGAAAGGGTACCGACAGCAAAAGGAAGGCAGTATTACTGCCTCTTCATAGATCAGTGGTGAGGCCCCACCTGGAGTATTGTGCCCAGTTCTGGAGTCCTCACCTAAGGAAAGACAAGTACAGGTCAGAGATAGTGCAACATACGGTGTACAAAATCCTTCAGGGCCAGCAGGACAGATCTTATGACCATCGGCTTAAGCACTGAACATGTACTCACTGGAGGCCAAATGAGAGAGGGAAGATATGATGAAGACCTTCTAGTTCCTGAAAGCAATAAACAACTTAAACTGAGAGGAACTAATTAGCATAAGTAATGGATCAACAACACAGGGGCATATGTGGAAACTGATGGGTGTGATTCAAGAGGGAAGTAAGAACATTTTATTTTACAGAAAGGGTGGTGGAGTCATGGAACAATCTGCTAGCTGATGTGGTGGGCACCCAAAGTATCAATGGCTTTAGACATGAAAGGGACAGAGTGA
Organism: Neoceratodus forsteri; assembly: GCA_016271365.2. Taxonomy (NCBI): domain Eukaryota; kingdom Metazoa; phylum Chordata; order Ceratodontiformes; family Ceratodontidae; genus Neoceratodus; species Neoceratodus forsteri. The sequence continues at coordinate 121,805,696 of JADMNL010000030.1, read as the reverse complement.
AGGGCTTAGTGTTTGCTCAGGGTGGGCAGGGGTAGGGCGGAGAGCATGGGGGTGGATATTGTGGGTCAGAACCCTGTATGGACAAGAGGTCTTGGGGTGGTTAGGGATTATGGGACGGTTAGATGGACCAATGGTCTTTTTCTGCCATCATTGTCTATGTTTCTATGTTACACCAATGTATGAGTGAGGAGAGAGGTGTATTTTAACAGGTGAGATCGTTGTGTACACCCAGGTACAAGCAAGGACAGAGGATTACCTTAGCAGGTGAGATTGGTGTGTAAATCCAGGTATGACCAAGGGGCCAGGGTTTAACTTAGTAGGTGATATCCGCGGGTACACCCAGTTATGAGTGAGGGGCGAGGTGAACTTTAACAGGTGAGATCCGTGAGAACACCCAGTTATGAGCAAGGGGAAAGGATTACCTTAGCAGGTGAAATCCCTGTGTATACCCAGGTATGAATGAGGGGAGAGGATAACCTTAGCAGATGAGATCTGTGTATCCCTAGTTATAACTGGAGGAAGTGGTACACCTTATCAGGTAAGATCTGTGTGTACACCCCGATTATGAGCAAGGGAACAGGGTTTACCTTAGCAGGGGAGGTCCATGTGTACACCTAGTTATATTATAAGGGAGGGAAGTGGTATCCTTTAGCAGTTGAGATCTGTGTATACACCCTGGTATGAGTGAGGGGATAGGGTTTACCTTAGCAAGTGAGCTCCATGTGTAAAACCAGGTATTAGTGAGGGTAAAGGTGTACTTTATCAGATGAAATTCATGTGTACACCCAGGTACAAGCGAGGAGAGAGGTGTACTTCAGCAGATGAGATCCTTGTGAACACCCAGGTATGAGAGGGGGGGAGCAGTATACTTTAATAGGTGAGATCCGAGTGCACGCCCAGTTATGATGGAGGGAAGCAGTATATTTCAGCAGGTGAGAGCCTCGTGTACACCTAGTTATAAGCAAGGGGAGTGGTATACTTCAGCAGGTGAGATCCGCAAACTGAGGCATGAGTGTGGGAGAGGTTTACCTTGGCAGACAAGATCCATACATATACCATGCAGGACGGGAACCTTAAAGAACTCTGATAACTCTGAGATATGATATGATATATGATATGATATGGTGTGATATAATATGATATGATACGATATATGATATGATATGATGATATCACTGGATGCAAGCAATGTACAAAACAGGGAAGGCCAGCGTTGCTGATCTGGGTGATGGAAGACTTGCAACAGCACTAACTCTCTGGGACTGAACCATCCCCGCAGCTAGTACAGTATGCCTTGAGCGGTGATGGAAAGCCTAACAGCACATGCCGCCACTGATTTTATCTAAATTTAGTTCCCCAGAAGCCATCGCTAAGACTGAGAACAAAGTCATTTACAAATATCAGTGCAAATCAATCATGTCTGAAAGTTAAGATGCAGATGCCAGGTGTTCAGCAATTGCTTTTGAGGAACCATTACTCAGTGCTGTGCCAGAGGCTGCCCCCCTACCCGCCAACTATCAACTCCACACTGAACACTTCCTCAACATTCACTTTGAATATAATCAAAATGGTTTTATTCCTAAAAGGCTGGACAGGCTGCAATCTCAGTACATGATCTCAACGTGGCATTGAACATCAATGCAAGCAATACGCTACATCCAAAATGGAGCAAGAGAACACATTACAGATGTGCACCAGTAGTCAGTGCTGGAAAAAAAATACAACAGAGTGTATTATGGTAGCTAAAACAGAGCTTGGAATAGGCACACGTTTCCCACCTCCCTCCCAACCTGAGCCTGGGTCTCTTACAGCAGTATATTCCTCTTTCACAGAGGGCGGGTCACACGATAGCTCTCCCTCCCATAACCCTTTTCCTACGGCCACAAGACAAGCGATGCTTACAATGGGTGTTCCAACAACAGCGGAAAAGTCAGCCAAGACCCTGGGGATCGCCAGATGGTTCCCCCATATCGATGTGATAGTCATTTTGTCAATGCCAATATGGGCGAAGGCAATACACCACCTGGCATTGCTGGTCCCAGGACGTGTGGCATCAAAGCGCTGTCCCAGGAAACAGTCCTGTTTTGCCCCCCTGCATCCCCCAAAACTGAAGGTAACAACCTCCGTGGTGGGCATGCCCCGGAGGAGGCAGAAACAAAGTGGGCACAAAGGGCGGCATCAGTGAGGGGCGATCTAAAATCAAGATTGCCCCTTTCACTGTTGCCCTTGTTGTGGCATCCTAACTGAGGTGCCAATTTTGAGTCGCTGCTCTAACAGTATACCTCGCCATATTAACAGGATCACTTCTATTATTATTTTAAATGCAAAAAAAATGCTAACACAAACACAAAATAAGGAAAATGAGCACCTTACAAGGAAGGAGAAAAAAAGGCAATTTACTGTAAAATGGTGTGCAATGGGATATGTTTAGACTTCTCAGCCTAACATGCACTGCTGTAGGTAGCTACAGCGCTGACGGATCCCACCTGCTATGGGGGTCTGTTTCACATATTCTCAACTCATTCGGTGAAATAGTTCTTCCTGAGGTTTCCTCAGAAGTTTCCTCCTTTCAATGATATTGTGTGCTGTCCTGTTCTCTCATCCTTGGATAGAGTTAACCCTTTCACGTATCTGAACACTTCAACCATGTCACTGCAAAGTTTCTCCTTTCAGGAGACCCAGCAAATACTGCCACTAAGGTCTTCATAGCTCATGCTCTCCCAAGCCCTTGACCACTTTGGTCACCCTCCTCTGGACCTTTCTTCGATCACGTCCAATATCTTTCCTCAGCTGTATGGAGCAGAACTAAACACTGTACTCGTGATGGGGCCAGAACAATGATTGGTACAAAGGCATTATAGTATCTCTCGAGGCCTGTTTACACTGAGCATTCTGCACTGGTGTACGTGGAGCACAGTGGCTGATCCGCTGCTTGAGAAGTGTAAACACATTTGGGAGTGCTGTACGCTGATCGGTTTTCGCCCCCCGTAATAGTCTGCAGCGGTGGAGAGCGGAGACAGTGCAGGAGTTTCAAGTCCCTGTGTGAACGCTGCACCCCACCTGAAGTCAGGGGTGAAGCCAGGAATTTTCAAACTTGTACTCAAGAGTTGACGGAACTGTAGTCCCCCCTGCCATAAACACAAAACAAAAGATGTGCTGCCCTGTCACACAAACATTGCCCCACCCATATTTTAGTCAACAACATGTTGTAAGCCAATGATTCTAATAGATTCACAGCATTTTTTTTTTAATGTCCTTTTTTATTAAACCATTTTCAACATTGGTACAATCAATTTGGGGAAAATACATTCATCACAAAAATTCGTAAGTAGAAAGAGTGGCTATAGACTACAGAGGCCGTACCAGGGTTCTCTATGTTCTTCACAGTGAGATTGCTTTACCTGCATCCATAGCTACCAAGCCCTCTGTTTAAATCTCAGTGTTACCTTAGATATAATTTTTCATTCTAGTGTACTGAGAGGGGTAAAGATGTGTCAGTTTCTTATGGAGGGGTGACCTGAGTGCACAGGTCCTCTAGTCCCATCTGTTGTTCCAGACCTGACCCCCTCCCATTCCTTTTTCTCTTCCTTCTCATTCATTAGCTATTCGTGTAGGAGCTCCTTATTGCTTAGGGGACAACATTATCATCTATGGCCATGTAATACAACAACCACTCGTTCCAGCGGGAGGAGCACCTCTCAGCCTGATCATTAAGCCTATGCGTGATCTTCTCCATGGCGTAAATTTGATTGACTATTGCCCACCACTCTGTCACTGTAGGTATCCGAGGGGTGAGCCAGGTCCTTGTGATTGCCTTTTTCGCTGCTGCTGCTAGCAGAATACTCAGCAGATAACAGAAGTTAGGGTCCCTATTAGGTTTAGTAAACTGCGATAGTACATATAACTCGTGTGAGGGGGGGATCTCTCTCCCGAATAGGTCTAGCAGTTCCATCTGCAACTGGCGAAAGAAGGGTTTCAACTTGGGGCAGCTCCACATCACATGGGTGTGATGTGCACTGGCTTCGCCACAGTTACGCCAGCAGTTAGAGTCTCCCGAAGGGGAGTAATGACTGGTCACGACAGGAGTGTGAAAAAATCTCATCAAATGTTTCCACGAGTATTCTCTCTACTGGTGTGAGCTTGAGACCCTTGATGCCCATTTTGTGGCTTCTGACCACTGTTCATCTGTGATGGGTACTCCCAACTCCCTTCCCCAGCTCTCTCTAACATGACGTTTTTATTTTATTTGACACATACACTATCAATCAGACAGAGGTTGGCTGGCTTTTCATTACAATGTTTAGGGTACATTAAAAGCCTCTGTACCACATCAAGGTAGCCAGCCTTACAGAAGTCCATTCAGCCTTAGAGAAGTCCATTCACATCAGAATACATGCATACTCGATTGGGTCACTCATACAGTCATGGCCTCTAAGTTTAACACCTACACATCTTCCAACGATCATTCACAAACTCACACTAAAGCATCCCAGAAGGGGAAAAACAGTTCTGCAGGTACATCAGGCCCGGTTGCGTTTGTTGCCCTGGCCTGAGGCTAATGTTGCCCCCGGATTTTCCAGATTTTACTGTACTCAGCAAAGTATACGGAGTATGCCTGCCGACACCCATGCCTGAAGTGATGCACTATACACACAGGTGCCATGATGATGCCAAAACCCAGCATGTGCATAAACACACCTTTGATCTGCCTGCAAAGTTTTACCTCATGCATGCCATATTGTTTGCCATACTAGCTTTCGCCCAATACTGTTGTTCCCATCTGAATGTGCTGCCAACCAAACACCCAGGTCTTTTTCCCTGTGGCTTTTGATAATCTGAAAACCATTCATTTGTCAAGCTTTTATTTACTGGGTAAGTGCACTAGATAGACGCAGCCTACGCTCAGGTACAACCTGGACATGCAAGACAATTACAGTAGCAATGACATTGTACGGTGTCAGAAAAACAAAGTAACTGATACAGTAAGAGATACAATAACAGCAGGTACATTGTTATGTAACAAAGGTACATTTATACCTCTCAACTGGTATGAGTTTTGCATCGCACTGTGAGTTTGGCACTCAGATTTACCCTTGCTCTGCAAAGGTTTACTAATATTCTTAATAATGTAAGAGCTATTTCTGGACACACAAACTATTTAATCATTGAACTAACTTGATAGAAACATTCCTCAAGACTAAACATAAGGGGCCCACTATTTGTAGATATACTGCTACACATTCTGGCCATTTGCTCTGAATTTGGAAGGCTAGTGCTATGAATTATAATGCTGCGATGCTGAGCTGTACATACGCAGGCACTGTAAAGGTGCCTTTTTTTTGGTTCCGTTTTAAAATGGGCATGCGTTTCAATTTTTCTTGGTGGTACAAAGGTAGTATTTTGCCTTTCAATTCTTCTTTCCTCTAAAAATGCATGCATGATTTTGCACTGCTCCACACTGAAGTTCACCTGCCATCTCCGTGCCCACTCCCCCAGCTGGTTCAGGTCTCTGCAGCTCCTTTATCGCTTCCTGTGATCTAATCTCTTCCTGTGATCTAACTGCTCTTCCTGTGCTGGTATAATCAGTAAACTTGGCAACCCAGCTACTGATGCCTACCTCCAGGCGGCTGTTAAATATATAAAAATATATAAACTGTGTCGCTCCAAGGACTGACCCCTGTGGGACACCACTGGTCACTTGTTTCAATGTTTACAGAATGCCATTAATTATTTAATTTATTTATTTTTGATAACCAGGTGAGCCCACTAGGAAGGACTACCTTTTGCAGCAGCAATAACTCTGTGCTTCCTATCCTACAGCCAGTTTCTAACTCTTTGTGTTATTCGACCAGCCATACCTAGGTCTCTCATTTTGTGAACCAGCCTCCGGCATTCAAGAGTATCAAATGTTTTGCTAAAATCTATGTACGCAACATCCACTGGTTTACCTATATCAAATTCCTTGATCACATTCTCCGAGAATGCAAGATGTGTCGGGGAACGATTTCCCTTTACAAATTTCATACTGAGTTGATTCCAAATTATTATTTTTCTGTAAGTGTTCAACAATTTTATTTCTTGTTATTGTTTCTATACGCTTTCAATATGCTATATTTGGCCTATATAACCACGTTATCAAGATCCCATGGTCTCCCTATTCACCCCTCCATCCCTCCCACTTCACACCCTGTCACACTGGCAAAGCTATATGCATAAAGATGGCAGAGCTGGGGGGGGCATCAGAACCCTCGCGTTTGTAGCTGGGGGGGCCAGCCAGTACATTTTGAGACACACACATACACACACACACAGACACACACACTTCAGCAGTGGAGCAGAGCATGAATTTGAAAGACATAAAAATGTTAGAAATCATTTGAGGATGGCAGACAGGCAGCTGTGAAACTATAACATCTTGCAACCACACACAGCATGCACGCATGTGCGCAACACACACACACACACACACACACACACACACACACACACACACACACACGAGACTCCAGTTATAAAAGAACACAGAACTCCTAGTAGATATTCTGAAAAGAGTGGGACTCAACTCCCCCTTTACAGATTTTTTTCAAGAGTCACACCTAAATGTCCAATTCTGGCAAAATACATCTTTTGTGCGGATATAATGGCTAGGAAATCCAGTTTAAAAAGTTAGGGTGAAAAACATAGGGCATCTGTGGCCACAGTGATCCTCTTATCAAGAGTTTTTCGCGAACTTCAAGAGTCCCCTACCCTTACTATGGGGTTAGCAGAAGCTCTAATTAGCAGCACACTGCCCGCAAATATTATACCTGACACACTGCCCAACAAAAACACATTTCAAAAACAAAGCTGTCCGTTTCATACCATGACAGCACCATCCTAAGTAACCCCCCTTCCTCGGGAGACAAATCAGTTTGTGAACTGGTGGCCAGGTTGACTACTAGCTTTAAAAATATAGTAGCCAAATCAATATTTTAGTAGCCGCCCTTTTCAAGGGCTCAAAAAATCCTTTGTGGGCAGGTAGCTAGTTAGCACACAACTTTCAAAATCTGGGAGTCAAAACAATTTTTTTTTTTAAGGGGTATTGGCCACTTGGCTACCAAATTAGTCCCACTCTGCCTTCAACCCCACCCGTGCAGCATGTCACCATCCACAGGCACAGGAGTAAGCCTAATCAGCAGAACTGTTGGATGTATCGACTCAGCCCAGGTCAGGGGTGGTGCGCATTCACGGGAAGGCATGGAAAAGCCCACTCAGCGACTGTGGCTAAAACAGTGACCTTACATTTCCAGTGACCTCAAGCACTCCACTTAACGCGGAATGAAAAGCCCACAGCTGTATGATTCCCAGAGCAGACTCTCTTCTTGAACTGTTGATGAGGTCATACTGTTTACAGTCCCACACCAGCCAAAAATCCCAATCTTTTGATTAAAACCATAAGTTTAACTCTAGCAATCAAAAGATTGGTCGTGTTTAATGTAGGCCAAAATAACATGATGTAATCGGAATGCCACGGAACACAAGTACCAATCCCACTGGATAAGCTCAGATATCCGATTAGTTCCATCGGCGTGCCCTTAGCCAGGCTCAGTGTCATTTAGAGCATTCTAGGAAAACACAGGATGCACCTGAGGGGTGATTTCAGGATGCCTGGTGTGCTTGATAAGCCTGAACAAAACTTTCACCTCCTGTTACATCACAGCTTCCATCAAACCGGAATGGATTTTCGAGGGGGGGTGGGTTAAGAAGGATAATTGGCTACTAGCGTATGTCAGGGCAAAACAGCACTTTCGTTTTCATTATTTTATAGTTTATTTACCCTGAACAGTCACAGAAACATAGAATCTGACAGATAGGACCACTTGGCCCACCCAGTCTGCCCATTTTTCCCCTACCTACAGTATCACTGCAGACCCTAAATCAATCTCTGGCTCTTTCCACTAAGATTCCCTTATGCCTATCCCACCTGAACTGCACTCACTGATTTCACCCCCACCACCTCTGCTGGAAGACTGTTCCAGGAATCCACCACTCCTTCTGTGAAGAAGTACTTCCTCACATCTCTTAAGAATTTGCACCCCTACAGCTTCATAGCATGTCTCCTTGTTCTTGAGCTCCTTTTTTCTGAAAAATATTCCCTACTGTACCTTTTTTACCCCATGAGGTATTTAAAGGTCTCTATCATATCCCCTTCCTCCTCTCTTCCAGGTTGCATATATTGCGGTTCTTTAGTCTCCTCTGATACAGCTTTTGGTGCAGCCCATGCTCCATTTTAGCAGCCCTCCTCTGGACTGCCTCCACTCTGTCTGTGTCCTTCCACAGATGTGGTCTCCAGAACTGGATACAGTATTCAGGGTGAGTTCTTACCAGTGATCTATACAGGGGCAACACCACTTCCCTCTTTCTGCTGGTGATACCCCTCCCTATGCACTCCAGCATCCCACCAGCCCTCCCAACTGCATTATCGCACTGCCTGATCATCTTTAGGTCATCCCACATGATTACCCCCACGTCTCTTTACTACCTGGTGGTCGTCAATACCACTCCACCCATTTTGTACTCTGCTCCAGGTTTCTGTGCGCTAAGTGCATTATTTTGTACTTCTTCACCCTGAAACCCAGCTGCCATACCCTTGACCACTCCTTGAGTTTCTCAGGTCTCTGTTCATCCTTTCCCACACCACCCCACATGTCCACCCCATTGCAAACTGTGGTGTCATCCACAAAGAGGCAGCCCTTCCCTCCCAGCTCCTCTGCAATATCACTTATAAAGACATTAAAGAGGACCAGCCCCAGCACTGTTGCCTGAGGCACCTTGCTGGTCACTGTCCCTTCCTCGAAATGAACTCCATTTATCACCATTTCTATCACCTATACCCTAGTCAATTTCTTACCCAGTTTACCACCTTTGGACCCACTCCTAAGCTACCCAGCTTGTTTACTAGTCTCTTATGTGGAACGGTGTCGAAAGCCTTACTGAAATCTCGGTAAGCCACTTCCACTGTTCTACCCTAATCTAATTCCTTGTTCACCCAATCAAAGAGATCTATCAGATTCGTTTGACATGCCCTCCTCCACCGTGAATTCATGTTGCCTCGGGTCTTGTAACCCACTGGATTCAAGATATTCTACAATCCTTTCCTTCACTAGTGTTTCCATTAACTTTCCCACCATCGAGGTCAGGCTGAATAGCCTATAACTGCCGGCTGCCTCCCTGCTACCATTTTTGTGAAGTGGACTAAGTCTGCCCTCCTCAAGGCCTCCAGAACCACTCCTGTTTCCAGTCAGCTGTTAAATAGGACTGTCAGAGGTGCAGCCAGTACCTCCCAGAGCTCACTCAACACCTTTGGATGAACCCCATCGGGTCCCATTGCTTTATCCACCTTCAAACGGGCAAGTCCCCGCATGACTATCTCATCTGAAAAAAGACTAGTGTCCAACTCCCCCACAAAGCTCCTGTTACTTTTTTGTGGCCCCTCCCCTTCCCTTTCCTCCATGAACACCGAGCAGAAGTATTTATTCAGAATTTCTGTCTGTTCCTGGTCCCCCTGCACAGTCCCCCCTTTCCTTTTTAACTTACAATCCCTCCTGGTCTTCCACTTTTGTTTATACACCTAAAAATGTTCTGTCCTCTTTTGTTACTGCCTGGGCTAGTCTCTCTTCAGTTTGCACCTTCTGACCCTTTACTGCTTTCCCTGCTTCCTTCTGTTTCCTGACAGACTTCCCTATCCTCCTCCCCCTTCGTTTCTCTATATCTTCTGAATGCTACCATTACAGCCTTTACCATTTCCAATACCTCTTTCAAGAACCACAGAGGTCTTTTTTCCCTACTGCTTTTGCTCACTTGCTTGACTCAGAGCTCTGTCACCTTAACAATGCCCCCTTTTAGCTTTGCCCAATATTCCTCCACCCCACTCACCCCCTCCATCGCTAGGTCACCCCTGGGGCATTCACCCACCTTTACAAAATTCTGCTCTACTGAAGTCCAGGACCCTCACCCTTGTGTGATTCAAAGTATTAGTATTTTGTATTTATTTATTTCACCAGGAAAAGGCTCCATTGAGCAAGCTCCTTTTCAAGGAGGTCCTGGGTAGGGCAGACTACATAAATTCTTATTTAAACCAGAAACTGGTTTCGTTCCTAGCTTGAGGGAAGATCTCAGTCTGTTAGAAATAGCAGTTACGTAAGAACTTACTGTAACAGTAGATCTTCGAGAGAGGTTCCTGCAGTAGATCTTCATATATAGGACTGCGCCCCCTGGCGTCAGGTCCGCACGCAAACTTGTAGATAGCAATCATCAGCGGGACCCTTAGCGCCAGGCGCTGTGGACATCAGCCCGACTATAAAAGGGTGGTCCGCACCTGCTCTCAGTTCTTTTCAACGGAGACCTAAGGATAGGTAAGGAAAACCAGAGTGAACTCCAAAGATCCTGCTTACACTCTAGTCCAGCCGGACTAGAGTGGATGGAAAGTAAAGCATTCAAAAAACGGGGGAAGGAGGGAGGGAAACTAGACCTACTGCAGAACCTCTCTCAAGGATCTACTGTTACGGTAAGTTCTTACGTAACTGCTATATCTTACTTCGAGAGGGTTCCTGCAGTAGGTCTTCACATATAGTACTGAATACCAAGCAGTCCCAAAGAAAAATAAGGCACAGGTGCATCCGGGAGGAGGAGAAGTCGCCAAGAGTAATCACAACAGAAGGCCTTGCAGGGTGGCAAGTCCAAAGCCAGTTCTGCGTCTAGAGGCAATGTCCAAACTGTAATGCTTAGTGAAGGTGTGAACAGACGTCCAGGTGGCCGCAGCACAGATCTCTGCCGTGGACACATTTCTGAAAAAGGCAGTAGAGGTAGCCACACTACGGGTGGAGTGGCCTTTGACTGCCCCCGGAAGGGACTTCCCATATTTCGTGTACAAAAAATGGATGCAGTTAGCTAGCTATCAGGAGATGGTCTGCTTGGAAATAGCCTTGCCCTGGCACTGAGGGGCAAAGGCTACGAACAGTTGGTTAGATTTCCTAACATCTTTAGTCCTGTTCGTGTAGTACCTCAGGATCCGGTGCACATCAAGCGTGTACAGCAGGTGTTCCCCACAGTTGGAATACTGTGGATAGTACACCGGTAATTCCACGCTGTGGTTCAAAGTGGTTTCTGAAACAACTTTGGGCAGAAAAGAAGGGTTAGTCTGAAGGACTACTCGGTCCTTATGAAAAATCAAATAAGGTTCTTTACATACTAAGGCCTGTAGTTCGGAAACCCTTCTGGCCGAAGTGACAGCGACTAAAAACAAAGTCTTCCAAGAGAGGAAGCGCAAGTCGCAAGAAGAAGCTGGTTCAAACGGTGGTAAGGTCAGCTTCTCAAGCATGAAATTCAGGTCCCAGGGTGGACAAGGATTCCGGATCGGAGGTTTCAAATGAAGGATGCCTTTTAAAATGTTTTGGCAACCTCCATCTGAGCCAAGGTTTTGCCCTCCACCAGGAGGTGGTAGGCCGACACCGCAGAGAGGTGGACCTTAATGGAGGAATAGCTAAGGCCCACCTCAGACAGATGTGTGAAGTACTCTAGAACCTGGGATGCCGAGCTTGAAAATGGATCCCAGCTCCTTGCTTGGGCCCACATCGTGAATCTCTTCCACTTCATAGCGTAAGTGGATCTAGTGGAGGGTTTTCTGGCCTCCACTAGAATGTGCACAACCTGCGAAGAGACCCCATAGCAAGAAATCGCTATGTCCAGACGTGCCACGCATGAAGGTGAAGAGACTGAAGGCTCAGATGCACCAGGGTGCCCTGCTCCTGAGTCGGAAGGTCATGAGAAATGGGCAGAGGAACCGGAGGCTCCAGTGCCAAGTGTCGCAGAAGAGGGAACCAAATTTGGCGTGGCCAAAGAGGAGCAATCAGGATTGCGTGGGCCCCCTCTTGCTGAAGTTTCATCAGGACCTTCTGAATTAGAGGAAAGGGAGGAAAGACATTCAGAAACCTCCCTGTCCATGAAAGAGACAGCGCGTCTTGCCAAAAAGCACCACACCCGGGAACGAGCGAGCAGAAGACGGGTAGTTTTGCATTGTATGGGAAGGCGAACAGATCCATCTCTGGTCGACCCCATCGAAGAAAGAGGTCTTCGACTACCTCTGACTTGAGCTCCCACTCATGGGCCTGAGTCACTGATTGGCTGAGACTGTCGGCCAGGACATTGGTGACGCCTGGAACGTGAACTGCAGTCAGAAAAAGGCTGTGCTGAATCGCCCAGTACCACACCCTCATGGCTTCTCAGCAAAAAGGGTAGGATCTGGTTCCCCCCTGCTTGTTATGTACCAGACAGTGGACATGTTGTCCGTCTGTACCAGGACAGATCCCAGAACCAGCAGCGACTGGAATGCCTGAAGTGCGTAAAGAACCGCCCTGGTCTCCAGAACACTGATGTGGAGCATCAGCTCCTGATCGGACCAAGACCCCTGTGTCTTGTGAGACCCCAGATGAGCACCCCAGCCCAGATCTGAGGCGTCCGTAGTGAGAATTTGAGTTGGAACTGTCAGAAGGAAAGGGACCCCCTTCGACAAATTTAAGAGATCCTGCCACCAGTGTAGATCTCTCTGGAGCCTGTTGGAGATCATGACTTTTTGGTTCATGTCGTCCATCCTCTGGTCCCAATGGACTTGAAGAGACCATTGGGTGACCCTCATGTGAAGCCTGGCCATTGTGACTGTCGAAATGGCGGCCACCATCAGACCCAATAAACGAAGCACCGAGTGTGCAGGGATCCAACAGGCCTGTGCCACCAGTGTGGCTTGAGAAGCAAGAGTCTCGGCCCGATCTGATGGTAGGAAAGCCTTGCCCTGAACTGTCTCTAGTACAGCTCCAGTGAACTGGAGTCTCTGTGAGGGTACTAGTTGGGACTTGGGAAAATTGACCATTATGCCCAGTAAAGCAAACATGCTCAGGCTGGTAGGAGAGGCTGCAGAGAGGAGCCAGTCGTCCAGGTATGGGAAGACATAAATGCCCTGGCGGCACAGAAAGGCCGTCACCACCGCTAGACATTTGGTGAACACTCAGGGGGCCGAAGAAAGGCCAAATGGGAGTGCTTGGAACTGAAAATATTTCTCCCGGAAAACATAGCGGAGAAAGCGGCGGTGGGCTGGGAGGATAGGGATATGCAGATAAGCATCCTGCATGTCCAGGGAGCACAGCCAAGAGTTTTGATGGAGCAGGGGAAGGAGCCCCTGAAAGGTCAACATATGAAACTTCTTGTGTTCGACGAAGATGTTTCGTGTACTGAGGTCCAGGATCGGTCTCAGGTCACCCGTTTTCTTTGGAACCAGGAAGAAGTGGGAGTAAAATCCCCTTCCTATTTGGCTTAACGGGACAGGCTCTATGGCTGTCTTTAGGAGAAATGCCTGGATCTCTTGAGAGACTATGGGGACCTGATCCCAAGGATAGAAGGACCGTCCTGGAGGTTGAGGGGTTGGGATTTCGCTCTATCGAGTGACCTCGCTGGATGAGCTGAAGCACCCAATTTTCTACTGTGACGGACCTCCAACCTACCAGGCGGAGGCCGAACCTGCCTCCGACCGGTTCCTCCTGATGTACCGGAGGTAGCGGAAGGAGGGGAAAGGAGTCAGGATGCCAAGGGGAAGGGAGCTTTAGCCCCAGAGGCCTGTTTTGGAAATTTGGACTGTGGGGTTTGAGCTCCTGATCCAGGTGCGCGTTTCTTTGCCTGGCGCTTAGCCTGGGATTTGTTCCACCTTCTTTGGCGACGAAAGGGCTGCTTTTTCTGTCTCGTCTTGTATAAGGAACGGACGTCCCTCAAGGAGCGTCCGCTCTCCTGCAGCCCGATAATGATGTCTTTAGCGTCGCCGCCGAAGAGGACGGAACCCCTGAAAGGGGCATCCAACAGAGAGGACTGCATGTCCTGTGCCAGTCCTGCCACACGAAGCCAGAAGAGGCATCGGAGGCAGATCCCCGTGGCAGCTGCTCTCGCCACTGAGTCCACCGAGTTATAAGTAGCCCGAAGGGCGTGGCAGTATGAGGATTTCCCCATCCTTACTTTATCCAAGAGCTTCTTCCTCAGGGTTTCATTTTGAACATCCTGGAGGTCCCTTTCAAGGTCCAAAAGAGAAGCTTTTTGAAAGGCAACCATGTGCAAGATGTAATTGACGGAACGAATCGCACAAGAAGAAGACAAATACATTTTTTGCCCAAACTGGTCAAGTTGATGCGAGTCCTTGTCAGGAGGTGAAGAACTCAGATGTTTGGCTGAGCTGAACGGTCCTGAGCTGCTGTGATGACCATAGAGTCAGCCTCGGGATGGGAGTTCAGGTGAAAAATTCCTTCCGGGGGATAATAGGTGTGGTCAGTTTTGCGGAAGATCGCAGGAATGGAGGACGGTTGTTGCCAGACTGTGGTAACTAGGTCCTGATGAGGTCCCATCCATGGCGGAATGGGAATAGCGTCCGAGGTGGCCAGATCCAGGCGCTCCGCAAGGCGTTTGCATTGGGGATCAACCTCTTTGGACAGCCAACCACCAGCTGCTTGAATTAAACATAGCAAGTCTCCGAAGGAAGGATCCTCTGGAGGTGACTTTGGTGAGTCTTTTGGAGGAACTACCAAGGGAGATCTGGGGTCCGACCTGTCCGAGTCGGAGCTAGTGTCAGAGGAATCAGAGACAGAAGGAACAGAAGGGTCTGGTTCAGTAGCGCCTACCGAAATAGAGGTAGGGATTCTGGAGACAGCAGGCAGTGAAGAGGTCACCGTAACCAAGGGTGGCTCCCTCACCAGCTGTCGCAACTCCGACACAAGCTGCGCTCTAGACTCTTTCCACCAACGAGGGACAGACTCAAGTTCCGGCACCGGAGGAGGAGGAGGAGGAGGTGGTGGTTGATAACTCTAGTACTGCGGATAGTGCCAGGATGGATAATACAGGTACCCTGGGTAGCCCAGCGTGGGATATCCTGGAGTAGGCTAACCCACGTCGGGAATGATGACGTTGGAAAGTCTGGCATCTGAAAACCCGGCGTCGGATAGCCCAGCGTCAGAAAACCAGGCGACGGAGGCACCTGACCCGATGTTGGATAATGAGTAACCGACGGAGGGGCGCCTGCATGAGGGAAGGAGGGTTCCTGTGGAATGAACCCAAACGAAGGGCCCACAGGGGGAGGTGCCGTGGAGCCTGGAGGGGGCATCGGGACCTGGAGCGCGCCAGACGTATTGGTGGGTGGAGGCTCCATACCCAGGTCCTTTGTCGGCAGTGGAATGAACTCCACGACAGAGGAAGGCCTGGCGAGGGTGGGGGAGACACGAGGGGCCCCCGATGGCAGGTCTGATCGTGACTTTGCTAAGGCAAACAGCAAAGGGTTGGGTGGCGAGTCTCTAGGGTGGAGGACCCTGGAAGACGACGGGCCGACTGGTCCCTCACTCTGTCCGACGTCGGGGGCCAAACTGGAGCCCGACGGGAGAGTGGGTGGATCTACACGGGCGGAGGAGCCGGCGTCCGATGGGAAAGATCCAGCCGGGCTAGAGACGACTGGGAGGCCGCCACTAGGTTGATCGGTGGAGGCCGTGCGCCCTTCGCCGGAGGCGAGGGGTGACTTACCAGCAGGATCAGTCAACAGAATTACCACCGCCAAAGAGGCAACCCCCGGCTGCCCACTCACTTCGGCAGGAGGGGGAGAAGGGGCCCGGCCCAAAGAAGCGGACGGGGTGCCCGACAAAGTACTCACGGTTGCCGGCCTCCCAGATGGTGACGGACTCCTGTCCCGGCGCATCTCCTAACTTTTCTTTTTCTTAGGGGCCGGCGACGACGACCTTTCCCGAAGTTTTTGAAGCTCCCTTTCCATACATGCCAAGCATCGCGGCAATAGATGGGCCTCAAGGGACCTCTTGCGCTTGGTTCTGGTCGCCTGGTTGAAGGCCTGGCAGATGGAGCACTCCTGGACGTCGTGCTTCGAACTGAGGCAGAGGAGGCAGCAGGAATGGTCATTCCCGTGCAGGATTTGAGCGCTGCACTTAGAGCACTTTTTCTTCTGTCTAGAAGACATCAATTTGAAGAAAAATGTTTGTAAGAATTTTACAAGAGGCGAAGAAATACTTCGAGAAATACAACGCGGACGTTAGCTGTTCTGACGCGAGCCAAACGTGACTGAGGCGACGGCAGGAAAGAACTGGAGAGCGGGCGCAGGACTGCCCCTTTTACAGTCGGGCTGACGTCACGACGCCCTGACGTCGGGGGCCGTCCCCGCTGATGATTGCTATCTACAAGTTTGCCGTGCAGACCTGACACCAGGGGGCGCAGTCCTATATATGAAGACCTATTGCATGAACCCTCTCGAAGTAAGATTTGGTGATTCCCTATCCCCCCATCCCTATCAGCACTGGCGTCTCCCAAGGTTCCATCCATGGACCATCACTTTTCTCAGACTTCCTTAAAGGGAAACATCCATAAGCAGTAAGGCCATACCTGGGTATAAGGTATAGGCCGGTCTTTCCCATAAAATGTAGTAATTTATTAACTTACTGTTGTTGAAATATTTCTCTTGTATCTGGTTGCTCTGCCTCCCTCCCACCAACATTTTGGAAACATGTGGCACACCCACAACCATCCGCGTCTGTCCCAGTGTGACGTATGACATGGAGAGCAGCCAGGGGTGAGCCCACAGACAGACTGTGTAAATGAAGCTATTAACAGCAGGCTGCCAGTCTATAACTGGTCTTGGTAAACCACTGGGACATGTACTTTGGAAACTGGAGCTGTTAACAGCTTAATTTACACAGTCTGTCTATGGGCTCATCCCCCCGCTACTCCCCATGTCATATGTCACGCTGGGAAAGCCGCGAGTGGTTGTGGGTGGACCGTGCATTTCCAAAATGTCAGCGAAAGGGGGACAGGATCAACCAGATGCAAGGGAAATATTTCAACAACAGTAAGTTGATTAAAGTACTGCATTTTGTGAAAAAGATAATTGGGCCATGCCTTACACCCAGGCACAGCTCGATGACTGATGAATGTTTTCCTTTAATGACCTCCTCTCTGCTTGCTCATCTGTGTCCATCCATATGTATGCAGACGACACAGTCATATGCGTCTCTAGTTCCTTCCCCTCTGAACTGATGGCCAGTCTTCAAATGGACTTCAATAATGTTTAGCACTGGTTCCATTCTAATCAGCTGTGTATTACATCAGCAGAAGACACAAAGATCTACAACAGGGTTGATACACAAGGGGGGGGGTAGAAATGATGAGAAGGGACTTGGCAAGGTTGGAGGAATGGTCAAAAGTATGACAACAAAAGTCCCGTCTACAATGCACCGCTCAGACCCCGTAACGGATAGAAACTGTTACAACCGGGGAGCGGTGCAGTGTGTCCACACTGCTGCGGTGTCCATTACGGGACCGCACCGCCAGTCCACACTTCGGGAGCCGGGCGGCATCACATTGTGGCACCCGATCCCGCAATGCAGCTCGTGACCGCGCTTAGGGACCGCAGCCGTCTATTACCACGCCCGTAACGCTACCGAGGCATAGTTGAATGAGAATCGTTGTTGAAACCAACTCATATGTGGTTTCAACAACGGTTACGAAGGCTATCTGTAACGTGCTACAGGTGTAAACGCAAACCGCTGCGGTAACAGTTTGGGCACTCAGTAACGTTACAGAGGGGTAGTGTGGACAGGGCTTTAGATTCAATGCAAAGAAGTGGAAAGTAATGCACCTGGGAAACAAAACCCAGGGAAAGAGTACACAATATGGGGGGGTGTACTAACAACAACAAAAATGGAAAGGGACCTGGGGGTAGTCATATCAGATGACCTAAAGGTAAGCAAGCAATGTGAGAAGGCAGTAAGGAGGGCTGGGGGGATACTGGGATGTATAGGGAGAGGCATCACCATTAGAAAACAGGAAGTTGTTGGCCCTCTGTACAAACAGTTGGTGAGACCCCATCTGGAGTATTGCTTGCAGTTCTGGAGACCCCATCTCCACAAGGACATAGACAGGATGGAGGCAGTCCAGTGGAGGGCAACTAAAATGGTGCAGGGTCTGCACCAGAAGCCATACGAAGAGAGACTAAAGGAGCTTAATATGTATACACTAGAGGAGGGGAGGGAGAGGGAGGACATGATAGAAACCTTCAAGTACCTCAAGGGAATCAACAAAGTCCAAGAGGGTAGCATCTTTCAGAAAAAGAGATGTGCAAAAACAAGGGGGCACAATTTGAAGATAGAGGGGGGAAAGGCTCAGGGGCAACGTGAGGAAGTATTTTTTCACGGAGAGGGTGGTGGACGCATGGAATGGCCTTCCTGAGGAGGTCGTGGAGTCAAAAACAGTGGGGAATTCAAGAAAGCATGGGACAGACATAAGGCAATTCTGGTGGGGGTTAGGAAGAAGTAGGCTGTTGGTTAACTAGGATCTGCAGCTTATCCAGTAGGTAGGGAAAAGGGCAGACTGGGTGGGCCAAGTGGTCCTTATCTGCCATCAAATTCTACGTTTCTATGTTCTTAAATGCCAAGAAAACAGTTTCTATGCCCCTTGGCACTAAGCAGAGGCTCTCCAGGCTTACCTCCCTCCCCTCCTTCCACGCCTTAGATGGGGCCCCTATCGATGATGTTCTCTCTCTCAAGTACCTTAGGGTCTGGTTACACTGCCATCTCAACTTTTCTGGGCATGTGGACGCCATCCACAATAAACTCCACCCTAAACTCAGCTCATTATACAGGAACAAAGGCTACATTCCTCTTCCTGCTCGCTGATCTATTATCCTGAAAATGATTCTCCCCATTTTCGACTATGGCGACAAGGTCTACAGTGCAGGGTCGGAGACCACCCTTGCCAGACTAGACCCCTTCATCCACTCCTTCTGTCGTTTTGCTTTAGACTGTCCACCAGGCACTCACCATTGCTCCTTATACTCCTCCCTCTCCCTCCCCTCCCTTGAAGCTAGGCACCTCAGTCGTGGCTCCTTTATCTCAAAATTCTGGCTTGCCTCCCTTCCCTCTTACCTGACCTCCCCCCCCACCACACACACACTTTCCTCGTACTCCCCTCGCAACTCTAACTACCGTTCCTTTACTCTCCCTCCTAGGAAATCCATCATTGGCCAGGCTGCTTTCTCCTGCTGCTTCCCCAAACTTTGGAATTCCCTCCCCTAACCATTTGCTCCTCCTCCTCTTCTCTACACTCTCGCTCCCTTCTTCTTCATGGCTTCTTCTCTCACTCTTGCAACTGCACCCAATACTTGTCCCTCCTTCCCTAGGAGGCAATAGCGTACAGTGGTTTGAGCCTCTGAGTTGCAGACCTGGAGATCTGAGTTTGAATTCATGGCCCCCACTTGCTTACTGTGTGACCCCAAGCAAGTCACTTAACTTCCTTGTGCTGCCAGGTCACACCTCGAAACAAGCTTCGGCTTAGTGTGCCTTTCCTGGTTAAACAATTTCCCCTTTCCTTCTCCTCTTCTCAATACCCTCTACCCTGCTTTCTTCCCTCTGCCCTGTTCATCGTGTAAATTGCCTATCGCTAACGCTTATTCTAATGAATTGTACAAGTATGGTTTCTACTTGTTATTATTGTCAATGCTTGGAGTCGGCATATTGTATAATTTACTACTGATTGCTCCTTGACGGCCCCCACCCCACCCCCCGACGATCTGGAAATGAGCTTTGTTAGCTCAGTATGCCTTTCATGGTGAAACTTTTGAAGTAAACAAAAATAAGTCAGGAAACACATATATGGTACAAAGTAATATGCAACTATAGAGCAATAGCATACAGAAACACTAGTGAGGAAACAGTAAAATACAACAGCAGTACAAGAATTATAAAACACGGTACATAGTAAGTAATACACGATAACTCAACAGCTATCAGATGTACTCTATGTAAGCAACGTCATATACGCAGAAAAAGCTGGAAGACGGCAAGAGTAAGTTTAACATAGTTTATCCGCAGGAGCAGGTCTCAGTGCATGGTTTTCCAATGAGGACTTTGAAGGTGCTCAGACTGATGAAGGAGTTAAGTTTCATGGAGGTTTGCAAGGAGTTCTATACTGCAGGAATAAAAGGGCTGATTGTGATTTTTGTGCAGCATATTTTGGGGTTTCCAGGAAAATATAGTTATTCCTTCTAAGGGAGTAGTTGCTGTGGGGCACGTGGAAGAGTTCTGTGATGTAGCATGAGAGTTCATTTAGTAGCACCTTGTATGCCCCGGTGTACAGATTTAATAATCTCCTAGCAGCTGAAGAGGACCAGCCATCTGACACCTACAAAAATCAGTGATGGGTCCGAGGTGAGGAATCTGTGATGAACCCAAGTGCCCTATGGTAGAGCATGTTCAGTTTGGACAGGCAAACAGCACAACAACGGCTGTAAATTAGATCTACATAGTCCAGAACAGGTAGAAAGGTAACTTGGGCAACGCGTCTCCAGGCATCAGGTGGAAAATGGCACTTGCTCCTACAGCAGAAACTTGTCTGGCCCGTAATGTTTTGCATAGAAACTCGATACGGGAAGAGAAGAACAATCTGGTATTGAGCCAAGGTTGGAATCTCACCACAGACACCAGCTGAGTGTTTTTTTTTTTTAAGCAAACTTTTCTTCTCCCAATGGCACTCCGCCAACCCATCCCCAACCTTGTCATGGGTTTACCAGTTATCCACCACCTGCCCATGACCATGATATTGGCGGGCGGTCTACCATGTCGGTCGTGCGCAGCCAGCGGGTGGGGTGCTGGCGCAACGGTGGGCCAAGGTTTTTTACTCCAGCTCCTGGGTTTTTCTCCCAAGGGTGCCGGCGTGCAGTGACCCACACATACACATGCGCAGTGGCGCGTATGCATGCCAGCATCCAGTAGCTGCCCCTCCCTGAAACAGTATGTCATACTAACTTTTCCTTTTTAAACAAAATTCTTTATTAAACATTTTCAAACTTAAAAGATAATCAAAGTTAAAGATCAGCAGCCCCCTACTTTCCCTAGCCTTAACTCATCAATTGGGGAAATGCAGTAGTAGTAAATCTTTATTTTAATACAGGAAAAGATCTTACATACACACCATTAGGTCAAAGACCCATTTTCAAGTTGGTCCTGTTTTACATTTAAAAGTTACAACATGAATAAAATATAGACAAATTCATTAAGTACCCACAAACATTCTACAAGAGGAATTTGGTAAACTTCTAAAGGTTAACTTGAAATGCAAGTATCCTTAAGTAGTAACTATCGTTAATCATTACACATACATCTCAGATTTAACGCATGTCTAATAGAGTTCATAAAGTGTTTTGTGCTTTGTTCTTGTTGTAAAGACTTCCCACGTGTGAAATGTGCCACTTCTCTTGCACAAATTAGTTGTTTAAGCAGCAGTGTATAACGGCAGTGAAAATGTTGACCTTTTTTTTAATTCCATTGTAGATTGCCACTTACCTCAGACCGACCTGCCGACGCAGCGGTAGTGTATTGCCTGCAATGCCAGCGAGCCAGGTTCGGGAACGGGAATGGGCCTAGGCTGCTGGAGGGCCGGTCTGAGGGAGAGAGGAGGGTTGAGCGTCCCATGGACGCTCGCCTCCTCAGGGGAGAGACTGTGCCTGGTCCGCACTGCAATACTGCCACCTGGGTGATTGCAGGTGGTACTGCAGGCTGGAGCCAGTAACAGGGAGGGGAATGTCATCGCTCTGATGTCTACGCATCAGACATACCACCTCCACGACATTCGGGGCAGTTCAGAAAAATGAGAAAATCCCCCGACTGAGCAAGATGCTGTCCTTGTCCTGCCGCAAGTCCTGCACTACCAACCAAAGCTCTTGCTCCCCCACCAACACTTCAACTGTGTGTCCAGGGATAAGGGAAAGTCTTCGGGCAGCCCTTCATCCATGGAAGGGTCATCCATAGGGGAACAAGGAGCAAGGTAAGTCCCGGGGATGGCAGGTAACGGGGCAGGGCGTGACAGAAGACCAAAGGGAGTCAGTCGGAAGCACTGGGGTAGAAAGAAATTAAAAAAAAAAAGATTGCCACTTACCTCATGACTTGTACAATACCTTTCCTTCTCAATTTTGAGTCTGTTTTGCCACTTTTTTCATTTGAAATAATAAAAGGAGTGCTCCCTTTTAACGTGGCTTTGTCTAGTTTTCCATTAGTATTCTTTGTTGTTTTTCAACACCTATTGTTAAAGGTCACTTTTCTTGCACCTAAAATGACAAGCACGTGGCAGACTCTGCTCCCTAACCTTAAGGGACAATACATAAAAAGCACTACCTGTATTTTAAAATGTAAATGTAACCCCTAGGTGGCACTATTCTAAGGGCTACTACCCCTGCCTGTATGGCAATACACAGGTTGAGGGGCCAGAGTTCTGTAAACAGGTGCCTCCAACCGGAGGAATAGTATTGGGGTAGCTTAACTGCTCTGGTTTAGCCCTCCGGCACGCTATAACCACCCACCAACCCTCTAGTGGACTAGACAGTAAAACAATTGTACATTCACATTCAATAGACAGTAATAATATGCTTACACATGCTGCAACGGCCCTGGAGACCCCCTTGAAAATAAGATCAGTAATGCAACAATACAATATTACCACTGTAACCCAACTAATAATCTGCACATTAACCAAGTTGAACATGAAAACCGACACTCAGATTTATTTAGGGGCAGTGAACAAGGGAGGAGCATGAATCTAGCAGAATGATTAGCAATCTGATGTAAATTAGGTTTGTTCAGCATGCACTGTAAGTCCCTTTCAAACAGTTCAACAACCCTGGGTACCCAGTATGTCATGCAGGTTAGCCTGAAGCGTTGCCCAGGGTGGCCGGCGTTGCAGCTATTCTTGGGGTCCTTAAGAAAGAAACAGTTAAACATGCCCACAACCCAATTATTTGTAATCCAAGTCGGATGGCTCTGTACATTGCAATAACCCAGTAACAGAAACAATCAGATGGTACCACAATGATTTTGGCTGTTGTTGCGGGGAACTACCCCAAATTGCACTCAGGCTACCCAGACCAGGATGCAGGACAGGCGAGATGCAGACCTCAAGGTGGTGTTCAGGAATGCCAGGGGAAGCAGAACCGACACGGCTCACCTCCGGGTGGTCGCTACCAGTTTGACGGTGTTGAGCAGGGGCCGAATCCCCAAGCCAGTCTTTCACCGAGAAGGTCTCTGATGCACATGTAGCAGCCTAGGCCAAGATGGCAGGGCCCAGGCAGGATGAACAGTTCTGCAAACGTTCGTGATGGTCTGCTGGTGAAGCCTCCACCTGGTGTAATGGATCTGTCCGTGGGGAACCAAATCACGACCCATGAAACACATTCAGCACATTTACTGCACTAACTTCTTTGAATAACAATTGGGATAATGTCTGGTTGCAAATTAACAGCTTAACTGTGCAAACCTTCCAATCCGAGGATAACTTTCTCACAAGCTGGGCCGACTGCTACTGGAGCAAGTCTTCAGTCCAAATCACAAGTCGCAATGCTACTTCTTCTCTCTTCTGCCACAGATCCAAGCTGGCAATCGGAAAGATCAGACTCCTGCAACTGGCAGTTCAGGTTCTTGAGAACAGAGCAGAGAGGCCAGAAAAGCCCTTCCTGCCGATTCCCCTATGCTCCTTCAGGAAGCAGCTGCTCGAAAGCTTGAGCTGTTCACTCTTCAACTCCAATTCTAGACTGATACACTGCTTCAGGCAGTTCTGACTATTTCCTCTGTGGTCCAAAGGGTTCTGTTGGCTGGTCAATCACAACAAGGGCTCTCCCTCCAGGTCCATTTGGGCACCAACACTTAAAACTACAAAAAGTACAGAATTCCTTCCCACAAGACCCCTGAGGACAGTCTCCATTTTAGGTCCCCAGCAGTTCGATTGGTCCAAATACTGGAAGTCCAAAACCTAACATGGTGGGTCCCATCCAAATGTTCAAGCTGCAATAAAAGCAGGTCAGATAAACTTCTCTATCTTTACTATAACAGCAATTTAGCAATAAACCATTACTGTTCCTACAAAGGCTCCCTCTGTGCAAGTAGCGACTGCAGAATGGAGCAAAATAACAGACTATCTGGCTGGTTGCAAGCCTTAATTACTTGGACCAAGCCTAGACTAATTTCTAAATACAGCTTAGCCATTTTCTTAAACAGAGAAGCGGGGAGGCTCACTGGGCCACTCTCATGCAGACAAATAGAACTACTGCAGACAGGACACCAGCCTGACAGTGGGCATTAGGGAGCCCAGGAATACATTATAATAAACCCCAATTTGTAGGGGAGGTTACATAAAAACATAGAAGCTAACGGCAGATAAGGACCGCAAGGCCCATCCAGTCTGCCCATTTCTTTTTCTACCTTATGAATGTGTCATCTGCCTTTGCTCTGTCAATGGCCTATCTATTCATACTCATCTGTATTGCTCCCTTATGCCTATCCCATGTCTGTCTGAAGCCCTGCACTGTATTCATATCCACCACTTCCTGAGGTAGGCTGTTTCATGCACCCACAAAAAAAAAGTGTTAAAACAGACTCAAAATGGGAAAACAAGGGTATCATACAAGACTGGAGGGAAGGGGAAATCTAAAGTGGACTAAAAAAGTATAGGTCACAACGTTCACCACGATCATGCAATGCTGCTTTCAGCTCTTTATTAGATGGCGGGTTCAAACCATTCCAACGGGACTTCACACAGAAATGTTTGTAGCTGCACTAGTCCTAGTACAAACACTTAGTGTAGAAGATATGATACTTGTTGGACCAACGAGTATGTTTCAGTACTACACAGTAAGACAGGGCATGTAGTGAGACCATAAAAACTTGGGCTGTCATATGCCAAACCCTACCCTTGTCTGGCAGGGGTCAATTTAAACATCAATTTACTAGTCCAGGGCATAGTGCAAATAGCCCAGGGCTAGTGCAGTTACAGTGGTCCATAACTGTTTGTGCTAGCTGGTGTGGAGAATCGTGCTAAAGTCCCTGCCCTTCACTTCTGGGAGAAGCATAGTCACTCCTAAGAACAGCAGTTAGAAAGTTATTAAAATAAAACAGATTTTTCGAACTCCTGAGGCGGAAGATCAGATGTCTGTGCCCTCCCAAAAAACACAAAAGGACGAAGTGTAATAACCCCCCCATATAATTTTTCACACTAATGAAAACAGACATCCTGCAGATAACAGGAAATAACTTCAAAGACCTCGTCTGCTAAAAGCTGATGAGGTTTTGATGCTGAAGAAAAAGGAAATCAAACCGTCTATTGAAAGACCCACTGAAGCTTAGCACGAGCACTCAGCAACTGGAGACAATTCTGTACCCGTCCCCACCTGAAAAAAGTGTTGTCACCACTGCTATAGTAAATGGGAAGGTGCTGAAAAGCCCTGCACCACAAGTGAATTAGAGTTAGACTTCCTAGAGGAGCACTAGGTGATTCTGGCAGAGATCACTTCACAACTGAAATTTTCACCCAGCCCTACTCCACTTTACGCCAGTGTGGGTTTTTTTTTTTTTCTTCCTGTTTTGGGCTGGTTGAAAGCTCATTTGACCTTTAAATACTGAACTCAAAAAGCATTAAAGGAGAAATACAGGTTACTCACACGTAACCATATTTTTTTTTTTTTTTTTTTTACTAGTATTCAGTTCATATCCACACTTAGGCAGTCTTCCATTGAGCTTGCTCAGACACCATAAGTCTTCAAGCTTGACTCCTCCTACCATCTAATAACAGAAACACAGAATTTGTCGGCAGATAAGGACCACTTAGCCCACCCAGTCTGCCCATTTTTCCCCACCTACAGTATCACCGCAGACCCTGCTTGATCTCCGGTTCTTTCTCCCCTTCCTCATTCCTTTTCATTACAGTTCCCTTATGCCTATCCCTTGCTTTCTTGAACCCAAACACTGTTTCTGCCCCCACCACTTTAGCTGGTAGGCTATTCCAGGAATCCACAACTCTTTCTGTGAAGAAGTACTTCCTCACATCTCTCCTGAATTTACTCTGCCCCCCCTCCCGCATGTCCTATTGTTCCTGAGCACCTATTTTTTTCTGAAAAATACTTTCCTCTTGTAGTTTACTTACTGCTACAAAGTATTTAAAGGTCTCAATCATATTCCCCCCTCACTCCTCTCTTCGAGGGTGCACATATTTAGTTCCTTTTCGTCTCTCCTCATTGGGCTTTTGATGCAGATTCTCACCATTTTATTGGTGTCCGCTGGACTGCTTCCACCCTGTCTAAGTCCTTCCAAAGATGTAGCCTTCAGAGCTGTACAGAGTATTCTAGGTGAGGTCTTACCAATGATCTATACAGAGGCAATGCTACATCCCCACTTCTGCTGGCGATGCCTCTCATTATGCACCCCAGCATCCCACCAGCCCTTACAACTGCCTTGTTGCACTGCCTGGTCATCTTCAGGTCATCAAAGATGATTACCTACAGGACTCTCTCCTGCTTGGTGGTTATCAATAATTTTGTACTCTGCCCCTGGGTTTTTGTGCATCAAGTACATTATTTTGCATTTTTTCACACGAGCACCCCGCTGCCATACCCCTGACCACTCCTCAAGTTTTCTCAGGTCTCTGCTCATCCTTTCTACCTCTCCTGCAGTGTCCACTCTATTACATATTTTGGTGTCATCTGCAAAGATGTCATCTCCAAAGAGGCAGACCTTTCCTTCCAGCTTCTCTGTAATCTCACTTATAAAGATATTAAAGAAGAACGGTCCCAGCACTGATCCCTGAGGCACCCGACTGGTCAACCCGCAAGTGAACTACATTCACTACCACCCTCTGTTGCCTATCTCCTAACCAATTTCTTGCCCAGTGTCCTACCTTTGGGCCCACTCCTAAGCTACCCAGCTTGCTTACCAGTCTCCTATGTGGAACAGTGTCGAAAGCCTTACTGAAATCTAGGTAGACCACATCCACCGCTCCACCTTGATCCAATTCCTTGGTCACCCAATCTAAGAAATCTATCAGATTCATTTGACATGACCTCCCACCTGAGAATCCATGCTGTCTCGAGTCTTGTAACCCATTGGAATCAAGACATTCCACTATCCTCTCCTTCAGCATCGATTCCATTAATTTTCCCACCACTGATGTCAAACTGACTGGCCTGTAACTGCCAGATTCCTCCCTGCTACCACCTTTGTGAAATGAGACTGTATCTGCCCTCTTCTAGTCCTCCAAAACCACTCCTATTTCCAGTGAGCTGTTAAACAGGACTGTCGGAGGTCCTCCAATCATGTCCTCCAGCTCCACCACCTTTGCACTCAGATCTACACACTGCAACAGGAGTCTGAAGCAAGCCTTGCCAGGGGAGGTCAGGTGGGGTGCGTGGATGTGACCAAAATACCAGCAGTAGTACTATGGTTACCTAATTACCTAGGTTCAGTTCACTACCCACACGTAGGCAGACGCCTAGCAATCCTCAGGAGGAGGGGGCAAGGTACGCAACCCAAATTAGGTGAAAAAAGACTGGAGGACTGAGGATCCAAAAGCAGCATCCTGACAACTGAGAATGTCAATGCAGTAGTGGCATATGAATGTGTGTGCCTCAGACCAGGTCACAGCCCTACATACTTCAGAAATGGGGAGATACCCGATGGCAGCAACAGAGGCAGCAGTATGTCTGGTGGAATGAGCCTTCAACCACATTGACGGCTCCTGCCTAGGCAACCTGTAACACTGATCGGTGCAGGAGGTTATCCACTGGCCAGTCATCTGCTTGGCTGTCGGTCTGCCCAGAACAGCGTCAGCATATGTGATAAACAGCTGCCAAGCCACATTGGGAAAGCCCACCATCTGCTCCCCAAAAAGAGCAGAGTTCTGCAAATGTTTAGTGTGTGTGTGTGTGTGTGTGTGTGGTGTGTGTGCGTGTATAGAGTGTTCACTCGGCATTGGAAGGATACAGCTTGAGGAATAAAGCTGGCAGAATGAGTGCCTTATTTAGGTGAAACTTAGAAACTTCCTTTTGCAGAAACTTCACATTTGCATGTAGGACAACCTTGTCCTTTCAGAAAATCAGAAATGGAGACTGCACAGATAAAGTCCTGGAGCTCTCTCATATGGCTAAGGTGATGTTGAACACACACACACACATGGTGTTTCACAATAGACACGACACGTCACATTTGTCCACAGGCTCAAATGGTTTACCCATTAACCCCGACAAGACCACCAGTAAGTCCCACAGTGGAGGTGGTTCATGCACCATTGGGGAAAGGTGGCCCAGCCCCTTGAAAAATAGCCAACCACCTTTTCCTGCACCACCATCAGCATCCATGCCAAAGTCCAGAGTGCCAAAATGGCAGCCAGATGCACCTTCAGTGGTGTGCTCTCAGCCCTAATTGAAACAGCAGCCACACGGTAGTCGAAAATGCGTGCAATGGAGCAGACAAGGACTTTTCCCCCTGCCTTTTGCAGCACTGGGAAAATCTTGTCCACTTGCAAATGTACATCTTGTGAGCTGACTCCTTCTGAGATGCCACAAACACCTGGATGACAACTTTGAAAAGCCCCAGAGCCACCGGCCCAGCAGCAAGGTGTTCGCTTGTGGCATCAACACCCCAGGTTCGGGAACAGACCCGTGAGTCAGAGGGCTGGCTAGGAGGAAAAGGACTGAGCGTCCAAGGGATGGCTCTTCTTCTCCAGGGGAGGGGAGAGTGTCTGGCCTCTTAGCGACCCCTAGCAGAGGCTGGTGGATCCACGAACAGCCGGCGCCTAGCTATGTGGGAAGCAGGACAGATGTCGGGCTTGTCCTGTGGATGTAATTGCACGTCCTGCCTCCAGGGGAACACTGCATCCAGAAAATCTGATCCCCAGGTATGATGCCCTGCTCGGCTTCCACTCCCACTGCCACCGTTGTCCACTGGGGGGGGGGGTAAGCCAGGGCTTACTACCAGTGTCCTTTGGTTGGGGGGTGCCTGACCGATGGCTTCGCCCAGAAGGGTAGGCCTGGGCACGGTGGGGTGGTGAGCAGGGCAGGGGTCAAGCTCCTCCCAGAACTGGCATCTTAATGAGGAAAGATTCCTCCCCTTCACCCGACTCCATCCCCGAAGAGGCTTGACTGTCTCCTTCACTGCCTCCTCGACCACCATTGAGCCTGTCAAATGCTCTGATGGCAATTTCCAGGCACTTGCACTGGGTGAGGTAAAGGAGAGCCTGTTAAGTGGCCAGAGCCGTTGAAAAACTAACTTTAATACCAAGTCAGTCTTGTTTCTCCAATGCAGTATTTACCAATCCAAAAGAGCCTATGGGATAGAACCACTCATAAGCAGTAACTCAGAGGCAGCACCAAAGTGTGGAGTAACAGGAGAGCCCTGTAGCAGGCAGGAGGCCACATGTGCGCGTGTGTGCACACACACGCACAAATAACTGCTGTTTTCTGCCTCTGACAGCTGCAAGACCTTCAGTGCTGCCCCTTAGTACCTATTGGGGCTGGTAAAGTTGTTCTGTTACAAGGTCTTCACAGTAAGTTCCAGTCTGGCCTCCAGCTTCATTAATTTAAACTGTTGCTGCAAGTGTACATTGTTAGTTAGTTAGTTAGTTAAAATTGGCAACCAGGACAGGTACACTAAGCCAAGGTTCATTTCCAGGTGTGACCCAAGGAAAGGGAAAGGGGAGAAGCACAATTAGAAACAAAATACAGTCAGTCAGGGGATGTGGTTACAATGAGGATGACATAAAGAGCAGAAGTTGAGTGCTGTACAGTCAAAATGGCAGAACACTGCATAAGGAGGACAAATGAATTAGCATACAAATCATCTGTGCAAACTGGGCAAACTCAAAGTGCATAGTGCCAGCGTGAAGGGAGGCTGAGCTGGTTCGGAAAGTAGGAGCCAAAACAGGTTAAAAAAGTTCAACGAGGTTGCAGGAACTAAGAGGTTAAGGAGGAGGGAGAAGTAAGGGTTGGTCAAAAGCCAGGTATGGGTCAACTTCCGGTGACGTCAGCGCCCGTTATGGCAGCTTGATTCAGCCGCTCCGCTCCTCACCACTTGAAATCTAATTTAATCACCCGTTCAAGAATGGCATCCCCGGCTAAACAACGCCGTAATAAACCAGGGAAACTCCATTTAACCCCGGCCCAGAAGCTTAAAGAGATGATACAGGCTGAAGACACAGAAAGTAACAAAGAAGGGGAGGCCGTGGTCAAGAAACAACAGGCCACGTGGCATGGGGGTCTACAGGGAGACAACCTGGTCGAAACGATACTACAAACAGCTCGCACAGTCACGAAGATCGATCGGACTTTGTCCGAATTAAAGGCAGACTTCAATCGAATTGAACACAAAACCGAGCAAATGAAATTGTGCCTCTCCACAGTCTCGGAACAGACAGACAGGCATGACAGGCTGGTGCTCTACCTACTGGCGAGAGACCGGGAGCTCACCCATCGCATAGACGAATTGGAAGGGAGAAGTAGGCGTCAGAACGTGAGAGTATATGGGATCCCGGAGGGCTTGGAGGGCAGGGCAGCAGACACTACAGACTTTCTACAAGACCTTCTCAAAAAAGTTCTTGATCTCCCCGAAGATTTCGACTTAAGGATGGACCATGCCCATCGATCCCTAGCCCCAAAACCAAGCAGCCCTGAAGCTAGGCCCAGATCTTTCATAGCCCGACTCACTTCTTACACCAGTAAAGAAGAGCTGTTGAGGCGAGCCTGGCAAAAGGGTCCTTTGCTGTATGATGGCCACAGGATAGCGATTGATAATGACCACACAACAAGCGTCCAGGAAGCTCGAAAGATGATCTGGCCAATAGTGAAACACCTTAGAGCAAAGAACTTTAAAGTTCAAACCTTGTATCCGGCGAGGCCAAAAATAACTACGGACCAAGGAACCAAAGTTTTTAAGGATCTTCTGACAGCTGCACCATACCTTGAGGAATTGGGAATCAGCACCCCACCACTTCTGAAAGAAAGACTGGAACGGGACCTCCTAACGTCCGCATGGTCGGTGGCTCGGAAAGGGTCAATCAGAAAAGGTTCCTCGCAACGGATGCCGCAGACCTCCCTACGTGCAGATATCAGTGCAGTGCTCCGGATGCTAGGGGACCCATCGCTAATTAATAAAGGGGCCCCACACTTGAAGCCGGTAAGCGAGATTGAAAAGGCCAACGAAGCAGGCCCATCTCGATCCCTGGAAACATGAAGAGGGTCCTGTAGAGGATTGCGTGCTTGTCGAACACCCAGGCCTTTTCTGAGTTTCTTTACCCAGCAATTGAACTGTCCGCCTGATCTCATCCCGTAAGACGAACAGTACCTCCCCAGCGACTTTGGGACTCATAAGGGCCGCAGTGAGTACTATGAACATCCCTTGGCGGCCCCGCTGCCCACAATAAAAGAACTGAATGGTTGGAAGTGCGCGGCAATTAAACTCACCTTTTGGCCCTCTCCTCTGTCGCCACCAGAAAGAACTTAATTGAATTTTATTATGTTAAGGATCTACGCGTGGGGGTCGAGGTGCGACCTCGCCACTTGGAGATAACCTGTACTTGTTGTTGGATGTCGTGGTCAGTGAGGCCCATGGATGTGGGGGGGGGGGGACTTGGTGAGCCCAATGCCCGGCCCTGAACGTTTGTAGGGGTAGCGCTCGGGCACTGGTGTCTAGACATGGTGGACCTATAGGATATTTGCTGGCATGGCCCCCCCTGGTTGGTTCCAGGCCACCTTTGGGGATTCACGCGTTCCCCCACAGTGGTTGGGGGGGTGTGTGAACTCTCAACAGGACCTTCGTGGGGCTCATGCGCCGACTGGTGGCCCACCCCCACCTTCTTTTCTCCCGCCCCCTTTTTTTTCTTTTCTTCTCTCTTCTTCTTTTCCTGAACCTACCGTGATGGAGAGTCGGAGGATGGGGCCATGTAGATATTCTAGAAAATTTCCTGCATCAGGAGCTCCGGACTCCCCTATGCTGACCTGGGCCAGTATGTTTGATGTGATGAGGGAGGAGGTCGGGTGTGCAGTAATATGGCCTTGTCGGCCCTCCGAGACATGAGCTACACTTAGCCTGGGCTGGCCCGTCTGGCCATGGCTCCGGTACTTAGAACTGATATGAGCAGGGCCTCGCCCGCTCCACTGGGCTCATGGACTCGATAGGAGTGAAGCACGGGGGGTCGCTTGTGTGGTGTTGCTGGAGGAGGATCACAGGGAGGAGGGACTGCCTTCTCGGATCCTGCACTCAGAGTGGAGGCGTCTCTTATTCCCACCCCTAGGCTGCTTCTTCGCTGGTGGTGCCGCCGTTTTTTTGTTTTTTTTTCCCCTTTGGCGCTCTGGATGGAGTTGTTATAGGGGTATCGATACCCAGGGCGGACCTCTAGACATAGATTCTTTTTGGGTCGGGGGGGGACTCTCCTGCTGGGGCGTCTCTCCATGCGCTTCGAGAGATGAGGAGAACCAGGGAACCCTATGCTTGTCAGCTAAAGGATATGGGACAGGGGTAGCCGTAAACATATATCCTTAAGTTTCAAACTGAACAAGGATATCACGGGAACCGTGTATTTAAATCAGACAAGGTGGGGGGGGGGTTTGGGAGATAATGCCTGTTCGAGTGTTTACTGACAGTTGGAAGGGGGGCACTTCCCATGGATATTCCTGGGGCCCGTAGGGTACACTCATTGCACTACTGAGTTACCTGCTTTGGTCTGTGCAATCAGACACCCTTCAGCTGACGACCATCGCTCAGCACTCCCTTGGAAGTCAAATCAGTAAAGAATGGGTAGCCAGGTCGAGAGAAGTCTTGGCATGGGCTAGCCACCAACTGACTCAGCTCTTGGCTC
This sequence comes from Neoceratodus forsteri, assembly GCA_016271365.2. Lineage (NCBI taxonomy): Eukaryota > Metazoa > Chordata > Ceratodontiformes > Ceratodontidae > Neoceratodus > Neoceratodus forsteri. Next base: position 121,772,981 of record JADMNL010000030.1, on the reverse strand, counting down.
AAAGTAGGATGAGGCCAGACCAACAGTTTCTAATGGTTCTAATGAATGTTTTGAAGTTTACTTTTATTTGTATTAAAAAGTTTGATGTTTTGCAGGATAACTTTAAGGCTAAGTTACAAAAACTCAGAAAGTCAGTGTTAAAGAATGTGATGACTAATACAATTTGTTGGGAAAATGGCTAACCAAACCACGACATTTATGTCACTTAATATAAACGGATCTTCAAACCCTATTAAAAGAAGGAGGATTCAACAGTTTATAGCTTCCCAGAGGTGTGACACGGTCTTCCTACAGGAGACCCATCTATCCCCTCTTGAAGCCCAGAAGCTTAAATCGAAGATCTTCCCACAGACCTTTCATTCATCGTTGCCGATGGGCAGAAAGAGGGGGGTGGCGATGCTCCTCTCGGAAGGCCTTCACTTTCAGCTGCAGGAGGTAATAGAGGACCCTGAGACAAGGTACATTATAGTCATAGGGTCCATCCAAGATACCCAGGTCACAATGGTAAATGTCTATATCCCTCCAGGATCTACGATTAGGGTTTATTCAACCCTATTACAATTGGTGGCGGAAAAGGCCAAGGGCCTGCTGATATTGGGTGGAGATTGGAATATAGTTTTAAATAGGGCTATGGACACAACATCTCAAATACCGAAGTTGGATGCGGCCAAGACCCGTTCCCTAAAACTGCAGTTGGAACAGGTGGGCCTAGTGGACATCTGGAGAGAAAAATATCCCAGGGTGAAAGAATATACCTGCTTCTTTCCAAGGTTCCGAATTTTCTCTAGGTTAGACATGTTTTTCACATTCTCTAGAGACCTGCCCAATTTCCCCTCCATGTGGGTGGGTACAACTATTCTCTCCGATCATAGCCCAGTCTTCCTGGAGGTAGAACTGGATTTACCCAAACATACTACACACTGGAGACTGAATACTTCCCTCCTTCAAGATAAAGGGATAATTGGGGAACTTAAGAAACATTTGAAGATAACCCTAGAAGAGAATAGTAGACAAGAGACTTCCCCACAGATCTTGTGGGATACGGTCAAAGCCTCATTCAGAGGCAAATTAATCTCGATAGCCTCCTACAAGAAACGGTTAATGAGGCAGAGACAACAAGAATTAATGGTGCAGATTAGGGAACTAGAACGAGCCCAAAAAATTAAGTGGGATGAGACCCGAGGCAGAGAGTTGACGGCCTGCAGGAACCAACTACAAAGCATCCAGAAAGCAGAGGTGGAAAAGGCCTTGTTCTATCTAAAACAAAGATATTACGAGGGTGGTCCTAGGGGCACTAAGCTCCTGGCCTTTAAGCTACGACATCACGTCGCTAGAGCCACAATAACCAAGATAATATCCCCTCATTCGGGCCAAATGGTCAGACAGGCCTCACAGATAGCAGAGGCTTTTGTTGAATATTATACTAACCTATATGGCCCTAATGAGGAAACCTTGACCCAGGATAAACAAGGTTGTCTCGGCTCCATTCCCCTCCCCCCGCTTTCACCGGACTCGGTAAGGATGCTAACTAGGCCCATCACACAGCAGGAGATCCTTTCTACAATTAAGAAGCTTAAAATCGGCAAAATGCCCAGGCCCAGATGGGTTTGGAGCAGAATTCTATAAAACCTTCGCTTTAGAAACAGCTCCCCTCCTCCTCAAAGTCTTCTCAAATCTATGGACCAACGGGGGGGGGGGGTCAGACCCACCTTCTTGGCAATACGCCACCATAACCATCCTACATAAAGAAGGAAAGGACCCAACAAGGTGCGAATCATATCGCCCTATATCCCTGCTTAATCACGATTACAAGATCTTCACTTCAATCCTTGCTGCTCGGTTAAATCCCATTCTCCCGGACCTGATTCATACAGACCAATCCGGCTTTGTCACTGGTCGGCAGGCTCCTGATGGGGTCTGTACAGCCCTGAACATGGTAGATAAAATCCAACGGTCCCACACTCCGGCGTGTCTGATGAGTTTGAACGCTGAAAAGGCCTTTGACAAGGTCTCTTGGGACTTCTTGTTTATGGTCCTGAAGCATAGGGGATTTCCTAAAGTATTTATAGATACTATAAGGATCCTTTACACAGGTCCGCAGGCTTATGTTAGGGTGAACGGAGGGCTCTCAAACAGATTTAAGCTGGGCAGGGGCACACAGCAGGGGTGTCCCCTTCCCTCCTTCTGTTCGCCCTCTATATCGAGCCCCTGGCCGGGGCGGTGATTAGGGCAGCAGAGGTGACGGGGATCGAAGTGGGTGGTTGCCAGAAAAAAATTCTGCTGTATGCAGACAATGTCTTCTTGTGTCTCACCCAACCACGTCGGTCTATAGAATAAGTCTGGCCCATATTAGAAGAGTTTGGGAAACATTCGGGATATTCCCTCAATAAAACTAAAACAGAAGTCCTGAGCTTCTTTTTAGCCCCTCTGAAGAAATTCGCTTACTCTTGCCGCTGAACTGGTCGGCAGAGAGAATGAGATACCTGGGGGTAAATATCACCAAACATTTTTCCAAACTATTTAAAACAAACTACTCTCCCCTGACTGACACCCTAAAAAAAGACATGGAAAGATGGTCCTTATCTAACATGCCCATGTACTCCAGAATCCATGCCACATCAATGAATGTGCTGCCAAAGTTCCTGTACTTATTCCAGTGTTTACCATTACATATTCATAAATCAAACTTCCAGATATGACATAAAATTATCTCAAAATTTATATGGAATAACAATAGACCTCAAATAAACCTAAAAATCTTGCAAACTCACCGTGACAGAGGGGGTAGATCTTTACCGGAGCTGGAGGACTACTTCCTGGTGGTTCAACTCAAAAGTGCATTACAATGGGCCAATCCTAACTTCACCACCGGATGGAGGGAAATGGAGAAGGGTGAGGAAGAAGAGGATGGGAAGCTGCCCCTCGGAGACCGGCTGGTTATACCCCTATCAGCCCACGGGCACCCTAACCCTAAGTTATACACTGTGGGCAACACCATCCGATCGGTCCATAGGCTATGGCAAAAATATAAATTACAGCTCTCTATTTGGCCGCTAAAAAGCCTAGCCTGGGCCGAGGACTTTCCACCAAATCGTCTGGACCTCACTTATAGACAGTGGAGTAAAGCCGGACTAGAACATCTGGGCCAATTCATGCAAGGAGACATGATGTTGGACTTTGCTTCCCTTAGGAGCATGACCTGAGAAGTTCGGACCATTTTAGGTTCCTGCAGGTTAAAACATACGTTGCCTCTCTTCAAAAGAAGGCTGTAGATCCGTCTAGGGCTACATCCCTTTTGCTAACTATTCAAGAGATTAAAACCACAACCAACCAAAGAGGTATGATCTCCGGCCTTTACAAATCTCTAGAAAAAGTGAAAAGTGACCCCTTAATAAGAATAAAGACAAGATGGCAGGAGGAAGCCAACTTCGATCCCCCAATCCAAGACTGGGGTCCCAGTTTTGTTGTGGCTAAGAGGACGACCCGCTCCCCCCTTTGGCAAGAATTTGCCTGGAAGGTTAAGGTCCAATTCTTCCTCACCCCTAAAGCACTAAATAAAAGGAACCCAGAATACCCAGCAAGCTGCTGGAGGGATTGTGGGGAGGAAGTGGCAGATTATCTTCATATTTTTTGGGCCTGCCCAAAACTTCAGACTTTCTGGGTGGAGGTCATTAAAGCCTTGAGCGAGATCTTTTACCTGGATCGGTCGCTTGGCTGAACGAAGGCGGTACTGGGAATCCCACCATTGGGCATGAAGGGTCCGGACTCCATGTATCTCTAGGCGATCCTTATTGCCGCAGCCCATAAGGCCATTACAAGAACCTGGCTCAGTCCTATGACCCCTAAGAAACAGGACTGGATATTAATAGTCCAGAATATTTCAGAGCTAGAGGAACTCACCTTTAAAATAAATCAACAGGTCTCGCTCTACACTCAAAGATGGACAAGGTGGGAGATCTGGAGGGAAGCCTTGGGAAAGACGTAAATTGGGAACCTCATATTAAAACTAACGTTAGAAGAAAAATTCCTCCTTCTTTTAACACATTATATGGAAGACTGAAAGAAGACCAAAAGAAGTCTATCAGAATAGCTAGTACCCTTAGAAAATAAACTTGAAATCAAATGAATTATTAACTAATATGTTTTAATGATAACTCTGGCTTGTATTAACTCATTGGATCAATGTATTAATGTACCTGCGAACTGTCAATAAAACGAAAAAAAAAAAAAAAAAAAAAGCCAGGTATGGGTAAGGAAGGGTTCAGGAAGAGGGTTGGCAGGAGTGGGGGAGTGTTCATGAAGCTCCTCTTTTATATGTCCCTTCCTACAGCAGCACTAAACCATAGCACCTCAGGTAAGGAAATTCAAGCAAGCTGCTATAGCAGGAAGGAAACAGCTGGTGACTTCAGAGGGGTCCTGAGTGATTCCCAGAGGGCTCTCCAGTCATTCAAGTCAGAAGCTGCTGGTTGTATGCAGTGCTAACCCACTGGTTCTTCCTGATTGATGGATCTGAAGTGAAGGAGCAATAAAGTGAAAACAGCGCACAAGTGAAGCTTCCTTATACTACCGTCCAGTATTAGAAACAGCAGGTTATCTTATGTAGTCTGACTGGAATGTTCATGAGAGGAATATCTTTCCACTGAAGAAATCTTTTCCATCTATTGTTTACAAGGTGTTGGTCAAGGACTGGTACCATGGCATAACCACCAGGGCGATGAGTGAGACCAGTCCCCCCCAATGTTTATGCTCTGCAAAATGGCCAGTGACATTAGCATTGGCATGAAAGATTTGGCAGACCCACATCCCCTCAAAACTCTTTAGCCATGGCTGCACCCATGACTGGCACCTGTCAGCTACTCCCTCACTGTACTTCCAATCAAACTCCTCAGGAGTCTCCAGGGGCCAGCTGTTGCAGTTTTAAATATTTGCTTGTTTTACACAGTAATAGAGATTTTGCAAGTGACAAACTTCAGCCTGTGGCTCTTTTGAGATTGAAAGTGCAGTCAGGGAGCAGCTAACAGGTGCCAGACCTCACCCATTACCGTGTATACTGTTTCTGACCAGTGCATGTCCCTGTTTGGTGCAGTATTTTCAGTGGTTAATAATTTTACTGAAACCAATAGGTACATCCAAACAACAGCTACAGGCTCTAATCAGGAGCTGTAAGAAGAGCAGCAGCATGCCCCAAATATGAAATCAAGACAGTACATTATGAACAATTCTGAACAGTGAGAGGTGGGCAGCAGTGAGTCCAGTCCCAATGCTGGGACCAATGCAAAGCAGTATAAATGTTCAGTGTAACTGTCCCACCCAAAGGACTGAGAAAGGAAGCCGAGTCCATTATGTGATGCCAGCACCCAATGTTAGTGCAGTATTTTTAAAGGAAAACGGTCATAAACAGAGGCTCCCCCCCCCCACCCCAAAGCCTAACCCACTGATTAGGCTTTTTGCAAAGAAATTATTTTTTTTTTTGAAGTATTTTAATTTATTTTATTTTAGTGTTGTAAAGTTTGGGATTCCACAACAAGGCAGATGCTGTATAGTTCCATTTCACTGTGAAAGTGCGGTGCTGCACCGCTCGCCTCACTACAAGTGTACTGAGGCGAGCAGTGTGGCGCCACACTTTCACAATGAAATGGAGACGCACAGTATCCACCATGTTACAGAATCCCAAATTTTACAACATTAAAATAAAGTGAGTTAAAAACTTACAAATTTTTTTCTTGTGAAAAGTCTAATTGGGGGGTAAGGCTTTGGGAGGGGGGGGAGCCTCTTTATGACTGCTTTCCTTTAACTGTTCCATCTAAAGTTTGCTCCAGTCTATGAAATTCAGCGGCCACACTGGAAATTTATGCTGCAAAGAGTTTTGAACCACATTCTTTTTTGTACAGAAAGTAAAATATTTCCCTTAAGTTTTTTTTTATTTCATAAAAGAATAATATCAGGGGTTTAGAAAAGGGGTCAGAGTCTCCTGAGGGTGTACAAAAGAAAATGCATTGTGTTGCTATAGAAACAGAGCAGGAGAATTTTTCTTACTACAAAGTCATGATGTTCAGTGTCCCACTAGGATTAATACTATTCCAAGCTCTTACTGCATACAAAATACTGGCTAAATCTTAAAAGACCACTAGAAGGAAAACAAAAAGATTTATAAACTGCAGAGCCTGAATCAGCTGGCAGCAGACCCATTTCTTTTGTAAAAACAAGAAATCTACCCCAAAGCAAATTTAGCCATGGGAACCATGAAACAAAAAACAACAGGCAAAAAATAAATCACCCTTACTTTAGATCAGGGCAGTACTCTACATGGCTGCCTAAATGGTAGCCAAATCCCAGTTAAATTTCTATTTGGCCAATGTGAATATTTTCTAATGGCCTGTTTGTTAGCTGAACATTAAGCAGTAAAAAAAAAAAAGCTATCTAGAATTGCTTCTGGCTAGTAAAGATTTTTGATTGGTGGTCATGTACAATATCACAGGGTGGACAGTGTACATCGCAAGGCCCCCTACTGCTGGCAGTTTTCTCTGTTTCAAAGTGGCAACCTGAGAAACCATCTGAACACAGAGCACTGTACAAGGGACACCACGTATTAGATAACACAATATGCCACAAATAAGATCTCTCAGGGACACACAGACCTGGCCTGCATTCTTTTTCTCAGTTTATGACCCCTCGACGGAGTCCTCCACTATCCCTCAGGATCCCCAAGATGCCTGGCTCTGGTTCTCCCTGGTACCCTACAGCGATCTTACATCCGTAAGTCACCGGTAGCAGACCCCCCCCCCAGGTTGGGAAGGAAAAGGGGTCAGATCTCCTATCTACACGATTTGTCAAGCAGTTCATGAGGGTTCCTGAGTCAGTCCGTGTTCGGTCACTGTTGACAGTGTAGTTTTCTTTTGGTTTTCTCCCAGTACCCAGAGGTGCAGGCGTGCACGGGAGGTCCAAGGAGCATGTGCACACTATTGCGTGCTGCTGCTCTGGACCCTAGCTTGTGTCTCCCCCTCCCACAGCACCCTTGACTGCACAGCCACATGTGGTCATCCAGGTGGCGGTACTGCAGTGAGGATGGTGCCCCACCCTGGAAGGGAAGTGCGTCCCCTGAGACACTCGATGCTCCTTCCACCGGCCAGCCCCCAATGACCCGAGCTCATTCCTGAACTCAAATCACCAGCATCGCAAGCAGTAGTGTCACAAGCCCATTGATATACATGCAAACTGCATCCCGTCAGAACTGTGCCATCCAACACAGCGTGGTCAAGAAACTGCTCCATCATGATCACATATTTCCTTGATGCAGTTTTTAATCGTGTAAATTTTACGTGGACACACTCCTTTCTTTTGCATTATTGACAGTGTTGTTATTGAAGGCACTGTCTTTGTTTGCATGGTTCTGACATGGAGACCTTGTATGCAAGCCCATCAGGACACATGTATGTTGCACCCCCAGGATTTTTTTTTCCCTTCGGTAACCGGGTAAAGCCAGTAAGTGCAATGCCTGTTTTCAGGGTGACCGAAGAGCACTGGGGAGGTTAAATGACTTGCTCATGGTCACACAGTACGCAAGTGGAGGCTGTGGGAATCAACCCCCCACATCTGCTAGATATACCTCTCTCATTCACAGATCTTTACTCTAACCTCTAAGCTATACTGCCAGCCCAGTGCACTGCCTGCGCTTATGGAAGCACCAGCATCGGGTTTAGGGATGTCATAATACCAGGTACTATTGTGATATATGTAACAAATACTGTGATATACAGTTTATCACAATAATTTACGGCATTTTCAGTTTTAGAAAAAAGTGAAAATCTGATTAGGAAAACAGGGAATCAGGAATCTCGGTTGTGCCACAGCAGTGTAGATGAGAAAGTCAAGGCAGTTTATCATGGTATATCATGGCATATTCTGCTGTGCGATAATCACGATTTTTTTTTTTTACAATAAATTATTGTCAGTGGGACTACATATTGTGATTTTTGTGTGGTGTTTCAGCATAACACAGTGGGTGTTATTAATAAATTAGCACACGTTTCTATGTCAGACAAGCAGCCTTCTCATTCCACTTCCCAAATATTTGGGACTCTCTCACCCCTTCCATTCACTCTGCTCATTCTCTTCTCGCTCTGAAATCTCTCCCCTTGATTTCTCTACTCACTCCTGCAGCTGTCGGACACTGGTGTGAACTTCTGTTAACAGTTTCCTGACACTAGAGTACCCCTCACCCCCAGTTAATCAGCCACTATTCTTGTCTCCTCCTCTTAGTGATTTGTTGCTCACAGTTTAATGTTTTGCCTGTTCTGAAATCTACTGCGCGTTATTGTATAGTACGGCAATTCTTATTCTGAAGTGTTTCCTTGTAATCTGTATTGTATTACTTACTTCCTTATTGCTGTATTACATTTGCACACTGAACCTGGATCTGTTCAGTTCTTCTCTCTCCCCCCCCCCCCGGAGCATCTAGAAACGAGCTGCTACCAGCTCAGTATAACTTTCCTGGTAAAACTTTTGAAATAAATACACACTGATGACTTGTACTGGTTCAGGCCAAGGCACCCTATGGGATGGGAATCTGAATGACTGCACCCTATGGGATGGGAATCCGAGTGACTGCACCGTATGGGATGGGAATCCGAGTGACTGCACCGTATGGTATGGGAATCTGAATGACTGCACCCTATGGGATGGGAATCCGAGTGACTGCACCCTATGGGATGGGAATCCGAGTGACTGCACCCTATGGGATGGGAATCTGAATGACTGCACCCTATGGGATGGGAATCCGAGTGACTGCACCATGTGGGATGGGAATCCGAGTGACTGCACCCCATGGGATAGGAATCTGAATGACTGCACCCCACGGGATGGGAATCCGAATGACTGCACCCCATAGGATGGGATTCCGAGTGACTGAACCCCATGGGATGGGAATCCGAGTGACTGCACCATATGGGATGGGAATCTGAGTGACTGCACCGTATGGGATGGGAATCCGAGTGGCTGCTGAGACTGAGGGTACCTAAAGCCTAAGATCCTCTGCTCTGCCTGAATGGGCTGTACTGTAGCAAGTAACCTCATGACATTCTGATGTTATTTTGGCATCTTCTGCCCTGCCTAATGATGCTAACAGGGTGCAGTGAGAGAAATAAATGTACACATTTAAGGCCGTCCCAATGGCCCAACAGCAGCACAGCACATTGTACTGCCGTGCAGGCAACTCTGGTTCGGAAGTGGACTTGGACTGCCACGTTGGGAGGCAGGCCAGGCTGAGGTAGCTGCCTCAGTTAGGGAAGGTTGGTGGTGAGTTCCAGAGCCACAGTGACCCTGTGAATGGGGCACAGGGCGTGCTCTCGCCACAAAGACAGATCAGCAGATGGGACTCAGGGGTTGCTGGCAGCACAAGGCTCAAAAGGAAGGAGAAGGTAGCAGCTCAATGGGGGGGCAAACAGCTATATGAAAGAAAAAGAATGTATATATTAAAATCCACTTACATTTCAAAGATGGGGGACTTCAACTTAACACTGACTGGGGCTCCCGTAGCAGCCACTGGAACGGAGAGTGCCTACGGTAGGCTCTGATTTACCAGGCGGTCTGGTGTAGTGGTAAGAGCACAGAAATATGAACTGGGAGACCCAGGTTCGAATCCCACTACAGCCATTGACTCACTGTGTGACCTTGAGCAAGTCACTTAACCTTCATGTACTTCAGTCCCCCCCCCCCCCAAGATGTTGCATGTCAGCTGGGACATAGTGAACAAATATACTGTATATATATACACACACACACACACACACACACACACACATAGAGACACACGTATATGTATACATGTATACATATATATAAAGCACCCAAACCTACTTGCATTCTCTGTATCGGGGAAAATCCCCAAACAATTTACCAAGCTGTAAGCAACACATTTTTAGTGAGTGCTAGAAATTCACTGATTGTGGTCAAGGGCGAGATCAATATGCAGTTAAAAATTAAATACTACCGAAAGGAATATTTCTTAAAAGGATAAGTACCCAAAGAAAGCTTCACAGCAAAATGTCCAGATGTAAAATCTCACAATTAATTAACAGTTCTGTTGGAACAAGATTTTAAACCACTGCACTCAGTAATTTAATTTCAAAAGGCTCATTAAATGAAAATGTTCCCTGACAGCGCAAACTCAGTAACTGAATTCTTTTAACACTTCAAATGCCACCTGAGTTTCCTTCAGCTGCCTTTCAGCTTACCAGTGGATCAAGAGATCAATCAATGCTATCTCTCACCCCCCCAAACAAAAATCATGTCTCATTTAAAGACATCACCTCTGCTATACTCGTAACAATTTTTTTTATTTTGTTTTAGAATTTTTGGGTTGGGGGAAGGCACACTTAGCTGAAGCTCATTTCCAGGTGCCACCCAGGAGAACAGAGAGGTTAAGTGACTTGCTCAGAGTCACACAGTATGCCAGCGGCGACTGCGGGTTTCAAACTTAGGTCTGCTGGGTCTCCAGATTCACAAAGTGATTCTCTACTCTCTAGGTTATACTACCTCACTAAATGAAAGGTGAAGTGGATGAGCAGAGTCCCTCTTGTTGGAAAAGTAATTCATGTAGAGGGGATTTTTCATGATGTGGTACCCGTGGACAAGACTACTGACCTCTAACCTCTTTTAGGACTTCACGTTCTGATATTTTACTAATGGACAATATTTTTTTTTATATATATATATATATTATTTCTGGAAGAGCAGAAAGAGACGCGTGATTCTGGCCCTGTACACATCCCTAGCATGTCCTCACCTAGAGCCTGCACTTGAGGAAGGACAGCACAGAACGGAAGCAGTGCAGACAAGGGTAACCAAAATGATGCAGGGAAGGGTTTATATGGAGAGGGCAGAGGACCTCAATGTGCACACACACTGGAGGAAAGAAGAGAGATGGGGTAGGCGATGAAGATGTGGTTCATGCAGAGTGGGAACAAGCACCAGGGAGAACTCACTGAAGCTGGCGGGGGCAGGATTTAGGAGGGTCATCAGGAAGCATTTATTCACTGAATGGGTGGTAGATGTGTGGAACAGACTAAAACGGAATGTCATCTAAGCCAAATCAGTGTGTGAGGGGGTCCAAACATGGCAGGGACAGATGCCTGGGGCCAGTGTTCCAGATCATTATTAGGACTGCGAAGTATTTACTGCTAACTTCTTCAACCTGGTAGTGTTTTCATCTAAATGGAAGTAATGCCAGCTGCCATTCCATCTCACCCCTGCCCACCATAAAATCAAGTCTCAAACTCACTCGGCACCTACAGCCACCGACTCCTTATGTAATACTGCTCTGGAATCTGAGATACTGCCCCACTGCTATGTAGTGCTACAGCCTTATTTTTAACATTTTAACAGGTTCAACAGTCCTTATAGCTAGCCAGTGAGCTACTTCTGACACAGTCTCCTGCACTGTAACCAACTGATGCTCTTTCCACTGTTATGGCTTCCACAATTAGTGTGTGGTGCCAGGACTGCTGGCATTGTATGGCGCAAAACAAATTCTGAAAATCATAAAGTGGGAGCAAATCGTATAAAAATGGGAGTAAAATGCTCCTTTACTCCCCTTATCTGTTCCCCTGCTTGAGACTGGTAGGGACATCAGCAAAAGGGGAGGGGAGACAAGAGTGAAGGACCACCTAGGGCTCTCACAACCAACAACAAGTAGGACAGGGCAGACTGGGTGGGCCATAGGGCCTTTCTTCTGCTAAATTCTATATTTCTAGAAAGGTGTAATAAAATGATACGGTACAACAACTAACTATGCAAATTTAAACAAACCTATGGCAGGTATGAAAATTTTTACACACGCGATCAGTGCAAACAAACTGCTGTTTTGTCAACATTTAACATCTGAATCTGCACAAAACTTGTTCAAATGAAAAAAAAAGATCACTGCTTCCATAATAAAATGCTACTTTTCAAGTGTGGAAACAACTGAAAAGTTCTGGCAATTAAAGCAGCTTGATCTCCAAACTCCTTGTTTTACAGGATATCATCGATGCTGCCACAGTACAAATTGTTATCTTGGTAAAAACCTCCAGAGTGGAAAGTGATAAACACTGTGACTAAATTCTTGATCTGGCATTCCCTTTCAAACACAATCTAGCATGGCAGTCTCACTATTTATGAAATGGGTATTGCTCAACTCTGGCTCCCCATTGGTTAGAACCCCATCACATGGTACTACTTTAAAATATTGCACACACCTGCTGCAGAACACCACAGATGTGCATTAACTGAGAGCACAACCTGTCGGGGTCAAACAGGTCACCATTCAAACTCCCAATAGAACAGCAGACTCAAGCCTTCAGCTGGCAGTTACAATACTTACAACCACACACGACTAGTGTAGAGCTAGCAGGACACCCAAACCCTGCAGCACTGCTGCTCTGAGGCTCCCCGACCTACCAGCCAATTAGTGGACACGTCAGAAGCACGCCTTCATGAAACGAAACCCCCAGCAGCACATAAGGAAGTGCCTCAGAAGAGCGGAGAGCGAGCATGGGAGAGTGAGAGAGTCGACAGGGAATGCAGCAACAGAGAAGCTGAGAGCAAGTATGGTAGAGAGAGACAGAGACAGAGACAGCCAGTGACTAAAGACAGGCCAGGACCAAGAGCAATAGTAGTAAGAGTTTTATTTGATTTTTTGTCGTCACACACAGCAAGCAGGCTAAGAGCTCAGAGGTAATGGGGAAGATAGAGAGAGGGAGCTGGCAGACAGGGGGGAAGAGAGAGCCAGCAGGCAGAGCACAGTAGTAAGTCACCGAGTTTGCAAACCAATTTTATAAATGGAATAAGTCAATTCCACAGTCACCAAACTTAAATAAATACATGGGGAGGGGGGATTATGCCACTTAATGCACCATGGGGTGACTGAAGTGTTAGGGAGCCAACAACTAAAGACAGGCCAAAAGCGAGAGCAACACTAGTGAGTTTTTTTTTTTTTCGTCACACACACTGAGCAGGCTGAGAGTTCAGAGAGTTCGTGAGGAAAGAGAAAGGCAAGGGGCGGGGCGGGGTGAGAGAGAGAGCTGACAAGTATAGCCAGGTATAGGCCAGACAACAGCATGCTGTTTGAAAGAAGTGAGCAAGGGACAGAGGAGAAAGAGTCCGCTATGGTTTTTTTCTAAGGAGGTGGCCAAAGGCAGTAAAGGAGAAGAAAACAGCATTTAGAAAGTGCACAGAGACCCAGAAGGATGAAGGCAGGGAGCTATGTCTGGCAAAACAAAAAGGAGGGTAAGGGCAGCTAAAGTACTAACAGAGGAGAGGATATTTAAGGAGGTCAAAGAAGGGGACAAGACTTTCTTCAGGTATGTGGGGGGAAGAGGAAGATAAGGGGAGGGACAGTGCGAATCAGGCAGGCAGGGGAGGACTGCGTAGAGGAAGATCAAGAGAAAGGGGAAATACTAAATGACTACCTCTGCTCTGTCTTCACGGCAGAGGGTGGGGGGATGGACCAGCATGCTGCAGTAAGCACCGGGGGGGGGGGGAGTAGACACAAGACCACTCTTGGTTTATAGGATCTGGAAGGGACTGGAAGCCTTAAAGGAGAATAAAGCAATGGGACCAGATGGGATTCATCCAAGCATCCTAAATGAACTGAAAACAATGCTGGCTACCTCTGTAGTGGTGCTTTTTAGCAACTCAGTGGAGACAAGGGAAGTACCAAAGGACTGGAGGAAGGTCGACATGGTCGCTCTGCACAAAAGCGGCAGTAGGGAGGATGCTAGGAACTACAGGCCAGATAGTCTCATATCAGTGAAGGAGAAGTTCATGGAGACACTACTGAAGGAGAAGCTCATGGAGCACCTGGAGGCAAAAAGGGCTATAGGACCATCAGCAGTATGGTTTCACAGGGGGAGGTCATGTCAAACTAATCTCATAGATTTCTTTGACTGGGTTACCAGGGAGCTGAATCAAGGGAGAGCAGTGGATGTGGCATATCTAGACTTCAGTAAGGGTTTCAACACTGTACAACACAGCAGGCTAGTTAAGAGACTAAGGTGCCGGGGGGGGGTAGAAAGTGACAAGTTGGTTATCAAACTGGTTAAGGGCTAGAAGGCAAAGGGTGGTGGTAAACTGTAGCCACTCAGGCAACGGGCAAGTGACTAGTGGGATGCCACAGGGTTCGGTGCTGGGACCAGTCCTCTTCAATATCTTCATAAGTGACACTGTGGAGGAGCTTGAGGGGGAAGGTGTGTCTCTTTGTGGATGATACAAAAATCTGCAACAGGGTTGACACTCAGGAAGCGGTGGAAAGAATGCAAAGGGATCTGAGGAAATTAGAGGAATGGTCTAGGGGGTGGCAGCTGGGTTTCAATGCCAAAAAGTACAATGTTATGCACTTAGGACTGCAGAATCCAGGGGCTGTGTATAAGATGAGGGGAGTGGAGCTTACAGTTACCAAGCAAAAAGAGAGCTAGGGATCATCATATGTGATGACCTCAAGGTAGTTAGGAAGTGTGACAAAGCAAAGGGAAAGGCTAGCAGGATGCTGGAGTGAACTGGGAGAGGATTTCTATCAGAAGGAGAGAGGCGGTGCTACCACTGTATCGCTCACTGGTGAGGCTCCACCTGGAGTACTGTGTCCAGTTCTGGAGGCTACACCTCTGCAAAGACATTGAAAGGGTGGAGGTGACATAGAGGAGGGCAACCAAAATGGTGAGGGGGTTGCACGAGAAGCCATATGACAAAAGGCTGCAAGAACGGAATATGTATTCCCTGAAAGAGAGGAAAGCGACTGAAACCTACAAATACCTCACAGGTGTGAACAAGGTACAAGTGGAGGGGGGTTTTCAGTGAAAGGAAGGTACTAGAATAAGGGGGCGTGCAATGAAGCTAAGAGGGGCAAAGTTTAGGAAAGATGTGCAGAAATACTTCTTATAATAATAATACTTAATTTTTATTGCGCAATTCTACAACCAAAGCGTTTTACATAATTAAAATACATATAAGACATAATAAACAATTAAAAAACTGATAATACAGAGTGGAAGTAATCAAAATAGTCATTAAAAGCTTGCTTAAATAAATGGGTTTTCAGGGCTGCCTTAAAGCTCTCCATGGTCCTGCACTATCGAATCGGACGAGGTAGAGAGTTCCACAGGGTGGGGGCACCGTGCATAAAGGCCCGGGCCCCAGACATTGTCAGATGAATCCTGGGAACCTCTCACAACCCCGCTTCACAGAAAGGATGATGGATGACTGGCTTGGCCTACCAGAGGAGGTGGTGAAGGCAAAGACTGTGGGGGAGCTTCAAGCATGCATGGGACAGGGGCATATTAGGTAGAGGAACGGTGGGGGAAGGAGTGACACCTATGACCAACATGGACCAGTCAGGAACAAGGGGCAGACTGGATGTGCCTAAAGGTCCTTTTCTGCTGCCAAAATCTATGCTTCTGGATAAAGCACAGTAGTGAGTCTGAAACGAAGTTTATGAGTGGAAAAAGGCAATTTCATTGGGAGAATTATGCTAGTCAATATACCTCAAGTGGCTGAAGTCCCTCGCCCTTCATGCTCAAGACTCCAACCCACCCCTTGGTACATTGGCATAGCATAACCCCCGTCATACCTTACATAAACACCACCTTCACTGAAACACATACTACTTGATGACATGAAAACTTGTTTCCTCCCAATTTGTAACAATCTTGTTTTTGTCAATTAAATTTAATTGAATTTAAAGAAATAGGGACAAATACTGCAATCTACGATCAGACAAAAATAACATTTGAAACATTTGTGCTCAACTATAACAAATTAACAGAATATCATCGATCATACAATCAATAAGCAACAGCAAAAAAACTAAATAACAAGAACAGTACAAATTCAGTTACAACTTTTCTAGCAAAACTGAGAGAGTAAAACTAGTACTACTACTTGCTGATATATTTTGTCAGAAGAAGAGTCAAAGGGAAGAGCTAGGAAGAAAAGCAGAAAACAGGAAGAAGAAACAGGAAATAGATCTGCCTCGCTAATATTGTAATAAGAGTTGTTAATTTAAGTTGCTACTAGACCTCCAGAGAAATTACAGACGGTATTCCATTCAGACAGAAAACCCCTTCTTATGTCCAACCACTAAATGAGCAAGCCTTTCTGATTCAAGTACTTCTATACATTCTCTTTTCCATTCACCAGTAGTGGGGGCTCTGTCTCCATGGCTGGATTAACCTGTATGCTAATTACGCCATGGCGTAGGGCCCCAAGGTTCAGGAGGGCCCCCACTGTTAACTTATTTACAGCTACTTTCTTTAATTCTGGCTGTACTGGACAACCGCTGACAGGCCGAATTGCCCAAAAAGCAGCCCCCTCCTTGGAGTCAGTCAGCCCCCCCCACCTCACTGAGTCAGCCTGGTGAATGATGCCCCCCCCAGCTGCTCTGAGCAAGTGAGCCTCTCAGTTTCTCTGACTGCTGGTCCAGCTTCACCTCTGATCCACCCTTACCCCACCACACACAACCACTCATGTCCATCAGAGGTCCACTGGAGGTGTGGCTACTGGGGAGCGGGAATCAGTGTGTGCATGTGCATGGCATCAGGACATGTGGCCAGGCAGTAATGAGGAGTAGAGGAGGAGAACGAGAGAGAGCTGTGGCGGTCAGTCGTCGGTGCCGGTGGTTGGTCTCGTTTATCAAAGAAGAAGAGTCTCTGTCTAAAGACACAAAAGTAGAGAGAGAGTCTGAGCAGACCACGGGGGGCCACCCGGAGTCAGATTTGGCTTCAGTGCAGCGTCACGTGCTTCTGGTGTTTTTAGTGTAGCCACTAGCCAGGGTCAGTCAGTGCTGCTGCTAGTTTGGACTTTGGTCCTGCTGTGACTATGAGAAGTCCTCCCATGCTGGGCCACACTAAAAGACTGAGTCGTGTCACCACCGCCTGTGTGATCTTGAGAAAACAATCAAGAGGACTGACAGGACTCATCAAAGTCACATTCACATCAGTCAGGCCACATCAGGTATGTTGTGTTGACTAGTCGTCTGTGTGCTGCAGTGTCCAAGTATTTGTGCTGCAGAAATAACTAGTTTTATTGCATTGGAGAAACAAACTAAGCTGTGGTTGCCTCTGGTCATGGTCTGTCTGTGAGTGTTCAGTAACCTGAGTAGTGTACTGAGTCTTTAATAAGATTTGAGTTTGGCACTAAGTGGACCATGGGATGCTAATAAGTCACCTGAGGGGAACTAACTTGTGCGACTTGCTCTTGCTGGTACAGTTTTGTCTTGGTTCGATTTGAGTCATATACATTACTGGCAAGTTGCAGCAGGTTGCTCTAGGAAACTTAATTTCTGAAGTGACTGCAGTCAGCACCTGCAGGTCCTGCAAGGTTCTTAAGGCTCAGTCTTTTTGGCACAACTCTGTTTAGCTGCTTTGGCATCAATGACTTGAAGTAGGGGCAAGGATGTGGCAACTCAGCATTGGCAGCAAAGCAACTTTTAGGTTGACAACAAAACTATAAATGACATTGGAGATGGAAGAGAGTAGACAGTGGGAGAACAGACAGAATTGAGGACAAAGATAGCTGTACAGAGGGTGATTGTGGCAGACGCATTGCAGAGGCAAGGAGCTTGAGCATGTCTCAGGTTTGGAGCTTGAAGGAGTCTTGAGCGAGGAAATAATGGGAGGGAGCTGTGAGCTCCACTAACTGCTTCAATACATGCCTCAGTTTTTTGGTTTTGGCAGAGAGAATAGGTATTCAAAGAGGCATGTGCAGGGAGATCATGGCAGCTACAATCCGATTTTATTAATTTATTTATGTGGAATTTGAATTTGATATCCGAGAAGACAGGGCACACTAATGGAAGTCTAATGTCCAGGTGTGTCTCAGGGGAGGGAAAAAAAGAGGAAGAAAAGAAGATCCATCATTATTAATAACAAAAATAGTTACAAGGTACAGTAGTGGCAAGGGAAAAACAAGACGAGTTAAAGGGAACTAAAAAGTGAAAATTTACAAAATGTTAGTATTGTTCTGATAAAATGTTTCTTTGTGCAGTAATTGGTCATTCTGAATTGTGTTGTTTATAATCAAGGGCATGTGACCAGTCAAGTCATGTGGCATAACACATAGCATTATAAACCACATCCTGCTTGAGTACCCTGATCGTTACTGCAGAAGAGTGGAATGTTGGCATTTAGGGGGCCCCCGGGCCACAAAATATGACTTGGAGTAGGGCCCCCACATCCATTAATCTGGCCATGTCTGTCTCTGTTGGGAAGACTGAGGTGTCGGCTGTGGATCCGGGGCGCTGGATAGAGAGGCCGGTGGTGGTTTACCTTCTGGGCTTTGGCTAGATAGCGTACAACTGCCTACCTCTGCAAGGGTGCGTAATCTGGGGGTGGTTCTTGACGATGGGTTGACACTACGTGCGCAGGTGTCAGCAGTCGTCAAGTCTTCCTTTTACCATCTTAGGAACATCACCAGAATTAAGCACCTTGTTCCATCCAATGATTTGCCCACATTGATTCATGCCTTTGTGACCTCGCGCCTTGGCTACTGCAACTCTCTTTAACTGGGGATTCATGGGGTTGATATCCACCACTTGCAGCTGGTGCAGAACACTGTGGCATGGTTATTGACTGGGACTTCACGCTCCAGTCACATTACCCCCATGCTGCGCGATCTGCACTGGCTGCTTATACAGCGGGGGAACACCTTCAAGGTCAGTTTGCTGACCTATAAAGCCCTGCACGGACTGGGACCGAGTTACCTGCAAGAGCTCCTGGTTCTCTACAGCCTCGGCCTGTCTCTCCACTCAACTAACAAGGGGTGGTTAGAGGTTCCCAGGGTGCGGCTAAAAACATCTGGGGCTCAGCCTTTTATGTTCGTAGCACCATCCCTGTGGAACTCTCTACCTCATCAGATTAGAGCGTGCAGGACCATGGAGAGCTTCAAGGCCAGTTTGAAAACACATCTGTTTAAACAGGCTTTTAATATCTGATGCTTTATGGATCGTGGAACTTTTTAACTGAAGCTGAATTTTCTGTAAAGATTTTATTGAATTGTTTTATGACATATTTATATGTACAGCGCTTTGATTTCTGAATTGTGCTATATAAGTAAAAATATTATTATTATTCTGTCCAAATTTTTTAAATAATGTTTTTACCTGTGGCTGAAATCAGAGAAATTCTATATTTCTGTTCTGACCAAAACTTAGTTTCATCAAAGTAACCAATAAGGCAAGTGTCAAGTTGTATGGTGTCCTCCACCCATGTAATGTGGTTTACTAGAACTTTAATGCCTGACCGTAACTTCTGTACTTTTGGACAGCCCCAAAACATATGAATCAGATCACAATTGACATCTCCACATCTGCTACAATCACAGGTGTTTCTTAGCCCCATCTTATGTAATTGTTTCGGCATGTAGCACAAATTATGTAAAGATTTAAATTGGACTAATTTCATATTCACACCTTTAAGGTTCCCCACTCTCTGGGACTATAGGGTGGTGGCAGCTGTGATTGGAGTCAATGGTGCATTAGTCCGTGGACTGCTATATGTACTGTGCATGTGCACAAGTGTTTTTTTTAGCAAGGTATAGAGCACTGCTATCAAAACAGGGGTAGTACAATAAAGAATGGTGGTAAAAGACCATTTTGAATGATTTTATTAAAAAAACGATTAGGGTGATGGCAAAACAAATTTAGGGTGATGGTAAAAAATATAGAGTGGTGGCCCACCATGCTAAAACAATGCATGGGGAAACACGGAGTGAAGCCATTTCAGTTATACTGAAATCTATTCAATGCCTGTAACCACCACCTTACACTTTCCTTGTCTGAACCTCTTGCGGTCTTCAGTAGTAAGTCATAAAATTTACATATACACGGCTATAATTGTAAGCAGGCCAAAAAATGTTTTGGTATTATTATTATTAGTGCTGAGTAACCGAGGTCCACTCTTCAAGAGCTTTGTAACTGATTTAAGTGGACTGTAAAATTCCAAGTCTATGCAACTTTGTATCTTTTGCAAGATTAAAAAACTGGACAAAACTATCACCTATGAATATTTTATTGCTGTGAATCCTTTGCTGGTCCATTCAGCTTTTCTAAGCCACCGATTACCTATACTGATATTCATTGCAAAAAAACTCAGTTAATGCATCAGTTAGGATTGATTGTACACAGACAAAAGTTTGGAAATTCAGTATTAGGGTTGCCAGGCCCTACCGTCCCACCCCCACCCTCCACACACCAACAGGCGTCGGCATGTGCATTGGGGTTGTTGCCCTAACTCTCACCCCATTCCATCTGTAAACAAGCTGAGGTGGTAAAGTACAGAAGAATGGGGTGAAAGTTAGGCCAAATGACCCCCACACACACGCCGACGCCTGTTGGTGTGTGGGTGGGGTGGGGGTAGGTGGCAACCCCAACACCGGAATTCCAAACTTTTGTCCATGTACAGTCAACCCTAACTGATGCATTAATGGAGTTTTTTGCAATGAATTTCCCTTTGTTTTGAGTGAGTTTAATGTAAACAGTAGGTGTTATGTCATTGTGGGAGGGCCCTGAGCTCTTGTAATGCTGAAATTTAGGCATGCTGTAAAAAAATGACAGCTGCACTGTTTATGAGGAGGTGTGACAAAATTTCAGTGTTGAAAATCTGGAGTGAAAATATAAAAAATGTGCTAATTTACAAGCGTGCATTGAAACTGCGCAATGCACACTCATAATGTGGTCATTTTTTGGATTTTTTCACAAAATTTTCAACATGGTTTTTTTGGGACCTCCCCTCATGAACACTGGCACTGTGATTTTGTTACTCCATCCTGAAAGTTGATTTCGCATAGCGACCACACCATTCTGTGCCATAGGTGTGAAAACATGTTCCAGGCAGGATGTGCAAAATGACAGCTGTACTGTTCATTAGGAATTGAGAAAAAATGGCAATGTTGAAAATGTAAAACAAAAATATTAAAAATTGGCATTGTTACAAGCATGTGTAGAAACTGTGCAACGCATGCTTGTAACGCAGTTATTGTATTTTTTCACCAAATTTGCAATATGAGCTTTTTGGGACCCCACCTCATGAACAGTGGCACTGTCGTTCCGTGAATTGGTCCCAAAAGGTGATTCTGCGCAGCGACTGCGAAATCACCTTCTGGGACTGAGAAATGAAATGACAGTGTCAGTGTTCACAAGGTGGGGTCCCAAGAACCCCATACTGAAAATCTGGGGCAAAAATTCCAAAAAATGGCTGAGATATCAACCTAAGTTGACCCCCCTCACCCCCACTGACTCCCATTATATGGCTTACCTTCAATTCTTCATTTTGCGGTCCGGCTTTGCAGAATGCAGACGTGTCTCCAGTCCTGAGAAGATCGCTGTTCCTGAACTTTGGAGGTAATTATGGGTGAGGGAGGGTGCGGGGGGGTGCTCAGTGGGAGGGAAATGGGGAGGATTGGGAGGCGGCGATGGACCGTTTTCTTTTAATAGAGAAAAAAGATGGTGATGGACGGTTTCTTACGTTACAGGTACAGAAAAAAATGTTTTGAGCACACTGGGGTGGGCTCCCAGTGTCCACATGAGTTTTTGGGGGAGACATGTTGTCGAGGAGATTGGGCACCGGCGTAAGCACTTGTTTACTTACTAACCTGGCACTTATTATTTTTATTTTATTTATTTATTTATTTAGCTTTTTGTTGACCGGGTAAGTGCACTAGACAAATCCTGCCTATTTTCAGGCACGACCCGGGGGAGGGGGATACAGATGAATGCCAACTGACCTTGAACCAGATTAAGCTGTTGGTGGTATTTTTTTTAGTGAATGAGGGAAATTTGGCCAGGACACCACGGAAATTCCCCTACTCTTTTCGATAAGTGCCATGGGATCTTTAACATCCACCTGAACTACCACCAATCCAGGCAGATGGGACCTCGGTTTAACGTCTCATCAGAAAGACGGATTATTGTCCACTCTTTCTACCTATTATGCGCTACACTGTTCTAACACTGCTTGTAACACCTGCCCTATAACTGTATGTTAATGTTGATCTTGTAACGTAAATGTTTAATGTCTCACTCCTATTGTACCCCTTCCCCCCAGGTCGCACGGGAGATGAGCAACTTGTCGCTCAGTGTGCCTTCCCAGTGAAACATTTCAATAAATAAATAAGTTCGTAAAACAAATAACTGGCATACTAGGGTAGGCTCCCAGTAAGTACCCACGTTTTTTTTTTTTTTTAGAGGGAACGCCGCCAACAGGATGATTGGGCACCCCCGTCAGCAACTCTGAAAGAAAGCTGTCATGTTTTGGCACACTGGGGTGCCACATGAGTTCGGGGCATGCTGTTGACAGAGGGATTAGGCACCCCATCAGCAAAAGATGTTTAGGAAAAAGTTTTGGGCACACTAGGTTGGACTCCCAGTGTACCTCCGAGTTTTAGGGGTGAGGGAAGACATGATTCCGACACGGGGATTGGGCACCCCGATGTTGGAGCAGTTAGTGTACTGTGCACAGAACAGGAATTTGATGCAGGATCCTGCATCGAATATGAAAGACATCGGGTCCCCAAACGGTTTTCCTCATTTTGTTAGGTAAACACTTGTGACCATTACTTTGGCCAAAAAGAGGCCACAAAAGGATTCGTCTTTTGGGAGGAGGGTTTTACGGAGCAGAATACTGCCGGCAGTTTAACACTTCCGCATCCGTTTCTTTCGAAAATTGCAACAGTGGGGGGGGGGGTGATTCTGAAAAAAAGCATTTCAGGAGCTCAAATTAAATATCTGATGTACTCAGTGTGTTCCTCGGCCCCCGAGTAGGTAAACACAACAATCTGTGTTTGCCTAGGGACATTATTTTTCAAATGGCAGCCGATTTTAGCTGCCGCTAACTGAAACAAGATGGCAGCCATTGCTTTCGCAAATACGGCATTTACGAAAGCTGGTGGCAGCTTTCAAGAGACACATATATTTTTTCCCATTGACTATAATGGAAAACTTGTTTTTTGAATAACTTTTGAACGGTTTAATATTTCTTCACCAAATCTTCGAAAGGCACATCAGCGACCCAGACTGCATCTTCCCTGAAGATTTCAGACCAGTCGGACAAATCGTGCAGGCTGTAGCCATGAGCAAAGAAACGCACAAAACCCTCTTTTTTGCCTTTTGGGGCGCTCTGCAGTTCCGTAACTGCTCATCCGACCATAACTTGCCAGATCCAAAGACCTATGGTACCAGATCACGCATGCACAATTTCAGGCAAATCCATCATATGGTGCCAAAGTTATTAAAGTGCAAAATCTGGAGTTTAACATAGAAGTGGGTGGGCAACCCTAACCATACTGGCATGGTATAATTAGGATTGCCAAAGAGAAGCTGTACCCTGGATTTAGCAAGATTTATATTACGCAACTTAGCCCATTTTGTAACAATAAAGATACTATCTGTTATTATCTTATTTTTTAAGGGTCTGGGTGGTTAAGCAAAAAAATAGGGCAGACATGGGAATCAGCCCAGTTTGTCTCCAGTTCTAGTCAGGACAGACTGTTCAAGCTGTCAAGCGTACTGTGCACCCATTTGGAGATTTGGTTGATTCTGCATGGCAAGCAATAATAGTATAAATCTGGAATCTTGAGTCCACCACTGTTTTTGGTTCTGGATAGTTTAATAAAAGACATTATTTGCCTTTTATGAGTCCAACTAAGCTTGGAGATTGTGCCCTGTATATCAATAAACCATTTTTTGTTATTTTAAATGGCAGTAACATAAAGGTATAACGCAACTTTGGCAATATACTGTATGTTCTTCCCTACAAACCTAAAGGCAGGTTGTTCCATAGACCAAGGGTATCCTGTATATTAGATTTCGATAAACTAAGCTTTTTCCTAATTATTTTACTAATGTATTTGAATATTTTGATCCCTAATATTCTATAGAGTCATATTCTCAAGTAATCCCTAAGCCAACTATGTCAGCTCTAGTGCAACAGGAGTTTAGAAGCAAGAAAATTGATTTTTCTTTGTTTAGTCTGCATCCTGAGATTGTACTGAAGTCATTAATTATTGCTAATTTTTTTGCGATAGATTTTTTTTGGCTCCGTTAAGGAAATCAAGATGTCATTTGCATAAATAAGAAATGCTGACCTGTAATTAATTAGCCGACAGCATTCTCTATCCATATGTTTATCAGGCAAAACCATCCAGTAAACAACACAAACAAACAAAAAAAGAGCTGTATACCGCTCACCGTTCCCTTCTCACAGCCTCCGCTCCAATCTTATCACACTTAGAAAATGGGTTGTCAAGCCTGTTTTTTTTTAACTTTAGTACAGTAGCTTTATTAAGTCCCCACCAGATAAAGTTCACTAGACAACACAGAATAGAAAAGTCCCAGATAATTCTTTTCCCAGTACTGGATTACAGTGAGCATCTTTCATCCTGTAGCACCTAGTAAAGAAATCAAGCAGTTCATCTGAACCAGTCTCTACACCCACTGTCCAAGGTACAACGATAATGAGGCATTAATCTGGGTGAACCTCATCCCCGGAATCCCACTGTGGGAGGAGAAATCTATGCCAGGGGCTCCAAAGATCACAAACTTTGTTCCTGCTCAACCGAAGAGTACCTGTAATGTGTTCCATTCACTCTATATCATTGACAGGTGGAATCGGTGATAGCCATTTAATAGTGCTACATTCTAGGGTAGCCACCCTTAGTATGTGCCTTAACTTCCATATGTTGCTGGGACCTCGCATTAGGGTAGGGGAATCCAATACCAAATCTGAGAACGTTTTTTGGGATCTGCCTGTCCAGAATCAGTTGCATATCTCTATGGACCTCCTCTCAACAGTTTGTAAGTTTTGAGCAAGCCCAGAAAATATGAAAGTGCATCCCTGTCCCCACTCCCAAACTGGCGCCAACAGGTGTGAGTATTGGTCATGGGAAAGTGTTTAGTAACCACTGGAGTGTAGAAAAATCGAGTTAAAACTTTCCAATTATATTCTCTCCAAGCAGAGAACAATGTAACCTACCCTTTCTTGACCCTAACCTCCCACTGCTTCTGTGATATATTTGCCCATACTTCTTGTTTCCAGCTTTGCCCGATTCCCTCCAGAGCTGGGGAGGTATCAGCCATTAAGACCGTATGTAATTCAGAGATATATCTGATTTGAGTGACTAGGACCACACATCGTAAAAAAATTGCTCTAAATTCGTGAGTCGCCTGAGGAGGTCAGGAGCAACTTTTGATGAGAGAATAAGGTGTCTCGCCTGTAGATATCTTTAATGATCCTCTCTTCTAAAGCCAAACTGGTCCTTGAATTGAGCAAATGAGGTGCAATGTTGCAAGAACTGAGCAAATTTGGTAAGTCCCATTCCCGCCCAGTAAGCAAAACCTCCATCCAAGATGGGTGGCATTATAGAGTTTCCATGCCTGATCAGTGAAAGGAGTCCTAATCCATCAAGAGTTCCGGTTAGACGGCTAAGTCTGATTAAGATTCGGAGAGAATGCCTGGTCCAGGGATTATTAATAGTAGGCAAAATTTGTGGGGTAATTCCCACCATAAAGGAAGGGTCCAAAGCACCCTTCCCAGTAGAGAATCTTCTTCCATGAGATGCCAGCCTGACAGTCTCCACTGTTCAGCACAGGTGCCAAGAAATGCCCCTGCGCTGCTAGGTAATGCTTCTTAAGACAGGGAAGGCTCAACCCACCCCTTTCCAGTGGCTGTTGGTAATCCTCTCCACCATCCTAGGATGTTCACACCCCACACAAAACGTTAAATGTCTTTTTATTTTTATTTTTTTAAACTTGGTCATGGAGCCAGTCCTTTTCAGTATGTTCATTAGCAACATGGGAGAAGGAATCCAGGGCATGATGTGTCTCTTTGCAGATGGCACTAGGCTCTGTGGCAGAGTAGACTGCAAAGAGGGGGTTAGGGAGATGCAGAGAGACTTGCAAAAGTTAGAAAGGTGGTCAAAGGTTTGGCAGTTGAACCTCAGTTCTAAAGAGTGCAAGGTGGTGCACACAGGGAACAAGAAGCTGTGGACAAAGTACTGGATGGGGGAGGGGGGTAAAGCTGTACATGACCTCTGAGGAAGGAGACCTAGGGGTCATCATCAGTGATTCCGTAAAACAATCAAACCAGTGTAACAAGGCCTACAGTAAGGCAAACAAGATGATGGGGTGTATAAGATGGGGTACTGACATCAGAAGGAAGGAGGTTTAATACTACTTTTCTATAGCTCAATAGTGAGGCCCAACCTGGAGTACTGTGCCCAGTTCTGGAGTCCTCACCTACGGAAAGATAAGGGCAGGCTGGAGAAAGTGCAATGTAGGGTGACAAAAATGATTCAGGGCCCGCAGGGCAGATCTTACGAGCACCGGCTCAAGACACTGAACATGTACTCGCTGGCGGCCACACGACAGAGGGGAGATATGACAGAGAACTTCAAGTTCCTGAAAGTAATGAACTAGGTAAACTGCAAGAAACTATTTAGCATAAGAAGCGGATCACGAACACAAGGCACCAATGGAAACTGAGTGGGGGTGGGGGTTATTCAAGAAGGAAATGAGAGCATTTTATTTTACAGAAAGGGTGGCAGAGTCGTGGAACAATCCGCCAGCTGATGTGGTAGGTGCAAAATTGTTAATGGTTTCAAACACGGCTAGGGCGGGGAGCATGGGAGTGGACAGTATGGTTTAGAACCCTATATTGACAACAGGCCCTGGGTTTGTTGGGGTTTATGGGCAGACTGGATGGACCAGTGGTCATTTCCTGCTGTCACTGTCTAAGTTTTTATGTTTTTGTAACAAGTTTCAATACCTCACAGGGATATAATGAGGGGTGGAGTTTGGAAAAGAAATGGTAGGCGAGGGAGGACATTCATCTTTAAAACCCGTGTTCTGCTGTATAATATCAAAGGCAGTAAGTACCACCTGGCCAAGTCAGCTTGTAAAGCATTGAACAATTCATATAATTGTTTTTGAGAAAAAGTCAGGTGTCAGCTGCTATGTGTATCCCCCAATATCTGAAAGTGTTACGCTTCGCCCACAGAAAGGGAATTTTTATATATTTTTTTTATTTCCATTTTACCATTTTTAACCCTATTTTTTCTCCCTGTTGTTCCTGGTACCCCAGTACATGACCGTGGAGGCGCATAGGCACCCTGTGAAGCTGGCTCAGCCCCTTTCACCCCTTCCCTGGCATTCGCCAGACTACCCCGTAGCCCGAACTACCATCTGTCCTCCACTGGGTGGCAGCCAAGGGCCAGGGAAGCCCCTCGTCCCTTCCCGGTAGAGGAGGGCCACCTCGTGGCAGCTCAATCCTGCACCTTGCCCCCCCCCGCCAACCCCCAACAACCCATGCTCATTCCCGAACCCAGGTCGCCGGCATGGCGTGAGGTGTGGCGTCTAGCATTTCAATACTCAGCCCCACTGGGCCACCAGAAAGGGAAAATTTGCTTAAAACGCCATAGGTGGTGTCCCAGTTAATATTATTACTTCTGATTTAGACAAGTTAATACTGTATCCAGCTAAAAAGCCAAATTCTGATAGGGTGTCCAGGAGATGAGGCACAGAATGCACCACGTCCCCTAAAAAAATAGTGAATTATCAGCATAGTGTGACACTTTCTGCTCCCTTCCCCCAGCCACCACTCCTGTAATACTGATACCGCTCCTTACAACTATGGCTAGTGGCTCGAGACAAAAAGGAAAGCAGACTGTGGGCACCCCTGCCTCGTCCCCCTGCCCATGGGAAGCCTGTCAGAAGTGTATCCATTAAGTCTTACTATACCTTCCAGGTTATCATATAGAGAGGTTACCGCTGTAACAAACTTAGGACCAAGAGCAAACTTCTGCAGAACAGCCGCCCTGAAGGCCCAGTCCACTCTGTTGAAGGACTTCTCAGCATCCATACCAATGGGCAGCTGGAAGGCTCCACCACTTTTTTTGAGAAGTAATGATGTTCAAAAATCTCCTAATGTTGTCCTGCAACAATCTCTCTGCTATAAAACTGGTTTGATCTTGGTGCACCAGCAAATTAATGCAGCCTTGCAGTCTGCCAGCCAGTGTACCCATAAAGATGTCTAGATCCACTGGCAAAAGTTAAATTGGTTAGTAGAAGACACAACAAACAGAATCTCTGTCCAGTTAAGAGCACTGAGAGTTGTGCCTGATGGTAAGTATCAGAAATATCACCCCCCCAAGATATGGTTAAAGACATCAGCCAAAAGTGGGACCACCAGTGGGGTAAAGGATTTGAAAAATTCTGAGGGGCAGCCATCACCCCCTGATGATTTATTGTTCTTCAGAAGTTTCAACTTATTCATAGTCTCTTGTTGAGTAATCGGGGCTTCCAGCTGAGCCCCCTCACTGGAAGTCAGGCGGGATATATGAAAGCTATCCAGATACTGATCAACTTTCAAGGCATGCTTTTGACCCCCATCTGCTGTGTAAAGCTCTGAACAGAATTGGGCAAACGTGTCTGAGATGTCTGGTGGATGAGTGGAAATAGCGTGCGACCAGGGATGTTTGATCTTAGGGACTGCTTGGTCTGCAACCTCCATACGTATTTGTCATGTGAGCAATCTGCCCGCCCTATTACCATATTTACAATACTTCTGCTGCGAATACCTCAACTGACCTTAAAAATGTTGATCAAGTAAAAGAGAGAGCTGTCTACGGTTTTCTTCCAAAGACTGTTTCACCTCTGCATTTAACATTACCTTATGCTGAAACTCTAGGTCAGCAATAGCCTCTTCCAGGTCTAGCCTACGTTGCACACCATTCCTTTTCAAGTGAGAGGAGTATTTTTTTGTAATTATATTTTATTGCATTTATAGCTGGTAAAATACAGTTTTCTGTATTTGAGCTCATTCAAGAATATAGAGTACGTTAAACAATATTTTATGACAGGAATGTACAACTACGACTCAAATTACATTACATCAGTGAGGGGTATCCTTTGGATAATCTATCATCTAAATGTCATTTTCGGATTATCATACTGCCAAGAACGAGAACAAAGCAGTATGTTACTTTAAGGTCACTTAGGTAATTGTTAAACATTCCAACTGACTAGGAAAAAATGTTCTCTTATATAGTTGCTTTTAAGGGGTACCTGATTGTGAGAGAAGAACAAAGCTGCTACTTTAACTTAGAAACAACAGTAACTGCATTATAGCAGTGCACCCTTGAGAGCTTGACTGAGCCATGTAAACTGGTAACTAAGAACCATCAATAAGAAATAATCAAGGCTCTCGTATGTATTTGAAAGTTCAAACAGTCCACTGCGCGGGAGTTCCAACTTTACAACTGATGGTACTGCTTTAAGTCTATTCTGTTACCGCTACTATCATATCTCCGAGTGGTAACTGTGCTAGTCCACTTCTGGTGCATTTATAAATGGAGCTCCAAGTTCAGTTGAGGGAAAAAGAACAGACTAAGCCATAGAGAAGGAGACAACGAGGGTCCGTTGAGAAAAGTATTTAATGATCTCTCCACATAATGTACACTTGAGGGCATTCCATCATACACAAGGGGAGGTATCCACTGGAGCATTCTCACTCAAGTAGTCAGCTATCTTTTTGTAGACCAGGTCTCTGAAATCTTCCTTGTTTAAAAGACTAACATTCATTTTCCATGTGGACTTTTTAGATAGAGGCACAGTGGACAGCTGCAGTTCCACCGGTGCACGGTGGGAGACAGTGATGAAACCAATTCATCAGGCTACCATCTGATGCAGCCAGGAGAATGAGACATAAAAGCAGTCTATACGGGAGTATACATTATGTCTAGGTGAAAATTATTAATACTCTTGTACAGTGGGGTGCAGGAAATGCCGGGCCCCTGCAAGGCCCACTTCTGAGCTCAGGTGAGAAAGCAGCTTACCAGTCTGAGCGTGCAGCAGCCCAGGGCACCACACCTAGATCTATCCAGTGAGGGGTTGGGCACTGCATTAAAATTCCTCCCCCACTAAAACCACACTGTGGGAATCTGCTATGGTATCTCCCAGGACCTTCACGTTCTTAAGAAACAGCTGACATTCCTGAACTCCATCTGGAGCATAAAGATTCAGGAAGACACAGGCCTGACCCCTGTACTCCCCTTGAACCCATATAAATATACCTTCTGGTCCCTGTCGCATGTGGCCCACCAAAGAGGTATTCTTACATTACAGACTAAAATTGCCACCCCTCTCCAACGAAGCTGAACCTCAAAGTGAGAGGCGTCGTCATCCCCAGCCCAGCTTCTACGAAGTTTCAGGTGTTCAGCAGCTGTTAAATGTGGTTCTTGCCAAAAAGACACCATGGCCCCTTTCCACTGTTGGTCTTGCAAGATCCTGTCTCAGTTTACCGAGCTAGTCAGGCCCCAGATATTATAGGAAACAACCGCTAGTTCCGCCACTTTAATCTACCAGAGGGATATAAGTTAGGCCCTGAAAGGCAGAAACTGTGACACGCAGAGGGATGAAACAAAACCAGCCATGTTCCATACCCAGTATAAGAAAGGATTAAAACCGTTAATAAGAACACTACAGGAAATACATTTAACCAAAAACTGTTTGCTTACAGGTATCTGCACCCATTCCACACCCACTAATGCCTGGGATTGTGGGGTGTGGGAAAGAATCCCCTAATTTGTAAGTTCTTCAGCTCAGACAGCCCCTTATAGGAGCAATCTAAGAGGGTACATAGGCTCCTTAGATTGAATATGGAGCTTCTGCAGAGGGAGAGAAGCAGAAGAGAATTTAACGGTACCCACAAAATAACAGTACCACCACCTCACCGACTGCACTCCAGAAATCCAAGAGGGAAAGGAAACCCTCTACAAAACTCCTAAATAAGGAAAAGCCAAGCCAGCCAGGAGGACCATGGGTTGAGTCCTGCCTCGCAATACAAGTAAGGAAAAAACTTAATGCTAGGGTATGATAACCCACCCCCACAGGAGACCCAATACCACTCCAGTCGGTGACATAAAAAGTTTTGCAGGATCAACGTGGTGTCATACAGTGAGCCTGTGCCGAGAATCAGCACCAGCATCCCCCCCAGAGACCCCGACCCCCAGTTAGCAGGTGTTACCTGCTAACCTCTAGTCGAAGGCAGCCAGAAACAACAAAGGTAAGAAACTGCAAGGCAGCCGCCACTTTCAAAATGCCTCCACGATCCCCCAACTCATTTCCTTGGTAAGGTGGCTGCTAAAAGAAATAAGCACCATCTGTCAGCGCAGAGGTCGAAATTGGCACCGGCCCTTTGTATTGGGCTAGTAAGCTTTTCCTTTAACTAGCCCTGAGGGCTTGTACTGAAGAAGGTAATATTTCAATAAGTACATTAGCTGGGCCAGTGGAAAAGTCTGTGGGGCTAGTGGATTTTCCCAGTCACTGGCCATGCTGACTAGTAACTGAAAAACTTAATTCGATCCCTGCAGAGGGATCAACCACCTCCTAAGAGCGTATCAAACATTAAAATTTATGTCAGGTACCTTACGTTGACAGGCAGGAGGGTTATCCCCCCAATCAACAAACTAGGTCCCTTTATTTGCTCTACTAGCCACAGTACCAATATCAGGCCCGTAAGCTGTCGGACACTAATATTAGCAGTTCAACTAGCTGCTTATTAATATGAGGCATTGGAAACCACACAAGAGTGACCATGAAAGACAGAGAAAACTTGTCCACTCCCAGTAATAAATGCTCCAGATAGGAAGATTGCCCCAAAAAAGAGGCGCACCACTACAAACTTTGGTGGAGGCAGTATAGCCTACAGGTTAGAGTAACAAGCTGTGAACAAGCTTGGTACATCCAGCAGACCAGACCCTGGTTTTGATTCTCACAACCTCCACTTGCACACTGTGTGACTCTGAGCAAGTCATTTAACCGCCCAGTGCTTCCAGGTTGCCCCGGAAAACAGGCACTTGTGCCTAGTGGGCCTTACCTGGTTGCCAAAGACTAAAAAAAAAAAAAATGTAAAAATTCAAAAGTGGGGAGGAGCGTCCAGCCATCGTCCACAGGTCCTGGTTCACTACACACATCACGTTCAAGCTCCCAAAATAACTCATACCCACCACCCCCACCCCAGGCTGGCTCAGCTCACCTTGTCTAAGTCAGAAGTGCCCACTAGTACATGACTGTCCAGCACATATATGGTTCATTATCCAAATCAGCCCTGAGCTTTGAGTCTGCAGAGAAAAGTGCACTCTGACTTCCTGGAAAAATTGTCCCACTTGTCGCCTGTCACATAGTTGCACTCATCAAGGGTCAGGGAAAACTCGAGGACCATTCCCCGTGCTTCTGCTGCTGTCCTGATCTTTCTGGCTAGTGAGGAAGCTGGAGATGTGTATGACAGCAATGGTCGTCCAGAGGTGTTTCCATGCTTTGCCCTGTGCTGTGGAGCTTGATTCCCCCTTCTGCTACCATGATGTCCACATCACCCCCATCATGTTCGTGGATTGGTAGAACACATCCAAATTCAAGCCTAGGCTGGAGAGGCAAGTTTTAGCGCTGAGGACCTCAAAGGAACATCGGACCCCAGAGTCTATCACCACCTTTAATCGAGCTGGGTATACCACATATGCTTTGATTCCCTTCTGGTTCAATGCTTTTTCTACTACAAGCACTTTCTTTCACCAGAGTATCGTCTGTGGAGTACAATTATGTTTATTTTTTTTTATTTTTTGTTTATTGAACAGATCGGAATTACAAACCTTTGAGTCAGAGACTCCTTTG
The DNA here is from genome assembly GCA_016271365.2 of Neoceratodus forsteri. NCBI lineage: Eukaryota > Metazoa > Chordata > Ceratodontiformes > Ceratodontidae > Neoceratodus > Neoceratodus forsteri. The sequence goes on along the minus strand of JADMNL010000030.1, from coordinate 121,740,298 downwards.
CAAAGGCTCCACTTCAAGTTAAGGCACAGTATAGAATAGTTAGTACAGAGGAGAATACAATCAGGATAACCAGAGGTGGGAGCTCATAAAGCTGGGGATAGTGGAGGCAACCAAAACCTGCTGCAAAGCCCAGAGCAAGAAGGCTAGGGCTAAGAAACCGATCTGGTTGAGCAAGGAGGTCATGGAAAAGATAAGGAGGAAAAGAGCTGCCTTTAGGAAGTACAAGAAAACAGGGAGGGGGAGGACAGGGAGTACTTGACAGAATCAAGGAGGCGACAAGGGCAGTAAGGGGAGCCAAAGACCATCGGAACTCAGGCTGGCACAAGGCATTAAGAAGGGGGAGAAGGACTTCTTTAAGTACATCAGGGAGAAAAGGAGCTGTAAGGACCACATAGTAAGGATTAGGAAGGAGGAGGGTTGGGTGGAAGCAGGGTGCGATAAGGCGGAAGCAATAAATGAGTACTTCTGCTCAGTATTTACTAAAGAGAAGAGGGGGGTGACACCCAAGGTGGGAGAAATGGCAGAAGCGGGGAGTGGTGATAGATGGGGAAATCATGGAGAGCAGAGTTCGAGAGGGTTTAAAGGCACTGAAGGTGGACAAGGCACCAGGCCCAGATGGCATCCACCCCAGGGTACTGAAGGAGCTGGCAGAGGTCCTTGCAGGACCTTTGGCAGACCTATTTAATGCCTCACTACATTCGGGGTGTGTACCTCAGGACTGGAGGATGGCTCATGTGGTGCCCCTCCACAAGAGTGGCCCCATGATGAACCGGAAACTACAGATTAGTGAGTCTCACATCCATCGTGGGTGTGTTAATGGAGACTATCCTGAAGAAGAGGCTGGTGGCCTCCCAGAGGCCAAAGGACTACAGGACAGCAGACAGCATGGCTTCACACGTGGCAGATCCTGCCAAACCAACCTGGTCGAGTTCTATGACTGGGTAACTAGGCAACTGGACAGGGCCATGCAGTGGATGTCCTGTATCTGGACTTCTGAAGGCATTCCACCCAGTGCCACACGGAAGGCTGGGAAAGAAGTTAGTAGGCACAGGGGCAGGTACAAAGCTGGTGAGATGGGTAGGAAACTGGCTGCAGGGAAGGCAACAGAGGGTGGTGGTGGGTGGGGAGCTCACACCCAAGGGCAGTGACGGTGGGTTCCACAGGGCTCAGTGTTGGGACCAGTGTTGTTTGGGATATTCATTGCAGACATATCATGGGACATCAAGAGCAAGATCAGTCTGTTTGCTGATGATACCAAGGTAGGCGCGGTGGTGGATGACCTAGGGGATGGCAGGGTTGCAGGATGATCTGGCAAAGCTTGAAACCTGGTCAGACACCTGTCAACTGGCTTTAATGCCAAAAGTGCAAGGTGCTGCATTTGGGATGAAGAACCCAAGGAGGAATTACCAGCTAGGGAGTGCAGCTAGCCCAGACAGAGGAGGAGAAGGATCTGGGTGTGCTCATTACAGGGTCAATGAACAACTCGGCACAATGTAGGAAGGCAGCTGCAAAGGCCAACAAAATGCTGGGTTGTATTGCAAGGGGTATATCCTCGAGGAGGGAGGAGGTGATTCTGCCACTGTATAGGTCATTAGTTAGACCACACCTGGAGTACTGCGTGCAGTACTGGCGTCCGTATCTGAAGAGGGACATTAAGTTACTGGAGGGGGTGCAGCGCAGAGCGACAAAGATGATCACAAGCTGGGGACTTATCATACGAGAGGAGGTTGAAGGAGTTGAACATGTACTCACTGGAGGAGAGGAGACGGGTGACATGATTGAAACCTTTAAATACATGAAAGAGAATAAACAAAGCCGGTATAGAGGGCTGTTCAAAGTAAGGAGGAGGGGAGGGCCACTGGGGCCAGGATATGAGACTGGAGCGAGGAAGGTTCAGGAGGGAGATGAGAGACACCTTTTATAGAGAGGGTGGTGGCTGGGTGGAATCGTTACCTGCTGAAGTGGTATGCAGTAGAACAGTGGACTGCTTCAAACGAGGATGGGACAGGACAAGGGGGAAGGTTAATGAAGGGGAAGGGTGGAAGGGAGGGGCAGCTGCAGAATAAGGGGTGCTAGCTGCACATTCGAGCAGACTTGATAGACCTCTAGGCCTTTATCTGCTGGCAAATTTCGTATGTTCGTATAATTCTGAGAGTAGACATAGAATCCTGTGTCACATAAGCACACTAATTTAGCAAAACAATATTATACAATATTCAGGTGAAGACAATCAAGATGATACGCATAGGAAACAGGATAATACAGAGGGTAGCCATAGTACCCTGCGTCAAACAGGCATACAAATTAGGGAAAATAAGATTATACACTATACAGGTGAACGGTGAAGACATGTTCGAAGAAAATGCTGGTATCCCGAGAAATAACTTCCTTTTTCACCCAGGTGGTGTGGAGAATTTTTTAATTGATTTGCAATTCAAAAAAAGCAAGAATTATGGATCTGCATCTCAAATTTGAGTTTTTGGAGACGGGACCAAAGCATGGTGATCCCAGATAATATTAAGTTTTTTCTCTGCGGGTAAATTTAGTAATTCTTTAAAGGAAGGAGTGAATAAATGATACACTATCTTCCTGTACTGTCCCCTCAGGGACTCTATATAGGCAAATACTGCTACACCTATTGCGGTTTTCCAACTCTAAGTCATTGTTCCAGCTCCATCTTGTATAGTTCCAACAGGGCTGAACTGTGAACGTGGACCATATCAGTACAGTCAGTCAGGCAGGCAGGCAGGCTTCAATGTCACCAGTCCGTTTTTATCAAATATTGAGGTCTCGCCTGTCTTCTGAAACCTTTGATTCCAATTACAGTAGGGTAGAACTGATTTGATTCAGTGCCTTGGGCAGCTTCTTAGAGGTAATTATGATGTCCGTCTCCTCAGAGTCACTGGCAGGCAGCGTGACAGGTGGCGTGGAGGTTGAGGACCGGGCCGCATCTGGGAATGCCAATTTATGTTGTCGTTTAGGACCCTTCAAAGGATCCCATGAGGATTTTCTTTCAGCCTCTTGCGAGTGGTCATAATAAACTCAGTTATTATGCAACTGTGTCTCAGGATGGCAATGTGCAGTGGTGGATTGAAGAAGGATTCTGATATGCCAGCCGGGAACTCTAGGACTAAGCTGCCATACAGCTAATGATGTCACCAGAAGCCCCACAGCCCATTTTCTAAGTGTGATAAGATCCTTTAGGGTGTGGGGTGTTGAGGGTACCTGCCCTTCCTGTGGCTGTACAACCTGGGTGGGCAGGTATTCCCCAACTCCCAGCACCCTATCGGGTCGTACTAGGGAGGAATAAAAACTGCAACCCAAAAACCACTAGACTGACAGAAAAAGAAAACGTGATTGGGTGCCAAACTTGGTTTTCATAAAACCCACAAGACCAATTAGAAAAAACAGGACTGGAATTTAATTGCTTTGGTATCCAAAGTCCATCAAGAGGACGGTGTAAAAACTAATTCTGGTGCGTCAGTATTTCACCTTGTATACCAGGAAGAGAAAACCTTAACAATATAGGTGAAATAACACAGGGAAAACAATATTTAAGCCGGAGACAGCATGCTAGATTATTTACGTGATACCAACATTTTAATTTTCAGTAGTCTATGTGGGATACCAAAGTGAAAACTCATGTTCTAAACCTTAAATGGACAAAAACAGAAATGAGAATGACCTCCTGGGGAAACAGGGTCTCAGGCAGTGCTGGCAGGAGTAAATCACACACTGAGGGCGTATTGCTATATGACCACATTGGCCCTACCGCTAGATGACCTAAGCAATGGTGCTTGGCCTTACTGCTTACATAACTGATCACCCCACAAAGGGGTGGGGGGAATAAAAACTCCAACTCAAAAACCACTAGACTGACAGAAACAGAAAACACGTGGTTGGGTGCCAACCTTGGTTTTCATAAAACCAACAAGAATGATGTCTGTCTCCAGAATGGACATCAGATACAGAAAAGGAAGTACGCTGTGTAAGAAAATATGGGATTTTACCCACTGGGGCAGAGAGATCTACCCCTTCCATAAGAAGAATGGAGAGAGAATAAAAAGGTCAGAGGAAAGAGGATTACAGAGACCCGTATTTTTCTTAAATAAGAAATAAAAAGAAATAACAAGAAATTCAAGGTATAAAAAGAAAGAAAACAAAACAAAGACATGAAAACAGTTAAAAAATTGCTTGTGGTTTGGCAAAAACAAAATAAATGCTTGCAGCAGTTGTTGTTTAGGCTCCGGTTTTACCACAGAGATGGTCCAGCAAGGAAGCGGTAGCGGAATAGTCTGATTCACAAAACCTTTCATGGGCTCATCATAATGCTGCTTAATACAATGCAGTATACTAGGAATGTAATTTCAAGTGTGCATACCGGTCATTTTGAGGTATTTTATGAATGTAAATGTGATAACAAGAAATAAACCTACATTTTCAATTAATAAAAAGAAATAACACAAAATTCCAGGAAAATAAAAATGATAAAAAAAAAAATAATTTCACGGGGCTGTAATTATAGTTCATCTCAGTAAAGGAAAAGGGCCAAAGGGGCCCTTGAGAATTCATTAGCCTGAGGCCGCTGCCCCCAACATCGGACGCACTACCATACAGGGTGAGCCACGGGAGTCAATAGCCCCGACTCTGGATCCTCATATGAGAGAAGACTGCGGGTGGGACTGTAGCGTTATAGAGAAGTTATCCTTGAAAATCTGGAGTTATGGTAACTTTTCCATCTTCCAAGAATAAATCTTATCCATAGAGACCCACTCTTTGATCGACCAGCAAGCATCCCATTAAACCGGGAGAAGCAAGTTCAACCTGAGAGGCACAAAAAACTCCATCCTCAGTGGAACAAAACTGAGGCCTGGGGCTGACAGGGTCATCCACACCCATAAGCAAGATGGATGAGTGCGATTGATACTAAGGGACCAGAGTAGCTGAGTCTGTCAGATACCACACCACCCGTTGGGAGAAAAAAAGGGAATTCTCCCAGGATGGGTCATTAATGGCCTTGCAGCAGGCAACCAGACCTTCCCAGACCTAAGACATATGGTAGATGCTGCCAAACTGAGGCCACCTTAGAGGCATAAGATGCCCTCATCTGGTGCCGAGCTGACTCCACACCCTTAGCAATTATGCCATGGCTGGCCAGCCATTCTGTCACTTGCAGGCATTTCAGACAGCAAGTTATGAATTTGAGACCATAGGTGCCATAGATAAGCCACCATGTGGGCCTGGTGTGACACTATGGTCAAGGATTACCGGATGGCAGCGAACATCTTCCTCCCCCAAATCATTCATCTTGCTAGATTTTGGTGACTAAGGGGGTACAGTCTAGTCATAAAAAACTGGTCTGCTCCCCATCAGCGTCAGAAGGTACATTAGCTCCATAATGGGGTGACTAATCTATCCAGGAGACCCAACTAGGGCCAAGTATCTAGTCATGAGGTCCCCTGGAGCAGGAGCTGTGTTGCAAGGGCACCTCCAGACTACCATGGTGGCCTCTCTCAGTGCAGTATGCAAGGCTGGGATCACTACTGTGGCCTGACTGAGCAAAATCAAGAAGCCCAGTGGCACAGGGTTCCTGCCCACTAAATGGGGGCAGTCTAGCACCTCTTGCATCTCCTTCATCAATCGCTAGAAGATTACATTTTCAGCAGCAGAGGAGATGTGCATACAGGTTTTGTTATCCTCTGAGGAGGATGTCAAGGTAGAGGAAGCTGGACTCTCACCAGAGGATGGAGTTGGGGGTAGCACTAGAAACACTGCCAGGTTAGTTTCCCTGAACCAGTACTGAATGTTCTCCATTCACTGGCAGAACTGCTGCTGGGACAACTGGCCTGGAGGCCTGAGGGTCTCAGCCACCCTATCAAAAATTCAATGGAGCACTTGTGGCGGCAGCCTACAAAGGATGTTGGTGGCCTGTTGATCCAAAGTACCCATGCTCAGGCTTGGACCCTGTAGCCCACTTGGAGTCCTTGCTTGACAGGAGTAGCAAGTGGAGCCTCCCAACTCAGCAGCACCGACCCTGGTAGTGTCTAGTGGATTGATGTCCATGTGGTGAGTCCCTAGCTGTATGACAACTGGCTGGTGCCCAGAGTGCTCTGCTGCAGGGAAGGCCTCGGATCTGCAGCTGTCACTGATGCCACAAGTAGTGTCTCCACCAAAGTCTGTACTGGTACTGGCACCGATAACCCAACCAGCACCCCTGCAGAGGCCCATGCCAACACTGGCACCAGCCACACACACCCCCAACACCAGCATGGCATTCAGCACATACACAAAGCCTGGCACAGATGTTCAGTGTCAATGTTTTCACGACAGTGATGGACTTCAAAGATGATGTAGACCTCAGTGACAGGGTGGTCTGGCACCCATGGCTACTGGACCACGTTGGGTGCTCCTACAACCATCCAGAATGGGTCGAAGGTCTGCCTGGTGCCAGCATCTGAGACTTCATCACAGCCCCAGCTGGGTGGGGGGAGGGGGGCTGAGTTCAGTACCTCGTCCGTCTCTGAAGAGCAGTGAGGGGACTGGGGGAATTGAGACAGCCTGTGTCGAAGACCACCTCTGAAGCCTGGGACAAGATGTTCCATTCTCTGAGCTCAAAGCTGTAACATCCAGATATCAAATGCAGCACAGGCATTGCAGTGCTCTAAATCATGGTTAGGTTAAAAAAAAGGGGGGTATGTCGGTTGGTGCGGGCAATATTTTTGCCACACCAACAATGATGGACAAGCACAGCCCCAAATGTTACAACAGCCTTGGCTTTTTAGAACCTGAAATTACACTTTCAAAAAACAAAGTAGAACAAGAAAGAGAACCAAGAGTCATGGTTCACTCCAATGGGGCCCACTTGATGGCGGGAGAAAGAACTGAGGCAGCTAGGGCATCGCCGAGTTACTGGTTCTAGTACACAGTGATGCACATACACCAGTACCAACACCATGGTCCATGCCCTAGCAAAAGTTTGGTCTCACAGGGCCCTAGTACCTCCAGCCCTAGGACCAAAGAGTGGCGAGCTATGGAGAAGATTACTGTAAAATAGGTGACTCTGCCCAGACTGAAAGCTTTGGTGTTCCTTTGTCTTCACCTACTCTGAATTGAAGTCAACCCACCTGTCTTCCTATTTGGATGTGTGAAGAGCAGCTACAGAATACAGGGGTTTAAAAATAAGAAGAAAAGACTATTCTTCATGTCCTCCAGCGGGAACTCCTATTAAAAAATCTGCCTTAGTTTTCTTTTTTCCCTTTCTATTTCTGCTCTTAACTCTAGCCAGGCCCCTGTCACTTGTGTACATGCTGCACCATCCTCCACGAATCCACTGCTTTACTCCTCCCCCCAGTGAGGTCAGAGATCGGGGGGGGTCTTCATCTCTACAGAACTCACTCTGGCTGTGTCACGAGCAGATGTAGGTGCAGGAGCAGGAGCAGAGTCAGATTGTGCCGCAGGATTCTCATGTCACACTGTGCTGTGGATTACCTTGGCTTTTTTGTTGCCCTGCCGTCAAGAAATCTCCAGCGCAGAGATCAAGGTGGATACATGTACACAAAGTGTGCCAGCATGCTGACATCGGGAGATATTCCCCCTTCCCATGAGTGTTCCCAACTGTATTGTCACCCGTGGTGACCCAGGCAGCAGTATCACAGTGGTACATGCAACCCATCCTCCCCAGAGGAGGAGAGAATCCACTGAGATGCTTGACAGTCCTACCCCCCCCGCCCCAACATCCCAAGCTCGTTTCCAAACTCAGGACCTGGTTTTGCTGGCAAAAGCCCTTCTGTTGTGCCAACAGGCTAGCCCAAAGTTGCCTTATTTTTGGAGGTCTCAGCAAAGTTGACTACTGTGGCTATATCAGTGGTACCCATGCCTCTAGGTCCTCTGTTCCCTAACTCCCCCCCAATCTGGAAAGTTCAAGCTGATTTTACTCCTGGTCAGCTAGCCCCAGCCTGCAACAGTAGATCTGGGACAGTATATGAGGAGACAGACATGGGCATCTGGGGGCCACTAGCGACCAGTGGGCTTAAGGGCTTGTGTATGGGCTGAAAAAGAGCTTAACCCACTAGATATCGGGGAAGACTAGAAAACCAAAAAAAAAACTCAGACCTGGCTCCTCTCATATAGTGACTGAGGGAATCCTGACCCCATGCTGCATTTTAGAAACTTGGGGGGTACTCTGTCCCACCTGAGGAAAAAAGTTTTTGTGTTTTTCTTTCTGTTCAACAAAAAATGCCCCAAACAATCTGAGAAAAAAATACTCTTTATCTTTCCCTGGCTTTAAATTATGAACGTTATTGTAGTGCAGTGTAACATGTCCAGTATTTTCCAATTGTATGTGAGGGAATTTTATTTCCCGAAAAAATTATTGCGTAAATTTTTATTAACAAAACTCAAGTCGTCTGCGAGAGGAGCAGACTACACTGACCAAACAAGGCTCAGGGGGGTGGCCACAGAGGGAAATGCTGCTTCCTTCTCTACACTCAGTAGTCTCAGCAGAAGGTGGCATAGGCAAGACAGGAGCTCACCAACAATCCAGTCCAAGCCTCTCACAGCAGAAGCCGCTGTAAGAGCGCTGCCTGTAATCCGACCAATACTCCAGTTCTAGTCTCTCCCAGCAGGAGTCACTGTGGGCAATGCGTAGAAGCACAAGCTCTCAGGGAGCTTACAGCTACTTCAGTAACGGCATCTCCCAGCAGGGGTCACTGTAGGCAATGACGGTGTAGAAGCAAGGACTATGGAACAGCTCACAGCTACTCCAGTCTCAGCATCACCCAGCAGGAGGAAGTGATCTAGGAGCACTGACTGTAAGGAGCTCAGTTAACCCAGTCACAATGTCTCCCAGCAGGAGTCAATGAAGGTAATGATATAGGAACCAGGACAGTGCTAACATGCATCAAAAAGGCAAAAGTTGCAACCTGCCTAGAAATGACCCCTCTTCCCTTTACCAGTGAGTCCAAATTGACGCAATTACTCTATAACAATATCTAAAGGAACGAGAACTGTTCAAAATCTGCCACTGATTATGTTTTGATCCAGTAGGGTCCTCCTTAGACCCACAATTTTTACACCGGTGGGTCCAATTCATCCCATGCCTTAACCCGCCCAGTGATGTCACTGGTAGAAACGCTGACTGTGTGGAGCTCAATTACTCTAGTTCTAGCAGGAGTCACTGTACACAATGGTATAGGAGCACTGACTTTGAAGCACCACACAACTATTTCATTCTTAGCCTCCCCCAGAAGGAGTCATTGTAGGTTAATGGAGTAGAAGCACTGGCTGCAGGGGTGGGCACACAGCTACTCCAGTCACAGCAGAAGTCACTGTAGACCATAATATAGGAGTGCTAGCTACAGGAGACTCAAACAGCAACTCCTGTCCCAGTCTCTCCCAGCAGGAGTCACTGTGGACCATGATGCAAGAGCACCAACGACTGCGCACCACACAGCTACTCCAGTCCCAGGTCATTGAGCAATACTGATACTCAGAATGCAGCACAGTGCTATGATCGCCTCTCACCATAATATATGCAAGACTGTTATGTTAGAACTTTTTTTTTTTTTTGACTGTGCTTACACCCCTAGCAGAACTCTCTCTGGCCGCTCCGCACACCAGATCCACTCTACCGCTCGCTGTGGACCCTGCCTTCTTCAAAATTGTTACTGTCTCCCTGAGCCCCAGGCGGCTACGGGCCTGAGGAGACCAAAGGGGCACAGGCAGGAAACCAGCACTGGGCATGTGGCGGTACGGCACTGGGAGGGCTGTCGCCTATCCGGGCTGGAGGGTTTTTTCTGTATTAGTCAGCCAAAATCCCTCCTCCTTCCCAAGCGTGGCACTCTCCAATGCCATGGTGAATGGCAACCCTGCCAGCGTCTGCCACGCTCACCCAACGTGTGGTCTGCATCCTGCAGTGTCCCCGCTTTCCACTGGGAGTCGCTGGGATGCCAGACAGGCCCACCACCCATCCCCCAGGAGAGGACAGCAGCCCATCAGACACTCAATCCTCTCCCTTTCCCGCCGACCCCTGGTGCCCGAGCTCACTCCCGAACTCGGGTCACTAGTGTGGTGCGAGGTGTGGCGTCCAACGCCTCAACCCTCAGCACCACTGGGCCGCTGTTATGTTAGATCTTGACAAATATTAATTATGTATAATTCAAAACTACACCCTTATTCATCGCCACCAGTTATTCAAAAATGACCATGTAAAGGTTATACGTACGCTGAAATAAGTAAAGATTTCTGATTCTTCATTCTCATAGCAGAGAATCTCTAATTCAGTGTCCTCCAACTGCGAGTTCTGCAATGCAAACAAGACACGTTCAGTGGCCCATGGCTGTGGCTCAAAGGTACACGTGTTAGTGGGAAGGAAAGCCGATAGAGGCCAGCAGTCACATGAAAGGAATCCAAGTCACCAATGACAATCACCCAGCAGCGAGTATGCCTTCAAGGCCAACTCAACAGCCATCAACATTCCAGCTCACGAATAATTTGGGCATTCAGATAAGCTCTGCAAACAGACAGTTGCACCAGATGTAAGCTTGGATATATTTGTGTCTCAGGTGATCAGCAATACTGATCCAGTATGGTTGCACAACTAAACAACCTCTGGCAGAGGTTGTAGGGGCAAAAACGGTAGGGGAATTCAAAAACGCATGGGACAGACATAAAGGAATTCTAGCGATAGGAAAGAAAGGGTAATCCACAGATCATTTAGGATCTGCAGTATATGAAACAGGTAGGGAAAATGAACACACTAGGTGGGCCAAGCAGTCATTATCTGCTGTCAAATTCAAATTCTATGAACAGGCCCCAAATGAGAGAAACAATAATACACACCAAGTCTCTTACCTTATTTTACTTCATCAGATAGGCGCCCACTTGGAAAAAGGGCCAAGTTCTACCGCAGTTAAGGTGAAATAAAATTTGGACTAGAGCCACTGAGACTGGAGAAAATCCTCAGCACACCTCACCTGACCTGGACAGGTATAGCTGGCAGGGCGAACCTGAATCCAACATGTGCTTATATGTGCATGCACCAATTAACATTTTGGTGTGATGTCACACCTTTATGAAACTCTGACATAAGTGTGACATCACACCAGTCTCTAGAGCCACAGACCCAATTTTATGTTGCCATACCTGTTGTGGAACGTAGACCTTTTCCCAAGACAGCACCTGTCTGATGAAATAAATGCCTATGAAGGTAAGTGACTTGGTTTGTATTGTTTTGTTCTGTTGTCCATCATTTGTGCCATGTTCGGTTGTGCAACCACAATGGATCAGGATTGCATATCACCTGAGACAATGCTTAACCCTAAGCAGTTTTTCACCGGTGGCCATTTCCAATATTTTTGCTACAAGCTTGCAGGTAAAACTGTGCTTTTCTTGCATATAGTTAGTTTAGTTAGTTAGTTTAGTTAGTTATTCAGTCAGTTAGTTAGCTAGTTAGTTAGATGGAATTTTGCACAGCAGGATATCCTCATTTAGGTGAAACACCAATTTTTTAAGAGGGTACTGGGGAACTGCTAGAGCAACAGATTCAATCCATAGTTACATAGAGAAAATAAGAATTTCCAACACTGGTTAAAATATATATTAAAAAGACTGGAATTGTGTAACATATAGAATAATGCATAGGGCAGTGCGTCTAACGAAAATTTTACACACACCTGAGGTATTGAATGCTACATACCTCCCGAGAGCGTGTTATTCACAAGGACATCAGGGGAGTCTCTCAAGTTCAGCTAGCAACTACGTCAGTTGGGATTCCTAACATCTGTTCATCTACTCTAGCTGGGATCATTTCACAAGCTGGCCCATCTGGATTAACACATACCCCTCATTATAAGGCTGCTGATAACATTATCTGATATAAGACTGCCATGCTATGGCTCCATACTACATTATCCCTGACCACGTCCCTCCCTTGTTATTACAGGCGCAATGCTTTGAAGAGGGGGTTCCACTTGAACTATGCACCTCCATTAAGTTTTATAGCTCCAGACTTTTTCCCCATGATATTTCTAAATACATCAGCTGAGCCTTTAGGTTCATGATGGTCTTAGAAATTACAGCAGCGAACTTCTCTTTCACTTTAGCCTATGTAATGGTATGATTTATGATGGGTGACGTACCGTATCAGACCAGCTGGTACTATAAACCACAAGAGGAAAACCTTTGCCTCTTGCTGTTAATATCCTCCTGGAAACAGGACTCACGAGTTTCGGCAGCCGCAGCGTGCAGTTCAGGATGTAATACAGTCCACCTTCCCTGAGGCAACATTACTGCACAGCGGGCTGTTAGGTGTGTAAACAGTACAGCATTAGACAGAACAGGACCAGAAGGCATCTGGTACCCCAGCGAGTGATCCTGGAGTAAGTCACACTACAAAATTCCACGGACGTGGATTAATAACAGGGAAGACAAGACAGAGTGCTCTAAGTGACTAGAACACAGACAGTATAGTGAGCCAGAAATTAAATCATAGGTTCATGGTCCAACACAGCCACTGGCACTGACGTACTATGTGTCCCCTGGACAAATCATTTGACCTCTCAGTGCTTCAGCCCCTCACTGATGTAAAACTTTGGTAGAAGTACAACCCTGCTGAAAATGAGATACTAGCTCTTAACTGGAGTATTCTAGGTAAATAAACTGTAGAATAGCCAACTCCACACCTACAGCAGTGGGGGACCGCTCTGGTATACTGGTGACCCAGGTTTGCACCCCACACCAAAGATGTCAGGTGTGGAGGCCACATGGAACGGTCTGTTTCACCCTGCTCTTCAGCTGCACCTGATGGTGGTGCACAGCAGTGATGCCCGTAATTTCATGGGTGACCACAAGATACTGGGCTGCCCCCCCCCCCCAACACACACACACGTCACCATATGGGTGCATACTTGCTGTGTGGGGAGGAGGCCTGGAAAAACAGGGAAACAAATCCCTTGTTGGCAGCATGACGACGAGCGGCTCTTCTGCCCATGTCCACTGAGCATGCCAACAGGTCGCCAACAGATCTGCCCTCCAAGGGCCATTGTTACGGCAATCCGTTGTGGCCAGGATGTACACTGTCAAGCACAGGGCTCCGGATGAATAATGGGCACATGTCTTGGAGATTAAGCTAGGGGCAATGCCCCTTGGTTGGTCAGAGGAGTAGAACTCGGTAAGCAGATTCTCGGAGCGGGAACCGTGAGCCAGCACACTGAAGGTAAGGCACAATAAGGAACTAAAAAACGAAACTGTAAAGTACCATATAAGAGACAGACATGAAAGACCATTCATGGCTGGACCACTCCTCTCCTGGGACTAAAGCAACCATAGTCTGCCACCCCCCATGTTCTTGGAGTTTTAGTCCCAGTCCTCCTATCACACAGTAAGTGCTGAATGGTCCATTCACTGACCATTTCTGTATTACAAGCAAGAGGTAACTGCATAAATATCAAATTCAGCTATTTATCCCTCACAGAAGTGGTTCTTAATGTCCATGTCTGGTATCTGATAGTCAGCACTCAGATGCCAATTAAAGTATGCTCTTCACAGCAAGCACTGGTCCTTGTCAGAACGACAACGATCACAGCTCTTGTAACAGCCACATCGCAATAAGATGGTCCAGTGTTGTGCAGCTAATGAAATAAAAGGTGTGATAAGAATATGCTAGACTCTAGTTTAAAAATAGTGTCATGCAGACTACTACAAAGTTCAAGAGAATGGTTCACGTCCGTTTCTCTGTTACAGAGACACACACACACACACACACACACACACACACACACACACACACACGTGCTACAGGTCACCCAGTGCACATCCAACCTGCACATTTAATCAGTCAGTTATAATACATATCCTCAGCAATCTAGGTTTGTAGGTTCAGGGCTGGGGCATTCTCGCATGGCCAATAGCCAGGTGGTCCACATTTTTCCTAAATTCAGATGATGGGACATAAAGAGCTAACTAGCAAAACTTATCTGGGCCTTGAACCTTTGACCTCAAGAACTGGCAAGGTATGGCACATTAATAGGTTGGAGGGTGTGCTGACAATATGAGACCACTGCCCACTGAGGACTGAAGTTCTGCAGGCTCCACCACCTGATTCTCACAGGGTTAAAAAGTAAAGAATTGTTTGTTGCCGTTGTGGTCCTTGTGCAATAAGATGAACAAAGTGGGAGATTTGATACCTTTTATTGGACCAACAGGAGATTTACAGACTTTTAAGCTTTCAAACTACACAGAGCTCTTCATCAGGGGGGGAAAAATTAAAAAGGTTAAAAAGTGACACCACAAAACTTCAAAGGAGCAAGATCATCTACTCTCTACCAGACATCAGCACACAAAAACAAACTACCATCTTTTCTGTGTGCTGCAGCCAGCCTGCTCAGCCACCCCAGTTACACATCAGAAACTGCCCGATGGTGCCTTAACTGCTGTTGCCATGGAAACCTGCTAATGCGAGGAAAAAGCATCCTCAACTGATTCCTGGCAACACCCTCACGGTTATTAGTTATTTCTTTCAAGCGACTCATCTGTCGTGTGCTCACTGTTCCCTGTGCTAGGAGCCAGTCTCTCTTCTCCACCCAACAGAAATTCCAAAGATCAATTAGGCCTGCAGCTCAAAAATGAAAATCAGTTACTGGTCCCAAGCCCAGTACTGGCATGTCTTCCTGCCAGTCAGTAGATGGAAAGGCCCACAGATGCAACACAGCTGCAGTTCACATTTTTAAATGCCTTCCCATGTGGTCTTGTTCCTCACCTACATACAGGCACTATACACCTTAGCTGCTTCCTGTGTAGGTACCGAGACTGAGTTTTTTGTTTTACTTGTACGTCCTCCACTCAGCCAGCCCCCCATCCTCCATCACAAGCTAGTCTCTGGGACTTGGCCACCTACCTCTAGATGCCCACGCTCTACCACCATGGTAGGACCTTCAGAGTTCCAAAAGCCCCTCAGGGGTTTAGACTGGATGGAGGTAGAGTACCCAGTAGGTGGTATGGGGCCTACGAGGGATCACCACATCATCTTTCTCGGCCCTGAGCGGCATTTTTCTGTGTTCTGTTTCCCTGAATCCCTGGGTGCCTTGTGGGGGCTTTGGACAGCAAGTGACATGAGCATGCCAGTGAGCGCATGTTGCTGTCAGGAGGCCCCCCCCCACCCATCCGCTGCAGCTCTGGCTTGTACCACCTGTGGTCACCCAGGTGGCAGTAACACAGCGGAACTTGCAAACCCCCATCCCTAGAAGAGGGCGTCCTATGGGACGTTCAATCCTCCTCCCCCTGCTGGCCCTCTAATGATCCAGGCTTGAGTTGCGAACCCAGAACATCAGTGTTGCAAGCGGTAGCTCTACCACTGCACCATCTGGCCAACAACATACTGCAGGTTTCATCACATCAGCATGGCTCAACCTTACCTTTAGTATCCCAGCACCATCAGCTGCCAATACCATGTAATCAGGAAGATCCCTGTTCAAAGAGCAAATGACTCCACGAAACAGCTTTTCTCTGAAGTTTAAATACCATTTGTGGGACACCTCAAAGCAATTCAACTCGACACATTTGATTTATGGCAGAATACAGCTAGGAAAAAATATGTGCACTATAACTCTGTCTCCACCCTGCCAAAGGCATACACAACCATGTCAAACAGTTGCATACCCTCAATTTTTTCGGTTGCAGGGGGAAGCACTACTGTATTGTTCTTTGCATTTACACTGCGTTTTGCACAAACAGAATGAAATGTTATATAATAACGAAGGAACGTTTTTTTCTCCCATAGAAAAACCCAGTTATTCTTTGCCATTATAACCAGCAGGTTATAACCGTGAATACGCATCAGGGTTTCCGCACTCTACACATGCGCACCTCCCTCGTGCACACACACTTCAACTGCCACACAGTAAATGGACTTGTCTCAGAGTGTTTTCACATGCTGCTTAACAAATACTGTTCTTCAGTTCCTAAATCGCTAGGTTTCGGGGCAATCACGCGAAAGGAAAAACAAAAGAAGACTGTTAATTAAACCATGCTCCAGCCTGACCACGCTACCCGAACCACTGTTTTCTGTAACTGTTGGGTTGTGTTTTCAAGGCAAGAAAACACTACCCAGCAATTATGTAAAACAAACATATGGAGCAGTGTATAAAACTCTAATGTTACACCCCCTCCCCTCAGTGTTGGATGCTTGTATAAACCCCGAGAGCTTTGCTCTCAGGGTTTATGTGGCATCCAACACCTCAGATATGTGTAAAATTCTTGTTATACACACTACCCCATGTATTATTTTATTTATTATGACTATCAGTAAGTAGGGAAAACTGGCACCCCTTGGAGAGGGGACACTGTTAGGCAAAACTGGCACCTCTCAGGCAAGGGAAACTGACACCCCTCTGGCTAGGAAAACTGACACCCCTCAGGCTGGAGAAAACTTGCATCACTTAGGCAGTGGAAAATTGGCACCCTTCAGGCAAACAGACACTCTAAAGCAGGGGAAAACTGGTGCCCCTCAGTCAGCGGAAAACTGGTGTCCCTCAGGCAGGGAAAAACTCGCACCCCTCAAGCAGGAGAGAACTAGCACCCCTCAGGCAGGGGAAGATTGGTGTCCCTCAAGCAGGGGAAAAACTTGCACCCCTCAAGCAAGGGAGAACTAGCACCCCTCAGGCAGGGGAAAACTGGAACCCCACACATAGGAGAAAACAGGTACCCTCAGGCAGAGGAAAACTGGTGCTAATCAGGCAGGGGAAAACTAGCACCCCTCAGGTAGGGAAAAATAGGCAACCTTCAGACAGGGGAAAACTGGTGTCCCTCAGGCAGGGGAAAACCAGGGCCCCTTAGGCACGGGAAATAGGCAAAACTCAGGCAGGGGAAAACTAGCACCCCTCAGGCAGGGGAAAACAGGCAGCCATCAGGCAAGGGAAAATTGGCAACCCTCAGGAAGACGAAAACAGGCAAAACTCAGCCAGGGGAAACAGCAGCCCCTCAGGTAGTGGAAAACTGGCGCCCCTCAGGCAGTGGAAAACTGGCACCCTTCAGGCAAACAGACACCCCTAAAGTGGGGGAAAGTTGGCGCACCTCAGTCAGCAGAAAACTGGTGTCCCTCAGGCAGGGGATAACTTGCGCCCCTCAGGCAGGGGAAAACTGGAACCCCATACACAAGAGAAAACAGGCAACCCTCAGGCAGGGGAAAACTGGTGCCCCTCAGGTAGGGAAAACAGGCAACCCTCAGGCAAGGGAAAACAGGTGCCCCATAGGCAGGGGAAAACTGGCGCCCCTCAGGTAGGGGAAAACTAGCACCCCTCTGGCAGGGGAAAACTAGAGCCACTCAGGCAGGGGAAAACTAGCGCCATTCAGGCAGGGGAAAACTAGCACCCCTCTGGCAGGGGAAAACTAGTGCCATTCAGGCAGGGGAAAACTAGCGCCACTCAGGCAGGGGAAAACTGGCGCCCTTCAGGCAGGGGAAAACTAGCATCCCACAGGCAGGGGAAAACTAGCGCCCCTCAGGCAGGGGAAAACTGGTGACCCTCAGGCAGGAGAAAACTGGTGACACTCAGGCAGGTAAAACTGGTGCCACTCAGGCAAGGGAAAACTAGTGTCCCTCAGGCAGAGGACAACTAATGCCCCCTCAGGCAGGGGGAAACAGGTGCCACTGAGGCAGTAGAAAACAAAACTAAACTAGCACTCCTCAAGCAGGGGAAAACTGAAACCTTTCAGGCAGGGAAAACTGGCACCCACTCAGGCTGGGGAAAACTGGCACCCTTAGGCTAGGGAAAGCTGACACCACTCAGGCAGAGAAAAACAGGCACCCCCAAGCATGGGAAAACTTGTGCCCCTCAGGCAGGAGAAAACTGTCACCCTCAGCCAGAGAAACTGGCTCCCCTCAGGCAGGGAAAACAATTGCTCCTCAAGCTCAGGAAAATGGTACCACTCACAATGCTTACAGTATGTCATATATACTTGTGTTGCTCATGGTTGCTACAGTTTGGGTTTACGCTATGGCATATATACATGTGTTTCTCGTGGCTGATGCAGTCTGGGTTCACGCTACTGCATGTATACACGTGGTGCTTGTGGCTGAGGTAGTCTGGGTTTACGCTATTGCATATATACATGTGTTGCTCATGTCATGGCTGATGCAGTTTGAGTTTATGCTATGGCATGTATGCACGAGGTGCTTGTGGCTGATGCAGTCTGGGTTCACACTATGGCATGTATGCATGTGATGCTCGTGGCTGACACAGTCTGGGTTCACACTATGACATGTTAGCATGTGGTGCTCCTGGCTGATGCAGTCTGGGTTCACACTATGGCATGTATACATGTGTTGCTCCTGGCTGATGCAGTCTGGGTTCACACTATGGCATGTATACATGTGTTGCTCGTGGCTGACGCAGTCGGGGTTCACACTATGGCATGTATGCATGTGTTGCTCCTGGCTGATGCAGTCTGGGTTCACACTATGGCATGTATGCATGTACTGCTCGTGACTGACGCAGTCTGGGTTTACACTATGACATGTATGCATGTGGTGCTCCTGGCTGATGCAGTCTGGGTTCACACTATGGCATGTATGCATGTGTTGCTCATGGCTGATGCAGTCTGGGTTCACACTATGGCATGTATGCATGTGATGCTCGTGGTGCTCCTGGCTGATGCAGTCTGGGTTCACACTATGGCATGTATACATGTGTTGCTCCTGGCTGATGCAGTCTGTACATGTAACAGTACACGTTACATAGTGATCAAGATCTGAAGGTACACATATATTACTAATTTGAGACACAGAACATAGGGATCCATAGGGGCTGAACACTAGGAACATCCTGGCTTACTAAGATTACATCATCGCGTCAGACGTTCCGAGCAGTCTTAGGCTCCGATCGGTGCGGTGCTCTGAAAACGTTTCCTGGTTTTGGCGTTGCAAAAAAATCACCAAAAAGGCATTAAACGTTGGCTTTTAAGGTAACTGCTTCTGCCATTCAAAACCTCTCCCTGTCTGCTCTGCTTCCACGGGAGGGTTTTTAAAACTGCATATCCCGTTTTATGTATGTTTAGGTAGCCTTTAAAAGAGCTAATCCTGGACTCTTCCCAAATACCTGTGGAGAGGTAATTTAGCCAGCAGGTGCGCCCTGTATGAAAAGCAATGCTGTGCCTCAGAGGTGCAGCAAAAAGGAACTTGATATGCCAGTTTAGACATGCCCCGAGTTTGGTGATGTTATTTGTGGGGATTAGGTATTTCTGAGCGACAGGGGTAGACCGGCCAAGACTGATTTCTTTTTGCCAGAAGGCGGGTCTGATAGGTGATTCTGCCCTTCAGGCTTAACCAGTTGGTCTGTGTACACAGATTACAAGTATGCGTTAGCCTGTGAGCTCCAGTAATCAATCTGCATGCCTTGTTGAGGACTGTGCAGATCCTTTTGAGCGTGTTGTCTGTGGCTACTCTGTAAACAACTAAACTGAAGTCAATGACAGACAGAATTGAACTAGTCACGGCAGTCTGGAGCGTATCTGGGGTCATGCAGTGCCTGTATAACAGTCCTATTCTGGTGTTAACTGCCCTTGCAACAAGGTCAGCGTACGTACCATAGGAGAGGGAGGCATCCAGAATGATCCCAAGATACTTGAAATTTGGGACTTCTTCAAGCGGTGAGCCTTCATTGCTCAGTATGGTTAGTTTGTGTGATATGTACCTGTTGTGCGGGCTAGAGAAGAGCATGGTCTTGGTCTTGGTCTTGGTCTTCTTGTAAATCATTAGCAGCTTATGGTTTTTAAACCAGGCCTCAAGGTCAGAGAAACTAAACTGGAGCTGTGTTTCAAGTGGGAGTGGGTCAGGTAGACTGGTATAAATGACGGCATCATCTGCATATAGCAGCGTATTATTATAGCATGCCTTGGGGAAGTTATTGAGGAAGATGCTAAAGAGTAATGGGCCCAAGATCGAGCCTTGAGGGAAATCGGATAACACTTGTCTGCTATCAGATAAGATGGCACTTATTTAATATTAAATTTAGGAAGCTGGTCCGTAAAGCCAGCCATCAATTTTTCTAATTGATATATGTCCATTACAATTTGTCTCCAGTCCTCCACCACTGGGATGACTGGCTTCATCCATCGCCTGGTAATAGCTTTCTTAGCAGCCAGGAGAAAGATTGGTAATAAGGTTTTATGCCAGGAGGGGCGATGTTGGGACAAGATCATCAGCAAGACCATTTAATCAGTTCTACCATTTCCCCCAGGCAATCTCTCAGTTCATGCTGTAGGGTACACCGAAATGGGATCAAAAAGGGACAAGACCAAAACACATGACCCAGATCAGCCAGCTGGCACCGACAACCTCTCCAACACACACCATAGCTTGGTGGTAAATATGTAACCAGTATAGCCAGGGCTCTAAAATATCTGTATCTGCACTTCCATGCATATTCTCGCCATACTACAGTTGACGTAATTTTAATGGCTGGAAGAGCAGATTTTGTCCATACGTCTAGTGACACTGACAAGCCCAAGTCCTCATTCCAGCTGTCTAGCACTGACTGGGTTGAATCCCCCAGGACATCTCTCAAAATCCTATAAAGCTGTCTATTAAGTGCCCCCTCCTGGATGTCCCCTATTGTGACTCTTTATCAGTTTCATTAGGGAAGGCTCTGGAGTCTGAAGCCTAGTGAGGGCTGGGGGTTGATGCTGAAGATGCTCTCTAAGCTGCAGGTATCTATACCTATCCTTTGTGGTTAAACCAAAACTCACTTGGAGGGACTCAAAGGAGAGAACTCCCCCTGAGCCCAGAATCTGGTAAACATAATTCAGACCCAATCTACGCCACTATTTAAAAGCCATATCCATTTGTCCTGGCAAAAAAACTTTCAAATTCAAGAGTTTATTGGCCAAAGAAATAGTACAAGGTACAGTGGCATCACAAAAATCCATTCACTAGACTTCAGACATACAAAACTGGCATAGCCCTAGGCAGAGATCTCTAAGGCAAGTTATCAGTAAATTATATTGCACAATACTTGGGGCACAAAAAAAAAAAAAAAAAGATCTGTTTGACTAGGGCGTCTTCGCTGACCCCTACATACTGGACCTCCCCCAGAAAGGATGAGGCAACACCGGCCTTAAGCATTAACCAATCAGCTAGTTTGGGTATGTTATTAGGGGACGAATTCCGGATCCATCTCTAGCTTTTATGTCACCCATCATCTCCAGAATATCAAATTTTTGGCCCGTTTCCCTTGAATATTAGCTATTAGAGTCTCCATCCGGTAAATATCATTCACCACCCTAATCCATAAAGATTTCTGCGGGTGAGATTTCTGTAGCCATCTCTTAGAAATTCCCTTTTTGGCTGCCAGAACTAGTATCAGTAGTAATTTCAACACCGGGCCTCAAACACCTCTAGGAGGAATGGACAAAAGGACCAGGGATGATGTAAGTAAGTCAGGATCCAAAAAGATAGAATTAAAACCCCCATTTATATTTTTGTCAAAACATGCCCCACACTGGGCATGACCAAAAAAGTCGTGCATGGTCACGACTCGAATGGCAGCTTAGCAACTACCTTCTCCCTCCCATTTACTAGTGGCCACTGAGCCCCTTGCCTAGCGAAGATTATATCCACTTAAATAGGTACCTATTACAAAGGTTACTTTGGATGCAAGCCAGCAGCGAGGAGAGACTAGGGAGGGAAAAGGAGAGATGGATGATCTTCGAGGGTGTGGCTTTGTTCCTTTTTTCCCAGCCCATTCCCTGTGCTATTTAAGATCCAGCAACGTAGAAAAAAGGGTAAAGATGGAGCTTAGGGGGAAAAGCGTTCATTATAAAGTCACATCAATGAACGGACAAAAAGACACTAGCTGGACAGTCGAAAAGAGGGGCTAGAGACAGTCTGCACATTCTAGTGCATTTATGTTAATTATAATTACAGTTAGTTATAGTTAACCAATGCGATAAGTTTATTTCCTGCAATTTATTATGCAAAATGACCATCTTTTTGAACTACTGTGCGGTTGTTTCTGATGTTAAAATTGGTTGGTAAATGTCTGACACTCAGTTTTGGGTGGTTAGATAATTTTATACTTAGACCTGGGGGCTGTGGTTTAAGCTTGGGCGCCCATCACCATATGTACCCAGAGAAGATGGGGAGACAGACTGTTCGATGGCGGTTGGAGAGTCACTCTCGGCACACACGTGCCCTACTCCTCTAATGAACTACAGCTTGAGGGAATTTTCCCTCTAAGATCCACCCTTTAAGGGGCTAAATCTTTAATCGGGTACCCACAGGGCTCTGTGGACCCCCAGCAAGGGTTCCTCACTACACAAATTCCTGGTTCTGATTCTCTTGTCCCCAGTTGGCACTCAATTTCCTGATTTATTGTGTTCTGTTTAGATACAGTACATTTTAATGTTTGTTATTATTCAACTTTCCTAACTCTGCGTCCGGGTTCCGGGGGTGGGTGGACTGGAAATACAGGTTACTCACCTGTAACAGGAGTTCTAGGAGTGGTATATGTTGTTCATCCACACTGTCTGGCAGGTTCCTTGCTGCTTTAAATCTTGCCGTAAGGTCTTCAAGCTGGCTCCTCCCACCCACCCGGGTGGTAAAACCCTCAGCTCTGCCCCATGACGCCAGATCTAGCCCGCTGGAAGCCAGGTTGCGCGTCGAAGCCAGGGAAGTCGGGTGGGTTGTGTGGATGAACAACACATACCACTCCTAGAACTCCTGTTACAGGTGAGTAACCTGTATTTCTAGGGACGTGGATATGTTGTTCAATCCACACTGTCTGGCAGACTCCTAGCAGTTTTCCAGGAGGAGGAGGAAGGGAAGGCGTGCACCCCCTACTTACGGAATAAGGACTGCAGAACCAAGCTCCCAAAACCAGCATCCCGGCGTGTCTCAAGGTCAATGTGGTAATGGGAAATAAAGGTGTGTGCTGACTTCCAGGTAGCAGCCCTACAGATTTCCTGGATAGGGACATCCCTAGAAGCAGCCACCGAAGTAGCGGAATGGCAGGTAGAATGAGCTCTTATCCCTTTGGGAGGCTCCATGCCCACCAACCTATAGCAGAGATCTATGCAGGAGGTGACCCACCTGCTTATCGTCCGCTTTGCTGCAGGTCTGCCAGGTGCGGCTTCAGCGTAGGTGACAAACAGCTGGCGAACCTCTCCCTGAACTTCAGCCATCCACTCCTTATAAGCGAGTGCTCTTCTAGGGTCCAGAGTATGGAGCCTATATTCGGCCTCAGAGGTGTGACTGGGGTAGAACACCGGCAGAGTCAACACCTGATTCAGATGAAACTCTGACACCACCTTCGGAAGGAATTTCAGGTGGGGGCGCAGGACAACCTCTTCCCTGTGGAAGACCAGATAAGGAGACTCGATGGAAATCGCCTGGAGCTCTCCCATCCTTCTGGCTGACGTAATAGCCACCAAGAAGGTGGTCTTCCATGACAGGTGGGAGATATCGCACCTGTGCATTGGTTCAAATGGCTTGCCTGTGAGCTTAGCCAATACCAGCAGTAGGTCCCACAGAAGTGGAGGTTCTCGCACCGGAGGGGATATGTGATCAAGGCCTTTGAAAAAGCGCCTTACCACCTTCTCCTCTGCAACGGACTGCTTGCCGGCCCGCGCCCGGTAAGCAGAGATGGCTGCCAGGTGCACCTTAAGGGTCGTCGACCAAAGCCCTAGCTGAGAAAGGGACCACAGGTAGTCCAGGATGCTAGCCAAGGAACAAGAAGACGGGTCCAACCCCTTGTCCTGACACAAAATGGAGACTCTCTTCCATTTGAAGGCGTAGCATTTTCTGGTCGACTCCTTACGGGATGCCTCAACGACGCTGAGGACCTCGTCGGAAAGACCCAAGACCTGGAATTCTAGCCGCTCAGGAGCCAGGACGTCAGGTGCAGGGATTGAAGGTCCGGATGGAGAACCTTCCCCTTGTTGACTGAGATCAGGTCCGGGCGGGCTGGAAGCCGCTTCGGGAGCCTGGAGCTGAGACTGAGGAGGTCTGGGTACCAGAACTGGCAGGGCCAGTCTGGGGCTACCAGAATCACCTGCGCCTTGTCCCTCTTTGCCTTGAGAAGCACCTTGTGGATCAAGAGAAATGGAGGGAAGGTGTAGAAGATGCCCGAGGTCCATGGCCTCGAGAAGGTATCCCCCTGCAGCAAGCCCTGCTGAGGGGGGCGGGCATGAAACAGCCTCAACTTCACATTCTCCCTGGAGGCGAACAGGTCCACCTGAGGGGTGCCCCAATGGGAGAACAGATCTTGTATTACATCCGGCAGGAGAGACCACTCGTGAGATGTAACGCCTATCTAGCTGAGGGCACCGGCCAGACTGTTGGAGGCTCCTGCCACATGGATGGCTAGGAGAGCCGCCTCCAGGCTGATCACGAGGGAACAAGTGCGGAGAGCCTCCTTGTACAGAGGCAAGGAGTGCGTCCCGCCCTGTTGGTTGAGGTAGTACATGGTCGCGGTGTTGTTCGTCTGGACCTGAACCACTTGACCCCGTACAAACGGACAGAAGGCAGTGACGGCTAGATGCACCGCTCGGAGCTCCAGCAGGTTGATGTGGCATCGAGACTCCTGAAGGGACCAGAGACCGTGGGCCCTGAGCTCCCCAACCCATCAGAGAGGAGTCGGTCGTCAGAGTGACCGTCAGCTCGGAGTGGACAAACGGGATCCCCTCCTGCAGATGAGCTGGAACAAGCCACCACTGTAGGCTGTCCCACATCTCCTGGGTCACCGTCACTGGCAGGTCCAGAGAACCAGAGCGCTGTGACCACTGGCGGGCCAGCCCCCATTGCAGCAGTCGCATATGCAGCGGGCCCAGCGGACCACACTGGTGCAGGCCGCCATGAGGCCCAGAAGGCACAGGAAGTCCCGGGCAGGGCACAATTGCCCAACCAGAAATGATTGGGCAAAGGAGGAAAGGACCTCGGCCCTGTCTGCCGGAAGCCGGGCTCTGGCTCAAAGAGAGTCAATCTCTGCCCCAATGAACTGAATCACCTGCGATGGCATGACTTCCGACTTGGACTCGTTGATGAGGAGGCCAATCTGAGAGCAGACCTGGAGGGCCAGATCCCTGGAACACTCCACCTCCAACCTGGAGGGGGCTGCAATCAGCCAGTCATCCAGGTAAGGGTACACCCGGATCCCTCGGCGCCGCAGGAATGCTGTCACCACTGCCATGCATTTGGTGAATACCCTGGGAGCTGGAGAGATGCCGAAGGGCATGGCCCAGAACTCGAAAAGAGATCCCTCTGCTCGGAAGTGGAGGAAATCGCTGATGAAACGGACGGATTGGGACGTGAAAGAACGCATCCTGAAGGTCCAGAGAACAAAACCATATGCCTAGTTCCAAGGATGGAATGATAGCCAGAGTGACCATCCTGAAGGTGCGCTGCCTTAGGAACTTGTTCAGGTCGTGCAGGTCGAGAATGGGGCACCAGCCCCCGTCCATTTTGGGACCAGGAAGTACCTGGACACAAACGCTGGGTCTGGAGGAGGGTCCGCCACCTCGCTGATCACCTCCTTCTGGAGGAGCAGAGCAATGTCAGCTTGACGAGCCGACAGAGAGGCTGTGGAACCCGTTGCCCCCCGTGGAGCGACGGCTCAATAGGGAGGGAACTGCTCGAATTCCAGAAGCAGACCCCTGCCTACCACTTCTAGCACCCAGCAGTCCGTGGTGATAGCGGACCAGGGGGAAAAGAAGTGGTGGAGCCGTCCCCCCATGGGGGGAACCCGGGGAGGAATGACAAGGTTGGGGCGACACCCCTCAGCCCGTCACTGGGCAGGCTTGGAGGAAGGGCTCACTGATGGACCTCCTGGACCCTTGCCTCCAGGCTTCCTACTGGAGGAAGCAGCAGACTTGGCCTTAGGGCACCAAGTGTGTGCCTGCTGGCCCTGGTGCTGCTGGGCTGGACGTGCCGCACGGGTGGAAGGGCGAAAGGGCTTACGCTGCTGCTGGCGGCCTTTGTCCTTCTGGGCAGACGTGACCAAGTCCAAAGTGGCATTGGACTTCTCGCTCCTCTGAAGATGGCCTTCCACCCCCAGCCTGAACAAGTCGGTGCCCAGGAAGAACGTCTGCCAGCTTAGTGCTGGGTGTCCACCCGTGAAGGTGGAGATCCCGCTAGCTCTGCGACCCTTATAGCCCTGCGGCCGCTACTGATCGGGCACAAGAATCACCTATGTCCAACGAAGTTTGGAGCTGCTGTTTTACCACCGCCCTTCCCTGATCCCAGACCTGCTTGACCGTCATCTGAAGGTCAGCTGAGAGATGAGGAATCACCTCATCCAGGGAACCCATAAGGGCGTGTGAGAAATGTGCCATCAGAACGGCCGAGCTAGCCTGACGAAGGCCTTGGGAGGAAGCAGCGTAAACCTTCCGCCCAGCGTAATCCAGCTTTTTGGATTCCTTATCAAGCGGTTTGTCCACGTCCCGAGCATTCCCGGAGTGCCGGAAAACGCTATCGGTCACTAACCCCTCCGCAGAGGGGTGCTCAGAGAAACTGAAGAGTGAGCCGGTGGAGACTGCGTACTTTCGAGCTATCCAGACCGAAGGCGGGGGACAAGATGCTGGCCGCTGCCACAACTCCAGGGCCGGGCCAACAATGGCTTTGGCCACAGGAAAGGCCTCCTTAGGGAAATCCCCATGGTCCAGTATCTCCGTGAGGGGATACTTGGCCCGTTTTGAAACAGGTTTGAGCTGCATCCCGGTGGACTCCGAGATGAGCTGAAGCAAACCTAAAAATGAGGATGGGCTCTCGTCCACCGACTGGCCCCCCGGAGACTCCAGGTCAAGTGGCCTGGAGAACAGGGAGGAGTCGTCGTCAGACTCTGAAGAGTCTGCAAACAGCTGCCGGGCGCCTGAGCCACCCCCCACCTGCCGAGGTCGATCGGGAGTGAGGGTGACCGACAACCTGTGGGGCAAGCCCTGACCCAACCGAGAATCCTTGGTCGGGGCCCCATTCTTCGGTTGTGGAGGCTGAGGTTCCACCACAATGGGCGGAGCAGCCGGCTTTGGTCGAACAACTAGTGCCAGGGTCGGCTCCTCGACCACTACGAGGGGTTGTTTCGGCCGCTCCAGTGACAGCCACTTAATGGCCGGAGTCGGCTTATTCCCAGACAATAAGAGCTGCTGCCACATTAACTCCTCGAGGCGCCGCCTTACTTGCACCGAGCCTATCCTCGGCGAGGGGACGACGAGGATGAGCGGCGATGCCACTTTCCATGGTGCCGTGACAGAGACCGCCGATGTCGGCGGGACTGGCTGGACCTGGAAGAGGACAGAGACCAAGACCTTCGGGGGTTCCAAGGGTGGGTCAGAGAGGGGACGGGGGAAACCCGCTCCTCCCTCGGCACAGGGACCTTACACGGGGACTCCAGCACAGGAGGCATAGGCAAGTCCTCAGTTTCCACCAGGGGAACCGGTGAAGTAGGGTTGTTGGCTTCTCCAGTCGACAAACTGTAACCTAGAAGGCGCAGAAAGTCCCGGGCAGGGTGCAAGTGCCCAACCAGAAATGACTGGGCAAAGGAGGAGAGAACCTCCGCCCTGTCTGCTGGGAGCCATGGTCTGGCTCAGCAAAAGTCGAGCTCTGCCCCAATGAAGCATATCACCCAAGATGGCATGAGCTCCGACTTGGCCTCACTGATCAGGAGGCCAAGTTGAGAGCAAGTCTGGAGGGCCAGGTCCCTGGACCTCTCCACCTCTTGTTGAGTGGAACTTACCATGAGTCAATCATCGAGATAAGGGTACACTATGATCCCTCGACGCCTGAGATGGGCTGCCACCACTGCCATGCATTTGGTGAAGACCCGTGGGGCCAATGACAGGCCGAATGGCTTGGCTCAGAACTCGTATAGGGTTCCCTCTGCTCTGAAGTAGAGGAACCGTTGGTGGGATGGACGGATTGGGACGTGAAAGAACGCGTCCTGGAGATCCAGAGAGCAGAACCACATGTTTTGCTCTAGGGATGGTATGATCTGGGACAGAGTTACCATCCTGAAGGTGCGTGGCCTGAGATACTGATTCAGGTCGTGCAGATCTAGAATGGGGCGCCAGCCCCCACTGTCCACTTCGGGATCAGGAAGTACCTGGAAATGAACCCTGGATTGACTCGAGGATCTGCCACTCGAACCTCTGCCTTCTTGAGGAGGAGCTGGGCTATGTTGTCTCTCAGAGCCGACTGAGTGTGTGCTGATACTCTCTCCTCCTGTGGGGCGCAGGCTCAGCACGGAGGGTGCTGCTCGAATTTCAGAGGCAGACCCTGGCCGACCACTTCTAAGACCCAGCTGTCCGTGGTAACAGCGGACCAGGTGGAAAGAAAGTGTCAGAGCCGACCTACCATGGGAGGACCCAGAGCTGGTGTGATGGGGATAGGGGTGGCAAACCCTATCCCGTCACTGAGCAGGCTTGAAGGAACAGGGTCCAGGCCTTGAACCCTGACCTCCTTGTCTGCAGGCCACCAGAGGCCCGGACTTGGGCCGAGGGCGCCAAGCCTGTGCCTGCTGTTGCTGCCCACCATTAAAGGAGGGCTGCTGGGCCACAGGAACAGGGTGCTGAAAAGGCTTTTTTTTTTTCTTCTGCTGCTTCTTGCCAGGAGCACTTTGAGCAGAAGTGGCAGAGTCCAAGGTGGCATTGGACTGCTCGATTTGCTGAAGGTGACCAGCCAAACCTGGGCCGAAGAGATCGGTACCCAGGAAAGGAACATCAGCGAGTTTGTGCTCGGTATCCACCGTAAAGGTAGAAAGCCTCGGCCAAGCCCTGCAGTGTGAGGCAACCACAGCTTCCACCAAATGGGCGCAAGAGTCCCCAAGGTCCAATTCCATCTGAAGCTGCTGCTTGGCAACGGCACAGCCCTGATCCTGGACCTGCTTGACCTGTAGTCTGAAGGTCCGCGGGGAGGTGCGAGAGAACTTCGTCCAAGGACCCCAGGAGGGCATAGGAGAAGTGCGCCATGATGACGGCCGAGCTTGCCTGACTGAGGTCTAGAGAGGAGGCTGCACAGACCTTCCTGGCAGAGTGGTCCAGTTTTTTGGACTCCTTGTCTGGAGGTCTATCTGTGTCAGCAGAGCCATCTGTGCGTCCGAACACAGAAGTGGTCACTAACCCCTCAGCTGAGGGAAGTTCCATGAACCCAGAGAGGGACCCGATGGGCACCACATACTTGCGGGCCATTCGGGCAGACGGTGCTGGGCAGGAGGCAGGATACTGCCAGAGCTCCAAGGCTGGGCCAACAATGGCTTCGGCCACCAGAAAGGCCTCCATAGGGGTATCCCCTCTTTTAAGAATATCTGTAAGAGGGTACTCCGCCCATTTCTGGACAGGTTCCAGGGGCATCCCCGTGGATTCAGAGATAAGGCAGAGAGTCCTTGAAAAGACGAAGGGCCCTCCTCCATAGTCAGACTACCAACCGACTCATCATCCAGCGGGTGAGAGTCAAGTTCAGTGTCGTCAGAATCCGAGGTATCCAGATAAATCAGTCGACCACCAAGATTCCCCTGAACACGCCTGGGACAGTCAGGCGTAAGGGTGACCAATAGCCTGCGAGGAAGACTCAGAACAGTTTGGAAATCCTTTGTAGGAGCCCCTCCTGAGGGCTGTTTTTGTGGTGGCTCCATCACTATTGGTGGAGAGACCGGTTTTGGCTGAACCGGGGCACGTTTTACTGGCTCCATGGGTGGGAGAACCGATTTTATCGGTTCCAAGGGAGTCAGCTTCAGCCAGGGAGGCGAAGCCATGTAATGGCCAGGGTGGAAACCAAGGAAGGCTTCTGCCCAGACAGAATGAGCTGTTGTCACATCAAATCTTCATAGCATCGACAGAGTTTCCGACGAAGCCTCCCCTCATCTGAGGAGGATGAAGATGAGAAATGACGTCACCTCTTTTTGGGGCGCTTATGTGCCTTCCTAGGCCTGTCGGTTGAGTGTGTCCAAGATCTCAACCTCGATTGGGATGGCCGACTGGGTCACTCAGGAGACACTGGTGGAACCGGTGATTTTCCCGGATCCGGGACTGGTACCTCGATGGGATTGCCAGCAAGCTTGGTCTCCTCATCAAGGATAAACAAGACCGGAGTCTTGTTAAGAGAGTTGTCGACCTCCTCGTCCAACAACCAACTGACAAAGTCGAGAGTTAACTCGAACCACATCTTCGATCGAGGCTTCAGCCGGCTGGCCCGACAGTGGGACTGAAAAGCTGGCGGCCAAAGCCGCAATCTCGACCAAGTTCGACACTGGAGATTCCTGGGACCGAGATTGCTCTCGAGCCCAAGAACGTCTTCGCCGAGATGAAGAATCCATCAGTACCTTGTCCTTTTTATGGGACTGGGAGGTATGCTAGCCCGAAGGTCCCTTAGTGGGGAGAGAAAGGCACACCTCCTGAAAGGAGCCTGAGAAGGTGGAGCCCAGGTTGAGGGGAACAAAAAATCAGCCAAGAGGAACGCTCCGCTGCACGCACCCCCTCTTTCTCGAAGGCCTGCATCTGTTCTAACTGCTCGGCGGACCCTGCAGCCATGGAGACTGCCCACCGAGCCTCTTTGGATTTCACCGGTGGATTCCGTTTCTCGGGCCTACCCAGCTTCAAGCGTGCGAGATGATCATCGAGGGCGTTCGGTTGGAACGCGAGGCAAAACTCGCATGCTTGGGTGTCATGGTTGACACCCAAGCAGTAGATGCACACAGAGTGTGGGTCTGTGTGTGACATTTTCTGTCTGCCCGGGCACCGGTAAAAACCAGGGGAAGATTTATCTTCCATTTTCAAGAAGCAAAGTCTACAATCGCTAGCTCGGACGAGTGTAATCTTCAGCTGATCTGAAGGCTTTACAGCCAGGGCCTACAACACACGGTAGCAAAGAGGAAGCAATCTGTATCTTCCAACGGAAAGGAAGATCTGGCATCATGGGGTGGAGCCAAGGGTTATGCCACCCGGGTGGGTGGGAGGAGCCAGCTTGAAGACCTTCCAGCAAGAATTAAAGGGGAAAGGGACATGCCAACAAGTGTGGATAAGAACAACATACCCACATCCCTAGAAATATGCTCTTGCTCCCTAGACTCCATCTGCCTCCGCTGCTTTTTCTGCCTTAAAGTCATAATCCTCTGCTGTGACCTCACAACCTGTTTTCAGGGAAACTATTCTTATGGCACACGTACAGGCTTGTGACTACAGGGCAGGACAAGCAGCAGGAACAGATCAAGTTTAGCAGTGTCAGTGGCTCAGCAGGTAGCACACTTGCCTCTGAGGCCAGAAGATCAGAAGGCTGTGGGTTCTATCCATACACCAGGCACTTGGGTTAATATCCCAATACTGACACTGTAGTGCAGCATGAGGGGGTGCTGCACTGCTGAGGTGCCGTGTTTCTGATGAGACATTAAACCGAAGTCCCATCTGCCTGTTCTGGTGGTAGTTCAGGTGGATGTTAAAGATCCCATAGCACTTCCTGAAAACAGTAGAGGAATGTTCTCCTGTGCCCTGGCCAAATTTCCCCCTTTTCACTAAAAATACCACCGACAGCTTAATGTATTTCAAAGTCAGTTGGCATTCATCTGTATCTCCTCCCCCGGGTCATGCCTGAAAATAGGCAGAATTTGTCTAGTGTACTTACCTGGTAAACAAAAACTAAATAAAATAAATAAATAAATGGCAAAGGCACAGTTTTCATGCAAATATCTTCAACGTAAAACAAAGGGTCTGTCCAGAAGTTAAAATTTTGGGGGATTTGTGTAACTGTGACCTACTGACACTAACTCTGAATAATCTGCTAGAAAACAGAACATCACTTTAAACATAATAGACTGCAACATAAAATTATCTTGCTTTCCCCTTTCAGGAAACATTAATTAGTTCTGCGTTTGAAGTATAAATCTTGACACAAAATTAAGAGGGAGGGAATGAGCAGGGTGACTTGCATTTTTATTTTAAATCTCAAATCCATCTCAGCAGCATTTAATGGGGCCCCATAGCAGGAGTGGAAGAACACCAAAAGAACATCCCTATCCCTGTAATGACCTCCTCATATCTTCTTTTTCAAATGGTTTTGTGTCATTTTCTGCACTCTCACTGAAAAAAATAAAAACTTAAGAATGTAATCTCCAGGAGACGAGGTGATATACACATCAGTAATGAATTCAGGAGGGATTTGAGGAGAGATACAGAAGACCAGTGAGAAATGAGGCCAACTGGAGAGCTGAAGCTTTTTCGGGCCCCTCTGCTTCTGGGGCCCTCTGTGGATGCCCAGTTTGCACTATTTTAAGGCCAGCTCTGCATCGTAGCCCTTTAATTAGGACCATGGGATTGCTGGTGAAATTAGTGGCAGCAAATTCAATTACAGCCACAGTCAAGACTTCAAAGTGTGTGGCCGGCCCAGTGGCATGGAGGGCTGAGACATCACTGCCTTACCTCCTGCTACTCCGACGACCCGTGTTCGCGGTGCAAGAGGGTCACCAGGGGTCGGCCGGGGAGGGAGAGCATCGAGCGTCCGGTGGACAGCTCTCCTCTCCCGGGGAGGGGTGAGATCAGAGACCGGTGCATGCCTGTCCCCTAGCGGCGGCTAGAGGCTAGCACACTGGCTCCAAGATGGGGGCGGAGACTGGGCAGACGCCTGACATGCCATCTGCAGAAGTGTGCGCAGCTCGGCCATTGATGTCATTGCACGCCACTGCTCCGCACTTGGGAAGGGGAGAAAACGGAGGTGAAAATTCAGCTTCATCCATCAAAGGGTATCGACATAACAGGTTGACAAGCAATGCCGCAATTGTCACATCTGAAAGTGCAGAGGACTCTCGGTCAATATAATGTCTTAACTTCAGATGGCCAGATAACAAACAGACCACAGGGAACTGAGGTGTTATTAAAAAAAAAAAAAAAGTGCTTACTGCATCACTTAGCTACTGCATTGGCTGTCCTGTTATGAGTAGGAGCGGAAATGGTACTTCATAATCTCCTTCATCTATGTTCTGCAGCTGTGGTTTGATCTACTAGTGTGCAACCCAACAAGGCAGAAATTAGAAGGAGAGATCTGCCACTGTGTTGCATGCTCAAAAATGAATAATCTTCAGCCCCATTTTGCAGAAATTTTAAACAGTTAATGTCAGCTCTCCACAACTGGAAAATGTATTGGCCAACACCAGACTCCAATGCTGGTCAAGTGTTCCCTGATACCACAGATTCCAAGGCTGGTTACGTGTTTCCTGATGCTACAGATCCCAATGCTGGTCAGGTGTTCCTGGAGCTACACACTCCAAGGCTGGTCATGTGTTCTTTGAAGCCATAGACTGCAAGACTGTTCAGGTGCTCAATGATGCTACATGCTACAAAGCTGGCTAGGTGTTTCCTGATGCTACAGGCTCCTAGACTGGTCAGATGTTCCCTAATGCCATAAGTTTGAAGGCTGATCAGGTGTTTCCTGATGCTACAGACTCAAAAGGCTGGTCTGGTGATCCTTGAAGCCACAGTCTCCAAGGCTGGTTAGATGTTCCTTGGTGCTACAGACTACAAGGATGGTTAGGTGTTCCCTGCTACTACAAACTGGTCACGTGTTTCCTGCTACAGATGCCAATGCTGGTCAGGTGTTCCCGGATGCTACACACTCCAAAGCAGGTCAGATGTTCCTTGATGCTACAGACACCAAAGCAAGTCAGGATTTTCCTGATATAACAGACTCCAAAAAAAAAAGGTCAGGTGTTCCCTGATGCTACAGACTCCAAAGCAGGCCAGGATCTTCCTGATGGTACATACTCCATTAAAGGTCAGGTGTTCTCTGATGCTACAGGGTCCAATGCTGGTCAGGTGTTCCCTATGCTCCAGACTCCAAAGCATGTCAGATGTTCCTTGATGCCACAGTCTCTAAAGCTATTCATGTGTTCCTTGATATTACAGACACCAAAGCAGGTCAGCTGTTCCCTGACACTACAGACCCCAATACCAATCATGTGTTCTCCAGTGCTGTGCAGATGTTCCCTGAGGCTACAGATTCCAAAACTGGTTAGGTGTTCCCTGATGAGGCGGAGTTCAAGGCTAGTTAAGTGTTCCTTAATGCTACAGGCTCCTATACTGGTCAAATGTTCACTGATGCTACACACCTCAAGGCTGGTCAGGTGTTCAGTGACTCTACAGACCCCAAGGTTGGCCAAGTGTTCAATGATTTTACAGACCCAAAAGACTGGTCAGGTGTTCACTGATGCCACAGACCCCAAGGCTGGCCAGGTGTTCACTGATGCTACAAACCCCAAAGCTGGTCAGATGTTCAATGATGCTACAGACTCCAAAGCCAATTAGGTGTTTCATGCTACTTCAGTTTCCAAGAAAATAAACAACAGCACTCCAGGCTTGAGATAAAAGTTTAATATTTACTGAAAATTAGGGTACAATTACATAAAAAATTGAAAGCATAAATTAGGTCCACATACCAAAAAGAAAACAGTCCAGCGCTTCGAGGCTACAAAAACCTCTTCATCAGGGGTGTGGCTACCAACACATTACATGTAATTTATACTGTTATGTACCAAATGTTATCTCATTAATTCATTAAAGTCAACAAGTGATCTCTGTGTGCAATTATTAGATTGGCATCGATCACTATGGATACACTGGTCCTCTGTCGACTCACAACATTCAGGACATGCACTTGTTTCAATTTAAGGAAAACTGCCCTATTGTGCAACATACTGAGCTGCCAACAGGGCCACAGCTAGCCAGGATCCTCTAGTCTAAAGTGCTATGTGTGCTTAATAAACATATATTTGTGAAATGACAATGTTTAATGATAAACACTTGAAATTTAGAACTTTTCTTATTGTTTCAATTTTGACTGTCTTAACTGTGAGCTGAAGTGTGAGTTGAACAGTACAATGTTACATCGACAATCTTACACGAATTACTCTGGTACAACATCAAGCTTATTCAATACCTTCCTTAAGTGGAACAATAGCCAACATTTTTATAAGCTTCAGATTCCAAAACTGGTCAGATGTTTCCTGGTGTTATACACTCCAAGGTGGGTCAGGTGATTCCTGATGCTACAGGCTCCAAGGCCAGTCATATGATCCCTGATAATACAGACTGCAAAGTTGATCATCTGCTCCCTGATGCTACACACTCCAAGGCCAGTCAGGTGTTACTGACGCTAGAGACTCCAAGGCAGCCAAGGGGGCCTCCTCCTCCTCCTCCTGCCACCAGGAGGAAGCTGCTTGGTACACATGGTGATCAAGCGGCTGTTAGGAGAATCTATAGCAATGAAGAACACGTTTATGTTGGGAAGGGGCAGAGCAGTCATCTGACATACAAGGAATGATTTCCAGGTTTTCTCACAAAGCTCTGCCCAACTTCCACAGGTCATCACCCTATTCCTATAGGGGTTCTCTCGGGTGATGGAATGGGAGCAGGCATCATTCCCTCCCAGAGCTCCACTGGCCCAGCATTAGGGATCGGAATCATGATGTAAACTCTGGTTACCTATACAACAGTTTTTTTTTTCTAAGTTTCTTTCCCTCCAGTCACCACCGACTGGGGCTTCCTCGGTCGACCTACCCTATCCCCCCCGAGCCTGAGATCCTCCCATCTGTGCCTGGATTCCTGACTCGCCCGTGGCACACACCTGATGCAGCCAGTCCCCCTGGAATACACCCCCCCAGGGTGGGGCCGCCTTCTGCTCCACGGCGCTTGCGTCCGGCGCTCCATAGGCGGAGCAATGTCGGCACCAGGACACAGCAGGCAGGATCCAGCAGTAGAGGTGGGGGTAACCGACGTCTAACCCCAGTGAGTGGGTGGTTTCCCTTGTTCTAGAGCTCCCCCTAGGAGCCCGAACGTGCGATGCCATCCAGTACTGCAGGGTGCACTCCCGCACCCAGCTCACGGACGGCTGCCGAGGCTCCTCCCCAGCACCTAGCGTGATCCCGGACTGCGGCACCCCCAGCCTCCGCTAGGAGCGCTCACGCCAGGGAATCATCCACCCACCCTCCCCAGGAGAGGAGAGCTGTCCTCCGGACGTTCAATTCTCACCGTTCCCTGCCGACCCCAGCTCACTCCCAAACCCGGGTCACCGGCATGGCACAAGGTGTGGCATCCAGTGCCTCAACCCTCAGCACCACCAGGCCGGCCTTATACAACAGCTTTATACCGAACAACCAACGCCATCTGGTTGGCTTAAAATACACAATTCTGTGTTTATGACCTGCAAAATAACATTGCAGATTTGTGGTGCCGTGTTAGTCTCAGGAAAATCTTGTACACTTTCTTTGTTGTAATACGTTTTATTAGACTAACTAAAGAATTTTTACACAAGCTTTTGAGATATCCCAAGTCCCTTCATCGGTGTCCGAAATGGCAGTTGTTTTATACCCAAGTTCACATCCCACTAAAGACCCTTTCTCACTGTGTAACCTTGAGCACGTCACCAAGTCTCCTTGTGCTTCACCTCCTCCCTTTCATTATGCTTGTTCTTCTGGACCTTACTTTACCCTCCCTTAACCTCCCTTCACTCACCAAATGGCTGCTGTCAACCCTCTTCATGAACTGTAAATCCCTTTGGGACACAGTGTGTATGAAAGGTGCTATTCTAGTCCAAACTACTTACTTTCCTTAGCTGTGACAGGTCTCCGGTACCTCCCACATGCCAAAAACATCTTATCTTCAAGGTCACCAGAAATACCTACTCCACAAAACATTCAATGAACCTCCACGCCAGGCAACACCAAGCTGATTGGCCTAACTGATCTCTTGCGATCAAGATGCCTAAACTCAAAGCATCATGGAAACACCTTCAAATGCAAATCACTCTCAGCCCTTTCGGGCACGGGTGGGGGTTGGGGGAGTTCAGGTCCAGCGATAAGGAAGTGATACCTGGAGGTCCAGCGACACAACAGCCCAATACGGTGGCGCTGGGGTTTGTGCGTCACACTACCACATGAGAAACTCGGGTTTATGTCTTGAGTCCGACTCCCATATCCCAGACTGCAGATGTCTACAGTGTGCCATAGAGGCAGCATAGTCAGACTCCATGGGGTGGGTACCATCATCACAGCTACTTAAGCACTTCCTTCACCGGGGCACAATATCCACCCCCCCATCCCGGCATCAGTGTGGATGGTGCTATCATGTCAGAGAGCGGATGATGGCACAGAGATGTACAGAGTGGCAACTGAAGGAGGCGCCATGTGAATGTTTGGCACAAGGAAGGCTGATAGGAGATGGGCTGGGCACCCCAGAAGACAGTCTCTTCCTCAGGGAAAAGAAGGCCGTGCCTCTCCATATGATGTTGCCAACTGTCTGACCACAGCTGGCTGTGTAGCTCGGGTGCACTTGCTGGGGGGGGGGCACACACGTTGCACCTAGATGCATGCGCACCCCCCCAAAGTCCTCAAGGGCACTGGCACATAGGTGTGGTGAGAATGTGAGATAAAGTAAGGCTACAACCACACTGTTCCGCTCTCTGGTATAATTTCAAGCCGTACACAGGATTACTGCTTTTGCTAAGAAATAAAGAGTCTGGGACCTTCTATGTAACCCTTCAAGAAGGTCCAACAACAACAGCTGCCCAGTTTCATGTGAACAAAATAGCTTACTTTAGGTCACAAATGTAGCTTTATATGACTCTGATGACCAACAGGACCTCTGCACACTGCTCTGATCAGGAAACCAAAATCATGGCACCCTCCTTCCCATGTTAATGGGATCCCTTGTTGTCAGCACTGAGTCCACAGGCCCAAGAGAACCCATGCCATGTTTTACCTTAGACTGGAGGGTGATGAACTCTGAACATTGAAAGGCTGAGCTGAATATTCAGCTTTGAATTCCCCAAACCCCTGCCTAACACTACCACGAGTGTCAGAAAGAGCAAAGTGTCTGGAAATGGGGTTGCACAGAGCACACAGTTTATAGCCAACATAAAGAAGCTAGTTTTCAGGCATAGTGGCTCCTCAGTTCACAAGCAAAGTGCCCCAGAAGGATCCCTTTTGTCATGAATCCGAGGATCATTGGCAGTTGCATGCAGTCCTGACAGGACGGTACCTCTGCCGTCAGCAGAGCTCCGACGTGCCCAGCACTCTGTCAGTGAGATGGGTTCACAATACATCACTCTGTCCTACTCGATGGGCTCCCTCTTGGGCTGGGGCCATGTTATTATCGCTGACTTTTTACAGAGAAGGAATAAAGGTCTCAGTATGCAGCGGCAACAAAGGAGACCCTGATATGGCACGTGCTGGAGGTAAGTGGCAGCATAGTTTATTGCCAATTACTGGGTCAATGAACTTGAGGATTTGGTGTACTGAAATTTGACACTTCTAAATTGAGAACTCAATGTCCTCTTCAGATAGGCAAATTTCTTGTTTTAAACAGGGAAGAAAGAAACCAACTGTCTCAGGATGAGACTACCAGTATGCAAATAATGAAACAACTCTTCCCCCTTAGAAATTAACACAGAATTTACCTCTTACGTCTAACAGAGACAGAACCCTACTCCTTTTTTTTTTTTTTTTCCTTTGTTTATTAGAATCGTACTCCTTTTGATGCCAAAGTGGACACACACCTCCTGGCCTGCACCAGGAGCTGCTTTTGAGCATATTTTCATACAAAGGGTGGAGTTAGAAAAAGGTAGTTTCCTCATTTCCGCAGTATCCATAAGATTTTACAGTATAATGCCATTTGTCAAGCAATGGAGCTTCCAAAAAGCAGATTGTAACCCTGCCCTGAACTTGCTCCGCTGTTTATTGCTGTGTGCGTGGACTTCTGGATAAATTTCTATTTCCAACATGACAGTACCGACTGTCACAGCTCATTGGCCAGTGTTCTGCGGGCACTGACCCCAAATGGATGTTCTTGGATAAAATGTGAGAGAATCCAGCAACTCTGGCAGCTGACTGACATATAGACACTGAATCAAGGCCTGGTGCTCTCAGTTATTCCCTGAACTACCAAGATAGCAAGCAAAGTTATAATCCAGGATGAGGGAAGTCTGCACAAGTGGACCTCTCCAGAGATCCTTGGAACTGCTCTTGAAAAACAGAAGGGAATTCCATTCCTTATACAAAACAAAAAAAATTTGAAAAAGGCTACAGAACCAAGGGGACATATATTCAAAGTCTTAACGCAAAGCAATTTGGTAGCTCTTGCAAAAATTAAAAACATTTCTTTATGTAGTGTTATTCTTCTTTTCCCCACCAATTTCTCCAGCCTGGTCTCCCCACCCCCCACCCCACCCCACCCCCAGTAGCTGGCTTCACATCCAACACCAATGCCGCTCCTTGGTTGGTAGGGGGTGCATGTGAATGCTAACCTCCCACACCTGGCCTATCTCCCTGGCATCTGAGCATCAGACCCCCACCCCATGGGATTCCGGGGCTTGCACATGAACTCAAGTCACAAGGGTGGCAGCAACACCCACTTACACAGAAACATAGAAGGTTGCTGGCAGATGGTTCCACCAAATAGCTTTGACAGAATTTCTGTCAAAAGGCTTTACAGCAATGGCACTATATCGACTGCGATCGCAGTCGGCATTGTGCTGTCAGGAAAAGTGTTTTGTTTTTTCAGGAGGGCTATGCCCCATGAACCCCCAAATTAAATATAATCAACTCCGGGTTGGAGGTGTTTCAGGAAAGAGGCGTAAGACTCCAGAGACGTGCAGGGGTCCCGAGCGACCATTACAGCGTATTGTCGGATTTATCGCTGTAATGGTCATCACGGTACAGTTTTGCTGTTCTAACAGTAAGTATACCACGGCAGATAAGGGCCGCAAGGCCCATCCAGTCTGCCCCTTTTTCCTACCCATATTGGTGGCTGATGACCCTATTTGGTCAGCAGCTTAGCCTCTCTTTCCTCCCTCTAGAGTACCCTTATGCCTGTCCCAGGCATGTTTTGGGCATAACCACTGTGCTCAAATCCCCATCACCCTGTGGCAGAGAAATTCCAGTATCCACCACCCATTCAGTGAAAAATACTTCCTCACGTTCCCCCTTAATCTGCCCTTCTCCAATCTCATATCATGCCCCCTTGTCTCGTATCCCTTGTAAAGTGGAAGTTGTCCTCTACCTACACCTTATTAATGCCCCTCATATACTTGAAGGTTTCTATCATATCCCCCCGCTCTCTTCCAGCATATATATGTTCAAGGCCCTTAGCCTCTCCTCGTATGTCTTCTGGTGCAACCCCTGAACCATGTTAGTTGCCCTTCTCTGAACCGTTTCCATCCTATTTATAACCTTTCCAAGATGTGGTCTCCAGTACTGTACACAGTATTTCAGGTGAGGCCTCACCAGTGTCTTGTACAGTGGCATCACCACCTCCCTTCTCCTGCTCGTGATAACCCTACCTATGCACCCCAACATAGCACTGGCTCTCCCCACTGCCTCTACACATTGTTTGGTCATCTACAGGTTATCTGAGATGATGATGCCCAAATCCCTGTCCTCTTTGGTGATGGACAGCAGTTCTCTCCCCAATCTGAAGCTCACTGCTGGGTTTTTACACCCCAGGTGCATAACTTTGAACTTTTTCCCACTGAACCTCATTTGCACAGTTCAGACCACTTCTCCAGTTTTACCAGGTCCCTCCTCATTTTATCCACCCCATCTGGAGTGTCTACCCTGTTGCAGATCTTGGTGTCGTCAGTAAACAGACAAACCTTTCTGTCCAGCCCCTCTGCAATGTCTCTAATGAAAACATTAAAAAGGACTGGCCCCTGCGGTACTCCACTGGTCACCTCCCCCTCCTCTGATTGGATCCCATTTAACACCACCCTCTGCTTCCTATCCCAGTCAGTTCCTAACCCAGTTCACCACCTTTTGGTTCACCCCAGACTGGCCAACTTGTTCACCAGTCTTCTATGTGATACGGTGTCAAAGGCCTTGCTGAAGTCAAGGTAAGCAACATCTACCACTTTCCCCGGTCCACCTTGGTTACCCAGTCAAAAAAATCTATTAGATTCGTTAGGCAGGACCTTCCTGCCGTAAATCCATACTGTCTGGGGTCTTCTAGGTGACCCTCTATCCTCTCCTTGAGCACTGCCTCCATAATCTTCCCCACCACTTAAGTGAGGCTTACTCATCTACAGTTTCCTGTCTCCTCCCTCCTCCGCCACAAACCTAGGCTGACTCTGCCCAGACTTTCTATGGACAGGGATCATCACCAGAATTTACCATTTTTGATGCTGCTACTAGAAATTCTATACACACATTTATTACTCACTGAAGTACTTAAAACTATTTATAAAATGGGCTTGTAAAAATAAGCTTTCCGATTAGCTAGAAACGAAGTGTCATATATGTTTTACACACAGAGAAAAAAAAAGTACAGGTCAATAAATCAATGCCCCTAAATGGAATGTTAAGATGTGTCAGTGGAATGTTCATTTTTTAAAAGCCGCCATTGTTTTTAGTCTCGGTAGAGAGAGTGAATGTCTTGATGACAATCCGCTCCCAACCTCATCTCCGCTAGAACTCAAAATCGGAGCAGCAGCATTTTATCGTGCATAAAGCATTCTTCTAGTTCGAGAGACTGAGCTTGCTGCGCTAAAGTGGAACTAGACCTGGCAGGACGCTGTCTCATGGCAAACTGCGCTTCCGTCCCACTACATTTAACTAAAAACAAATCTGAATCCCTTATTCCTTTTTTTTTCTTTTTAATTCATAAAGTGGCAACCTCGTCGGGAGAACCATCATTTCTCCCAACCACACTTGTTCTCTCGATTGGGACGTGGGGGGTGCTACAACAGTACAAATGTTAATGTCAAAAGACAATGATGTCACCACCTAGTAGGCGGAAGGACTATTTTATCTCAAATTAACAAGTGATTTCAGTTTTTCATTTCAATAATATTGTTTAAGGTGACAAATATAAAAAAAAGAGAGAATCTTTATAAAGCGCAATAAAACACTCCAGGGTGGGTGTTGAACAGATATTACCGCACTTCAGGGGCTGAAGACCTTGGCTGGTGGCCTCGTGCTATTACACCCCTATGCAGTGTATATTCGTTCAACACACACCCTGTCGTGTCTTATTGCTTACGAAAAGCAACCAAGGGTTTAGTTAATTTTGTTTGGATGGAATCCAAAATGTTCCATACATCCAAATGTATAAGTCAGTGCTGTGTTTTGGAAGTCAAAATACTTCCCATTTCTGAAATTATGAAATTCTATCTAAGACAGAAACCCATTTATGGAAA
The DNA here is from genome assembly GCA_016271365.2 of Neoceratodus forsteri. Classification (NCBI taxonomy): domain Eukaryota; kingdom Metazoa; phylum Chordata; order Ceratodontiformes; family Ceratodontidae; genus Neoceratodus; species Neoceratodus forsteri. Next base: position 121,698,159 of record JADMNL010000030.1, on the reverse strand, counting down.
TAAATATTTAAATATTACTGGTAAAATACCCTTTCAGGAAACTAAACCATTTTTACAAAGATGGCTACAAAACTGCATGAAATGCTATTTTTGTATTCCTGTTTGAGTGTCAAAGGCCCTCCCCTCTTATTTTGGAAGTCTGCACCGCGTTTGTTAGAGTCAGTTACATCCACAATGGAATTAACTGAAGCCCTGACAGTAACCAAATTGCTTGAGTTAATGTCCTGAATATCTGGTTCTACTCTGGGAGTAGGGGGTGCCTGATCAAATACAACACCTCCCCTCCCAATAACTCCCCCATTCAATGACCAAGCTGCAGGTCAGTAGGCAAACAGCTGTAAAATAAAACTGCCCTTGACCCAAGTGCCGCCTTTGTTTTCAGACTGAAATGAACTTCTGCTAAAATAAGTGATTTCCCCTCTTCTGGCTTCCAGTCCAACCCCAATCAGCTCTCTCTGGCTGTTCTTATGGATCGGATACGTTACACGCAGCCAGAAAACTACCACTGCTCTCAATGGCAACATGTGTGTGCGCAGAAGCATTGGCATTCTAAGTGCACATAAAATATGCTATGAATGAACGCAAGACTCTCCGGGCATGCTGACCATACTTGCTCTGCAGTTCTCAGATCCCAGAAGTTGCAGCCAGGTAATTACAAGATTTCTTCATCAACAAACTCCCTCAGGGCTCTCGGTAGGATTTTTGGTTTGGGGGTCCAGGACTGGCTTTAAAACAAAAGGGGAGGGTCCACAGCCCAAAGTTGGAGTACCCGGAAAATTTCCGGGGGTCTCCATTTTAGTACATGGGAGACACCCCCCCGCATCCGCACAGCTTGTACTGTAAGATTCTGTAATGCGTGGGGGGCGCACTCCATTAGTTTCTATGGGGACATTTTAAACTACCTTTTTCATGTTTCAAAGGGTGAATTTAAACAAATTACAGCCACTGCTTAACTAACAAGGGCTTTGTCAGTTGAGCAGTGGCCATAATTTGTTTGAATTCACCTTCTGAAACAAAAAAAATGTTTTGTTTAAAATGCCCCATATAAACTAATGGAGCAGGCCCACCCACCCCACCCGTGCTCTACAGAATCTTACAGTGACTCCCAGGGCTCTGAAAAGGAGCGTCTCGAGGACTTTCAAAACAAACAAACATCCTGACGCACAAAATGTGTGTAAAGGACATGGGTACCCGTGTCCCCAAGAGCCCTGCTCCCTAATCACTACCTTTCTCTCCTTGCACTTCAGGCAGCTCCCAAATTCCAGAGCGGATCTCCTCTCCTCTCCACCTCATTAGCCCAGCCCCTGCTATAAGGTATGTGCCTAAGGTAGAGAGGACCCCCATGTGCCTACTAGGATTAGGTTCAGAATTTTTTTTAATAGGGTAACAATTTATTTGGTCAAGGGGGTAGGACCTTCCCATAAAAATGTCAAGTGTTCCCTTTTAAATCTAAAACTAAAACAGTTTTTGTCTGCTGGTCTAAGTGAGTAGCGGGTGTTACCAGCTCTGGAAGGGAGATTTTCACAAGCTTATTCATCTTTTCACCATTTTGTTCTGCAGTTTGCCTCCATCCTCCTCCTCCTCCTCCTCCTCCCAAGGCACATGTCACTATGTCACAAACCTGACACTGTCAGTGAGGGCAAACATGTACCTGCATCCACACCACGTCATAACATTATGTCACTCAGAATAAGCCACTGGCTGGGCAAATAGCAGCACTGGCTATGGAGGCAGACCCCTGCCCACCCTCCCAGCTGGGGGAAAGATGTAACCATGGCAACTCTGACTGTCACGTTGGGGGATGGGGAGAAAATGGGGAATGATAAGGGAAGGAAGAGAAGCAGAGGTTAAAAACAATACCAGCATTTTTTTCTTTCTCATGCCTTATACCTTGAATACCAGCATTTTATCACTGTAAGTACTGTGCCAGTTGTACTGTCAGGTAGGAGACCCAGTGGGACTTTTTGCAGTGTGTACTTAGCCCAATGATATATATGGATTTTAGCAGTGGGTTTCTCAATCATACTGCTGCCAGCAGAATAGAGCACAGGACTGCTGGGTCGCATTAACCCTCTGATTACAGGATGACTGGTTAGGAGTTTAAACATGTCCATCCTGCAGTGGCATTTGCAAATGCATGCTCACTATTTCACAATGGGTTGGGTAAATCAAGTCACGTGATGTATCACATGACCGCGCTGCGACTTCACATTACATTACTCAGACTGTGCATCTTTTTGTATTATCATTTATAATAGCAGACTGTAGCATATTATAAGTGAAATAACACAGTATAGGATGGTGCAATCACTTGTCTGTTTAGTTATTTCTTTATTTGGTGACCGAGCAAGTACACTAGACCAGAAGTCCTTTCACAGGTATGACCTGAGCCGCTGTGAAGCAACAAGTACACAGAAAGTTAAGACGAAGTGAGATGGATTAATTACAGAGTGTGAGACAATGGCCATTCGTTTACCAGTTGAGGCATTACTGCACAGCAGCAATCAAGCGGTACATTGACAGGAAGTATCATTCATTAGATAGTTACGTAAGCATCTTTCAAACAAGATGTGACTTTGTTTGCAATACTCAAATTACCTTACTTCCAAGGTGACTGAAAGCACAACACACGCGGGGTGTGAGGTTATTTTGCATAATCACACGCACTGTCGAGTGCTAATGCATATTACAGCACTGGGCAGTGCTAAAAATAGATGTTACACAGTGCTCATAAAATCACCATCACAAGTTGCACTAATTGGTAACATTGTTTGCAATCTGCCACGAGAGGCCGAGGACTGAATGAGCAGAGTATGAACTACCCCTCACCCACTAAAGGTTCTTCGCCATACAGGGGTCAAAACTGGTACCAGCCCACTAGCCAAATGCTGGTAGATTTTGTATCAGGCTACTAGGATTTTAGTTTAACAGGCTCTGCGAGCTTGTAGTACAGAAGGTAACATTTCAATAAGTACACCAGCTGGGGCAGTGGAAAAGTCCATGGGACTAGTGGATTTTGCCAGTCACTAGACCTGCTGACAAGTAGCTGCAAAACTCAGTTTCTATCCCTGCCATTACAGGGTTGAGACAGACTGGCAGAGGGGTGCACAGGGCAACTTGCCCTGCAGTCACATGTGCTGTACGTGGCATTCAGAAAAACAGAGATGAAATCTCCACCGCTGTCAATCCAGCATTTTTCACATGCATTAAATTCACCACAAAAATTAATAAGCAAAACAACCCAGAATGCTAAGCTGTGCCTCAGCACTGTGTAAGCTGCCACTAGCCAAAAACAGTGTTGTTAAGTATTCCAGCATTTAGTTTTTATTTATTTGCTTTTGTTTACCAGGTAAGCACACCAGACAACCAAGTGCCTATTTTCAGGTGCGACCCGGGAGATTACAAAGATACATTCAGGTACAACAGGCAAACAATAAGAGCACGTATAAGTAAGGGCAACAGTCATAAACATGGTCAATGCAGCAACATCAGGGGACACTTACATAGCCAGTGGGAGGAAGATAATAACACAGTACAAAGGAGGCAGGCAGTAAGCAGAGTTTAACAGGCAACAAGGCTTTGCAGGATAGGGCTTGTAGAGTACGTCAAGCAGTTACAAAGGGGGATAGGAGAGGCCAGTGATAACCCAGAGAAATAGAACAACAGCATATGCACAATTTGAGACAGTAGAGCCAGGGAGGACCCATCACAATCTGTTCTTAGATCACAGTATGTTTCACTGGTAGGGAAGGTGAGAGACCCAACACCCTGAAGCAGTCAGAAAACAGGTGACAACCTGTGACAGGGGTACATTAAGTCTTGAGGCTGAATTTGATATGAAGCCCAGAGGAAGCTTTAAAGCAGGAATGGGAGGTGGAGGAGCGAGTGCTCGCTGGAAGGGAGTTCCATAATCTAAGTGCATGAGTAGCAAAGGCCCGGTCACCCATTTGGGTGCGTGTTTTAGGAACCAGGAGGACATGGGAGTCGCTGGACCTTAGGTGGTAGGAGGAGGTAGCGGGTATGAGGGTTGTGGCAAGGGCAGAAGGGGTGGCCGTTCTGACAACATTGTCGATGAAGTTGTCTAGGATGAAGGTACTGTGCTTTTCCGGTGGAAGCCACTCCAGCTGGAAACAGAGCTGACAGCGGTGGGTGGGGCGGGGAGCTGAGAGTGCAAAGCGACATACATTATTGTATGCTGTATCCCATTTGGAAAGATTGTTTTTTGTTGAAAGGGCAAAGGAGACAAGTCCATAGCAGAGCGTGGGTAAGAGGACCCCTCTGGCTAGGGCGAGATGTGCCGCCTGGGTAAGGCAGCTTTTTGCTCTGTACGCAAGGCCCAACTTACTGTTTGAGGCCTTGAAAGCATTGCAAATATGAAGAGTGCTGTCCAGATGTGGATCAAATGTCACCCCCAGGTACTTGACAGATTCAGCATCTTGTAGGAAGGATCCATCGGCACATGAGAACCTTAGAGGGGAAGGGACCGCTTTTAATTTGGCTGTGGAACCGAAGAGCATGGTTTGAGTTTTCTGCAAGTTGATAGCAAGCTTGTGGGCCTCCAGCCAGGTTTGGATTTGGTTGAAGTCAGAGTTGAGCTTGGCGCTGATGTCAGAGATGTCCTGGGAGCTGAACAGAATGACTAAGTCATCAGCGTATAGAGTAGAACGCCCGTGAGCTGAGGCCAAGGGTAGCTCATTAATAAAGAGGAAAAACAAGAGAGGCCCAAGGACAGAGCCCTGAGGGACCCCACAGTTGACCGGGGCAGGCTTTGACAGGACCTTGTTGAATTTGGTGTACTGCTGTCTGCCCGTGAGGTAGCTACTGATCCAGGCAAGAGCAGGGCAGAAGAAGCCCGGGGACAGGAGAGAGGAGCACAGGAGTCAGTGGTCAACACGGTCGAAGGCTTTTGAGAGGTCCACAAAGATGGCTCCAGTCAGTTTGCTTTGATCTGCAGCAGATCTGATCACAGAGGAGACAACTGCTAGAGCAGTGGATGTACTATGCCCTTTTCGGAAGCCATGTTGTGCAGGGGAAGTAAATCGTAGGTCTGCAGGTAGTGGGAGACCTGTGAGGCAACCACCCTTTCAAGAAGCTTGATAATAGCTGACAGTATCGCTATCGATCGATAGTTCCTGAGATCCTTGGGGTCACCCTGTTTTCTGAACAGGAATGACTTTGGCCACCTTCCAAGTGTCAGGGATGGTGCCCGTCAGAAGTGATCTGTTGAAATGTGGGTGATGATAGGGCGGGCTAGTATGGAAGCCCCAAGTCTGAGTAGTTTGGGCTCAAGGCTGTCGTGCCCGGCACCAGCGTGAGGGGGGAGACCAGCAAGAAGCTTCTGGGTCTTCAAGACAGAGATGACCCTGAGGCAGAAGGGAGGTCGGGGGATTACCCCAATGGGGGGGGACAGTCCCAAGTTTTGGAGACGTGGGGGAGGAAGGGGAGAGCAGGCAGGTTGGTGAACCGAGAGTTGAAGGCATTGGCAATCATAAGGGGATTATTGCAGTTTACCCCGCCAATGTGCATGTCCGAGACCTGAGCTCTAGCGGACCCCCCAACCAAGTTTTTGATGTTCTGCCAGAAGCTCCTCGAGTTTCTGGCTGAGGAGAGTAGGGCAGATTGACAATATTCATTCTTGGCAGAGTGGATGGCTCTTTTGCAAGTGTTTCTCACTTGTCTGTATTCATGGAGGTCAGTACTGGAGAGGGAGGCCTTGTAGCGAGCCCAGCATTTGTCCCTGTACTTTATGAGGGAGAAAAGACCGCCATGAAGCCACTTTGTGACTGTGCCCCTTACCCTCCTTTTTGTGAGGGGCGCATGCTTGTTTTGCAGGGGTGGTAAAGACAGCAAGAAAATTGTCAAGGGCCACAGAGCGGTCTTTTGCAGCAGTGACCTGAGACCAATCTGTTTTTCGCAGGTCTGAAAGGTAGTCATCTACGTTAAGTTTGGAGAAGTCCCTCATCTGGATCACTTTGCAGGGAATTTTAGGGGTGAAGATACCCCAAATGCAGTAGGTGGGAGAGTGATTCGAGACGACATCAGGGACAATGCCACTGGAAACAATTCTGTCTGGCCTGTTGCTCAGCATCTAATCAATGAGGGATCCCTTGTTGCCTCGTGAGGAGAGCCTCGTGGGTTCCTTAATGAGTTGGCTGAGGGAGAGATCCACCAGCAAGGGCTCATATTGCTGGACGTTGAGGCCCACCCAGTTTAGGCTGAAGTCACCTAGGACCAACAGTTCGTTTGAGCCAACAATGGGACTGAGACTATTAAGGAGAGAGGAGAGCCCTAGCACCCCCCCCCTTGGGTGAACTGTAAGCACATACCAAGTGTATCTTTTTGGTATTGCCAAGCAGGAGTAGAGCATGCAAAGACTCAACAGAATGGGGTGGGAGAGTGGTATGCCCTATGATAGATACATTTAAGTGAGTCTTGTAGTACAGGAGCACACCACCCCCTCATTTGTTCCCGACTCTGTCCTGCCTGAGGAGGTTGTAGCCCGGGAGGGCACATGTAGAGTCCAGGATGTGTGGCTTCAGCCAAGTTTCCAAGACCCCCATAATATCAGGGTTATAATGGGCCACCCAAGCTGTAAGCTCTGCTATGTTAGGTAGTGAACTTCTAATGTCCAGATGCACCAGCTTCATACTTTTGGCAGATAGCCAGGTGGAAGGGGACTTCAGGGAGGACCTGGTAGCCTGCGGTCCATGGGACTGGACTGAGGCCCCAGAGCAACCAGTCAGCGGCGGCATATTGAGAGACCACAAGGCGGGAGGTCCAAACTGGACTGGATTAGGTCAGTAGCGGAGCACTGATTGCGGACGTGGGGGTGATTAGGTAATGTACTCTAGATTAGTCCTCCCAGGGCAACAGTGATGGGCCAAGTGGCTGGGGGAGGTGAAGAGGGCAGAAGTGGCTGAGGGAGGTGATTGGTGACTAGTAGGTCGTGTCACAACTAGTGCAGGAAGCACTGGTAATTTACCTGGCTACACCTAAATGGAGAAAACAACAGCTGCCTTGGGCTCAGGGTTTACAGAGTTGAGCTGGCGTTAAATCTAAATGCAGCAGGATGCTGTTTTGGACTCCAAGATTACCACATGCACCAGGGCAGTAAATAAGTAAGTCGCAAGCTCTAGAATAAGTATTGCTAGCTCTTAGGAACAGCTGGATGTAGCATCTTATTGCACATAATAAAGATACATTCAGTAGAAGAGTAACCTAGCACAGACCCTACCAGGATGGAGAGTACATCAGCCACCCCCTGGGTTGGTGGGAGGGGCTAAACGAGCATTTAATGGGAGGAGGGAACGGCGTGGGTGGGTGGGAAATATTTACCCCTGATAGCTGTGCATCCCCACAATGAACAAAGCCTGCCCACAACAGCAGCAGTGCCTATTTTACCCCTGATAGCTGTGCGTCCACACAATGAACAAAGCCTGCCCACAACAGCAGCAGTGCCTATCTGGTGAGTGTAGACCTTCCTATATTGTGAACAGTCCCAGTCTTGTGAAGAATTCAGAGGTGCCAGGGGAGGTCCACCTGGCGATGTAAACGAGCCGCGCCTCTACCCCGGATCGGAGCCGAATTTGCAGAGAAAGGAGAGCGGAGTCTGCTGCAGGGGGGGCCCTGTTGGAGCACGGACTTCCTCGCCTCCCTTGTCTAGCTAGACGCTTGGTAAGTGTGAGCCATGGGGCTTGAAATACAGCCTTTTGTCAGGCTGTCAGGGTGTCACGGAGGTCGGTGGAGCCAATCAGGCGCAAATGCAGCATTCAAACTTGGCGCCAAATAACTTGCGGTCTTTGTGCTCCTTAGCGAAAATTAACCCTGATAGCTGTGCGTCCCCACAATGAACAAAGCCTGCCCACAACAGTAGCAGCGCCTATCTGGTGAGTGTAGATCTTCCTATATTGCAAACAGTCCCAGTCTTGTGTAGAATTCAGAGGTGCCGGGGGAGGTCCACCCGGCGATGCAGACGAGCCGGTGCCTCTACCCCGGATCGGAGCCGAATTTGCAGAGAAAGGAGAGCAGAGTCTGTTGCGGGGGGGGGCCCTGTTGGAGCAGGGACTCTCTCTCGCCTCCCTTGTCTAGATGCTTGGCAAGTGTGAGCCGCGGTGGCTTGAAATGCAGCCTTTTGTCAGGCTGTCAGGGCGTCACGGAGGTCGGTGGAGCCAATCAGGCGCGAGTGCAGCATGCTTTCAGTTTGAGCCACATGCTTTTGGTACACCACCTATCCTTCATGCTTCAAAAAGAGCCCTGGCCCCCCAGTTGTGTTACAGGTACAGCATTTATTTACCTCCAGGAAGAGGGAGGTGATCCACCCTCTGTATAATGCCCTGTTCAGGCCGCACATCGAGTACTGCGGCAGTTCTAGAGACTGCACCTAAAGAGGGACATTGCACTGCTGGAGAGGGTCCAGAGGAGGGCGACCACGATGATCTGGGGCATGGGGAGTAGACCCTATGAGAAGAGACTGGAGGAACTCAACCTGAACACACTGGAGGAGAGGAGAGGCAGGGGGGACAAGATAGAGGTCTTTAAGTATGTAAAGGGGATCAACAAGGGGGGAGCTGAGGAGGTGTTCAGGTTTAAGAAGGGGGGACAACCAGAGGGCAGGAAGGCCCGCCCGGTGGCACTGAATGTTGAGGCGCTGTATGCCACACCTTGCACCGCACCGGCGACCCGGGTTTGGGAGCGAGCTCGGGTCGACTGGGGATGGCAGGGTCAGGTGAAGATTGAGCACCTGCTAGGCTGCTCTCCTCCTGGGGGGGGGGAGAATCACCTGGCGTGCCAGCGGCTCCTGGTGGAGACTGGGGGCGCTGTGGCACGCTGGGCTGCATGTAATCAGCGTGGCCTGATGCAGGCAGGGGTTGCCATGCACCAAGCGTCGGGGATGTGCACACGCATGGGGTGGTGAGATCACCAAAACAAGGAAACGACTGGTCTGCAGGGTAGGTGACGGCACCTGCCCCCATGCCCACAGCCAGGTCCATCCTGCCTGGCCTTCCAGGTTCCTCCAACCGAGTCCTCTCCCACATCGGTGTCTGACTGTAGGCGCCCAAGAGGAGGGGTGGCCCCACCCCGGAAGGGTTAAGCCAGGGGTGCCAATCACAGACAGAGGAGGAGGGAGAGAGGAGGCACAGGTAGGAGGGCTTCAGGCAGGGCAGGAGCAGGCAGGATGCCTGAGAGAGGCCCCGCAGACAGTGACCGGAGGGAAAAGATTAGTAAAAAAAAAAAAAAAAAAAAAAAACAGGAGGCACAAGGGAAGCTGGGGAGTCACGGGGAGGTGCTACTTCACTTAAAGGTGGTAGATCCATGGAACGTGCTGCCCAGGAGCCTGGTAGAGGAGGGTACCATGGAGGGATTCAAGAGGAGGTGGGACAGGTACAGGGGGAAACTGAAGTCATGGAAGTCCCTCTCCAGGGAAGGGTGCTGGATGTTTTTTGGTGGAGCCCATGGGGAGGGGGGGCGGCAAATCGAGCACCCAGTAGGGGTGCTGGCTACCGAGCAGACACAATGGACCATGAGGTCTATTCTGCTGGCTTTTAGTATGCTAGTATTTAGGAACCATATAGAGGAAAACACTAAAGTAAAAGAAATAAAGAAAATGAGAAGTTTAGAGAGAAAACAAGAAGTGGAAAGATCCATAAAAAAAATCTGAAGGGAAATCAAAGAACAAGGAGGGAGTCACATGATGCGTTTAAGAGTTACAGGCGGGGGGGCGTGGCTAGCAGCCGAGCTAGCAATAGCTTCTTGATCTAGCTCCACACCACGTGGCACAAATATAGAAGTTTAAAATAGTTCAACTTTCCAGATTAAAAAACTAACAAAATATATTAATGCAGAACACTGTCCTGAGTATTTTGAGACTACATACACCGAGCTACTACTATTAGATCCCGAGATATGGGCAGAACAAATAAAGCGATATCCGGTGGCGAGGTAGCCCACTTGAAAGATTCTAAATCCGGGCCAGGCAAGCAAGGAATCAGGCGCAGGGGCAGCCAAGGATACAGTTCAGCCAACTAATGCTGCGCTCTTAAAGGCAATCCAGAAATTAGATGGCAGGATGGAGGAATTCACTGCCCAGTTCAAGGTACCGGACACGAAAATTGGAAAACAGGAGGAAGACACTAAGGCTGCCACCAAATCAGTATCAGCAGCAGCAATGGCCGCCTGAGCAGGTCTGGTGATGGAAAATGGAGTGCTAAAGAGACGCCTCGAGAATCTGGAAAATTTGTCCAGAACTGCGAACATCTGGATCCTGGGCATTCTGGAGCAACCTGAAGGGGATGATTTAATCGGATTTGTGCAAGGTAGGAGGAAGTAAGCTGTTGATTAACTAGAATCAGCAGCTCATCCATCAGGTAGGAAAATGGGCAGACTAGGTTGGCCAAGCGGTCCTTATTTGCCGTCAAATTCTATGTTTCTATGTTTCTTCTAAATGTCATTTTTCAGACCTCAAAGGATCACTCGATTATCAGGGCCTACAGGATTACACCATGTGGTGCTCAACAACGCAAGGTCGCGGGACAGTTACCTCCACGGACTCTTTTGGTGGTGCTCAGGTCTGCAGCACAAAAGGACTCCCTTATCACAATGGCCAAGAAAACTGGGTCGATGGACTGGAAGAGGAAAAAAATTCATATCTTACCTGATCTCAGTTACACAACACGGCAAAGGAGAAAGAGCTTTGATCTGGCGCAGTCCCGTTTAAGACAGTTGGGAATTCAACATGTTTTAGTAATGCCAGGAAGCCTGTGGATTTTCTATGGGGGGGGAAAACTTTCCAATTCTCAGACCCTGGAGAAGCAGGCAAATATACTGATCGAGTGGAGAAAGAATTCCAATTGAAGGACTCTGAGGCTGATAGCCAAAAGAGGACAGTGAATGGGAGATGAGTACTGGGGTTTTACATGCAAATAATGTTTACTTTTGTGATCTATTGTAGGGATCCATGGAGAGACTTGGTTTAAGGATAGGCAAAAATTTTCTGTACTTAACATAAGACTTTGATAAAGGGCAAAGACGTGTGGAACTTTGAGAATTCCTGCACTTTTTTGCAATCAGTTTTACTGATATCTTGGCTTTTGCTGTGTAAGTAGTCTATATGGGATAGGATCCCTGTTTATCAGAAAAGTTTAAATTACTGTCAAGTTATGTTTTAAAATTCAATATACGAAGTGGTGGGAAAATAGCAAGAAGCTGGTAATCTTTTGCTGAAACTACTGATGTAGATGGGGAGATTGTAACTATCTTAATGATGGGGATATGGATTCTCTTTAAATAAAAAACAATGTTGGTTTACTCCCTGCTCTTGGCAGCAATAAGCCATTACTGATTCCAGTCTAATAGATTTACATATATATATATTATTTAGTTAATCTTCCTCAGTGTTGTACCATGGTATAGGAGTCTACTGAATATGGTTTCTGTAAAAATAATGTATAGCATTCATGCAGTGTTAATAATTGCATGTTCACCTGCCTACGTGAGAACTGTACTGTATGTTCTATGCAGTTAAACTCAATAAATACAAAGTTTAAAAAAAGTTACAGGCAGCTTCACTCTCCGCTCCATGGGCACAGATCTTCAAACGTGGCCACGACCTATTTTTAAACTAATTTCATTATTTTTTATAAAGCGCTCATCAATTTGCCTAACTGAAAGCTACATGAGGGTATAATTTGGTCCCAAATGGATAACCCAGAAGCCTGCTAGGTGGACCTCTCTAAACCACCAAGAAACCATGCCTGCAAGCATCACAAACAGGGCCTCCCGCTCAACTCCCCTCAGAAGACAACTGAAAGCAAAAACATCAGGGACAAACTTGATTGTTCTTTCTCAGAGTTAGCCACAATGAAAGTGGAAATGTTGAATCTGGTTGGGGACTTTCAGACTTTTAAACCCACTCTAGACTTACTCACCACAAGGGTCATGGATGCAAAAGCCAGGATACGCTCCCCTCAAGACACGAAGACAAGGGAAGGAGCAGAGCTGGTGAAGCGGAGGAAAAAAGCTGCTGAACCTGAAGACTGGACCAAGGACCTGAAGGGAAGAAGCCAGTGGAACAACCTGGTCCTCGTAGGGATCCCAGAAAAGGCAGAATGGGGTAACATGCTGTCTTTCTTCCAAAAGCTCCTACAAGAGATGGCTGGACTCCCACAAGACTGGCACTGCCTACACTATCGATAGAGCACACCGGTCCTTTCGACTTCAGCCACCCCTTGGAGGCAAACAGAGGGCTATTATCATGAGGTGCCTGAATTTTCAAGAAAAAGTGCATATTCAAGCACAAGCCGAAAACAAGGAGCTTTTTACTGAAATGGCACGAAATTTCATAGCTTTAGCGATGTGTCTCCAGCAGTTTGGGACAGACAGTTGGCTTACAGGCAGATAAAAAAGGAACTACATGTGGCTCAAATAAAGTTGTACATGTTGTACCCAGCTAGCTCGTGGTCACTGCCTCACAAGGAATGCATGAATTCCCCAACACTGACACTGCTTATCATCAATTATCCAGACTACTGCCAGACGTGCTCACTAAGCTGTCATCCTGCGAGAAGAACAAAGAGGCAAGTAAGTCTACTTAATGACTTGTTTCTGCTCTAACCATTTTTTCATCATATGCTGGGTATGAGACTACACACCCACCCGAAACCCCATCCCTGTGGTGCCAAAATCCAGTGAGTGCCCTGTATGTGAACCGTGCTTAGAAACTGTTTTCTGGACAATGTAACAAGGTTGTCAGGCTGAGATACGTGGTAGCATTGAACGCTTACAGACCCTGAGCTGAAAAGATGGTGGCTACATCGTGACATTGCACTAACAGATTCCTGCCCCATCTCAAATTCCTCAGACTTCAGGCCACTGCAACTGGCAACATCCAAGCAACCACTGACAACAGTTTGACAGCAGCTGTCAATCTGTCAGGCAAGATCAGCTGAGAAACACTCCCAGCCTTATCACCCCCCACTGGACTCTGCTTGCCAAGACCCCTAACAACATCTGCAAGCCATAACTGCTGATTTAAAGGGCACACAATATGGCCAACCACGCTGCTGTTGAGAAGGACAGTTTCCACGTCTGCATTATCATGCAGGAACCCAAGCCCCCAGAGCTGCAGTGCAACAAGGTAACATCTGAACATTGATGGAGACAGAAGATGATGTCTTAGGACACCCTGGCAGCACCTACACACATGATCTTACATCCACCAGCCACCATAAAGTTTCTTGGAATGGGGGTGGAGATGGTGGAAGCCTTGCTGTAGCAGGCATCCCTGTGCGACTCAGGGCAGCTCTGCCAACTTCCACTGAAGTGACGGAAACTCACACAGGACTGCAACAACTTACCATATCCTTTTGTTGTCTAAACCCTGTCATGGACTACAAGGTATTGAACTGTAATACAGGTGGGGGTCACTGTTAGAATGATATTTCACCTGAATGCTGGGGGAAAAGAGAAACTTTCTGTTGAATCTGGCACCCACAAAGGAGGTGTTACCACCATACAGACCATGCACTAGGTTATGCTTTTAATCGGAGTGTATGGTCCATGAGTGAGAGGGACTCCCTCAATCGTGGCCAGATCAGACTAATTTCTTGGTAGCAGCCTTTGCCTAACAAGTCCATCCACCTTCCAGACCGACACCAGGCATCAGCTGCACCTCACAGCACACACTGGCTCATTGTTGCATTGTTAGTTGTGTGTGTTTCAGAGTTCATCATTTGTTTTTATATACAACTGACATCTAATGACAACTTCCTCTCACCACTGTACAAAAAGGTTCTACTAGCCACATGTGTGCAAATAAATATAGCCTTTAAGTTGTTAGGGGTTGCTGACACCTCACTGAGTAAAGTACAATGGTTCAGAACACCCCCATACTGCTATAATGAGCTCATATATGTCCTACCCTCCATCACATGGAATGTGAAAGGGTGCCAGACCAGGGGAGAAAAGTACCAAGTTTTAAAACATATCAGAGCTATGGGTGCCAGGACAGCATTTCTACAGGAGACCCAGGGCTCCAGATAAGGTGAGTACTGACCTATTTTACTCACCTCATTTTAGGAAATACTCTTCAGAAATTTTTTTTAATGAGTACCAGTACTCACTCAACATTTGTAAATGCTCCACACTCCACAGAATAGTGCTTCATAATATAACTGGTGATTCAGAAGGAGCAGTTTTTTTCCAAACTTACAGCACTCATATGCATCCCAATGTCGTTTTACTCCCTATATTTTAAAACTGGCGAGTAAATTACACCTACCTGCCAACAATATCTGGAGCATTGTTGGCACCTGATCAATTCTTATCTAGAGAAAAAACTGCACTGTTTTTAAAAAGTACTCCTCACTCCAATCCATCCAGACATTTGTACACATCTGAATCTGGTTTTACTCACCTCACTTTCAAAATGAGGAGGATAGTACTCATCCCAAAAAAATCTTATCTGGAGCCTTGAGGAGACCCATACTGTAACTGGATAAGGAGACCTGTGGAGAAGGGAGTGGGTGGGCCAGGTCTATGCTGCGGGGGCTAGCACCAAAAGAGGAGGCACTGCTTCCTCATCCATCAAACTCTCTCAGTTAAAGTTACAGACAAACACTAAGGCCCTGTCCACACTACACCGGATCCACCCCTCTGTAACGTTACAGGGGGTCCAAACCGTTACCACAACAGTTTGCGTTTACATCTGTAACGTTACAGAAGGAGTTTCCGTAACCGTTGTCAAAACCACTTGTGAGGTGGTTTCAACAACGGTTACGGAACTGGATCCACCGCTCTACCGTTACTGGCTGTACTGTGGACGTGTGAGAGCGGTCCCCTGCAGTGCCCATAGCGCAGCATGAGCTGCATTGTGGGATCGGGTGCCACCGTTAACGGTCACCTGGCTCCAGCAGTGTGGACCGGTGGTACCGGTCCTGTACCAGACACTGCCGCAGTGTGACACACTGTACCGCTCACCGGCTGTAACGGTTTATATCTGTTACTGGGTCGGAGTGGTGTAGTGAGGACAGGGTCTTAGACACTGAAGGCAGATTCGTAATAGTGAAAGGGACAACAGACAGGCTAGACACAGTCCTTGTCTCAATCTATGGGCCTAACAAGGAAGGACCCAAAGTGTTAACATGTGTTATGGCACAGGTGGTCAGCTATGCTGATACACTGATCATTATAGCCGATGACTGAAATGTCATCCTTGAAGCCAATCTTGACAGATCAGGTATGAACAAAAGTGGTCTCTCTTCAACCCAGAGAGTGAGGAGGGACTTGCAAAATTCCGTGGGTCTGGTGAAAGTAAGGCACATCTTGCACCCGAACCACAGGGATTTAATACCTTCTGGTCCCCAGTCCATCACACTTCATCCAGGCTGGATAACTTTTTAATTAGTCAATAACTTTTTAAGAAACTCAACACACTGCGAGATTCTTCCAAGCGTTGTCCCTGACCACTCCCCTGTTGGCCTCTCCTTCTTGCCAGTGGGCCTCACAGAGAGAGAGACACACAAGATTTGGAGAATTAATAACAAAATACTGAAAGATCTTGTAAGCCTCCAAAAAATAAAGGATTCTGCCGCCAACTACTTCTTAGAAAACAATGCCATAGTTGACAACCCTGCCCACCTATGGAATGCATTAACATGCACATTGAGGGGGGGAACTCATTAGACTGGCTGCCACTGAAAACATAAAAGGGAAGCAGAGAATAAGCAACTCTTGCTGACATCCGTAAAATGGAAAGAGTGATTTCCAGTGCCCTCCCACTGAAGACTAGTTTAAACGTAACTCTGCCAGAGCTAAATATGGTGATCTCCTCAGAGGACAAGTTGAGTTTGCCATTCCGCAAACCAAAACAAAATATGCTGACCAAGGCAAGAAAGGCAAAATATTATTAGCCCTTCAACTCAAGCAACAAGAAATTACACATACTGTCAAGGCAGTACACCCATCCCCACTAGCTCCCACTATCACAGCACCAAGAGAAATTGCCACTGCCTTCAGAGAATTCTATACCACCCTGTATGCTAGTGATCCTCCAGTTCAGACAGAGTTAACAAAACAAAGCAGCACTACTTCATCTTAACACTGAAGATATAGACTCCTCTGGCTCAGACATTACCCCCGAGGAAACCAGGAAAACAATCAGTATCTCCAAAATGGCTATAATGTCATTGCACCACCTCACCACTAAAAAACTCAGGCATTAAAGTGAGAAAGGGGAAGGGGCACTGGAACTCACTCTTTCCATTTCACGGATGCCAAGTGGAGGATGACAACAGTAAAGCTGACATATTGAACACGTATTTCTGCTCAGTCTTTACTGAGGAAGAGGAGGGTAATGGGTCTGAAGGGAGTACAAGGGGTGGAAATGATGCAGAAATGGACACAAGTCCCTTTACACGAGAAAGGGTCCTGAAGGAACTGGAAGTAATAAGAGTTGATAAAGCAATGGGGCCAGATGCGGTGCACCCCAGGGTCCTTAAAGAACTAAGAGAGGTAGTGGCTGAACCTCTGGCAATCCTGTTTAGCCAATCACTGGAAACAGGGGAGGTACCCAAAGACTGGAGGACAGCAGATGTAGTCCCCCTATACAAAAGTGGGAACAAAGGAAGCGGGGAACTATAGACCAGTCAGCCTCATCTTGGTAATGGGGAAGATCATGGAAGCACTACTGAAGGAGAGATTGGTGGAACATCTGGTTGTCAATGGACTACAGGACCCAAGGCAGCATGGTTTCATCAGGGGGAGGTCATGTCAGACCAACCTCGTTGAATTTTTCAACTGGGTGACTAGGAAGGTGGATCAAGGGAGGGCAGTGGACATTGCCTATCTGGACTTCAGCAAGGCCTTTGACACTGTGCCACATAGAAGACTATTACACAAACTGGGGAATATGGGTGTGGGCAGGACAGTAGTGCGGTGGGTAAGTAACTGGCTGGGTGGCAGGACATAGAGGTGGTGGTAAATGGCTGTCCTCCCACAGAAGCGAAGAAGTGACCAGTGGGGTACCATAGGGATCAGTGCTGGATCGGTCCCTGTTCAACATCTTCATCAGTGACATGCGTGGGATCTAGAAGGCAGAATTTCCCTGTTCAGCTGATGACACAAAGCTCTGTAACAGAGTGGACACACCAGACGGTGCAGACAGAATGAGAAGGACCTGCAGAAACTTGAAGAATGGTCAGGGTTTGGCAGTTGAAATTCAATGCAAAGTGCTGCGATAATGCATATGGGGCACAAAACCTGGCACAATATATCAGTTAGGGTGGGGAGATATAACAATACCAAGCAGGAAAGGGATCTTGAGGTTATCATTCTGATGACCTCAAGGTAGGAAACAGTGTGACAAGGCAGCAGGTAAAGCAAATAGGATGCGGGGATGCATAGGCAGGGGCATCACCAGCAGGAAAAGGGAGGTCATAATTCCACTATACAAGACACTAGTGTGTACCCACTTGGAGTACAGTGTACAGTTCTGGAGACCTTACCTACGTAAGGACATAGACAGGGTAGAGAAGGTTCACAGGAGGGCAACAAATATGGTTCATGGATTGCATCACAAATCCTATGAGGACAGGTTGAAGGACTTGAATATGTACTCCCTGGAGGAGAGGAGGGAGAGAGGGGATATGATAGAGACATTCAGTTGTCTTACAGGGAGGAACAGGGTACAGGAATACAATATTTTTAAGCGAAAAAGAGGTTCCAGAACTAGAGGGCATGGGATGAAGTTAGAGGGAGGATGATTCAGAGGAAACGTAAGGAAGAATTTCTTCACAGAACGGGTGATGGACAAGTGGAACACTCTGCCAGAGGAAGTGGTGGGGGCTGAAACAATCACGGGATTTGAGAATGCATGGGATAGACATAAAGGAATTCTGGAGGTCAGGGAGTGAGGGGCAACAGACCTCTAGGAAAACAAAGTGAACTTACAAGCTCAAATGGGCAGAGTGGGTGGGCCACAGGCCCTTATCTGCCGACACTGTCTATGTATGTATGTATCTATGTAAGTGTGTGGAACCTAGAAACACTGAAATACCTTGGCATTGTGGTCTCCAGGAGCAAGAAATTAATGGTCTCCAAAAACAGACACCCACTCTTGAAACAAATTAAACAGGACCTACACCGGTGGGCAGCCCTCCCTCTGACCCCCAGGCTACAATTAATGTCATTAAAATTAATATTTTGCCCAGAATGTTGTTGTACCCAATGGGAATGATTGGACAGGTCATACCAAACAAATGGTTCTCTACCCTTAAGGTACTTACTTACAGCTGCCTTCCTTTGGAACAATAAATCCCCAAGAAGGGCTTACAATAAACTAACCCCTCACAAACATCAAGGCAGGCTTTAGTTACCTGACTTCAGGATATACTACCTGGCCCAGCAGGCTAAATACTTCCTATGGTGGCAGGAAAGTAACAGCCATATCCCAGAAGTCAATACCTACCACACTGGCAGAAGATGGAAACCGACTTGCACAATAAGGCTGGGTTCAGTACATAGGCCCTTCCATACATCTCCTACAGCAGACAACCACAACCACTAAAATCCACCCCTATTTGCTCCTCTCTACTGATAAGCAAACAGCTCCACAGACCACTGGGTTCCAAACCTATGCATGATGTGGACCAGTCTGTTTGAGGTAACCCCAATTTTAAAATACAGAATCAGAGGATTCCTCCACAGTTTAGCCCTAGGGCAGAAATTAGCACTTTGAACGTTCTAATTAACAATGTTGTCTCCTATTAGGCTGCAGTGCGGCCACCAGAATTCCTGTTTTTTCCCTTTTTACAACTTTAGCACATGATAACAATAACCACTGGACCCAAACTCTGGCACTTTAACAGACTACATGTATGGGGCCAACTAGCCAAGCAGCAGAGACACTCCATTTCACTGCTATACAAAAAGTTGAATCAAACCCTGGCCCCAACAGAAAATGATGTCTCTATATATTGGCAATGAGAATTTCCCAAACTAACAGACCCAGAGAGCAGAGCAAAACTATGGAAACATTTATATAAATACATTAAATTTGACTGATTGTGGCTAATACAATACAAAGTAATGCATAATTTGTGTTACACACCAGCCAAATTACACAAAATGCAACACCTTGACTCGGACACCTGCTCTAGATATAAGTCAGCAATCTGTACCCTTAGACACACCCTGTGGGATTGTACCAAGGTTAAACCTCTCTGGAAGAGTACACAATAAGGAACAGACCCTCTGTTTGGACGAGATGTTGCTTTCACTCCACAAATCTGTTTGCTAGGTCTCAATCCTAACAACCCGATAGGTCAACAAAAGCACCATATTATGCTGATCTCAGTCATTGCCAAGAAACTAATACTCTAAACACTGGCTGGAAGACACTACCCCTACCTATCAAAAGTGGCACAATGCCATCCTGGATGCTCTAAGAATTAAGAAAATGACAGGGAGCATGCGCAGTCTTTCCCACATCTACCAGACCAGGTGGAGCTCCCTTGACACATTGCTAATGGTAGCAGAACTGGGACAGTTAGCCACTCTCACCCACCACAGGTGCCAAACAAATTTAACTTTAGTTATCTTGGAATCGTATTAACTGATTGTTGGTTAATAGACTTCTAATTTCTATGTTGTAGTATCACAAACTGCTCACCCCCTGAGCCCTGAATGATGACGGGCCAGGAGGACCGTGTACACTTCGTATTGTCATCTGTCATTTTGTGTTACTGTGTTTTTGTTTTACTGTGCCGTTTATTCAAATTTAATGAAGTTTACTATTTTCAAACAAAGATGGTGACAATATGGATCATGTCTACGTTGTTCTACAAATGCCCCCGTCCTTTAAATTTATTTGGGGTAGCCAGTCTACTAGTGTCACTGTAGTGCTACTGCTTGCGGTGTTGATGACCCAGGTTCAGAAGCAAACTCAGGGTGTCAGAGGGCCGGCTGGGGGGGGGGGGGATCAAGCATCTGGAGGACTGCTCTCCTCCTCTGGTGGGAGGAGGGCTTTCGGAGCCCGGTGACTGCCTGGTCCCTAGCAGAAGCTATGGGAAAGGCACCCAGGACTGCCTAGAATGTAAGGAAGGCATGGCAGATGCAGATATGCCATGCGCAGGAGCTCACAACACACAGCATGGCATCAACTGCACGCCACACCATTTGGGGAGCCAGAAAAGGGAGGAAAAGGCTACCTGCGACAGGATGCTACCAGGACACCAGCAGGCCCTGCACCCGACCAGCTAGGCTCACAAGACTAGGAACTGGATCCTGTTCCTGAAGGCGATGCAGGGGACCCCGTCGACCTTGTCAGAGGGGCAAGCCCTGGAGAAAGACTGGCCGGCAGGTAAATCCAGGTGGATGTCAGGGTGACAGAGCTGGAGCGTCCAAGTAGATGGGTGCTGTCCTGTAAGGGATAGAAGCAGAGCAAAAAAAAATGTTTTTCAGGGTAAAAAAACAGGCTAAACATTCAATTGTTCAAATAGCTATTGCAGGTGATCAGGCTACAGATCAAAATCCTAGGCTTGGCTAACAATTTTATCAGCTGGCTATAAAGCTAAGGTGTTGATTAACCAAAATACTATTGGGTTTTGGACTTCGTGGCAGGAGGATCAGTCTTTACGACCTTGTTATGAATACTGTACGTACATGTGGTGAAATACAGTTACTGGGGTAAGAGCCAGTACCAAGTGGGACAGAAAATCCATTCTAAACAAGAAGAAGCCATCAATCTCTCCATCACATACATGGGCGCACTTACCCAGGTACACACAAAGCTTCTTTAGATTGATCATGTTTTGCAGATTTTGATTAGGGCCAATTATATCTTTCCTTCTACCACATGTGCTCTCTCAGTTAAAAACAGCCTCACAGGGTCAGTACATGACTTGAAAATACAAAATCACACATGCCCCCACAATGCAAAGCATCATGGGCTGCATATGCAAATCACCACTGAATGTACATGACTTGTCAGTCTTAGGCTTTCCCCACACAGATTCCCAGCTGTCAGCATCACCCCACTGATGCAGTAGGGAGGGCAGACTTTGGATAAATGGGCGCCTGCATACAGCTGCCCTATCAGTTTCCGGTTTCCATTCCTTTTTTCTCTGCTTGGTTTGGCTTGTCCTGAATTTGCTTCTGCTGAGTTTTTTTTACTTGCCTCGGATAGACCAGCTGAGATGCAACATCTTGTTTTCAGTGAAGTGCTCCTACTACAGACATAAACACCTGTTCAGTCGAGCGACTCACTCACTGTCACACTGTGATTGGCCCTGCCTGGACTCAAAGCTGGGATCTGCATTTATGTGAAAGTGATGCTCTAATTTAACCGTGATACCAGGTATGAGCAGACATGGCAGGTCAAATAATAGGCTTCATGAATGGTAACAAAATTCCAGCAAGGACTTACCCCCATATCTGTTCATGCTGACTGACTATACAGCGGTGATGGCCTGCATCCATCCAGGAGGGGAACCACAGTGCTCAGTGGATGGTTTAAACATTACTTCAATGAGGGGGGGTGGTGGGGGAAAAAAGGGAAGGCAGAATCTGACCCCCCCCCCAGGCTGTGATAGAGTATAGAGTCCCACCACGGAGCAAATAAATCAAGGAAGTAGGGGGACAGCAAAGGTGGGAGGGGGGAAGACAGGCAGTCAGAAAAGGGAGGAAGGGGGCACAAAAGGGAAAAGGGGGAAGTACCAAGCAGACAGCTAACAAAATCTGGAAGGTTATATGTGTAAATGCAAGAAGTCTGGGAAATAAGCTCCCAGACCTAGAAGTCATCATGACAGAAGCTGACCTGGGCATTGTGGCCATTACAGAGTCATGGTGCATGGACAACATGACTGTGACATGGTCATACCAGGCTACACGATGTTCAGAAGGAACAAGGGTAGGAAGGAAAGGAGAGGGAGTGGTACTTTACATGAAGGAAAGCATAAAAGCAACAGAAATACAGGGAATTCCTGTAAGACTCCTTTGTTCTCCCCGGAGACACTGATTCCCTTCCCCCCTCGCCCTTCCACCTGTGTCCCCTTCATTCATGTTCTCCTCTCCCTCCCTCCCCTCATCTCTAACATCCCACCCACCTCTCCCATGTCCCCCCCAACCCGTTCCTGCCCAACCTCACTGGGCTTCCCCACCCTCTACTCCGGCATCCACTCTCCCTTTCACCCAAGCCTGGATTCACTTAGCCACACGTGTCACCCCTTTCTCTTCGTCCCATCACTCTACTGGTTCACTTTTCAACTACTCCCCCCCTTGCCCAGCTCTAAATAATCACCCAAGCCTTCTAACTAAGAGATGTCTGCTCACCATCAGTCACATACAGCTATCCACCCACTACCTATCTCTTGTGCTCCTGCTCCTTGCCGCAGGTGACATCCACCCAAACCCCGGCCCCCAAACCACACACGCCCTCTCAATCGCTGCAGGCCCCCCCTCCAACATCGGACACTTCCTCACTTCTTCCTGGAGACCCTCTCCCATGTGGCCTGCGCCTCCTGCACCTAAATATAAGAATCCTAGTCCATAAACTTGACTCCCTCCAATTACTTGCTGCCCACTATGCTCCAGATATCCTCACCTTGTCCAAAACCTGGCTCACAAAAAACATCAGCGACTCCTCTGTTGCCATTCCAGGCTACCCTTTGACCTGCAAGGACAGAGCCACAAGAAGCGGTGGAGTTGCCATCTACGTCAACTCGGACTTGCACTATTCGGTTATCCTAGCCAAGTCTGAACCTAAAATCTACGAATGAATTTTACTCCAGTTGACGCTCCCCTTCTCACTATCAATCTACATTGCAGGAATGTACTGCCGACCTGGCACACCATCCTCTGCTGTCACCAACCTCCTCAAGCAAATCTCCTGCCTAACGCTGACAGGGGAACTTTATATTATGGGCGATCTAAACCACAACTGGCTAGCTCCTGCCCTCAACAAAACCAGGGCTGAAATTACTGCACTAAACTTCTCTCAAGTCATTACTGAGCCCACCCGGCTTAACCTAAAATCTGGTAACCACTCACTCCTCGATTGGGCTCTTACCACACACCCTCACCAGGTCATAAATGCTGGTATTCTTCCTGACTCCCTCAGTGACCACCACATTACTTTCGTAGTACGCAAAATCCACCGCTCCAAATCCCCCCTAAATTTCTAGTCCAACGCTCCTTCAAATCCCTCAATCTCACCCCGGTGTTAGACAACCTTGCATTAGCAAACAGGGCCCCCACCCCTATTATGGACTCCACTGACAATGCCTTTCTCTATTTTAAAGACAGTTTCCTCAGCGTCTGGGACAAACATGCTCCGCTGCGACGTACAAGGGTATGAGGCAACCACCTGCCGTGGATTACCCAAGAACTGACTGCATGTCAAACCACCCGTGACAAAGCCTGGAAAACGCATAAATCCTCACGCCTCCCACAACATCTCTCTTTAGGACTATCTCCAATAAACTGCCTACTTAAATTTATGACCTCTTTAAAGTCTCCCCCTGTTCATACACTCTCAGGTGGCATGCCTTTATTCAACTTGATATCCCTAGATTTAGGACCCGGTTTGGAGCTGCCTCCTTAAGCCACTCTATCCCCTTCTTGTGGAACACCCTCCAAGACTACCTAAAGCTAACACAGCCTGTTGGACAACCTGTTTAAAACACTGCCGAAAACTGTAGCTATCGAAAAAATCCAATGTTATGGCTAGCATGCTATGTGTCTCAAAGATCAGCTTCTGCACTCCTGCTAAGCCCTTTTGCCATTAACCTTGCTACCCTTTCATTACACCCCTTACCCACTTTCTTTTGTCCCTCTTCTCCTTATTCCCCCTTGTACCGTCCTACCCCTTTAACATTTCCTCTTCCCCTTTGCATCCTCCTACCCGTTGTCCATATTGCCTCTCTCCCTCTCCTACCCTCCTCCTACACCCTCTCCTCCCATATTTCCTTCAATCTTCCCATAATACGTATATATTCTGTGACTTGTTTCTTTTTTACTTGGCCAAAATATGTTATCTTTTGGAAATTTTCAACCTGTGTTGAATGTTGTCATTTTTGTATGCCCTTGTCTGTACCATCCTTCCAGGACCACTTTGTAAATGAGCTCTGCTCAATGGTGTATTTCCTGGTAAAAATAAAATTGAATTGAACTGAATTTGGGAGGGGGGGCAGGTACTGTGGGTCACCCTCAAGTTGGGAAATGGGCCCACTATTTGGACAGGGGTGATCTACAGGCCTCCAGCACAAGGGGAGGATTTAGAAAAGACAATGTTAGAAACAACTGGCAGGATGGCTGTAAAGGGGGGAAGTGCTGCTAGTGGGTGACTTCAATCTGCCGGATGTAGACTGGAGCCTCCACATGGCAGCTTCAGCTAGAAGCAGACACATCCTGGCCTTCCTGCAGGGGGCATTCCTCAGGCAACTAGTCAGTGAACCCACTCGTGATGGGGCAATACTGGATCTGGTGCTTACTAACAGGGACAGTACTGCAGACGTCAAGGTGGGAACCCATCTGGGGACCAGTGATCATAGTACAGTGTAGTCAACATAAGAACAGCTGCGGAATCCAACCACACAACAGCGCGAGTGTCGGACTTCAGAATGGCTGATTTTACTAAGATGGGTAAATGCCTCAGGAATAACCCGGCCGGGGGGGGGATGGGTCAAACTAAAAGAAAGCATAGTAAAGGCAATGAATCTTCTGTGGCAAGCAAGTCAGCAAAAGTAAAAGAAAGAGGAGACCGCTGTGGTTCTCAGAAGAGGTAGCAGAAAAGGTAATGGCTAAAAATGTAGCATTCAGAAGATACAAGGAGACCCAGAGAGAGGAGGACAGGGAAGTGTATCTGGGAAAACAGAGGGAGGCAGACAAAGCAGTAAGGAACGCAATTGCACAAACTGAGGAGACAACAGCTCGGGAAGTTTCAAAAGGGGACAACTTTTTTTTCGGTATGTTAGCGAGAAAAGGAAGACACAGGGAGGGATATTAAGATTAAAGAAGGAGGGGGTGACTGTGACTGTACATAGGGGGATCAAGAAAAGGCAAACATCTTGAACAAGTAATTCTGCTCAGTATTCACAGTAGAAGGGGAAGGGGAGGGAACATGAAAAAGCATCAAGGGCTCTGATAGGAGGGAAGTGAGCACTAGTCCTTTCTCTGAGGAGGGAGTTTGGAAAGCACTTGCTAACTTGAAGGTGGATGAAGCTATGGGACCACATGGGGTGCATCCCAGAGTGCTGTGGGAACACAAGAGAGGTACTGGTTGCACCTCTGACAGACTTATTTAACAGATCTCTGAAGACTGGAGCAGTCCCAGAGGACTGGAGAAGGGCAGATGTAGTCACACTTCACAAAAGTGATAGCAAGGAAGAGGCAGGCAATTATAGGCCTGTCAGCCTGACATTGGTAATGGGTAAGTTAATGAAGACACTACTTAAGGAGAGGATAGTGGAATATCTGGAATCCAGTGGATTTCAGTACCCGATTAAGCATGGATTCACAGGAGGGAGGTCATGTCAAACAGATCTAATAGATTTCATTGACTGAGTGACCAGGGAGCTAGATCAGGGTGGACCAATGGATGTCGCCTACCTTGGATTTCAACAAAAGTTCTGACACCATTCCACATAGGAGACTGGTAAACAAGCTAAGTACCCTCAGGTTTGTAACAAGGTGGTAACCTGGATAAGAAACTGGTTAAGGGATAGGGGACAGAGGGTGGTGGTAAATGGAGTACACTCCGAGGAAGGGAAGGTGACTAGTGGGGTACCTTAGAGTTCTGTGCTGGGACCAGTCCTCTTTAATGTCTTTATTAGTGACATGGTAAATGGGTTGGAAGGGAAGGTCTGCCTCTCTGCGGATGACACCAAGATCTAGAACAGGATGGACACTCCGGGGGTGGGGGGTTGGAAAGGATGGGTAGGAATCTGAAAAAGCAGGAGAAGTGGTCATGGGTATGCCAGCTGGGATTTACTGCAAAAAAAAAAAAAAGCAAAATAATGCACTCAGGACACAGAAGTCCAAGGGGCGGTGCACAAAATGGGTGGAGTGCTACAACAACCAAGCAGGAAAGAGACCTGGGGTAATTATATCAGATGACCTGAAGGTGGCCAAGCAATGTGACAAGGTAGTCAGGAGAGCTAGTGGGATGCTGGGGTGCCCAGGAAGGTGCACCACCAGCAGAAAAAATGAAGTGGTGTTGCCCCTCTATAGATCACCAGTAAGAACCCCCTTCAGTACTGTGCCCAGTTCTGGAGACCGCATCTCAGGAAAGACAGAAACAAAGTGGGAGCGCTCCAGCGAAGGGCTACTAAAATGGTGCAAGGTCTACATCATAAGTCCTACGCAGCGAGGCTAAAAGGAGCTCAATATGTACACCCAGGAGGAAAGGAGGGAGAGAGTGGATTTGATAGAGACCTTTAAATACTTCACAGGGGTTAATAAGGTACAGGAGGGGAGTATTTTTCAGAAAAAAAGGTACTCTAGAACAACAGGACATGCTATGAAGTGGGGGGGGGCGGAGTTCAGGAAAGATGTCAGGAACTTCTTCACAGAACGAGTGGTGGATTCATGGAACAGCCTTCCAGCTGAGGTAGTGGGGATGAAAACAGTGGCGGGGCTCAAAAACACATGGGACAGGCACAAGGGAATCCAGGAGTAAGTAAGGGGTTGGGGAGATCACTGCAGATCAAGTGGGTCTACAGAAAAAAATAAAAGTTAAAAAAAATGAATAATATGGGTAGAGCCATCTGCCGTCAGATTCTATGTCTTTGTGTTTCTATGGTTCTATGGCTAGTAAGGAGACCTCAGTGCCAAAAACACTGCTCTTTGTTTCACGGACCAGCAAAGTATAGTACTAAGTTACTAAACTGCTTATTTCAACTTCTTGTCCAGAATTTATGCCTGTATTTGTCCTTGTTGACTGTAGTGTAAAATCCCCAGTTGGCTGTGCCTGTGAGTGACTGCGAGCTTCTGCAGGATGTGACTTTTTTTTAACTCATCCTGCTTCCTAATGCAAAAAAGTTACATTATATAGTTAGCGATTATCCTGTATGCAAATCCACATCAACTGAAAAGATGTTGTACCACAGCTGAAAAGTAAAAACAGTCACTGCACCAAAGTCACTACGTCGCTACTATGGTACAACAACTTTTCTAATTAAACTCATGCCAATTGTGTCTTCAGCTGGCATACAAGCTACCTCCTGCCACACCCGCGTGACACACAAACATGACTGTACCATTTTTTTATACCCACTCCACCTCCAGCTCGTAAGTACCCATCCAGTGGCCACATTAGTGGGCTCAAAATAAAGATATATTTAAATATTTTACTTTTCAAATGTGTTCAAAGATGGGCACTGACTTACATACTAACATACTAATTGCCAGCAGATTAGGCCTTATGGTCTATCGAGTCTGCTCGAACCTCAGATCCCTAGTTGGGTGCCAAGGCCCTCCCCCCCTTGTGTTCCAGAAACCCCTATCATCCATCCCCACCCCCCTTGGCCAGGCCATCATCCGATACATCCGCTTTCTGTGTCTGTCCCACCCTCTCTTAAAGCCCTCCACTGAGGATCTCTGAACCAGCTCGCCAGGCAGCTCATTCCAAGGGTCCACCACCCTCTCAGTGAAAAAATTCCTCCTCTTTTCCCCCCTCACCCTTCCACCTTCCAACTTCAAACCATGCCCTCTGGTGATACCTCCCTGCTTTAGTCGAAAGATCCCCTCCATGTTTACCCTATTTATTCCCTTGAGGTACTTGAAGACCCCAATCATGTCCCCCGCGTCCTCCTCTCCTCTTCTCCAATGAAAACAGGCAGAGCTCCTCAAGTCTGTCCTCATACTCAAATCCTCTAGTCCTCAGACATTTTAGTTGCCCTCCTCTGTACCCTCTCCAGGAGCTGTATGTCCATCTTCAAGTGGTCTCCAGTACTGTACACAGTACTCAAGGCGTGGTCTAACCAGTCCATTGTACAGCGGCAGAATCACTTCCCTGCTCCAAGAGGTGATCCCCCTTACAATGCATCCCAACATCCTGTTTGCCTTGCTAGCCGCTCTCCTGCACTGCTCAGAGTTATTCATACATGCATCCACCATGACCCCTAGGTCTTTTTCCCCTGTTGAGGCCTCCAGCGCCTCCCCTTCCCAGGGTGTACCTGTGTTTAGGGTTTCCCCGCCCAAGATGTAACACCTTGCACTTGGTGATACTGAGATTTAATTTCCATGTGTGAGCCCAGCTTTCCAGGGTGTCCAGGTCCCCTTGCAGGGCCAACCTTCCCTATTCCCCCTCAAATACTGCTCCCATCTTGGAGTCATCAGCGAAGAGACTCATTTCACACCCTATACCCTTCCCTGATGTCCGATATGTATGCATTAAATAGGATCGGACCTGGGAATGAGCCCTGCGGTACCCCACTCATCGACCTCTCTAGGGTCTTGAGAGCTCCCAGTGACCACTACTCTCTGGGTGCGCTCCAGCTAGCCAGTTTTCAATCCATCTGACCATCAAAAGGCCTACTCCCAACCCCATCAGTTTCTCCACCAGACCATTGTGGGGGACAGAGTCAAACGCCTTGCTGAAGTCCAAGAATAATATATCCACAGGCTTTCCCCTGTCCAGTTCTGATGTTACCCATTCGAAGAACTCCACAAGATTGGTTTGACATGACTTCTCATTACTTCCAGTTTTCTCCATGCATGATGCTAGATGACACTGCAGTGCCGGCAACATGCATTGAAAGAAAAACAGGAAACTTGAGGACAACTCTGCCCTTTCGGGCTCTCTTCTCTCAAACAAAATGCATTCTGCAGTTTGGAAAGCAGAACAAAGAGAAGTTGCCCGACGCTCACCCCCCAAGTAAGGGGACAATTCTGCCCTTTCAGGCTCTCTCCTCTCAAACAAACTGCATTCTGCAGTTTGGAAAGTAGAACAAACAGAAACTGCCCGACGCTACCCTCCAAGCAAGGTACGGGTTGGAACCCTGAATTTTGGCATCTACCCCTGGAGGAATATCACTTGCCCTGTTTGCCAGTGTTTCTCACACTTTGTGCAGCAATCCAGAAGTCTTCTAGGAACAGCTGCCAAGAAATTAATGCTAGGACTGACCTCTGCTTGACATGTTCTTGATTTCTCACTTTAAGTAATGTTTAGTCTGATGTAGAGATTTCTTAGAGTTGCTTTAAGTTTTGAGAGGTCTTAAGGTACTGTGATTTTGCTATCTGCCCTGAGCTGTGCCCCTTCTCTTAGAGCTGTAAGTCTGTGGGCTGCACCCTTGACCTCGGTGTCCCATTGAGGCTGCTGCAGTGCCCCCAAAAAAACACTTGCTTCAGAACCTCCTGCCTGTTCCTCCCCCATTAGCAGATTATATCCTTTAGCCACTAGAGGGCCCAGTTATAAGCACACTTACCCAATCCAACACAATATAGTTCCCATCTCATTTCACTTATTGTGTGGTCAGTCTATCACTATTCATCTCTCTTTGCCCCTCCCTCTTCTACTGACTGATACTGATTTTTCCCATTTGCAGCTTATAGTCTTTTCACCCACTAAAGGGGTTTTCCCCCAACCATTCCAAAGCTGCTCTACATCTCCTTACTCTCTACTACTCCTGGCACTCTTCCTTTACTGCTCGGCTGCTATGGGTACCTACACTCCATTACTAAGTCTGCTCTCCCTCACCCTCTTGGTACAGACCTCACACAGACTGGAGCACCTTTCCTCCACACTAGGCACCTCATCCCCAGACTACCCCACAGTGACTCCGGCCCTCCCCCACCCCTCAGCACACCGTGACCCCCAACACCCCCACCCTGCCAACACCCTCACTCCCTCCGCCCTCTAAGGCCTGACCTGGACCCAGCTCTCCCCTGCCATTCCCACCCTTCGCACTTTATCTATCCCATGCACCCTGATTCTAAAGTCCTCAGCTGGGTGTCGACCCAAGGGCCTCCATCGCCACCGGCCACTGACCAGAATAATTACACTGCTATTATTATTATCTGGCAATGTACACCCAAACCCAGGAGCTATTGCTTCCAGCCCTTCTAAACCCTGTATTGCAACTGGCCTCTGCTTTGCATCCTTAAACATCTGCAGTCTTCTAAAGAAATCTGCTGCCTCCAGTGCTGGGTCGTTCAACATCAACCTGACATAAATGCACTGGTAGAGACTTGGCTCTCCAAATCCACCCCTGACTCCGATATCACTCAACCTGGATAGACCATCTACAGGGAAGACTGAGTAGGCAAACGCAGTGGTGGTTGCGCACTACTCGTATGGGACTCCCTTATAGGTTAGGCACTCCCAGCTCCTAAACTTGATTATGGAGCCCCAGCCCTCACCTTAAAAATCACACTTGACCCTGTCTGAGGCCCTCTCTTCCTCACGGTCTCCTACGTACCCCCGAGAAATCAAAACCAAGCGGTTCAGTCCCTCATTGACTATCTCACATCTCTCCCCCTCACAAAGTGGAGCAAGTCATCCTAGGTGATCTCAGTGTTAACTGGCTTGCCTCCACTGCCTCCCACATAAGGGACTCCTTTGTTGCCCTGGATATGTCCCAGTTAGTCACCCAGCCCACCAGATTCAACCACTCTACTGGCACCAGCATTCTCCTAGATGTTGTTATGTCTAACCGCCCCTACAGAATCCGGGATGTCAGTGTTCTCCCCAACTCTCTTAGTGATCACTCCCCAGTCTTCTGTCTCTGGTCATCCTCCACTCTGAAGCCAGTGTCCCAGGCCACTCTACGCCACCGTTTACACCCCGGGGGCCTCAGAAAATTAAAATAATACCTAGCCCAGTTAGACTGGTCCCCTATCCAGCGCACCCCTGACATTGACTCAGCTCTTGACCACTTCACAAATGCCTTCTGTAAGGCTTGTGACCTTTTTGCCCACCTCATCAGGATCTGCTCCAAAAAATGCAATGCCCCATGAATCACCCCACCCCTCCTCCAGAGACTCAAAAACAGAGATAATCTCTGTCACATTGCTGTAGAATCTAGAAAGGCGTCTGACAGACAGGCCTACAATGCAGAACGCAATAAGTGCACTTGGGCCATTAGGCGGGCCAAGGCAGAGCACTACCAGACCACCCTCACTTCCACTTGGGGTTCAGCCCGGACCTTCTGGGATAATATGAAAGAGCTAAATGGGAAGTCCCGCTCCCCCTCCCACCATCTCAGCTCTCCATCAATGGCACCCCCACCACAGATCCACTCCTCATAGCCGACTGCCTTAACACTGCCTTCTCTGACCTAAGCTCGGTCCTCCCCAGCAGCTTCTTTGACCCAATCCCCACCTCTCTCCCTCCGGTCCTGCATCGCCCACCATTCTACCTGCGCATCCTATCCCCCCGGCCCCAAGAAGCCAGGTTGCACCTGCTAAAAGCCTTAGGCAGCAATAACCCCAGCAGTGACCCCCTCGACTCCAGGATCCCTCGTATGGTCTTGGACAAAGTCCTAGTCCCCCTGACTAACCTTCTAAACCGGTTTCTATGCCTGGGTCAGTTCCCAAGTGCTTGGAAAACTGCTGAAATCATACCCATACATAAGAGAGGGGACTGATCCACCCAACAATTACCGGTCCATCTCCATCCTCCCCCCCACTCTCTAAAGCCCTTGAAAAAGTGATGTTGATCCAGCTTTCTGAATACCTAACCAAGTATGACATTATGTGCCCAGAGCAGCACGGTTTCCACCCAGGACACAGTACAACCACAGCTCTCCTGCAATTCTCCCAACACCTGCATGCTGCTCTTGAATCTGGCAGCCTTGCAGAAGCAGTGTTCATTGACCTCTCCAAGGCCTTTGACACTGTCTGTCATCCCCTTCTACTCGACTCTCTCCACCAACTTGGCTTCTCTGGTGGTCCCATTTCCTGGTTCTCTAGCTACCTCTCTGCTAGATCCCAGCGAGTCAAGATCAGTGGCTCCTCTCCAGCACTCTTCCCGTCCGCTCCGGGGTCCCTCAGGGCTCTATCCTGGGTCCAATACTTTTTAGTCTCTACCTCAACACCCTCCCCAGCTCATGCACCGGCCAAATGCTCCTCTACACCAACGAAGCAGTCCTCGTTGCCTCACATCCCAATCCCACCTCCCTCCAGCAAGCTTACCACCAAGCCGAAAGGTGGTTCGGAGACTGCAGACTGGTCATTAACCTAAAGAAAACCAAATCAATGCTCTTCTCCCACCACCAAAATAAAGCTAAAAATACCCCCCCTCTTGATTATCCCCAGCACTCTGCACGCGCTCGAACAAGTGACCACATACAAGTATCTAGGCATCACGTTCGATACTGTTCACACCTTCCACATCCACATTAATGTGCTGTCAGCCGCCATTAACTCTCGGATTGGCCTGCTATACCGGCACAGGGACTGCCTGCCTCAGGCTGTCCTCAGGCTGGCCATCACCTCCTCCATCTTGTCCCTCGTGGACTATGATTTGCCCATCTACACTGCAGCTGACAACACTGCCCTCTCCAAAATCCAATCCTCCATCAATAAGGCCTGTAGGCTCCTGACCGGTGCCCCCAGCCGAACTCACACCTGCCTTCTCTATACTACCACCAATTTTCTCAACTTTGAGGAGCGACTGCTCTACCAGACCTGCTTTCTTGCTAAGAAATCTCTGCTAGGACTCTTCCCCCCTGGGGGTCTCCACCTCCCTGCAGCAGCCATCTTCGTCCATCACCACCCGTAGCTCTGTTAAGGCCACCTTCAAGGTGCCCAGAGCCAAGACCTCTCTTGCCCAGAGATCCTTCATCTACCGATCCCCCACCTGGTACAACTCCTTCCCTAGCTGCATCTCCAACTTGCCAAAAATTGGCTCCTTCAAAACAGCCCTTCGAAACCATATCTTTAATACCCGCTGCTGTAGGTGCAACTAACCCCCTGTTGTAACCTGTGGTTCCCACCCGCCTTGCCCCCTAGCTCGACAACATCCACTGGACAGCCTCTCCCTTCCCCAGACCTAGCCCTTCCCTACTAGGTCCAAACAGGGATGCAACCCACTGTCTTCTCTAAGGACCTACTAAATCCATGAGTGTAACTCACAATTTTGTAACATTATGTAACCTAAGTAACATACAAACTACTACATTGTGTAACCTAAGTGTATCTATGGTAAATGTTCCTTTTACTGCACTTGTAATATTATCCTCTGTTTTAATCTGCACTGTAATAACTATCTTGATGTCTGCCCCCCCCCCCCACGACGAGGTGCCTTTGTAAATGAGTCTCTGACTCAAAGGTTGTAAACCCGATTTGTAATGAATAAATGAATAAAGGAGTTGTCGCTCCGCACTGGATGTGCTCAAAAAATGAAATATATAAATGTACCTTTATTCTGAGCATACTGGGTGGCCACTGGGTAGCTACTTGTGACCCGGGTGAGGAGGATTTTCTTAAATTAAAAAAAAAAAAAGACATAATAATGTTTGCATGAAGAGTAGGCACAGGAGGTGGAAAGGAACATGACAATATAAAAAAACATAAATGATAAAAAATAAAATAAGAGGAACTCTCCACAACTCAGCAAGTGTTTCAACTGACAGGTTGTGATGACATCAGTGACCTCTTGAGCTACTTTCTGAAGTTCTGTGTTGTCATCACAACCCCTAAACGTAAACACAACCTTGTTGTGCATAGTTGCATCAACTTGCGTGTACCCTATTCTATAAAAGGTCAACCCCTGAAAAATCATCCAGGTACAAGATGGAGGGTGGGACAAGTGGGGGAAGTGAGTGGAACAGTTATTTAAAAAAAATAAATCGGTTGATATACTTGGGGGAGGGAATCAAGCAGGTTGCCTGCAATGTGCACATCCGCAACGTGTGGACATGAAACAAGCAAGTACAATGCTATGCTCCAGAAACGGGAGGACCTGTAACACCAAGAGAACGCAAACACAATGTTAACGTACTTTAAGGTGAACTAGCATGTAAAAGACACTGACCTTATGGACTCAAAATGTGTGTGGGGGGGCATCTTACAAGACAAGAGGTTTAAAACAATCTAAAATAGAATAAAGTGGAATATGTACATATTTTTCACTGTAACATGCAATGCTGGTTTGAACCCATTATTAAGTGTGTGTGTGTCCTGAGCCACATTCAAACCTAGGCTCCAGGATGGCTAGGACTGATATTATTTACATAGAATACCACCTGACAGATCACAAGAGAGGGTCCTCACAAAGTTTGGATTCTGGACAGTTCTTTTAATGATAGGGAGGGGGCGTGTTGGGGTTAAACCTAGGAAACAGAAAAGGAGTATTTCACTCTTATTTTTGCATGCTTTACTCACACCTCCTGATTTTAATAATTACTTTCTAACCCTGCACATTTAACATAGAGACAAAAAAACATAGACAGTAATGGCAGAACAAGACCAACGGTCCATCCAGTCCGCCGGAGTTCCCTATTTTGCTCCAGGACCTACTGATCCTCCAGGGTGCTGATCCTCCCATCCTCATTCCCATTTTCCTCCCCATATCTGACGCCCCAAACCACCACAATACCCTTCATTCTGTCCCAGTTGTGCCTAAACACTCCAACAGTTTTCACGCCCACCACCTCGGCCAGTAGCCTGTTCCACATCTCCACCACTCTGTAAAACAGGAGTTCCTCATGCCCCTCCCTCCTGTTAGTTCCCACCTGTGACCACGTGACCGCGAGCCAACATTCAAATTAAATAATTCCTTGCAGTTCCCCATGTTAGTTCTTTTTAGGAATTTGAAGGTCTCTATCACGTCTCCCCTTCCCCTTCTGGTTTCCAACACCACATATCAAGTGCCTTGAGGTGTTCTTCACAAGACCTGCCCTGGTTACCCTGGATCATTTGTTTGCCCAGCGCTGCACCATCTCCAGCATATCACTATCCTTCCTGAGGTGAGGACTCCAGAAATGGGGGCAGTACTCCAGGTGTGGCCTCGCCAAGGATCTATACAGGGGAAGTATTACTAACGCTTACTGTAAATTGGTATATATGCACAATAATGTAGCAATCCTGAGCAATGCTAGCAGCCCCACCACCATACACTTAGTGTGTAAGTAGGGGTGGGGACAGAAAAGAGCGTCTTAAACATGAGGCCACAGCACTATGTAGCAGTGGGGAAGTATCTCAGACTCAAGGGAGATGTCAGGCAAGGAGGCAAGTGCCCAGTGGGAATGAGACTTGGTTCAAAGACCAGGGAATCCAAGACCAGCCGGACAGCACAGTGGTACAGTTACCGCTTGCCATCCAGATGACCCAGTTCATGCTCTGAGCCCAGAACATTTGGTGTCAGCCGGCGAGGCGGGTTTCAGGCATCCACTGGACGCCTCCCACCTCAGGGAGGGCACCTCCTTCCACTGCATGACTGCCCCCTGTTGACCCAGGGGGAGGGGGTTGTAGTGCAGGAAGGAACAAGTGGTCCCTTTTGGGTAGCCTTACGTCGGCACGTATCCACTCGTCTGGCAGTTGACATGGAGGCATCACATGTCCAGAGTGGGGCTGGCAGGGAAGCACCGAAGGTGGAGTGGGGCCTACCTGCCCTTCTGACGGCCCTGACAGGCATCTCCCCAAGGCCGCCTCTCAGGACCATGCCCTGGGGTTAGGGGAGGAAAAGGGAATACAATCCACATCAGCTCCAGGCAGATGAAGCCACCCCATCCCCCATGCCATGGCAAGGTCTCCTTGACTCCTCCCACACCTCACTGGCTCTACCCCACAGGCTCTGACTGTTGAGTGAAGTATGTTCCTCCCAGTTTGAGAGGGACCGGGGGTCGCCCATGGGGAATAAGCTATGGGTTACAGTCGTGGTACCTGGAAAGTTGTCGAGCAAAAGCTGGTGTTGGGATGAATCATCTGGGACATCACGTGGCAGGTGGAGGGCTTGGGCAGGTGGAAGGAGGTCCCAGCAGCTGGCGAGGCGAAAATGGGGCCTAAACACAAAGTAAAAAAATAAATAATAAAAAAAAAGGGCGTGGGAATCAGAGATTGGTCTACGGATGGTGTTACTGCCATTTAGATGAAAATACTACCAGGCTGAAAAAGCTTCCTGTCTTAAAAATTGCCTGGACCCCTAGTTTATAAGTGAGGTATTTTATCTGAAGAGACCAAGCAAACCACTTGGCACTTGAGTAAAACAACACAGGAACAGCACGGCCAACTCGATAGACCTGCAGACTCTGTCCTGTCCTTAACCATCTGCTGGACATGTTTCACTACTTGATTGTATGTTTTTACGTCTCACTGCATCTTGTGGTATGCCTTGTATTGTATAATTTATCATGGGACGCTCTGTAAACAACACTTGTATCTCACAGAACACATCCTGTACATTTGGACTTTAATACTGCTGGATGTATCTGAAAACCATAAACAAGAACAATGCTGTTTACCAGCTCTCTCTAGTTATACTTGATCTCTGCTCTCCCCTCTCTTCCGTGATATAACCTTAATGCTTTTATGACTGCACTTTACAAAATGACTGAAGCCTTCAGCCAGGGTGGAGCACAGGTCATGTTTGACAACACAACTCCTAGACGCCTAGACCGCTGCCAAATGTAGTGTGACACACAATACTGAGGTGTTAGGTTCTCTCTGTACCCAACCACGTATTATTTCCTTCTTTCACAGGTAGCTTACACCTGACTTTTAACCTCTAACACCACCACCACCAACAACCATCCTTGTATCGTCTATGTCTATATTAAACATAGAAACACAGAATTTGACGGCAGAAAAGGACCGCAGAGTCTGCCCATTTCTCCCTACCTACAGTATCATCGTAGACCCTACTTGATCTCCTGCTCTTTCTCCCTCCCCCAACTCCTTTCTACTAAGATTCCCTTATGCCTATCACATGCATTGTCAGAGGGAGATTCCCCAGAAAAATAAGGCACATAGAACTTCTTGGTGGGTGCTTGACTGGCAATTAATTTATTTGTATACATCACATTATTCTCTTTACTTTGCCACTTTTTAAATTTTACATATTTAACAAACATTGCTTCGACTTTCCCCACGTTACCCATCATAAAGTCCAACAATTAATATTCTGTTCAAACACATTGTTCAATGGTCTTTTATAAATGTCTCTGGTTCTACTGTCATCTCTGTCATCTTCTCGGGATCCGGACATTTGTAAAGCCCGATACCCCTTCTTCTTGAACAGTCTGTTGTCCGTCGCCTTCTCAGGGTCTGGACGTTTGAACAGCCCAATACCCCTTCTCCTTTCCCCATGGCTGCACTCTCCTTGGGTCCAGTTGCTGACAGCAACTGGTCCCCATCTTTAATTGTACATCTCCTTTTCCGTCTGCCTCCACGCCCAGGCGTATGCGCCCGGCCCGTGGATCTTACCTGCCCCACTGTTCAACCTCCCCATTTTTATTTTCCCAAAAAAATTCTCCCTCCATCACAGATCTTTCAGATACCCCTTCTTCATTCTCCAACCTGTTGCCATCTTGCAGCAACCCTTTCCCTGTACATCCTGTTTCCCCTAGAGTGGCGTCTCTTTACTGTTTTTCCTCATTGGCCCATTCTGCCAACCCGTGTCAACCAGGACTTACCTCACCTTTTCCTGTCACCCTCTTACGGTGACCCAGTATCCTTTTCCTCCAGCCTGCCCTTGTGTCCTCCCCCCCCCCGAAACCAAACTGCCTGGTGGGTGGGTGCTAAATTCAGTTCCCAGCAAAAGAGGGAGAACCTCTCCTCTGCTGGCACCCAATACCCGCTAGGCCACCCCCATTTCCTACCCCGTCCAATCCTTACCTGCCCTGTCATATTTGTCATCGAGGATGATATCAGGACACCCCTCCCTTGCCCGAGCTCACCTTCTTACCATCCCCCCACCTCAACCTGAGCCTCCTCTCTTCCCTCCGCAGCCATTCCTGTCCCCTGTGCCTTCTTTCCCAGGGAATCCCCTGACAATTTAGGTTGTCCTTTAGGGGTAACCGCACTTCTTGAACTCCACTGTTTTCACCACCCACACACAACCTTGGCTGGTAGGCTGTCCCAGGACTCTGCCACTCCTTCTGTGAGGAAGTACTTCCTCACATCTCTCATGAATCTACCCTCCTCCAGCTTAACAGCATGTCCCCTTGTTCTTGAGCACCTTTTTTTCTCAAAAATACTTCCCTCCTGTACCTTATTTGCCCCTGTGTGGTATTCCCCCTCCCTTCTCTTCCAGGGTGTACATACTGAGGTCTTTTAATCTCTCCTCATAGAGCTTTTGATGTAGACCCTGCACCATTTTAGTTGCCCTCCTCTGGCCTGCCTCCACTCTATGTCCTTCCATAGATGTGGCCTCCAGAACTGTACACAATATGCTACGTGAGGTCTTACCAGCGATCTTTACAAAGGCATCATCACCTCCCTCCTTCTATTGGACTTACCTCTCCCTATGCACCCCGAACATCCCACTAGCCCTCCCAACTACCCTGTCGCACTGCTTAGCCACCTTTAGCTGGTAGTCAGGAGAGCTAGTGGGATTCATTCAGACGTAATATAGCGCTGCTATTTCCAAAAAAATCTTATACATTAACAGCAAGCAACTATGTATAACTAATATTTCTTTTTTGAAGATAAACGTCACATCCGAACAGAAAATATGCAGAAAGACAAAAAGGGAGATAGTCTGAAAAGGAGAAAAACAGTGAAGAAGGGAAAAAAGAAGAAGAAGAAACAGATGAATAATAAATACATCAAAGTCGAAGGCCGACCCACTGGCGCAGCGGCAAGGCATCTGCTTGCAACACCAACATCCCAGGTTCAAGAACGGACCCAGGAGTCGGAGGGCTGGCCAAGTGGAGAAGGACTGAGCATTTGAGAGGCAGCTCTCCTTCTCGGGGGGGGGAGAGTGTCCAGCATATTAGCAGCCCCTGGTGGAGGCCAGGGGGATCCACGATGACTGTCGCCAAGTTACGTGGGAGACTGGACAGACGTCGGGCTCGTCCCGTGGACGTCACTGCACATCCCTCCTCCAGGGGATCACAGCACTGATAAAAAAATCTGATCCTCAGCCATAACACCCTCCGCTGCCGCCATTCTACTGCTCTCAGTTGTCCACCGGGGGTCCCGCCCTTGGGAGTAAACCAGGGCTTGTGCCGATGTGTCTGTTGGGGGATGCTCACTGGTGGCTCCCACCTGGGGGTAAGCCTGGGCATGGTGGACAGTGTGCAGGGCAGGAGCTGAGCTCCCAATATGGAGGGAATTGGGGGCCGGGCTCCCAAAAAAAATATATATGACAGTCAAATTTAGCTTTAGAAATCTGATATTAATAATAAACACAGAACAAAAAAAAAAAAACGCCATAAAGAACTAAAGCTATGAACCGCAAGTTTAATACAGTACTCCCCGGCTGGCTAGCACAACAATAGCACTACCGCGTGCCATTCAGATGACCTGGGTTCATGTCTCAAGCCTGGGACACCTGGTGTCGACCAGAAAGGCAGGGTTCAGACATCCGTCTCAGATGCCTCCTGCAACAGGGAGGATGGGGCACTCCTCTCGGCATGGCTGTCCACTAACGGTGCCAAGTGAGGGGAGCCAGAGGGACAGGATATTGCGGTCCCTCAGAGGCAGCATGTACCCACACCCTGGTGTCAGATGCACAGGGCTCTTTATTCCAGAGAGGGACCAGCAGGGAGTCCTCAAAATGGGTAAGCCATGTTAGCCCCCTCCCCAACAACACTAACTGGTGCCTGCTGCCCTGCCTACTCAGGCCATGCTCCTATAGTGGGAGGGATAAAGAGTAGAGTTTACAAAGCACAAAAACTAGGCAGGCTTGGGACAGATAAAATCCCCTTGTCCCACCAAGCCCTTCCTTCTGAACTGCCTGGCACGCCTCCTCCTGGCCAGTTCCTCCCTCTAGTTCCAGTAGATCAAGTGAAGTTTTCTCCTTGGAGGCGTGGGATCCTCTCTGAGGTCCCACCTGGGATGGGGGACAAGTCAAAAGCTACCAGTCAGGGCCAGAGTCAGGAGTATAGGCAAAGGTGGATAGGGAGTGTCAGTCTCCAGAGGTTCCTTGGGCAAACAAGGGGCCTAAGAGAGAAGTGAAGGAGTCTTCCAAGCCCATCCGAAGGGTGAGGGTGTTGGAAAATGATAAGCCCTCCTTCTTAAAGACACACATACATAGACTTTTCTTACCAATAAATTCAAATCTGGACATCCGTACCCTCCACCATAGGTGCCGTTTTGCAATCATGTTAATTTATTACCAGTGTTGACTGTGCCCTTAAAGTGCACCATAAGCAATAAGCAGAGTTACTTTCTTTTTTTTTGCCCCCGGCTTCTGGACAGCCTCTCCTTCGGGCCACCTATGCCCCTCGCTGCCACCCTGCCCTGATGCAGCCACCGCCACCACACATCGCAGCCCCCCAGGTAACCCAGCGTAACCCTTCACCGAATGGGTCCCCCTCTTCCAAGGGAGAAGGCACCGGTGGGGCAGGCCAGCATATTCTTTCTTGGCCCGGGTGCTGCTGAGATGGTCTTTAGACTGCCCAGTGTCCCGTGATAGCGGAAGCCAGCGACCGTCATCCAGTCGACCATGGAGCTCTTTTCCTGTTTTCTCCCTGGGAGCATGGTGTGCCACTAACGTCAAGGCGTACACCAACGTTCACCAGGACCCTTTAGTCAGCAGAACCCAGCACATTGCCATACCCCCGGCCTCTGCCAGGAGTTAGCAAATGCAGGGTCACCTCCCCACCCTCCCCCTGAGAGAAGGCGAGTAGTCATCAGATGCTCGAGCCTTCTCTCCCCGGCTGGCCCTCCAGCGTCCTGGGTCCGTTCTCCCGAACCCAGGTCGCCAGTGTTGCAAGCAGAAATCCAACCGCTATGCCGATGGGCCAGCCTAAGAGTTACTTTCTAATCACACCCTTTGTGGCTTGCAGGGTGTCGGCAGAATTTTGAAAAGTGAAGGCCCAAGTGGTGTTGATGGGGGTGACTAGGTATATGGCATGCTGCGTAAAGGCACAGTGGTCAAACTTTAAAATGAAAAGGAAGGGCCAGGCCTTCAGGTAGGTGTCAAGGTACTAGGTACTGAAAGCTCCTGTCAATTGTGGAGGGGGCTGCTCCACGGATTACAAAGCCGGATGAGAAAAAACTAATTCTGTGGGTGAATCATTCAATGGGGGGTGACAGGGAGCTCCTGCCACTCTTGAGGAACGACCTTTTCTTAAATCTGTTGCAACAGTTCTTCTATTTCTTAGCCTAATCTATTCTTTACAATTTCTAGTCCATTAGGTTGGCCACCTATGGGCACCCCTTCCCTTTCTTGACTATGCTATAGTGTCCTCTTTAATTTTCCTTTTCCCTCTCAGGTCCTCGTACAGGGAGGTTATTGTTGTGCTCTCCAAGCTGATATAAAACAACAGGCTGTGTTCCTCATTGTTGGATTTAGTATGCAATAGCACTATGTCATAAAATACGTTGATATATATACCTTATGTTTATGAAACCTGTAAATGTTGAAAAGACCATGGCACTAAGTGTTTTTGATAATGATAAAAAGTACTAGGTAACTATTACAGAAATTTAACTTAGTTGTGCTATTTAAAATATATGTAAATTACTGTACGTTGAACAAGTCTGAAATGTCATGGTGATTTGCATATATCCAATTATGCTTTGCATTATGGAAGTATGTATGTTGTTGTATTTCTTTGAAACTTGACTTGTTGCCAATGTCCTTTGGGGTAACCCACATTTCAGTGCTTCTGCACTGAGATTCTTTGTTTTTAGCTTGTTCTGTTTTTTTCCTTATTTGAGCCCCCACTACCCAAGCAAACAGGGCCTGCATGGGGTGGAGGCTGAATCTCAACTGCTGCATTAGATCAGAGATCAGTATCAGCAGGTGCTGGCTAAGTACAGAGCAAGGACATACATAGTCTATTGCTGCAAACTAATGTACTGAAGAAGAAATATGCCATTGCTTAAGGTTATCTTTTGTATTCTGAATAAACATCACACACAGACTGTGTGTTGAACTTGAAGTTCGCTGTCTGGTCCATCTGTTATCCCACAACCCCTCCACGGGGGGAAGGGGCTGGATTTACCCCTTCCATCCTAGGTCCTACCACTTTTCAGACTGTTCCGCCACCAATGCACTCCAGCTCCTCAAATACACAATGCCACAGAAGTCCCACCCTACACAGCACAACAGAGACACATGGGCAGGAGCCCATATTACAACAGCATGTCTGTGACTACTTTTAATTTATCACAGGCAACAATGTTTAAGCTGACAGGCTAAAACTTATTTATTTGAATTTTGGTAACTGGGTAAGCCCACTGAGACAGAATGTCCCTTTTTCAGGGGCGACCCAGGGGAGGGCAAAAGAGGAGGTACAGAGATACAATGTATAACAGTGACAGATAAGTGTACAAAGACACTTTACAGTAGTTTATAGAACGCTGTATTATATACATACATACACACACGCACACACAAAATACAAAATACATGAACAGTATTTACAAATAATACAGTATACACATGCACAGAAGTAGTAATTTACAAATACATACAAGGTGCAAGGGCAGAATTTTTCAGTACATACAGTAAACATTACAGAATATTACAGTAGATACTGGCGCAGAGGCAGTCATTTCAATTGACTGGATCAGAAAAAGAACACAGTGATACAAGGGTAGCTCAGAATCAAATCACAGCAGAGCAAACTTTAGCCAAATGACAAAGCTCTTAGTCAAACCTTGAAAAAACTATCACCTTGGGATCAGGTGGTGGGCAGCATCTGCATAAGAGTGAGTCTGGCAGGCAGAAGGAGCAATCACTTGGGAGGACCTGAAGGAGGGAAGTACCTGGGAGTGAAAAGTAAGCAAAAAAGGGGAGGGGGAGACTTCACTGCAGCAACCCGGGTTGGGGAACAAGCCCAGTGTGCCAGAGGCCATCCAGGGAAAAAGGACTGAGCATCCCAAGGGACGCTTTCCTTCTCCAAGGAGGGAGGGTAGCCAACTCCATTGCTGTACTACCACCGGGGTGACCACAGCTGGTGGTGCAGCAGTACTCACTTTTTGGGACGGCAAATGCTGGCTGGCACTGGAACATCAAGCAAGCACTGAATGCGTGCGCATTCCCCGGTACGTTACCCACAAGGCTTGTCTGAGGGGCAGGGAAACATGTAAAACCAAAAAGCCCAGGAGCCTGGCAGAATGAAGCCAGTATCCTCGGGTTCAGCTGTCCAAACTGATGGACCTGGGGGCAAAGAACAATGGAAGTTTCCCCACCATTGAATCC
This sequence comes from Neoceratodus forsteri, assembly GCA_016271365.2. Taxonomy (NCBI): domain Eukaryota; kingdom Metazoa; phylum Chordata; order Ceratodontiformes; family Ceratodontidae; genus Neoceratodus; species Neoceratodus forsteri. The sequence continues at coordinate 121,654,907 of JADMNL010000030.1, read as the reverse complement.
ATTATCCACCCCAGGCCAGGAGTCTCAGAAATCCCTGAAGAGTGCGTAAGCATCAAACAAGGGACAGGATGGGGCTGGGGACAAGCTGAGCCAAAAAGAGCAGCTCTAGAGACAAGAGTGATAAAATAATTTTTTTTTATCTTGTGTTTATACCCCCCCCTTCTCCTCCAGTCCCTTTCAACTTCCTTCCTGCCTGCCCAGCCTCGTCACCCACTACCCAAGGGACTTACCTGGCCCACAATCCTCACAGATTGCCCCCCGGAGCAGGGCCAGGGGAGGCAGGTCTGTCCCCCCCCCCAGGTGACCAGATCCAGACAGGAAGCCAGGACACACTGGGTGGTGTGCGGCCTGCAACAAGCAGGAGCTCCATCCTGCCGGTGGGGTCCTAGGTTTTCTGGAACCTCCTCTGGCCAGGACAGGCTGGGCTCCCCACAGCTCTGCCCTGCCGATCCCCACCGTCCTGCATCTTCGAGCCCCGCCCACCTCCTCGATGTTGAGCCTGCCCCTTCAGACCTCACACACGTTAGTGTACCCCTGCAAGACAGGCAAGCTGCCTGGCCCACTGCAGGGGTCGCTGGTGCAGTGGAACCCGACGCCATCCCTCCCCAGCCCTTGGGGTCACCTGACCGACTTCTCACGCTCACTTCAGAAACCAAGTTGCCGACATGGGAACACGCTGTGTTATCCACTAGGTCATCAGACAGCCAATAAACAAACATTTGTTTTTAACTTTAAAAACCATACACAATACAGGAACGTGAAAGACATGAATAAACAAAATTAACAAAAAAATTTCACCTAATTTTGACCTGCAGCCGGTGACACTGCAGTAACAATCTGGCTACATATACAAATGTTATTGGTAGCTACATACAAACATACTGAACAAAATGATATTTGGCTTGTAGCAGCTTAAACACTGCAGGGAAGCAGAGAAACTTAAAGCAGTAGTGCAACAAAACTGGGCAAAAAATCTGACCCTACTTTTTTTCACTATAAAAAATTCCAGACATCTTCTAGTTTTATTTGGTGGCGAAAGTTTCTAGTTTCATCAAAATTTGAGTATCTTATAAATGTTTTAATTTAGTTTGTTCTCCAGAAAAAAAAAAAAATATGGTTGCCACACTTGGCTTAGAAATACCACTGTAGTCGGCCCGATGGCACTGATGTTTGAGGCACTGGACACCACACCTCATTCCACACCGACGACCCATGTTTGGGAACAAACATGAGCTGCCGGGAGGGGAAAAGCTCGAATGTCTGGAGGACTGCTCTCCACTCCTGGGGAGGGAGAACTACGTGTTCTGCCAAATGACTTCCACCAGGTGGTGGCCAGGTGGCAGTGCGGGATACGAGCAGCAGAAGAAGGGAGGTGCTACGGGACTCTGCAGCGTGCGTGTGCTTCCGCACGAGCACGGTGAAGCGTGCATCTCAGCGTGGGGATGAAAGGAAAAATGAAGGAAAGCAGTGGCAGGACAGATGTATATGAAGCCTGCCCGCTTATCCCTCACCCACCACATCGCCAGGACCCGGAGACCGAATCCTGGATTTGTGCTTCGGGGGGGGCATGACCCTCCCCCTTCTGATCCTGCCATGGGAGGGAATCTGCGGGGGTATTCTGGCCCCCAGGTAAGTCCTGGGGAGGTACAGGATGGTGGGGATCGGTGGGACAGAGCTGAGGGGAGCCCAGCCTGTCCCAGCCATAGGAGGATAAACAGAACATGGGAAAAAAAGAAATAGCTTCGTAGACCTAGGAAGGGTTAGGATAGAGAAAATAAAAAATAAAAAAAACACCACAGCTCATGGTGCACAGCACAGGAGGCACCTAGAAAAGCAGATTTAACAGTATGCTAATATTTTTAATATTTGTAGCTGAAACTAGCATTTTAGGGAAAAAAAATGTTGTTGCAGCACTGCTTTAAACTGTCCTGGACCAACAGAAAGTCACAAGGTTCTACTCACCCCAGGAAGTGTCACGGCACTTGCAGAAGGCAGTGTGGCTCAGCAGTTAGGATACTAAACTGTAAACCAGCAGACCCCAGCTTCAAATCCTACAACAGCTACTAGCTTACTGTGTGACCCCTAGCAGCTCATTTGACCTCCCAGTGCTTAATTCTCTCTCAGCTGTAGAACTGAGTACAACAGACCCTCACTGTACCCAAGATGTGGTCTCTCTCAGCTGGAATATCTTGGAGAAAGAAACTGTGTCAGAAACGGTCATCTGCCAATTTAGTTCTGACACAGAGCACACCAGGCATTCACTCCCCGCTTCACATACATTGCCTTCAGGGGTCCTACATTTAGTCAAAAGTAGGGCAATCTTTTGGAACGAGTCTCCAGAAAATCCCAGCTGGGCCTCGACACACAAATTCTTTAGATGATCTCCAGACAGTCAATGAAGCGCAGCGCATGACAACAAGCAGAGGCAAATCCTGGTTCTCTTACTGTATACTGTACCTCAGTAGCAGCTGGCTTCTGCCATTCTACTTAACATCCATGGAACACAAGCCCACTGCCATTTAACTACTATGTAATCCTTTTATTACAAGCAACTGATCCCTGACGGCACACAACCAAACAAAAAACCTTCACAGCCTGGCGATGCTGCTTGAACAAAGAGCCAGAAAGGCTGCATCCATGCCCAGGATGCAGCCCCTTTGTCTGGAAAAGTGAGCAAACAGGGTCCCAGGCTGAAGGTGGGCTTGCAACAGACAGCCTTTAAAAAAAAAAAAAAAATTTTGTTAGCATGAAACAGTGAGACACACAACACTAACTACCCCTTCTGCCATGCGTAACTGAAAGGTGATGCTGTAACACAGGGAGGGAGTGTGGTTCGTTGTCACCAAGGAAGCGGGGCCTTCAGACTGCAAACAGCCGGCTGCAACCAGGAAGCAAAGTTCAGTTCCAGCTGCCAAACAGTGCACTCCTGCCAAATAGTGAGCCACACTGTCATTGTGCAGTTTATTTTTAATTCATGTATTCCCTTTCCATACTGGTGCATTAAAACGTATTCTGCAGGCTAAATCTTGTAGTGCACGTAGACTGGAATTAAAACAAAAAAGGCTTTTTAAAAACCCTTAGGCTGCCGGAAGATTTAGAACGCATAGGTTTTTAGGACAAGATATCTTGTCGGCGGCAGCCTAAGGGTGTTTCAGCAGAAGGCAGCAGCAGTTCAGGCACAAAACACAATTAAGAACATAGAAACTAACAGCAGATAAGGGCTGCTTGGAACAATCACAGACATCAAAACTAACAGCCTAGTGCTAGCGTACACAACAGTGTCACGGGATATACTGATAGTAGTAACTGGAAAAGTCACTGACATTTTCAGACCTGTCACAAATGCATGGCAGCACAATGACAGGGAAGGGCCAACGTTCGAGACTGTGGTGACCAAGTGGCCTTTTTCATTTGATAACCAAAGCAAGTCCAGCGGACAACCTTCATTGTTCATTTCTGCAATCAGACGGTACCCCCAAAGCCACCATTACAGCTCTCAAAAACTGGGTGTGGAATTGAAGCTCATTTTACCTGCTCAGTACGTGGAGCTCAGAAACCTACCTACTTTATTTTATTTAAATAGTCCTTCCCAAGGATAAGCCCTTTTAGATGTACTGTCTCCTTTCGAAGACGTACAGGGGAGCTGCAGAACACATTCATGTTATATTCAACATCACATGCAGACACAGACAGATTGCTTTTAACATTTCTACATTATGTACATTGCTTACTGCCTTCAAATACATGTTCCAATCACCAAACAAGAGCTGTACCTTAAGACTAATAACTAACCATACATGTGATGGCTTGTTCATCAGCTCAACCGAACTACACCACATCTGACAGAGAAGAACCAGGCATTCTGCATCGGACAGCAAAGTCAGGTATGCTGTACAGGTTACCACAATAGGGCACACAACATTGCACACCACAGTTGGGCACATCGCACCACATGGCTTAGTCAGGCACGTCATGCCGAATAGCTAAGTGAACCACACCGCACAACACCCCAGCCAGCATGGCTGGTACAGGACATGAGAACTGATGTCAGGGAAGAATTTTGGAATGGGAAGCAGGACGGTAGTGCGCTCCAGCTGGGGAGGTATAGTTAATATGCTAAACCTCAAGCTATGAAACAAATGAGACGGGAAAGATTTGTAAACACGAATATGTGCTGGTAAGCAAATCTCTGATGAAATATAATGTAAGAAGTGCATCAGTGTGAATCTGTAACAAGCACAAGCACTGGTGGCCCAGCATTTGCACACCACAGCTGCCTTAAATGCCTGATGTTCAAGGTCATGCTTAGGTGGCACCAAAATCCTTACAAGACGGCAAAGTATACTTAATTCAGATAAAAAAAAACTATCTAGTTTCCCACATATGCCCCTTTTTTCTTTTCTATTTTTTTTTTTTTAAACTTATTTACCCAGGATAGCCCAACCAAGATAAAACACTGCAGTTAATTAGGGTGGTACAACCCATAGTACCAGTGGAGTTCAGTGGGTAGTACTCTCGCCTCAGGGTCACAAGGCCGTGGGTTTGAGTCTAACCAAAGGAACTTGAGGTCTTCTCTAACACTGACACTGTGGTGCAGCAGGGGTGTGTTCCCAGTCCAGGACCTAGTCTCATACCTAATGCAGACACTACAGTACTAGGGTGTGTCCCATACTGGGGACCTGGGCTCATACCAAACACTGACAATACAGTGCAGTACTAGGGGGTGTCCCCACACCAGGGATATGGGGTCATACCCAACACAGACACTACAGTCTGCAGTACTAGGGGGTGTCCCACACCGGGACCTGGGCTCATACCAAACACTGACACTACAGATGGGCTCATACCCAACACTTACAGTACACTGCAGTGCAGCACTAGGGGTGACCCACACCAGGACGTAGGTTCATGCCCAACACTGACACTACAGTGCAGAACTAGGAGTTATTCCACACCGGCACCTGTAATCCTACACAACACTGATGCTACAGTGCAGTACTAAGGGGTGACCCACACCAAGATGTTGGCTCTTATCTAACACTGACACTACAGTGCAGTACTAGGGGATGCCCACACCGAGACGTAGGCTTGTACCCAACACTGACACTACAGTGCAGTACTAGGGGATGCCCACACCAAGACGTAGGCTCGTACCCAACACTGACACTACAATGCAGTACTAGGGGTTATTCCATACCAGGACCTGGGCCGATATGTAAGCATTAAGCCCGGCGGAGGTGTGCTCTAATGCTGGCGATGCATGGGGGGGGTGCGTGCCCGAGGCCCAGGCGAGGCCCTCGCCCACCCATTTACACATCAATCGATAGAGCACCGACGGAGGCTTAACGCGCTTGTAACATGGGCCCACGGGTTGGTGGAGGCATGTTGAGGGCACCGACTCTGTCAGAGAATAAAAGACGGAGGCGCTGTGAAATTTGTTACAGTTTGCTTAACTTTCACACAACGGTGCACAGGATTATATACATACAGATGCGGTCACTATCTGGAGTAGCTGGAGCCGTGCAGCTCGCCGCTGCTAGTATTTCTGTGCTAGTGCAGTCCAGTTCCCTGCAGGTATTCTCCTCATACCCGCTGCGGGAGATCTCCGGTGGGGCGTTCAGCTGCCGCGAGAGGATTGCGTTGCTTTGCATCTCGAAGCTCACTTCCTGCTCCGCCCCGCACACCGCTCCTGATCGCGTCTCCTGCTCTAGCTAGGCTGTCCGTGTTGCTGCTGGCTCTGCCCCTCACATCTGCAGGAGTGTCCTGCCAGATGCTCCTGCCCCTCGCTATTCACGGAGTCTGCCGGCTCCATACCTGACACTGTCACGGCACGTTGTAGGACACTACCGCCCGGTCCTGCACCCCACCACTGATCGGCAACCCACTGCTCCATCCCGACTGTCCCACACACAGAGAAGCACACGCTGGGATCCTGCATACCATCTACACTGCCGTTGTCAGTAGTCTCCCTAATGTGCGCAATGGGTTACAATTACACTTCCCCATTTCTGGACTCAGATGCCTAGTGAGGCTGCCGTCGCGCCGCTCGTCTCGCTGCTGCACTCGCTGCCCTACAGTGCCCAGTGCTGCTAGGCTGGGGGTCTGGCTGCTGACAGTACTGCCGAAGCGGGCACGGCATATAAGCTGGGTTAATGCCCGCTTCGGCTGCCATCTCGTGACCCCCCTACACCTATAGGAGCGCTGCATCACAGGCACACTATTAATGCCATGTTACAATAAATGTTGATACTACACTGCAGTACTTGGGGGGTGTCCCACACCTGGAGCAGTAGAGTTCATTTCATATGGCACCCTTTACTGAAGGCTCAGGGTGCCTTATAACACATACAGTGAGTGCGTAGACAATCAGATAATGGGTATGGACAATCACATGAAAGGCAGATGTTGGCAGCACTCATTCGATAAAAAAATACTAACAGGTAATAAAAAATGTTCTGTTATGCACAGAACCTCTAATCATGCATTTTTACAGCACAGAGTGAAATAACGGCCCTTTGTGCCATTTTCTTCAAAAACTACAGATTTCTCAGTAAAGCCACCTATCAACGAATCTTCCTTGGGCCAAACTTTAATGAATCTGAAAGTTTCACATTTCAGGTTGCAACCATTTTTGTGTTTTTGATGAGATAAAAAGGCCTTGAAATGCATATTTTTATGTATTTTCAGCATTTCAGAACATAAAAAACTGCCGACCCGACAGTTACCAAATTTAAAGAATCCACAGATCCTGGCACCAACCGCATGCACACAAAATTTCCTGTTATTTCAATCTGTTGCTCTGCTTTTTGGTGCATTTGTATTTACTGTATCTTTTGACTGTATTTCTGTATTTATTGTCTGTTTTTAACTAAGTTACAACCTGAAAAAGACCACATAAGAGCTGCTTTGTTTTCCTCCGAGTTGAGATTTTGATGAGTCCTGAGAAGGACGAAACAGGTATCTTTGTCTTCTGTTCTCAGTCTCTGTGCCTTTGCAGACTGTGGAAGCGGCTGTTTGGCACCATGTTATTACTGCTTAAAGCAGAATCAGTCTAACTTTTCACTGTGATTTGCATATACATCTCATGATGCTTTGCATTACAGGGCAAGTAACATACTATTTCACTTGTATGTATTTCAGTTATAGCAGTTCTGTTGCCATCTTTGTGGCCCGGGTTGTGTCTTAAAAAAAAAAAAAAAAACAGTCCCTGAGACCAGAGCACCCACCCGGTGTACAAATAAATAAATAAATATTCCATCCAGGGATAGCCATGTTATAATGGTGTGAAAATCAGGGTATAACACAGAAAGGCCTAGTCAACCCTACGGATGGCACGGTAACATACATTCTCTGTACCAGGAATGCAGCTGCTACTAAAGTATTTTTGTGCGGCTAAAATTGTGAAAGTTACTTTAGCCATGGCAGCTAATGAAAGAAAAATTCAGCTGGAAAGCACAGCAGTAGAGCTACCGCTTGCCACGGCTCGCGGCCCAAGTCCAGGATGTCTGGTGCCGACCAGTGAAGTGGGGTCCCGGTGTCTATTCGGATGCCTCCTGCCTCAGGGAGGGTGCCTCCCTCTGTAGCATGAATGCCTCCTGGTGGCCCAGGGAGATGATGTGCTGTTCGGAAAGGAACAAGTGGCCCCTCTGGACTGGGCTTATGTCCTCACACACCTGCTCACCTTGTGAGTGAAGGGAGTAGGTGAGTTCCAAAGGTAGGGCAGGGCTCATCCGCCCTTCCAATGGCCCCAACAGGCCCTCTGCCAGGTCAAGTCTCATGACCACACATTGGGAAGGGATAAGAGAGGATGTGGAGGGGGGAATACCCCAGCAACAATAGTAGGGTTTCCAGAGAGGAGGTCGAGCAGAGGCTGGTGATGGGCTGGAATATCGGAGGACTCCTACGGCAGGTATAAGGGCTTGTGCAGGTGGAAGGAGGGCACTGCAGATGACAAGGAAAAATAGGAGCCAAAATAGAAAGTAAAAAAAAAAAACTTCAAGTGATAACATAGTTAAAGTGAATCTTAAAAACCCAGTTAAAGCCTGTCTGTAATGGTTAGTCAACCACATTACTTTTACCATTGGAATAATGCATTACTGTGTTTGTCAGGAGCAGTTGTGTGACCCGGTCTCCCCCCAGGACACCCCTGTAAACGAGATGTTTCACCCAGTGAAATTTTTCTGTAGAAAACTTTACATAAATGAATAAATCTTTGGTAGTTCTTCAGGTGGATGTGTGTGATCTTGATGCACTTTAGTAAGGGATTAAAATTCTATTTGCTGTGGACAGCATTCTGTCTTTCAGGAAGACCTGTTCTGCAACTGTTACTATGCGTACAAAGCTGTGACCTGCATGCAGGCTGCTCTGTCTGTACAGTCAGGGCACCACCAGTATGTAACTCACTGTCACCTGTTAACAGCTGTCAGACACCTGCTCTATATGAGGCATGTTGTACATCTCCCAGCTCTCACTTATTCTACAACCACCCCTACACTAACCAAAACAATCACAACTAAAAGCCCAGAGGGTGCCACAGCCTAGCACTCTGCAGCTGACCACCAGTGGTTGTCAGTGGTGGCTACAGAAATGAAGGATGACCAGGGTAGTGGCACTGTACAGAGGGCTTGTGTCCGAGCACACAGGGTGATTTTAAAGGTGACAGGAATAGTTTTTATACCTCTAGATGCCCCCCCCCACGTTGTTCCTTTATTGTCCACCCAGTGGTGTGATGTTTTTGACCTGTTTTGTTAATTAATAATCTAATTTTGTTGCCTTTTTAACTACCCTGAATCCCTCTCTCCTCAGCAGTTGCTGCTCTCTTTTCATAGTGCCTTTAACATGCTGTGACATCAGTAACACCATTCCAGGCCATTCAGATGAACAGCATGGAATGGGAGTTACTGATGTCATAGAATGGCTTAAGAAGTACGAAAAGAAAGTGCAGCAGCTGGTGAGGAGAGTGGAACTGCAGATGAGGGCACCCCAAAACTAGATTATGTATCAAAAAAATCGTCAAAGCACATCACAATACATAACTGGCATGGGGAGGAAGATGCAAGGGGGGTTAACTGTAAAAATGTCCCATCTCCTTTAAATCCAGAGTATGTTACTAGCTATGTGTCAATGCTGGGGCACAGCTTCAGCACAACAACTTTTTACCAGGCCATGTGCCCAGTCCCTGTCCTGGAGCCAATCATGGTGGTTATATCTGGCAGTGCTTAGGCGAGAGAACTTTTACCTCTACATTTTTTTTTTATTGAAGGGAAGAACAGCCCTCTCTAGGAGGTGGAGCACCACTAGTAGTCAGTAAACTATGGAGGAAGGACTTTCCTATAATTTTGTACAAGGTGGAGGAGCCAAGTTCCTGCCCAATTTGAAGGGAAGCCTATCATTTCTAATTCTGTACAAGATGAAGTGTTTATTATGTTGATGTTATGGCCTGTTATTTTAATGTTTGTGTTAACAAAAAAATTATTCAAAAAAAAAAAAATGTACAAAACAGACTGATTGTAAATACAAACTTACTCACCATAACATTTTATCAAAAGTTAATCTATTTATAAATTTTTTCCACGCGGTAAACGTCAAACAACACCAGCGTGTCACAACCTATTCTGCCCTTTCATAACACAAAGGTTAACTAGATATTTTGTGGGAAAAGGGACCTGGAAAGTCATGAAATGCATCTCTGTCTGTGAAAAAAGGCTTACTGTGTTCTCCTGTAGAAACTGCTGTATCTGAATACATAGCTATGAAATGTAATGTTTTTAAACTGGAGAACACCTTTGCGCTGTATGAGATCTGTATCAGTGTCAAATGCCAATGACAAAATTATTGAGGAACAGAGTCCCATATTTTGTTGGGACATCATTTTCTTTCAAACCGAACTGTTCCTTTGCACTTGAAGTCCTCCATTAGCTGTCTGATTTGGCTGGTGTCCTTTTGAGTAATGCTCCATAATACTTGATTTTTTTAAGCAGGAGCTGAAATGCCTTAGCTACAGAAGGTAGACTGCCTTCAGGCAGATGCTATGATTCTATAAATATTTCCTTCAGAATGTCTCAGGGTCAGTTGAACATGTACTCGCTGGAGAAGAGGAGAGGACAGGGGGCTATGACTAAAACCTTCAGGTACATGAAAGGAATAAACAAGACAGGTATGGAGGGGCTGTACAACGTAAGGGGGAGGGGAGGGACACCCGGAGCCATGATATGAGACTAGAGGGAGGAAGGTTCAGGAGGGAGATGAGGAGACACTTTGTTTTTTGTTTCTTTTTTTTTTACAGAGAGGGTGGTAGCTGGGTGGAATTCGTTACCGGCGGAAGTGGCATCCAGTAGAACAATGGGCTGCTTCAAAAGGTACTGGGACGGGTGAAAGGAGGGGGGAGAGTCAAGGGAGAGGCAGCTGCAGAATAAGGGGTGCTAGCTGCACATTCAAGCAGACTTGATAGCCCACTAGGCATTTATCTGCGGGCAAATTTCGTATTTTTGTCATAGTGAGTTAAAATTCTTTTATTCAATACACATTAGCATTTTTTTCACCAAGACATAGAACGTTAGATAGCTAGATACATTTTTTTATCTTGCTAGTAGGGCATGTCATTCTGTTTATCTTGCTAGTGGGGTACATCACAAGCACAAACTGTGTCTCACTGCTCTCCCTCCCGCTGCTGCTCTTAAGTGCAAGTCGGCATGGACTCAGAACTGCATGGCTCCTCTGGTTCACTTAAAACCCTCACACGGTTTAACTTTTACCAATTTCTTCTCAAAGGGCAAATTTTGAAATGAAAATATATACTGTATAAACCGGCCATGTGATATGTGTCTATGAGATTATGATATTTGTCTTCATTCATTGTCAGTGACCTCTTGTTTCCTCACGAGGTTCAAGAGGTCACAGACCAGTCATGAAGATAAAGTCCATAACTCATTGACGCACATCACATATCCCCTATACTTAAATCATTCAGTAAACTGACCACTGTTATGTTTTATATTTAAGGTTATTTTCCACTGTCTCAAGCTTCCTCTGCATTATTAGCATTGAGCTATCATTGATAGTTGAGAGTACTTCACATGTCAAAAGTTCTTTGGCTGCTTTTTTGTCAGTTTTCTCCTGGCCTTCCTGTCATCTTCAGCACATGTACTTTTTTTTTCAATTACAGAGTCCAACTTCTTCTTGAAAGTACCAAGGAAGGCAAATGTACATACCTTCAAAGGTATGCGAGGTCTCATAGAAAAACAGAATTTGACAGCAGATAAGGACCACTTGACCCATCTAGTCTGCCCATTTCTTCCTCCCTACACTACTACCATAAACTGGGCCCGATCTACAGCTCTTTCTCCCTCCCTCCCCCTCTTCCTTTCCACTGTGATTCCCTTGTGTATATCCCATGCATTCCTGAAACCCACCACTATTTTCACCCCCACCACCTCTGCTGAAAGGCTGTTCCAGGAATCCACCACTCTTTCTGTGAAGAAGTACTTCCTCACATCTCTCCCGAGTCTCTGAGATTTCAGAATTCTTCCTTAGAGCCTAAGTTAGATAAAGAGGGGACTGCCATTAAATCCATCAACTTGGGCACAGGACTCTGCTCAAACTGGGACAACCCCTGCTGGGAAGCTAAATCGGCCATCGTATAAGGGGTTTCAGAGTCTCCTGCAGGGCTCAAAATTCCTATACCTTAGGTGTCCCAGGGCAGGCACATTTACCAAAGGGCACCTACAGTTCCTTGGTGCCTGCCCACTAGAGCACCTAAGGTAGCTGACCTTCTGTATCTTTAATTTTTTTCTTCCTCCCCACCAAGGTCTGCCCCTTTACAAGTGCCGCCTTTTTTCCCTCCACAAAGCCCACACCCTCCCCGAGTGCCACTACCTTCTGCGCCTATGTGGCACAACTGTTTAAGGACATAAGCAATGCACTAACCATGGGGGAGGGGGGTGGAGCAAGAGTTGTCGAACCCAGGAGGCCATGTGACCGATATTTTGTCTCAGTCGTGGTCACATGATGACAGGTGGGAGCTCTCCGGCATCAGGTCACAGCCTGTGGTGAGAGACTGATTGGCTGCTGCAAGGGAATGATCCCTCCTCCAGGAAGCGCTGCTGGTGAGCGCTGTTCAGCAAGCCAGAACACACTGTGGATGGAGTCGCAGCAGCGGGCCATGAGCACAGATTTAAGCCCTTTTTAAGGGCTTAAAAAATGCCAAAAAACAGCACTCGCAGTCCTTTTAAGGGCTGCCTTGCCTTCCAGCAGCAGCATAACGTTAAATGCCCTTTGGTTGGCAAGAAATCCTGTGAAACAGCAGGGCAGACAGCTCTAGAATAATAAAAAAGCTCTTTTCAGAGCTCAGGAGCTACTGATTGTCCTTTAATTACTGAGGGCAGTAAAGGCTTACAAGGAGGCAGGAGAAAATAAAAAAAAACACAAAATCTAAAAAGTCCTTTTCAGGGTCTTGGGACTACTAAGAGTAACAAAGGGGGCATCTTGTAAATAATTTACTGACCATATATTTTTACTACAACCTCGGTTATCCGAATGCTCTGCAGGGTTTTAAATAATTGATTAGCAGTTTTTTTCTTGGGACAATACTAACTGTACAGAAAGCATTTATATAGGTTTTCTAGAAGTGTGATATTTGTTAAACACAGTGAGGCAAGTGCTATGCATTTTCACAAGGTTTTAAAACTTTTATGAGCAAAACGCTAATCAATTTTTAGAGTTAAATAAAGCCCTGCTCTGGGAGACATCAAATTTGTTTCGATAATAGGGGGCCATAACAGCAGGCAAACCAGAACTGGGGGACAATGTCAGATTTCGGACAATCAGGAGATCTAGATAACAGGGGTTCGGATAATCGAGGTCGTACTGTATTTACATGCCTGGGTGGGCATGTACTTTTTGTCATGATGAGTTTCATGCCCTAATCTCCTGAGACTAAAGGCAGACACACACTCTCTCTCATCCTCAGTCACCATCATCTCTTGAACTGCAGCTTTCGCTGGGGCAGAGCGTTATCGGGCATACAAAGCACCGTAACAGACATGTTTTTTTGTATCCTTTCTTCCTCCAGTGAGAACGATACAGTAATATGTTTTTTTCTTAGATTATGATTTTCTCATTTCATGAAAGCCACAAGTAGATATAGGGCTTCAGGAGCTTCTAGGTGCATGACCTCCCCAATTGCCCTTCCTGGATCTCGCCAATAATGACAGTTTTGGAACAGAAGCCATCCCTTAATGTGATCACAAAATGAATCTTTCAACTGCCAATTACTTTGGCAAAATACTGTCTTATCACTGTTCCCTCTATCTCTCTGCTCTCCTTACCTCCCCCCTCCCATGCCATCCTTCTACTCCCTCCATTCATCTGATACCCTCTCTTTCCATATTATTTATTTCAAAAGTTTTAACTAGGAAAGACACAGTGAGCTGGTAACAACTTGTTTCCAGACGCACCCTGGGGGCAGGTGTGTTCAAATCAAAATTTGTAGGACTTATCCAACCATGACGGCAGATCAATTTGCTCTTGCCCCTCATTATGTGCAATAAAATCAGATTTTTTTTTAACTTACTCTTCAAGTAAATTCACTTGTCCCAAACAGGGGAAAATAGGATTTGCACATCCCTATCTGGGGCAGGGGGAGAATCACAACAGCATAATGAGGTATAAGAAACATAATTTATGATATCACTTGCAGAGTTTAAATCTACAGTGGTTCAATCTGCCTTCTCTATCCAACTTTCAACTTTGTGAGACACCCTCCCTCGCCCTATCGGACTCTCATCCTTACACCACTGTATCAACTGCTCTTGCTGGCACACTTCTCAAAACCATACACTTGCAGCTGGCCTTGTCTCCCGCCACCTCGTATCCCCTCCTCTCCTCAACCCTTTAACCGTTCATATCCCAGCACACCCCGGCACCCTGTTACTACAACTCTGTACTGACACCTTAGATTAGCTTTGTAACTTTTGTACATTTGTACAGTGTTCTAACAAAGTTTGTGTGTATATACTTCCCATTAGACACTTTATCATATCTCCCATTGGACACTTTATTGTACTTCTCATGTGACGCTTTTTATTTTACCTCTTGTAACACCGGATGACACCTGGAAACAAGCTTTCCCAGTCAACAAAAAAAATAAATCGGGTCCTGCAGTATTGAGGGTAAAGTCAGTGTCAGTGGCTCAGTAGCTAGCACATTCGCCTCTGAGGTCGGGAGATCAGAGGGCTGTGGGTTCAGTTCCCACATCTGGCACTTGGGTTAATATCCCAGTACAGACACTGTAGTGCAGCATGACAGGGATGCTGCACTTCTGAGGTGCTGTCTTTCGGATGAGATGTTAATCCAAGGTCCTATCTGCCTGGATTGGTGGTAGTTCAGGTGGATGCTAAAGATCCCGTGGCACTTATCGAAAAGAGTAGGGGAATTTCCCCGGTGTCCTGGCCAAATTTCCCTCATTCACTAAAAATACCACCAACAGCTTAATCTGGTTCAAGGTCAGTTGGCATTCATCTGTATCCCCCTCTCCTGTGGTTGTGCCTAAAAATAGGCAGGATTTGTCTTGTGCACTTACACGGTCAACAAAAACTAAACAAAATAAATAAATAAAGGGCCATAATAAGCCTAGCAGTTCCCAACTCAGAGCATTCTTTAGTCAGCTACTCATGTTTTGTTTTTATTTTCACTTCACAATATTTCCACCAGCCCATATGGTGGACACGGCTGGCATCAATGAAGATTTAATCGCTTTTTTTCTGAACACAAGAGCTCTGTTTTCTCTTTTGAACTACGGCATCACTGAAGAACTCAAAAGAGATGGTCCAGCACGGACAACCTCAGTATAAACAGAAAAAGTAAACTCATAATGGTGTAGCCCCTTACCAATTAAGGCAAATATCAGAAAGGCAAATTGGTAAAATGGAGCCCACTCATCCAGAATGTAAAGTGCATAAATATTTTTATTCTTAGAATTGATACTTTCTTATTCTTTCAATTTTCAAAAAAGTGTATGTACACAGTGTCAACAATCAAACGTTTCGGACAGAAACCTTCATCAGTGAAGCAACACGGTCACATCTGTCATTCTACTCCCATCCCCCCCATTTTTTTTCCCCAGATGATTCTGAATTTAGTTGTTTTATAAACACAGATTTAAATAATATATTCGGTGTCTCTGTTGCCTAAATGGCTACATCCAGAGTCTTCATGGTAAAGTGGGGTAAGTGCTCCCTTCTTTTCTCTGCCCACAGATTTATTTTGTAATGGAGGTGACTCCATTACAAAGAGACACAGGGAGTCGACCAGTGTCCAAAATAAATCTGTGAGCAGACAAAAGAAGGGAGCACTTACCCCCACCTTTCCATGAAGACTTCTGATGGAGCCATTTAGGCAACAGACACACCAAACATATTATTTAAATCTGTGTTTATAAAACAACTAGATTCAGAATCATCTGGAAATTTTTTTGGGGGGGATGGGAGTAGAATGACATATGTGACAGTGTTGATTCACTGATGAAGGATTCTGTCCCGAAAACGTTTGGTCATCACTGAAGAACCCTGAGACTCTGAACAGCATCTGGGGACACCTGGGGGCAGAAAGACACCCAAAGGCAGACAGTCACAGGTCTGAAGTGTTGAAGAGAACTGCAGAGAAGGATGAATATCTGTTGTTTCAAACAAATATAACCCAAATAAAAAAGGATTCAGAAAGATGTATGGATGCAAACAAATGCTGATGATACGGGCTGCAGTAAATCTGAAATACTGACTGTAACCAAGATGTGAAATTCAAACAATCATTTGCTTTTAATTTACCCATTACAGAAAATTACTTTACTTTTATAGCGGGGCAGAGGCCCGATGAAAAACAACTTCAGCACCAGGCAGGTGGACTCTGTGTCAAAGTGATGTCTTCACATCACTGTAGCCATCAATACAGAAAGCAGCACCTCATAATCTAAACAAGCAGTCGGTGAAACTCATTGCCATGGCCATGCAGAGCCTTGGAGGCAGAGCAGAAGATGTTGCAGTGATGCAGTCATGCTCCCTGGCACACCAGGTCCCGTCTCAGGTGAAATCAGGCAGACTACGGATTGGAAGAAGATGAACAACCAACAGACAATCACTATGGCACTTAAGCAAACCAAAAAAAAAAAAAAAGAGTCCTCACTATCTGAATAAAAGCCACGAATCACAGTATATTGCTGTGAAAAGTACATCTTTATTCGAGTGCCAGACTGTCCAAAATTAAAAAGACTGCTCAGACAGAGACTGCCTAATGTGTTTCACTTAACAGCTACTAAGCGAAATGCGTCAGGCAGTCTTTGTCTGAGGGGTCTTTTTACCTTTGCACAATCTGGCACTCAAATAACGATGTACTTTTCAAAGTAATAGACTGTGCCTTGTGGCTTTCATGCAGGTGGTGTGTCACTTTTTTGTTTTGCTTAAGCATTCTCAGTGTAACCACAAGCACCTGTTTCCTGGAGCCGCTTTTTTCTCTCTGGTCAGCCAATCACTATGCCATACTCAAGAGTCTCCTATGGAGCCCACTTGGAAGCAAGAAGCCTCCGAGTTGGTCACAGTCTAAGATCATTACACGGTGAACTACAGCAACAACTCTGTATCCCGGTGCACTGCCAACATAATTCAATGTATACAGCGATCACAAAAGCACAAGGCCCAAACAAGAGAACAGACAAAACCAGGGTTCCAGATAAGCTGTAGAACTAGGTAGTGTCTACGGCTAGCTTCTTCAAACCTGACCATATTTTCATCTAAATGGTAGTAATTCCATCTGCAGATCAGCCGCGGATCCCTGCCTCTAAACCAAGTCTCAAACCCACTGGGCACCTGCAGCCACTAGCTCTGTTTAACTGGTATTGCCATGGAGTCTGGGATCCCTTCCCGATGCTACATGGTGCTCTGCCCTGATTTTTAACATTCTGCTGTTACAACAACCCTTCAGGCCTGCCAGACGGTCTCCTATGCTGTACTGTACTGTACTGCAAAGTCACAACTGACACTGGTGCTTTTTTCTGCCTCCACTCCGTTACTAAACGGTGCCGAGGTTAGTATAGCTGCCAATCTTTTCTTGTATGTGCAGCAAATACATTTTAAGTGTACAGGGTGGGAAATAAATTCTTAAAATCAGAAGGTGCTAGTAAACCATGCAAAATGAATGTAAATACTCCTCTACTCCCCATGTCTGTTCCCCTGGACAAAACACAGGCAGCTGTCAAATGACCACCTCTAACAGTCATTCAACAGTACACAGACTAATAAAAGCAGAATCCACAGAATTGGAATATTCAGTGGGGGCATGCAGGCAGAGGGTACATGTCAGTGCTGCAATGCAAGTTCAATACAGAATGCATTATATTACAATCACATAGACATGACATCTTTCAGTATTACTCAGACCTATCCATCAAATGGGTCTAGTCCTACATGGAATTCTAGCACTCCGCCGCCATCTAACACGCACTTACCTTACCAGCCGGCAGGTAAGCATCCAGCCAGGTAGATAAAAAGCAAACATCTGGACAGCCAGGTAAAAATTTTGACAACAGGTACTGACACTTACTATATAAACAAAAACATGTGGTATCCATGTTAGATCAGTCAAAGGTGCACAAATGCACATTACAACACATAACACTGTTGGATTAACATCTTTTGAGACTAGCTTTGGAGAATATAACTCTCCATGTCAAGTCAGTGGCCTAACTTTCAAAAAGTAGTCCACTAGTCTTGAAGTGTGCTGTTGGTTCTATAAAACAGATCTGAGCAGCGCCAGCATGTGGCACAGAGCTCACCATCTTAATGGATCAGTACCAACATTTACCAACTGCTCTTCCTGAACCGACTCAATCCCAATACAGCCATCCATCAAACTTTAATTGTTTCAACAACTAAAGTGCTATTTTGTGGGATTTAAATATTAATGTGTCAAGCCGCAATCTGCAGCAGCAGCAGCAGCAAGCAAGCTCCCTGGCAGAGAATCGCCACTCCCCCAACATCCTCTCATCATCTCACAAAGGTGGTACTGTGCACAAACTAGAAAATGCAGTCTGATGTTTCCGCAAACAGCAAGTTAAAGATTAGACATGGTCTACTTAGCACTGGAGACCGGAGCTAATTCACTGATGTATGGTGGAAATGCAATGACAGATCATGTGTGCTGTCAAAACCACCTCCAAGTCCACTCCTGCAAGTAGATGGCATCGGTGTGCACATCAACCTGCTGAACTCTCTGGATTATACATTTCCAGACCATTATTAAAAACAAAAGATTAGCCTAAAAAAATGTACATCAATTTCTAAATAAACGTGAAATATAGGGAAACACACACATAGCGGGAATAACAAAGTAAAAGCCTGCATGCAAAGCATGTTAGCTGAACCCAACATGATGAAATACCAAGAGAAAGCAAATTTAAGGAAACAAGCTGTTTCTGATTCAGTCAGCAAAGTGGCAGGGGAGCACGGCAGGTCATTCAGACACAATGCAGAATCAGGGTCACAGTCAAAGCCAGCAGCAGCAATCCAGAGTAACAAACAGTCATTATCATCATCATCACCATCAGTAAGATATTAAAAGGAAATCACTGTTGAGCAAATTAGCATTAAATCACTGGGCACCCTATGGAAGACAGCAAGAGAAACGAACAGAGCTCCTCCTAACCAGGCAGTCACAGCAGCACAGGGCAACAGACAGCACTGCGATACAGAGAGTTATACATTATAATTATAATAAGGGATGGGAGATTTCCAAAAGGTTCTGTTTTAACCATCACTGATCACGTACTGTCAGAAACACAGATTCACTGTCAGCCAAAGGGAAAGGAATCTAAAAGCAACCTGAAGTGGTACTGCACTACCCTGCCTCCAGCCTCATTTTGGGTCTTTCTACCACCACCAGCCTTCTTACTAGATAAAGACTGGTTTGGGGAGTATAAGGAAGCTCCAAAAATCGAAGTTTAAAAAATTACCATACCCTTATTAGAACTGAAAAAAAAACCTGAAAACTGGACCTCAAAAAACGGTTGAAGTTATTTTACTGAAAATGACACAAATACTGGGTGGTTCTCAATTTACACGAACCAGTGCTCCCACCCTGATGTCATTTTCCCCAGTTACTCCAGGGCAATTTTCCTGTAGGTTGCAGTCTTCCCAGTGAAAACTGAATTGCTGTATTTTCCCATATAAACAGTGTAAGTCTATGGACCAATTTTCCTGTATATGGCTCCATTTCCCCTTAAAATACAGAAATCCCGGTAGATCTGAGACAATTCTAATCATTGTAATAATAATATCCCCGGTGCTGAAGCTGCTGCCCCCGCCGCACTACACTATGCAGTGGGGTCTCACTATTTGGCAAAGCAACCGCTCCCGCCAGCGCGCCCGCGCAGTGCAGACCGCACGGACACAATCTGGCAGCGGCGCCTGCCCAGCCCCGTGACAGCTGGTTGACAGCAGGGTACCGAGCACAGCACCCAGCTCGGGCTCAGGCACGGACTTACCGAGACGCAGGGGCTCGAGGTGGTACTGGGGGTCGGAGAGCGCTGCACAGTCACTAACGCCATCTAGTCTCCGTGGGTGTCCGGGAATCGCATCCTCTCCCTGTCTTTGTGGGCGGGTAAGTGCCGGATCGGTGGCGCGGCAGGTCTGGGCTCCCTGCCGGTATTTCTTGGGACGGCGCCGGCGATGGAGAAGCCGGACGGGCAGGCTGGGGCTTGTTCCTTTGCCGCTGACAGTGTCACTGACTGAGGAGACTCTGTCGCGAGCGGCCCGCGCACTGAGCACGCGCGTGCTCCGCCCGGCCCTTAACCCTACCGCTGCCGGCCTGCAGGAGTGAGTGCAGGCGGCTGTGGGAGTAACGACACCAGTAGGGTGGTTCTCTGCCTTTATCCCTCGGCTGTAGGACCGCAACAGCAGTGGCAGCAGTTTCATGTGTTTTATGTTCTTTATGCCTCTCAACGGTCCTACATTAGGCACTCTTCACGTACTTTTCAACTATCCAAATTCCACATTGAAAGGGGAACCCCTCACATATCTCAGTCTCAACTGTCCCACACTGAAGGGGTGCACCCTTCATACTTCTCAACTGGCCTGCACTAGGGGTGCACTTCTCATACACCTCTCAGCTGTCCCACATTTGCTTCTCTACTGTCCCATATTGAAAATGGACACCCCCACATAATCTCAGCTGTCTCACATAGAAGGGGGCACCCCTGCCATACCTCTCAACTCTTCCGTCCCACATTAGGGGCACACTCTTCATGTACTTCCACTGTCCCACATTGAATGGGACATCCCTCACATACCGCCTACTGTCCCACACATTAGGAGAGGCACCCCTGGCTTACCTCTCAACTGTCCCACATTACTGGTCAACCCAACACATATTTCAACTGTCCCACATTTGGGAGGGGCATCCCTCACATACCTGTCACTGTCCCACACATTGGGGCGGGGCACCCCTGCTATACCTCTCAATTTCTCCACATTAGAGGTGCACCCAGTGGTGCAAGTGGTAGACAAGAAGTACAGGAACTCAGGCATTGGCAAATATGAAATGTGGACTGAAGATCCTCAATCTGAAGGATAGCTGTGTCAAGACACATCTATTTGTTTAGACACTAGTAGACTCAGTTAGAGATATTAAAGTATTTCTAGGAAAACAGCATTGTTGTACAAGTCAAATGTTGTAATGGAAACCCTGATTTCAGGTCACAGGCCCAGAAACTGTTAATGACAGTTCCAGTGTCTGTGGGAAGAAGTACAGGAACTCCGTTCCTGCTGCAAAAAGAGGTACAGGAGCGGTGTTCCTATTCACGTTCACCACTGGGTGCACCCCTCACATACCTCAGCTGTTCTACATTTGAGGCGGACATCCTTCACATAGCACTCAACTGTCTCTTACATTAGGAAGTAACATCCCTCACATGCCTCTCAGCTGTCTCGCATGGGGGGACAACCCTCACATACAACTGTCACACATTAGGGAGTGCTGTCCCTCACGTATCTCTCACCTGTACAGTGGAGTAACCAGCCTTAAAAAAGTGCCTGCACAAAGATGTAAAATTTAAACCACAGGCCAGGGGTCTATGGGCCACCTGGGTCCCCAGACAATTTGGGAGATTTGGTGCATTCTGGTTCATTTTGGGGGTCATCTGTAACAAGATTTGCTACCCCATCCCACAGCAATATACCCCTTAGACCCTCTCAGACCCAGCGTCCCCACAGTCTAGCATGTTGCCCCAAACCTCCTCCCCATCTTTAGCTGCTCCCAAGCAAGCCCCCATTGCTCCCCTCACCAAATGCATTTGAGCCCTCGCCCTGCAAGCTGCACCAGCTCAAGCTGTTTCTATTCCAGAACCTCACACCAGTAGACAGCAATATAATGTTTCTTTACCCATCACACTGCACGGACGTCCTCCCTTAAAATCTAAGGCAAACCATGTCAACTAGATTGCAGGTGGATCAGTGCCCAGTTATGCATTCACACCCAAGGAAAGATATAGACAGGCTGGAAACAGTGCAGTTTAAGATAACCAAAATGATTCAGGGCCAGCAGGGCAGATCTTACGAGGATCAGCTTAGGGCACGGAACATGTACTCGCTCAAGGTCAGATGAGAGAGGGGTGATGTGAAAGAGACCTTCAAGTTCCTCAAAGGAATGAACAAGGTCAACTGTTAGGAACTGTTTAACAGGAGTAGTGAATTTAGAACACATGAGTAGAAGCTGGCAAGGGGAGGATCAGGAACAATGTGGGAATGTTTTATAGAGAGAGTGGTTGAGTCATGGAACAATCCGACAGTGGAGATGGTGGGTGCCAAAACCGGTAACAGGTTCAAGCACGGTTGGGACAGGGTTAAGGTCTTAGGCGTTGCATAGAGGAGTAGTAATAGTAAAACAAAGGGCAAGAGGGTGGATAGTGCAGACAAAAAACCCACACTGACAAAAGGTTTCAGGGTATGTTAGTGTGTTACAAGCAGACTGGATGGATCATTGGTCTTTTCTGCTGCCATTGTCTATGTTTGTGTTTCTATAATCAGTCTCCCCTCACGATCACATAACACAGATCCCTCTCCATAAAAATAAAAAAGCAATGCAAACCTTCCAAATTCAGGTTCCCTTGCTTCTTTCATATAGTTAGCATTGGAGAGTCATATGACAAATAGCACGATGATCTGGGTTCGGGAACGGACCCAAAAGTCGGAGGGCCAGCCAGGGGAGAAGGATCGAACGTCCTGGGGACTGCTCTCCTTCTCCGGGGGGAGGGAGGGAAGAGTGTCCAGTGCTTTATGGACCCCTGGTGGAGGCTGGGATTATCACTGCGACTGGCGCCATCACGTTAGGGGGCGGGTGGATGCTGGATGTCATTGCACGTCCCTGCCCCGAGGGAGCAAGCATTGAAAAAAGCCAGCCCCCCCCCAGCACGACCCGCTCTGCCATCACTGTCTCCACTGCCTTCGACATCTGCGGGGGGGGATCCCACTCCTGTGGCCCGTAAGCCGGGGTATGCCAACAGTGGCCATTGGGAGGGGGAGCCCTCCTGGTGGCCCCACCCAGGGGGGCAAGCCTGGGCATGGGGGGATAGCAGATGGGGTGAGTCTGAGGATTGGGGGGAACCAGAACAAAAAAAAATAAGACAAATAGCACCAGTGCACCCCTGTTCTCCAGGCTGCTCATTAGCACCCTAGAAATCTCCTAATGAGCTGAATAGCGAACCAGATAGAAGTGGAACAATTGCACTCAAAGCCTCTGTGCACTATTGGTCTGTTTTCATGTAATTTTGCCCATCATTCCCTCTGCCCTGGAGTCTGTCTGTGATGTGTTCCCTCTTGAGTCTGTCCAGTCTGCTGCCACAGTCACATCAAGTTTTGATTCTATTGCTGTGAGATGAAGTCCTGCAGCTTGACATTGTCATTGTCAGAAAGAAGATCTAAGTTTTATCTCCCCTCTGCAATCTGTTTTTGTTAATCCATGTAGCAGTGGCTGAAAACAACAACAGCCTTTTGATACCAGCTGCAGATTGTTGTATGTCCAAAAACAGAGAGAGTATGGCCCTCCCCACCCCTTCCCCGTGGCCCAACTTGCTGCCATGCAGGTGATCCAGGTTTGGATATGGACCCAGGGAGCGACATCGGGCAAGACCATAGACTGGCACAGCTGCACATGGCAGTATATTCCTGCTAGACAGGTGGTTGGTCAGGGAATAAAAAACTATTTTGGAAAAAAAGCACACAGAGAGAGCCCAGCCTATAGCACTCCTCATCACCACCACCACATCTACCAGTTCAGTCACAGTACTTGAAACACTTTGCTTTTGATGAAAGAAAATGCACTCTCTCACACAAGTGTATACACACACACACACACACACACTGTGCCTACCTGTCTTTCCTGCAGCAGCTGTGATCACTGTGGAGGATGAGCCTCCTCCAACTCAAACCTGGGTCCATATCCAATGGTTTTCATCTTGATCCAGTTGATCAAGTGGCATAGGAAAGGGACCTAAGAGTCATCATTAATAACTGCCTCAAACAAGCCAGTTTAACAAGGCCTCTAGTAAGGCTAATAGGATAATGGGGTGTATCGGAAGGAGTATCGATAGCAGGAAAAAGGAGGTATTACTACCTCTATATATGTCACTGGTGAGACTACACCTGGAATACTGTACTCACTTCTGGAGTCCTCAATAAGGCAGGACAGGGACAGGCTGCAGATGGTGCAGTGCAGGGTGAGCAAGATGATTCAGGACCAACAGGACAGATCTTGCAAAGATCGTCTGAAGGCACTGAGCACGTACTCTGGAGAACAGGTGAGGGGTATATAATATAGACCTTCAAGTTCCTGAAGGGAATAAATAAGGTGAACCATGGGGAGCTATTTAGCAGAAGTAGAGTCAAGAACATAAAGTCATGAATGGAAACTGGCAGGAGGAAGGTTTAAGAGAGCTGTGAGGAAGTTCTGTTTTACAGAAAAGGTGGCGGAGCTGTGGAACAGTTTGCCAGAGGAGGTGGTGAGTGCCAAGACCATAAATGGTTTCAAGCAGGCTGGGACAAAGTGAAGGGTTTGATGGTTGCTCAGGTTGGTAGCAATAGGGAGTGGAGTGGGCTGGGTGGGAGGGATAGAACCCTGCATGGACAATAGGTTCAAGGGCATATAAGCAACTCCAGGCAGGCTAGATGGACCTGTGGTCTTTTTCCTGCCTTCATTGTCTATGTTTCTATCCTTTTTGCTCACTGACACCCACCCAAGTTGAGACTGGCTGCCACATACCCATAATGCCTACATCACTACCCACAGCAAATGCCACAGACTGTTGCCCACCTACTTTCAGACTGCTACACGTACACACTTGCTACACAGAGACCGCCATACAGTGCACACACCGAGATGTTTAGCTGCCAGACCCATTTTTTTTTTGTTCTTCTAATCTTCTTCAATCACTTAAGTCACTCATTTCATATCAATGCAGTGTTGTTGACCACCATGCTGCACAAATCACGAGCCCTCCTGTCTGCTATAGCCAGTTTGCCAGCCTATTGGAGGTAAGAAGAGTCCATCAGAATGGGTGGTTCATCATCACTGGCTGAGCGATTTATTGCTGGGGCTTAGATTCTCTACCACTCCCTAGGATCAGACCAGCCCAGCATAGCTTTTATAAAAAAAGGAAAAGATTTGTGCACACGTGAGTGTGCAGGACATATACCTACTATAGTTACACCACTACACCTGTCTCTCCTACATTAGGGAGGAACGTACCCCAGATACATCTCAACTGTCCTCCATTGTGAGGAATCTCCCCACATATTTATCAGCTGTTCCACGTAAGGGATGAACGTCCCTCACATACCTGTCCTCGATCCCACATTAATCTCTCATATACCTCTCTCAGCTTATGGGGGAACGCCCCAATATGTCCCTCAGCTATCCCACATTAGGGAGACTCATTCCTCACATACAATATTTGAAAGCATCCCTAACGCCTCTCAACTGTTCCACATTATGGGGAGATACCCCTAACATACCTCTCAACTGTCCCACGTTAGGGAGGGAGGTCCCTCACATACTTCGTAATTGTCCCACATTAGGGGAGTATACCCCTCACATACCTCTCAACTATCTCGTATTGGTGACATTCCTCGCACCTCTCAATTGTCCCACATTATGGCAGGATACACCTCATATACCTCCCAAATGTCCCATATTAGGGGAATGTCCCACACATACCTCTTAAATGTTTCCATATCACTGATAAGTCCCTCACATACCTCCTGTCTCCTGTTAGGGTGTGCATCCCTCACATACAGTACCTCTCAACTGTCACACATTAGGAGGGGATGTCCTTCACATACCTCTTACTCCACTTTCTTCAAGGTATGTACCCAGCTGGTGGATGCAGTCTTTTCTATACCCCTTCTCACTTCTCCCATTGCTTCCCCCAGCATACTTATCCTCCTTCCTGAATGAAACCTCCATGCATTATGTAAATGACTGCAGCCCAAGGAACCATGATGGTACAGGACACACTGTTTAGCCTGTCTAACTGGCAGACCCTCTTCCCATGCATGAGGGAAGTATCATGCATGCCTCCTCAACCCGTAGCATGCAGCCTGGGGCAGGATTACCTAGAGGGCCATAACTGCAGCCACAATTGAGGCGGGGTCACCTGGTGTTGGTAAAGTCATGCTGACCAAAGGCCCCCCAAATGGCCATGCTGGGACTAGAAGGTGGGACAATGAGGGTGGCACCAGCAGGGAATAACTCCCGCCCTGGGGCATCAGGAGTCAATCATTCCCAAACTGCCTGCAGTGATCGCTCCTTGAAGGAGGAGAGGTATCTCTGAGTCTGCCTTTCATCCTTCTGCCAGCTTGGCTGGGTTTAGGGGCTCAGTAGGTTTTGATCCATCCTCACAGAGAAGGTGAGCACCTTAAATGCTGGGACAAAGCTCTTCCCTTTTTTTGATTACTGCATAATATCCCTTAGCACCTTCAACTGTGCTTCCCCCAGGTCCAACAACCACCTTTTCCTAGGGCTTACTGCTTTCTATTTCTGGGTGAAACCCCATTGCTTCCCCCATGACCAGGCAATTGGGGGTGGACCCCAGATCCCACTCCAGTGACCAAATCCAATGTATGTCAAGAGGGAGAGCCTGGTCGATGGTACAAGCCCTAAGGGCCAGAATCATTCTGCAGGGGTTCAAACTTCTTCTGTTTTCTCCATCCTTTAGCCCAGTGATACTCAGTTCTGACTGGCTCAGGAGCCACGGGAGCAGTCAGCATTAACCAAAGAGCTACATGAGTCATGATAAAAAACTTGTAAGGTGAAATGAAAGTCAGCTTTACTGGCATCACTGCAGAAATCCTCCACATCCAGACGATTGTGTCAGGTCTCTCTGAAATGACGGCCACTCCAACAGCATGTTACAGCCCTCTTTGAAAAACTGATAACCTTAATACTCGTGTTCACACTATGATGCCCTGTATCCAACACTAGATGCTGGCATTTTGTCTATTGTAGATCCAGTCCCCTCTGTTGAGTGCCTGCAACCTTCACCTTTCTCCCAATAATCCCTCAGTCCCCTCCTGATGTAGAATCCCTACACCCGACATGCAGCATTGGTTCTTGTCTTTGAAATTCAGAACAGCATTGGTGTGGGTGGAGTCCCTGGCCCCGGTTGCTAATTTACCTGCCGGTATCACAAGGGAATCTGAGGGCTCCCATCTGGACTCCAGTTTTGACTCACTTGGGACTATTGGCTGGGCAGTTGTGTCATACAGGGAGAGTGAGTTGGTCATGGACTAAATATTTGTAACTTTCCTGGGGACCTGCATTGTCATGGCCCTACTGCCCTATGTAGTGATCAGCAAAAGATCAGTGCTTCTTGCGAGATTTGTCCCTAGCAAGAGCCGCAAGTGATGAGGCAATAAGGAGTCACAGATTATAAGTTGAAGAGCCACTTACGGCTCAAGAGCCACGGTCTGAGTATCACTGCTTTAGACACTGGCTTTATTACATGTTGCATGCATGCCGTGGGTGTGCGCATTACTATACTGGGCATTCTGCCCCTTCTCACAGCTGTTCCCAAGTAGCCAGCACCATCTGTGGGAGAAGGGCAACTCTCAGATGGAGCTGGAGCTGCAGGGAATGGTTTATCTTCCTCCCCAAGAAGACAAGTGTCCTACTTCCTCCTCCTCCTCCTCCTCCCACTGGCCCTCTTGCATCCTGGGCTTGTTCCTGAACCCGGGTCGCTGGTGCTGAGAGTGGCAGCTCTGCCACTGGACTAATAGGGCCCAGCGTCTTCTTGCACTTTTATATACATTTATCATAAATCAAAATTTACAATTCTTTACTTGGCTCAAAGTGTTAGACAGTATATCTCACAATTGCATGTGCCCCTCTTCCTGAGTTACAGATGTGGAAGATTGTTAGTACTACAGATATTAGAACCTGAGAGAGAGCTGGCACCATGGTGACGAGTGATGAGGGAGCACTGTGGTACGCTGGCAACCTTGGTTCACGCCCCAAGCCTGGGACGTCAGGAGTGGACACTGATAGGGAGGGCTAAGAGAGTTCTTTGGATGAAGGACTGTCTCCTCCCGGGGTGGGTGGGCTGATGCTGCATTGCCTGCAGTGGCTTCTTGTGGTGGGGTGTGCAGGTGCTGTTGATGTCATGGGTGACCCTGCACCATTAAGTACCCCCATTCCAGGTCAGCCACAGTGTGCGTGTCACTGTGGGTGAGTGGGGAGTAACATAAGGAAAAACAGCCACAGCGGTGCACCGGATGATGGCCTTGTAGTTCCTCCCACACCAACCGACTCCCACTGTGCCAGCAAAGGAGCACCTTGCCTCTGACCAGCACCATGTTTGCTCCTCCTCCAGACCGTGGGGAGGCTCTTGGCAAGAACAAGCCAGCCAGTTAGAGGAAGAAGAAAGGTTCCAGGTGTCTTTCTTCTCCATGATGGTTCAAGAGGGCCCCCAGCAGGGACAAGCCGGCGTCAGAGATGAGATAGCTGAGGTCTGGTTAGGTCTCCGGGACTGGAAATTTGATGGTGAGTCTGGCAGGTAGAGGGGTGGCATCTGAATCCTGAAGGAGTGGAGTACTGGTGGGCATAAGGTGGAGTATAAAGATGTAAGGCAAAAAAAAACGGAATTTGACAGCAGATAAGGACCGCTTGGCCCACCCAGTCTGCCCATTTCTCTACCTAATGGATAAGCTGCATATCCTAGTTAACCAACAGCCTACTTCTTTCTACCCCCACTCCCTAGAATTGCCTCATGACTGTCCCATGCATTCTGAATTCCACCACTGTTTTTGGCTCCACAACCTCCTCCGAAGGCCATTCCATGCATCCACAATCCTCTCCATGAAAAAATACTTCCTTATTGCCTCTGAGCCACACCTCTGCCTTCAAATTGTGCCCCTTGTTCTTGCACAATTTTTTCTGAAAGATGCTACCTCTTGAATTTGTTGATTCTCTTGAGGTACTGAAACTTTCTGTCATGTCCCCAACTCCCTCCTTTCCTCGAGGCTATACATATTAAGCTCCTTAAGTCTCTCTTCATATGTCTTCTGGTGCAGACCCGGCACCATTTTAGTTGCCCTCCTCTGGACTGCCTCCATCCTGTTTATGTCTTTGCACAGATTGGGTCTCCAGAACTGCATGCAGTACTTCAGATGGGGTCTCACTAGCTGTCTATACAGTGAGATAACAACTTCCTGTTTTCTACTGGTGATGCCTCTCCCTATGCATCCCAGTATCCCCCCAGTCCTCCTTACTGCCCTCTCACATTGCTTGCCCACCTTTAAGTCATCTGATATGACTACCCCCAGGTCCCTTTCAATTTTTGTTGTTGTTAGTATCTCACCCCCATTGTGTACTCTTCCCCTGGGTTTTTTGTTTCCCAGGTGCATTATCTTGCACTTCTTAGCATTGAATCTAAGCTGCCATACATTTGACCATTCCTCCAACCTTGCCAAGTCCCTTCTTATCCTTTCCACCCCACCTTGTGTATCAACTCTGTTGCAGATCTTTGTTTTGTCTGTAAATAGACATACTTTTCCTTCCAGTCCCTCTGCAATGTCACTTATAAAGACGTTGAAGAGGATCAGTCCTAGTACTGAACCCTGTGGTACCCCACTATTAAGCCCCCTTTCTTCAGAGTTGACTCGGTTTACCGTTACCCTCTGTGTCCTGTTCTCCAGTCAATTCTTTACCCAGGCTACCATCTTGGGACCCACTCCTAGGCTGACTAACTTGTATATTAATCTTTTGTGTGGGACTGTGTCAAATGCCTTGCTAAAGTCTAAGTAGGCCATGTCCACAGCCCCTCCCTGATCTACTACTTTGGTCACCCAGTCAAAGAAATCTATTAGATTCGTCTGACATGACCTTCCTGCTGTGAATCCATGCTGCCTTGGGTCCTGTGCCCATCTGGCCTCTAGGTACTCGACAATTATTTTCTTCAGAAGTGATTCCATTATTTTCCCTATCAGTGAGGTTAAACTAACAGGTCTGTAGTTTCCTGCTTCTGCCCTGCTCCCACTTTTGTGAAATGGAATCACATCTGCCCTCCTTCAGTCCTCAGGTACCACTCCATCCTCCCATGATTTGTTAAAGAGGGTAGTCAGTGGTGTCACTAGTTCTATCCTTAGTTCTTTTAGAATTCTGGGATGAATCCCATCAGGCCCCATTGCTTTGTTTACCTTCAGTTTTAAAAGTTCTTTCAGAACCCTTTCTTCTGTAAATGGACTGGAATCAACTCCTGTATCCAGAGTGTTTCTATTGTTTAGTTTAGGTACATCCTCCTCTTCATTTGTGAATACTGAGCAAAAATATTTGTTTAGTATCTCTGCCTTTCCATAGTCACCCTCTGCCCCCTCCCCTTTATTAAGCCTCACTATCCCTCCCTTGGTCTTCCTTCGCTCCCTAATGTACCTATAAAAATCATACATCGTAATGGATGAGCCAAAGCAGCAAGTCCACAGAGCTAGCCAGAAATTTGATTATACAGTCTGTGAACCTGAGTGGAAACCACTCAGTTTGTCACACTTAGAAACACAGAAACATTGACAATGATGGGAGAAAAAGTCCAAAGGTCCATTTAGTCTGCCTGGAGTTCCCTATATGCCCCAGGACCTATTGTCTATATGGGGTTTTATCCCTCCTGCACCGTCTCCCTGCTCCCATTTCTACTGCCTCTGACCTGAGCAACCATCAAACCCTTCACCCTGTCAAGGCCTTGCTGGAAACCATTTATGGTCTTGACGCCCATCAACTCCACTGGAAGACTGTTCCATAGCTCCACTACCCCTATGTAAAATAAAACTTCCTCACATCCCTCTTAAACCTTCCTCTCTCCAGGTTCCACTCATGACCTTGAGTACATCAGTCTGTGCTCCTGCTAAATAGTTCCCTGCAGTTCACCTTGTTTATTCCCTTCATGAACGTGACAGTCTCTATAATATCCACCCTCTTGTCTGGTCTCCAGTGAGTACATGTTCAGTGCCTTCAAACGATCATCATAAGATATGCCCTGTTGGCTCGGAATCATCTTGGTCACCCTGTGTTGCACCATCTCCAGCTTGTCCCTGTCTTGCTTAGGTGAGGACTCCAGAACTAAGCACAGTATTCCAGGTGTGGCCTCACCAATGACTTATATAGAGGTAGTAGTACCTCCTTTTTTCTGCTGTCAGTACCCCTTCAGCTACGCTCCAGCATTCTACTAACCGTACTATAGGCCCTTATCACACACTGGCTTGATTGTTTGACGGAGTCACCAATGATGACTGCCGGTGGTGGCAGAGCTAACGAGGGGGCTGGGAGCAGTCACCCCTCCTGGCTGCCCCAGTGTGAGTAGTGGTGCCCCTCCACCATCTTTATTCACTATTTAGTGCCCATTGTTGAGCCCATCTTTGACTGAATGGCACCCCACCCATCTCCCAAACCTGGCTCCACCACTGCCTTACGGCTCCCTTTCCTTTGCCCTAGTGCTCAGTATAACCCTTCCCATCCAGTACTCTGTCTTTTTTTTTTCCCTAGGTGCATAGTCTTGCATTTTTTTGGCATTGAATTTTTAACTGCTGTAGACGAAAAAACAAATACGTTACAGGTGATTCCTTTTATTGGATTGACAAAACTGTTTTTAAGACTAGCTTTTGTGAGATATACTCTCTTCTTCAGGTTAGTGAAAGCAGAGCTGAATAACATGTCAGATGCAGAGGTTGAATGCGGATTCCAATAAGACATGGTGTAGCTAGTTTAAACATCAAAACACTACAAAGTCAGTTCCCATTCATAAAAAACAAACATTAGGAATCACATTTTCATTAGAGAGTGCCTGCTACAGAGACAACTCTTGTTTATTTATTTATTTGTTGAACATATTTACAACATGGAATATGCAAACATGAACCAAGAGCCAAGACACAGTCCTGTTCCTTTGCATAAAACCTTATTCACAGTTTGCAGCAGCTCACTCATCCTAGCCCAGTTGTATGCACCACTTGGTAGGCTAAGGCAGTATGCCTCTATCCCCAGACGTGATAGAAAATGGGGTTTGGCTAAACACTGTACACTGGCTGCAGTCAAAATGTTTCTCCTCTTTCTGCTATTAATTTCTGGGGATGTTCATCCTAACCCTGGACCTTCTACCAGCTGGTCCACAAACTGTAAAGTACAAAGTGGCTTGAAGATTGTTACCCTTAATATCTGCAGTTTGCTCCCCAAGATAGCCCAGTTCCAAGTCTGGGTTCAGCTACACAACACTGATATCAGTAGCCTGACTGAGTCATGGCTCACTCGAAAATGAAAGATACCTCAGTAGCCGTACAGGGGTATGTTACTTTCAGGCTTGATAGAGTAGAAAAACAGGGAAGGGGTTGCCTTGTCTACATCAAGGAATCCCTACAGGGGATGATGTTGCTGATCTCTGCCAGTAGCGCTGAGTATAAGTTGCTGGCCTAAAGCCGCCTCATTGGTAGGCAAAGCAAGGCATTCACCATTGCCTCAGTTTATCTCCCACCCACCAAGGCAAAGCCTGGACTCAGCTTGGTCCTGGAAGCATTATCTAAGCTGAAGAGGAACTCGGAAATCATCATTACCAGTGATTTTAACCTAAACTGGCTTAGCAAGGATATAGACCCACAAAAAGACCAGGTAGTCTATATGTACCTTACCCAGATGGTCTCTGAGAACACAAGACTTAATTGTAGGACCGGCAAGGGCACCCTATTGGATTGGCTCATCATGAATTCCCCTTTCTAGGATAAAAAATATTACTGTGCTGGCTGACTGTCCAAGTGACCACTAGCAAGTTGCTTGCCACTGGATCTTTAAGGACAAAAAAAGCTCCTCCTGTCACTATTCTAAGCTGTGTCCTTTGGCGTGGCTGTGCCTATGCCTTTAAAAATGCCTTATCCCTTGTTGATTGGTCCCCCTTGGACAATCTTAATGACATAGATCAAGCACTTCAGTTCTTCTCTGATAGGTTCAATGGCATCTGTGATATTTTTGTCCCAGTGTGGAGAAGGAAGATAAGGGGATCCCCAAATGGGTGGATTATAAGAGACCTTCTGGACCAGATGAAGGACAGGGACAATCTATGGAGTATGGCCAAATGCACTGGTAATCCAGTTGACTACAAGAAGTACCAGGCCACTTGTAACAAGTGTACCAACCTCACTAGACAGGCAAAAGCAAAATACTACAAGGAACTGTACAGTAGCTGGGGTAATGGTAAAATGTTCTGGGAGAATATGAAGGAACTGCTTGGAAAAAGGATAGGAAGCACCCTACCATGCTAATGATCAATGGTACCCGGACCCTTGACCCACATACCATTGCTGAATCCTTCATTTCAGCCTTCTCTGATCTCAGTGCTGTCCTCCTACCTGACTACCTCAACCACCCTGGCTCACCTCTGCAGAATGCTAGTGGAAGCCAGCCTGAAATACCCTCACCAAACACTAGTGTAAGCCTAAACCACCCTAATTTCTACTTCAGAAGCATCACGCCTAAGTGAGCCAGAACCTACATACATAAAGTGCTAGGTAAGACAATGCTTGGCAGTGATAACCTGGATATGGAGCCGGAGATAACTGTGCCCAATATAAATAGCTCCTATAAAATTGCTAGTAAAGATGTCTATTTTGCGATACATGCTATGAAATTGAATAAGGCCCCTGGGATAGATAAAATTCCAGCGGAAGTGTATAAATGTAACACCACTTTTTGGAGTAGAATCCTTTGTTTTTTTTTTTTTTTAACAAATGGATTGAAACACTTTCTTTTTCTCTTTCCTGGAAAGGTACAGAAATTATACCTATACATAAAAAGGGCGACACTGGAGATCCAGT
The DNA here is from genome assembly GCA_016271365.2 of Neoceratodus forsteri. Taxonomy (NCBI): domain Eukaryota; kingdom Metazoa; phylum Chordata; order Ceratodontiformes; family Ceratodontidae; genus Neoceratodus; species Neoceratodus forsteri. Next base: position 121,621,527 of record JADMNL010000030.1, on the reverse strand, counting down.
TATGTATCGTCCTATTAGTTTATTGGATGTTAGTCTTAACATTTTTTCACATATTATTTTGGACCATTTAAAGCTTCAAATGCAACTAACAGGAGGGTTAAGTGAGGCTCAGTTGGGTTTTTGTAGTGGGACATCAACAGTAGATAACTGTTATATTTTGAATCATTTAATTCATAAATATGCTAAAATTAGGAAGCAAAAATGATATACAGCATTTATTGCTTTATCTGCCGCATTTGATATGGGTTGCAGATTACAATTTTGAAATATTTTATATGATAGAGGAATAGATAATACCCTAATTTCAATAATTTCTGCACTGTACAATAATACTTGGGCTAAGATCAGATTTGGTATCGAGGGAGAGACATCTTTACCTTTTAAAATTAATCGGTGTGTGAGACAAGGATGTATATTAGCTCCCACTTTGTTCAATTTATATATGGACCCTCTTATTAGGGAGCTAGAACAAAGTGAATAAGATGCTCCAAAGGTCAATTTGAGGCAGACAGCTATTTTAGCATATACAGATGATCTAGTGTTGATCTCTCAAACTAAAAGTGATCTTCAAAGGCAACTGAATACTTTACAAAGGGGTACTAATTTTTTGAAATTAAAAACAAATTTATCAAAAACAAAAACTATAACTTTTGGTACCAATTCTAGTAAATCTTGTTTTAAGTTGGGAAATCATAGAATAGATGCTGTGAAATAATATGCACATCTGAGATTAATGTTCACAAATAATATGTGGAAACAACAGCAAGAGATGGTACTCAGTAAAATAAAAAAAAAATATGAGTGGTTTAAGAAAATGTAATTATTCCTATGGGGGGTTTTCATTAAAACCATTGCTTAGAGCTATCAAAGCTAAAGGCTGGGCACAAATGACATATGCAACCGAAGTATGGAAGTGTGAGGATGCTGAAATATGCATGGCCCCGGTGTATAAAGTATTGCGGTCTGAATTACAGGTTCCTCAATCCTGTCCATCAGTTTATTTATGAGCTGAATTTGGATTGATAAATGTTAATGCACTCATGAAAGGTAGAAAAATGAAAATATTGGTTATACTTAACTAGATAAGATAAAGATAAATTAGCAAAGAAGTATTTTCTTGAACAACTCTCTTTGATTAAAAATGACTGTGGGGAGAAATGCTGGTTGCAAGATATTTATAGTAAATTAGATCAGTATGGGATAACATCTTTAAAATTATATTTTACAAGGAATATTAAGATCAGCACTAATTATAAGCCATTTATCCAAAAAAAGTTAATGAATACTGGATTAATCAGGATCTAGAGAAAATTCATTTATCTAGATTTTCTAGTTGGTATGCCTTAAATAGTGATGGTTTTAAGTATAGGAGTTATTGGGATATATTGGAAAACAAGGTACATAGGAATATTTTCCTTAAAGCTAGATTAGAACTTTTTGAGAATAATATTCTGAGAACTAGATATCATAAACTTTCTAGGGAGCATGAAATCTGTGATTGCAAGACATGGAAAAGGGAGGATCTTATTCATCTCTTATGGCACTGTCCATGGTATAATAGAACTTGACAGTATTGGTTAGAACCATTCATCAACTGGCCTGATATAACAAAAAGTGAGCTTACACTTATTATTATGAACACAAGTGATGAAAATACTATTAAGAGAATTAACTATTTTAAATATGCTGTCAAAATTAGAAAAGAAAAGCAGAGAGATATTACTGTTAATATTACAAGTTAGATCACATAATTGGATCTGATCAGATTCCTTAGTAGAATCACTATTATAATTAGGTCAGGCTGTGTTATGATGGTTGGTTTACTCATTTTATGCTTACTAATGTTGTTCGAAATGTTCTTACTATCAGAATGAAATTAGCTCCTTAGTGTGACATTTTTTCTGATAATATCGCTTGGTATACTAAGTATGCTTTTTACAATAATTTTTATGAGATTGTCAGAGTCCCCATTTCCATTTTGTCCATTAATTGAATGTGTGAATTATGTCATTTACATTTTTATCTTGATATTCTTTTATATCTTAGCTGAGTGAGCTTTGAACTAAGGGAATTTTATTATAAGATATTTGTAAAAATGTGTCCTATTTACAGTATATTGTATGTCTGTCTTTTTGTAATGGCCTTATATAGCTAAACAATAAAATAATTATTTATGTGTATATATATATATATATATATATACACACACACACATACACACACCTGGATATGAAGCTGGTGGCAATTGTACTGAAAGAGCTCTTGGTACCTATCACCAAACTGTTTAACAAATTGCTCTCCCTAGCTAAGTTCCCAGCCAAATGGAAGCTTGCAATGATTACCTTTGTGCTAAAAAGCGGAGATCGGACCAGAACAGCCAATTACAAACCGATATCCATCCCCTCCCTCCCATCAAAAGCCCTTGAGAGGATAGTGGCCGATCAGATATCCAAGTACCTTCATAAATACGACCTCCTGTGCCCACAGCAGCATGGATTTCATTAAGTGCCACAGTACGAGCACGGCATTAGTGGAATTCTCCAACTTTGTACACAAGGCTCTGGACGGTAGAAAACTAATGGGATCTATCTTCATAGATCTCACTAAAGCCTTTGACACCATCAGCCACCCCTTCCTGCTACAGGAACTGGTGAACTTGGGGATCTCCTTGGATGCAGTTCACTGGTTCAAGGACTATCTTTCCCACAGATCCCAGGGTGTAAAAATTGGAACTACAACCTCCTCCCCTAGGGAAATTGCACTTGGGGTTCCCTAAGGAGCCATCCTGGGCCCCCTCCTTTTCAGTTTGTTTTTAAACAAATTACCAGAGGCATGCACAACTAAAACTGTCCTGTATGTAGATGACGTGGTCATCATGAGCAGCAGTGCCCAGCTGGATCACTTGCAGCAGGAGCTGTAATCCACTTTCTCCCTCATGGAAAACTGGTTCAGTATGCATAAACTTCTTCTTAACTATAAGAAGACTAAAACAATGCTGATCTCCAGCCCCCACCGTAAGAAATCATCCTCGATCTTGTCCATCACGAACAACATTGACATACCCCTAGAACAGGTAGTCTTTCAAGTACCTTAGGGTCACCATTGATGACACACTCTCGTTTGTACCCCACATTGATCAAGTCATAAAAGTGGTGAACTCAGCCGGCCCGTCAGCGCAGCAGTAGGCTTACCGCTCGTGGTGCCAGCGACCTGAGTTCGGGAGTGGACTCGGGTAACTGGAGGGCCGGCCGGGGGGAGAAGGATAGAGTACCCATCGGCCGCTCTCCTTCTCCGTGGAGGGGAGGTTTGCCTGTCTCGCTGCTCTATCGCCACCTGGGTGACCACGGGTGCCGATGCAGCTGGGACAGTCAGTGGGGAGGGGAGGACGTAGACCGAGAGTCAGGAGGAAAAACTGCACGTCAACACATGCCTCACCCATTGGCTCTCTCTGTGTCTATGTCCTTGGGGGGGAGCGGGACACCAGAAAACCAGGAAATACCCCACTGAACTCCTGGTAGACGGAGCTCCTGGCCACGATCCCCAATGTCCCTACCGGCACCAGTACCAGCATCCCCCGATGAAATTCAGACATGTCGTGGTGTAAGGACCCCACCCCGTACCCGCCTGCGGGGTATAGCCAAGGCTCTGTGGGGGGGATGGACTGCACTGGACGCCGGTTAGTAGGAGCAAGGACGAATCAGGCCATTGGACACTCCAGAAGGGGTAGGAGTTCAGTGGTGAGAGAGGGGTATACAAAGAAAATATAAAAAAAAAAAAAAAAAGTGGTGAACTCTAAACTTGGTGAATTGTACAGATACAGACAATATCTTACGCCTGTTGCCCTGCGCTTGTCTGTTTCCTCCTCCATCTTATCAGTCATTGATTATGGCTTGGTAGTGTATCAGATGGCAACTGACACTGCACTCAGGCAGGTATCGACGTCCCTAAATAAGGCCTGCAGACTCAGCCTTTGAGCTGACAACCAAACTCACTCCTGCTCACTCTACAAGCAAACCAGATGGCTCAGCCTCAGAAACAGAATAAAATATCAACCGTGTCTCTTTGGTAAGAAAGCTATACTAGGAAAATCTACTCCTAGCCTCAAGGAGATGCTCACAGAATTTTTCCCTAGCCACCAGACCAGAGGAAAGACAAGGTGCTCGTAAGCTGTCCCATTCATGAAGATGACAATAGGTCAGCGCTCCTTTGCATATAGAGCTCCCCTCTGGCTAAGTCCCTGTGCATATATTCCACAATTACACCCTACCATCCATCAAGGCTGAGCTGAAGAGACATCTCTCTGAGGCAGCTGCCTGTAATTGCAGGTAGTTTGGGTGCTATTGGTTTGCTGAGTTGAAATTTTGATCCTCCTCCCCCCACCCCAACTCATTCTTTGCTCTTGCACTGTTGTTCCTGTTGACTAGTGCCTCCAATACTGTACTTGCATCTACCCTGCACCTTTCCACTCCCCTTATCTCGTGGTCCCACTCGTATCAAGCATTCATTCCCCCACCCCGGCACCAGCTCCCTTGATCCATGCCCTTCTCTCCACTAGCATGGTCATGACCTCATTCTCCCTTCTAGGACCTTTGACTAAGCCTGACCTCCAGTCTGCTACCCCTTTTTTTGCAGTGTGCTCCCTTAATGCTCATCTCCTGATGGATGTCAGTAACTGGTTGTTTTTTGTGTTTTTCTTCTACTCACAGAATGTGTTTTCACCTTTACTTAATTTGATATTGTAATCACCAGGCATTGTTGAAATATTTATAGGAGTCACGCGATTTGTCTTTGTACTAATTGTATAGCATTTGTTGTATTTTCTGTCTATTCCTGTAAATTGATTGTATGATGTTGTACAGACTTGGAACCTTTGTAAAAGAGTATTTGCTCAAAGGTGTTTTCTGAACTATTGAAATAAATAAATAAAATATTTTACATGGTAAGCACACAGCGTCCAGGGCTCATTTCCAGTTGCAACTGGGGGGAGGGGGGATCGGGACAGTGAGGAATCTTACAACATTCATGCATTACATACAATACACATTCCAAAGAACAAATGAAACACTTACATGGAAAGCAGCATGTTCTGGTGCATTAAATGTTAACAACATGACAGGGTTGTCCCAGGGAAAGAAAATAAAAAGGTAGCACCACGGCTGTCCCACAGAAGGTCACAGCAGTTAGCAAAATATACATCACTGGGTTAATATGGGACTGCCCACACTAAGTAGACTTCGGGGTGGAATAATACTAAATACAGTTTTAGTACTTACTTCCTGGCTGCCATTCCCAGAACTCTCCTTGCTCCCCGGCTACTTACACTCTCCTCCTCTTACTCCCCCCCCAAACCTTCCACCCCACTTTCCTCTCCCCCTCCACAGTCTACTCCCACCCAATCCCACCCCTCCCAGGCCAACCCTCAGCCCCCTATTGACAAATGCCACCTTAGTGGACATGCTCACCGGACTGGCTGAACACAGGGGCCACCTCTCCTGCTCGATCTTCTCAACCGCTAGATTTCTTTTTAACTGAAGCTCCTGGCGCTAACATATCCTGTATTGTTGAACATGGTATTGTCCTGTTGGAAGCCTCTAACCACCGAATTACCGTGTAACCTCTACGATTTCCATTCTGACTATTACAGCATTAACATATGCTATGATGTTTATCTCTGTCGTATTGTAATGTCACTGGTTTTTGTGGAATTCTTAACACTCTGTTGTTGTTATGTCCTGTCCTGAATGACGTGGAGCCTTTGCAAAGGAGTCCTTGACTCAAAGGTTGTAATTCCGAAATGTTCAATAAACAATAAACAATCTTATCTTCCCTTCCCCCTCTCTCTTACCCTACATCCTTACTCATATTCACACTATCCGCTTCTGCTCCCTCTGCTTCCTTATTATTATATGCTGCAACAATCAATCACAACCTGTTCAACTTATAGCTAACTTTAATTTTGGCAGTTCAGCACTAAGCATTCGTGTATTCTATGCCAGTGTACAAGACCTCAAACATCACTGTAATGTGTATGTACTGATTGCTAACAAACTGACTTGGAATGTATAATTTCTCTGAACTGTATTCCTCTACACTTACCTTTCCAATTCTCAGTATCCCTGTTTGTACTGATTGTTTGTCTGTCTGACGTGGAATGTGTTTATTCCTATAATTGTAATGTTCTGTTGTGTTAATTTTATTCTAAGTCTGTATGTGCCAATATGGCGTGGAACCTCTGTAGGCGAGCTTCTAGCTCAAAGGTATTTTCAGTCCAAGATACAAAAAAATAAATATGATATGCATTAGTTAGATGAGTTAGATAGACTCAGGGTGAGGCTTGGCACTGGGGACGGGACAATGGGGATTTGTAGTGGAACTTGATCAGAGCCTTGCTTGATGTGGGGGAGGGGGCAGTGATATTGACTGGGAGATAGTTCCAGTTGTTAGGGAGCCTGTGGCTGATATAGGCTTGGCCTAGGTTGTACTTGTGCTGCATTATGTGGAGGTAGCATCCCGCCTCAGATCTGAACAGGTAGGAATGGTTCACTGCAGGGGAGAAGAGGTTGGGCCAATACTTGGCACCCAAAAGGGCAGTATGCATCATTTGTCTTGCAGGGGGAGGGGACCACTGTAGCTCGTTGTACATACTGTATCATCGATGGGAATGGGGAGCTGAATCTACACAGTCTGTTGAATGGAGTGTTGATTTTATGATTTTATCAAGCGGAGGTGGAGGTAGTACCTAAGCAGATTGTGTCCCCATAGTCTATAAGGGGAAGGACTGATTGTTCCACAACCTGTTTTCTGATATTTTAATGGAGCCATCCCTTTACTCTATCTCTAAGAAGGGAGGAGGAGGTTGAGTGGTTGGAGTGAAAGCTAGATTGGGAGGGACTTAGAAAGCCAGTATGGGCATAATAATTTGATAACTGCCTGCTGATAAATTCCTCAAGGGTTTTGGAGAGGATGGGGAGCAGAGATAGATTGATTGGTAATTGGAGGATGAGTCAGCTGGGCTACCTTTGTGGATCAGAACTACCAGCGCATGCTTCCAGCTGCGAGGAAAGGAGCTGGTACATATAGATCTATTAAATATGTGAGCAATAGGTACAGCTATTGCTGGAGGGCCAATTTTGAGGAATTTGGGCATGATGCCATCGACTGCACAGCTGGATGCTGCATTTAGTGCTGAAAGCTTTTTGAGAAAATTGGCCACCAAGATTGCCTGCAGGTAGAAGTTGCCATTGATGGGTGGATTGGGTAGCAGGGGGTGGGGTAGGTTAGGGATAAGAGCCTGGGGCCTTCTGTGAAGTATTGGTTGAAGGTAACAGCAGTTAAGGGGAAACCTGATAGGGTCTCTGCTCCACTGGGGGGAGGGATTAATTAGGCTATTGACCATTTTCCAGAATTTAGAAGGGTCAAGGGCATTGCATGATAGCTTGCTTTGGAAATATGTGGCTGTGGCTAGGCATATGCTCCTGGTGCACTGATTCCAAAGTGCAGTGTAGGCCTGCCTGTCCTGAGGTAGCCCACTTGACTTGGCCTGACCCAGGCCAAGACCCTCTGCTGGAAGAGTTCAATTATGTCTGGTGTGATCTAGGGGAAGCATTGACCGTGGACTTTGTGCCACTTAGCTGGCACATGTTTATCACAGATATCTAGAAAAAGTGTGCCAGTGCTTCGTCTCAATCAAGGGCTGATAGGACAGGGGACCAGTTGGCTGCCAGGAGATCCTGAGTGAATCTGTCAGGGCAGAATGATTTAAAAGATCTGGCACAGGAGCGGGCCCAGTGGTGTGGATGGCTGATGCGCCAGACACCTGCTCATGCCATGCCGCAACCCAGGTTAGGAAAGACCTTGGGTCATAGGGGTGCCAGCACGGGGGGGAGGGTGGTGAGCAGAATGGAACGCTGGCTCTCCTCTCCCGGGAGGGAGGATCGCCTGTCCCTAGTCCTGCCATCATCAGATGGAGGTCCGATGGCAGTCGAGGCAGTAACAGAGCAACTGGTAGGGTGGAGCATCCCATAGTGATGGACATGCGCGTGCCTCCACATGCGCTCGCTATGCTAGGACACAGCGGGATTGGGGAGAAAACAGAAAAAAGTCTACAAATTACATACAGAAAAAAAAAAGATCTGGCAAAGGTTATTTGGGGGGGCAGGGTGGATTTAATTTTTCACACACAATATGTCATACAATGGCCACTGAAAATGTCTGGCAAGATGCCAGAGGACAGGATTCTTTGTGGGTGGGATACTAGCACCAAGCCTATCGTGCTTTGATTGTCTGATTTGGGGTTGAAGCATGTGGGTGCTGAGATTAGTTGATGCAAATCCAGGGCTTTGACTGTGGCGTGAAGGTTGCTGTGTGAGGGGAGCTTGGTGCCAGGTAACCAGTTAATGTTAAAGTCACCTAGCATGATATGCTTACCTTTGGGAAGGGGGTCCAGAACTTTCTGGAGTATTTCTTTGACCATGTCAGAGGATTTTCCTGGTGAGCAGTAGACACCGTTATGTACACAGAGATGGAGTAAGGGTGAGTAAGGACACCTGAGGTGAGGTCATAGGATTTTGGGATGGTTTCTCTGTTAGTGATTGAGAAGCTGTGAGGGCATGCAAAGTAGATGAGAACACCTCCCCCAGGCTTGGAGCAGTCTTGTCTGTGAGATATATATCCAGGGATGTCGATGGCCACGGAAAGGATTTGGTGGGGGGGGGGCAGGTTTCGGTTAGTACCAGAAAGTCTGGTTGATTCAGGGTTACCCAAGTTTTGACCAAGTTAATCTTGGAGAGTAGGCTGCTGACATTAGCATGGCAGAGTTTAAGGCCCTTGGGTAAGAGGAGAGGTTCGCCACTGGTGTTGGGGGGGGTGCACCTGGGTTGACCTCCACGTCCCCACCCAGAAGAAGCAGCAGTATGATGAGAAACTGCCTGCACTGTGGTGCAGTTTTCTTGGGAAGTGACTGGATGGTGGAGGAGACATTAGGGTGGAGGTAGATTAGCCTCATCAGTGACTCCTGGCAGAGTCAGTTGAGGTGCAAAAGGCCTGGGTGGATATCTGCGAAGTGAGTCTGGGTTTTGAAATGGGGGAGGTTGGGAGGAGGCATTAGAGGTGATGATACAGAAGATAAGCAGCAACATGTTTGCCACTTAGAGCCTCCTGCTCAGCAGGCAGAGGTTCTGTGCCCCTTGTGGGGAGTAGCAGGGCTTGTAGTGCTGGACAGTGAGACTGAGCTCTCTTGACTCATGGCCTGCCTGGACCTACCTGACAGTCAGCAGTTGTAGGCAAGGCTCTAGATAGCCAGGTACTCAAAAGTTGGATGGCAGAAGTATATAAGATACCATTATAGACCATATACTTTGAGCAGAATAAGCATTAAATATCAAACTGTTTATCAATTCAGTCATTATCCAATCTTAAGCAAAGTAAATCATGGGCCAGACAGAGCTACAGTTGAGCAGCTAAGTACTTAACCTGTCTTAGCAGCAGTTTATGGTAAACAGGCCTTGTCCGTGCACGTTTATCAGACAGAGATTAATTGACTGTTTGGAGTTCAGTAAGTAACCTACCCTGTCAGCAGCTGGAAAATAGAATGACCTCAGGATTAGACATTTATCTAAGAAACCACACTATAACTAACTATAGAGCAACAGAGGAATACCTGTTCTGGCAGAAGACTAGAGCATTTGAGTTAGGCAGACTAGATCACGTATCACAGTTCCAGGTTTCTGACAGAGTGCAGTGTTAGTTACGTTGGTTCTTACCACGCTGAGATGGACCAGCTGGTAGGGAGTCATGCCTCAACCCTTGCTTCCATGGCTGACTCAGCAGATTCTCCACTCAGCTTGTGCCACTCAGCACTGGGCCAGTCATGGGGGACTGCTCAAGAGGACGGAATATCATGGAGAAGAAAAGGAGTGCGTGTCTTCCCCTCAGCTTGATTGGCTAGTGCAGGGGAAGGCAGCAAATTACAAAAGGTCCTTTGTCTTTCTAGTTGGTGTGGGGAGAGGGCTCTGCTGCCCTAATAGACCCTGGGAAAGGTGCTACTGTGTCGCCACCACTGGTGGCCTGCATGCCAGAAGAGAGGTTGCCGAAATGAAGTGGTTGCCATCGTGGGTCCTGTGATAGATGTGGATGGTGGTAATAGAAGCAGGAGGATAATTTAAGGTGCAGCAACAAGTGCTGAGTGTGTGTCTTCCCTTCAGCCTGATTGACTGGTGCAAGGGAAGGCACCAAATTACAAAAAGGTCCTTTGTCCTTCTAGCTGGCTTGGGAGGAGGGCTCTGCTGCCCTCATGGACCCCGGGAAAGATGTCACCGGATTGCCACCGCTCATGGCCTGCATGCTGGGGGGGGGGTCATTGAGATGAAGTGGTCCCTGCTGCGGGTCCTGCTGTAGGTGTGGAACTTCAAGATCAAAGTGATACTATATCTCTCCTAATTAAAGTCACCCTCTAATACAAGCCACCCTCCATTTGAATCTGTGGCTTATATTAGAGGTGACATGTTAATCGGCACGTGGTCTGGCATCTGGACTACACTATGAACAACAACTCAGGGGAATTAAAATATTGGTAAAATGGCTGTTCACTTGACTGAAAACATGCTCTGCTTTCTCTGCTCTTAGAAAAGGTTGTCTGCAGGCTCTCCTTGCAACCATTCTCAGCTCTCTCTCTCTCCCTCTCCACCCTACCAACCACACTCCACTCTCAGCAAATTAGAGACACAGCTTTTTTTAATTAAAATAACTAGTCTTAACTGAAAATAATTTCTCGCTTTTTTGCTTTCTGTTTTCTGCCCAGCCTGTTCCTCTGACACCGCTTGACCACTCTTGACTCGTTTAGTCCCTCTCAGCCCTACCCACCATGCACCATTTTTGGCTCGCTTTTTCTTTCTCTCTCTACCCAACCACACTCCAATATGCTGTAAGAGAACAAGACAAGGCAAATTAGAGGTACAGTTTATTTTGGTCAAAATAACTTGCCTTAAATGAAAACTACTTCTCTGTTCTTTTCAGGAACAACACACTTTCTGCTCAACCTGTTCCTCTCTTACCACCCAACCACTATCAGCTCATTCTCTCTGCCCTACTGACCAAGCTCCACTCTCTGCTTATTCTTTCTCTCTCTCTCTCTCTCTCGCTCTGCACCTGACTGACCACACTCCACACCACTCTTGTCTCTCTTTCTTTCCCTTTTAGGAAAACAGCTTTATTTTTGTTACAATAAAAGAACAACAGCAGCATCACAGCACCGGAGGGCAGCTGTTCAAATAGAAACTGCCCTCCAGCTAAAGCCACCCTCTAACTGAAGCCATGGCTATGATCAGACATAATGTAGTGGAAGCCACAGCTTCAGTCAGAGGATGTGCAGTAGTTCCATTTTTGTCCGGGGGGGTTGGAGGCTGATGTGATGGTTCAAGGATAAAAAGAGAAACATTTGAAGCATTTTTTTTTGGGGGGGGGGTGGATATGAAGTTATCCCTGGTAATGTGCCAAAAAGCAATCATCTTTATTAAGTCCTTTTTATTTAGTGCCTAAAAGTTGGATCATTTTCAGTTTAAATGTCTGTCATTCCTGAGTATTTCTTGAAATTACCTTTTAAGACTGACAGTAAAATCATTGATGGAGTGGCCTGGTCTTGAGAAATGTTTACTGTACCTATTGGTGTATTCTCATCTTTGTGGGTGTTTGTGAATCTGTGATGGTTCATTCTCATTTTGAGTTCATGAACATATGAAGAAGCCAGCAGAAGAAGGCCATTTGGTCTATCAAGTCTGCTCATATTGCAGGGTCCACAGCTTGAGCTAATGTCCCTGCCCTCACTCCCCACTCCTTCCATACTCCCTAACCATGATCCTTAACTTCCCCTTATGCCTATCCCAGCCTCTCTTAAAGCTTCCCACAGTCTTCAATGAGATGACCTCTTCCAGCAACGCATTGCAAGTGTCCACCACCCTCTCTTTGAAGAAGTGCTTCCTGACCTCCTACCTAAGCCTCCCACCCTCAAGCTTAAGACTGTGCCCCCTCATGTTATGGTTGCCACTCAGCTTAAAGAGACCCTCCTTATCAACCTTATTTTTGGTTTTCAAGTACTTGAAGGTCCCAATCATATCCTCTCTCTCTCTCTCTCTCTCTCTGTCTTCCAGGGAGTACACGTTCAGTGCCCTCAACCTCTCATTGTATGCCTTACCCTGCTGACCAGCTATCATCTTTGTAGCCCTCATCTGGACCTTCCCCAGCAGGTCAATGTCCTTTTTGAGGTGTGGGCACCAGTACTAAACTCCATACTCTAGATGCGGTCTTACCAGTGACCTGTACAAGGGCAGTATAACCTCCTCTCTCCTACTACTGATCCCCCTAGATATGCATCCCAACATCTTGTTTACCTTTGCTGCTGCTTTCTTGCACGGCATGGAGTGCTTCAAGTTACTAGTAATCATCACTCCCAGGTTCTTCTCCTCCTTTGGTGCAGATATTCGGACTTTACCCAGGTAATACTCTGTCCTGGGATTCTTGGCTCCAATATGCATAACTTTGCATTTCTTGGCATTGAAGCCAAGCTGCCAGATCCTGGACCACCTCCCCTGCTTTTCCAGATCCTCCTGTAGGTCCTGTATCCTTTCAGCTGAGTCCACTCTCCCACAGAGCTTGGTGTCATCCATGAATAGGCACATTTTACCCTTAATGCCATCCCCAATGTCATTGGTGAAGATATTGAACAACGGCCCCAGCACTGAGCCCTGTGGTAGCCCACTGGTTACCTCTCTGGTGCCAGATAACTCTCCCCCACAACCACCCTCTGGGTTCTGTCCCTCAGCCAGTTTTCCACCCATCTGGCCATCTTTTCCCCAACCCCAAGATCCACCAACTTCCTGAAAAACCTTTTGTGAGGAACAGAGTCAAAGGCCTTGCTGAAATCAAGACAGAGGATGTCTACCGCTTGGCCCCTATCTACTGTCTTAGTGACACAGTCAAAGGAGTTAATCAGATTTGTTTGACACAATCTCCTCCCCATGAACCCATGCTGTCCAGTTTCACTATTATAGCAGCCATCCCCACATTTTGTACACTGTATCATATATACTACATTGCTGGAAGAACAGGAATATGAGTTTTGGATTTGAAATGATTTTCCATTGCAAATGACAGATGTCTCGGGAGAGATGTGTATGCATAGTTTGCAATGAGGTGTTTTGCATGGTTTCGTATCTTTGTTGCCTAGCTGGAGCTCTGTGGGAAGTTTGCTTTGCAGCAGTTTCTGCTTCAGGTTTGGTGGTTGGTGGAAGTCAAGCACAGGTAGTGTGGGAAATATGTAATTGCAGAGTCTCAGTTTCAACTGCTAAACCTTAGATCACCTCTCTAGGAAAAGTTCTAGCCTTTGTAAACGCCTCTGCATCTCCCTGATCCCTTTGTCACTATCTACCCTACCACAGCGCTCCAGTCCACCCAGCTGCAGAAATTAGCAAAAGCAGGAGCCCACTGGAAAGAAGATGTTGCATCTTGACTGGGCTACCTTGAGTAAATAAATTGTAAATTAAAAAAATGTATATTCCATCTGAATCAGTCATTGAAAAATGTGTTACGTTATATAACGCTGTTATGCATTTCACATTTTTGAGCTGTGGAATTTGCAACAGTAAAACAGAACAGGTTCTAACATGCTATATAGCTAGGCTACCAATACTAAGAAACATTAAAAGAGGAGGCTGCAGGGGAGGGTGGGTGGCAGGGAGCTATCATTAACAATAATGAATTTAAACAAGCTGTCTGCCACTGTCCTGCCCTAGTATAGGGAAAATTACAGGGACTGTTAGGGAGACAGAACTCCAAAGATAGCAGTTAAAATGAGCTACATTCAGCATTATCTACAAAATATCCAGGAAGTCACATCAAAAGCTTGGCCTGGTCGGCTCTGTGGTGCTTAGTGATGGGAAATCGCTCTGGCACACTGACAACCTGTGTTTGTGCCCCAAGCCCAGAATGTCAGGAGCAAAAACTGTCAGGGAGGGCTCTAGAGTGTCCAATGGATGGTCTCCTCCTGGAAGGGAAGGCCATACTGCACTGCTCTTGCAATACCTCCTGGTGGTGGCAAGGTGGAGGTGCCATTGACGATGTTGGTGACCACACATCATCAGGCACCCCTGTACGCCAGCTGTGAATGTGCTTGTGATTGTGGGAGGAGGGGCAAGAGGAAAGCAGTGGAAATGTCACACCGATGCACCAGATGATAGCCCTTGTGCCCCATGTCAGCAGCCCTCCAGCACACCGCTGGGACCCTTCCAGCCAGCACCAAGGTATTTACTGGCGTGCCTCCTCTAGGTCAGGAGAGGCCCCGGGCAGGGACAAGTAGGGAAGTGTGGAGTCAGGAGTACAAGAGGCTCACCATCACTAGGTCAGAGGCCCCTGGCATGGACAAGTAAGCCCACTGAATGCTGAAGATGCTGGAGGTCAGGTTGATGCCCAAGAACAGCAGCAGGGAGAGGCATGGTGGAGATGGAGGGGCAGCTGTGTAGCCAGAAAGAGTGGAGTGCAGGTTGGCAAGTGGGGTGGCAAAAAACAAAACCAAACCCTGACATATTATATTGGAAGCACAGCTGTCTGGACCTCAGTACTAGAAAGTTGCCAATCAGACAGTCCCGCCTAATGCCCTGGAGTGTGCTGTCTTCCTCCACCAGTGATTCCTGGGACAGCTGCCCCCCACCCCCACTACCTCAGCCCTGTCACCCCAGCTTTCTGCTGGGACTTATGGTCATGCATCCTGCAGTGCAGCCCAGATGCTCCCTGGGTGCGGAACCTACAAATGGCTGTGATGGACAGCTGAACTGGAAACCACCATCTTTTTTCCTGTTTTCTCCCCTTTAAGGAGGGAGTGTGCAATGCTGCCCAAAAACAGATCTACAGCCACTGCTCTGACACTTACATAATGGCCCCTAGCTGCCTTACCCCCCCCCCATCCCTAGGGGCCACACTTGCACTGGGCGCCTTATCCCCTCCTAGGAGAGAAGAGCTGTCCCCTGAACACTCAGTCCTCTCCCTTCCCAGCTAACCCCCAGAAGCCCTGGTCCACTCCAGAACCAGTATTGCCTACGTGGCATCCAGCGCCTCAACCCTCCGCGCCACTGGGCTGGCTTGCCGCCCGGGAGTATTTGACTGTGGCATATACAGTAGGACTGCCAGTTTCATGTCACTAAACAAAATCACATTAACGTTTAACAACATGTGCAGGTTTGCACTAGCCAGCTGCAATACAGAATCTAAACATGTTGAATACTGCCATGATTTGTTTTTTTAACAAACTGAAACTGGCTGCCCTATTTACCTCACTCACATACACCAGGTGGGTAGGAGGGACTGTTTGAGTAGCAGCTTTCTGAGTTACAGACAGCTGTGGTTCTGATATAATAGGCCATGAGATGTTGAAATCTCCACAGGAGCTACACATGGATGGGATGCTCACAAAAGGGATAATAATACAAACAGCAGAAAATCGGGCACTCACTCCTTTGTGTCATAGAAAATGCTGCTCTGGATATTTTGTAGAAAAGCAGCTTATTCAGAGCATCAAGATACCAGATATCACAAACTTATTATGCTAGGTGCATTTCAGAATAAATATTCCTTTATCAAAGGCCTTTGATAAAGGAATACTTATTCTGAAACACATTAGGCGTAGCAAATTTATGATATTTGGCACCTTGATGTACTGAATAAACCACTTTTCTACAAAAATCCAGAGCAGTGTCTTCTATGACATAGAGGGGTGAGTGTCCGATTTTCTGCTGTTTGTATTAGGCCGTGATGTTTTTTTTCCTTAAGTACTTTTAGGTGTTATTTGGTTTTCTCCCCAGTCCTGATCCCTCGTGTCCACCAACGTGACGCACACATGTGGAGACACGCGCACGTCACACCCTATGGGACGCCCTGCCCTACCAGTCGCTCCGTTACTGCCTGCGCCTGCCACCAGACCTACATCTGGTGATAGCGGGACTACAGACGGGCAACCCACCCACCTGGGAGAGGAGAGACAATGCTCAATCCTGCTCCCACCCCCAACCCCCATACCGGCACTCCAATGACCTGAGTCCATTCCCGTACCCATGTCGCCGGCATGGTGTGAGGTGTGGTGTCCAGCGCCTCAACCCTTAGCACCACCGGGCTGGCAGATCATGATGTTTTGAAGATTTTTATTCCCTTTTAAGGATATTCTTCTTTGCCTTTGCTGCTCTGACTCCCATCAGTTGGAACTCACTCATTCATCCTATAAAAAAAAAACATAAACAATCTTCAACTTTTTAAGTGAGACGTATTCTCTTACCTTGTCTTGCCATTGTCTGCAGCATTACCACTTTGGAACCTGATACCGTCACATATCAGAAGCTAAGCAGGGTTGGACCTGGTCAGTAGTTGGATGGGAGACCTCCACTGAGCACCAAGTGCTGCAGGCAGTGGTGTTGGAAGCGCTACATGGCGCAGTCTCCCCTTGGTTATAAGTAATCATACCGATGCACCAGCATGGTGTTTGGGGGAAACTGTGCTGCTGTGAGGTGCTGTCTTTCAGATGAGGTGTAAAAACCAAGGTCCGTTCTGCCTGTTCAGGTGGATGTTAAAGATATCATGGCACTTTTCAAAAACAGTTTTGGGATGTTTTATTATAAAATTTTGACCAACACGAAATAATAATTGCTCTTAATTAAAAATAATATCTATCAGATAATTACAGTTACATACAGTAAATAACTATGGTACACAAGTAAAAGAATGAATAATCATAACAAGCAAACAAATGGCATTAAAACAAAATGAATCCAGTTACCACAATGAATTTCTAAGAGGTAGCAATAATGTTTTTCTTTTTTTTTTTACAGTAGGTTTTCTTTTTTATGTTTATTTTTTGAATTTTTTTGTTTTCATTGTTATTTTTCTTTATGATAAAAACAAGTCAGGGAAAATAACTAAAGGCACTAGGACCTATTTTGGTAAAAAACAGCTAGACCCCTTTGATTATATTTCACTTTATGTGAATGGGCAGATTCTGCCCCAGAGGTGGCTATGTTTCAGTGATTGGTCAGTGTGATTTCTGTATTGATTTAAAGTGTTTTGAGATGCCTGCATGAAAGGCATTGTATTATCCAAATACTGACCGGAGTTAAAGGATATAGTGGAGAAATATGAACTATTGACTTCCAAAAGTAATAGTGCCCTCAGCAAGCCGGCCCAGTGGCGCTGAGGGTTGAAGCGCTGGATGCCACACCTTGCGCCGTGCCAGTGACCTAGGGTCAGCTGGGTGGAGGAGGATCGAGCATCCCTAGGACTGCTGTCCTCCTCCTCCGGAGTGGGTGGGGTGGGAATACAGCGGTTGCACTGGCTCCTGGAGGTGGCTGGGGGTGGTGTATTCCGTGGTCAATTTGGGGTGGTGCAGACGACATTGGATGTGCCATGTGCTGATGCTTGCATGGCAGCATTGTCGGCGTCATTACAAGGGGGTGCCAAGGGGTAGGGGAGGTCATGCTGGAAAAAAACTCTGCACGCACAATGATGACTGATCCATGGCACTGTACCGGACACACCCCAGGTAGCTCCCCTGGTGTCTTTCCCCTGGCCTTCCCCAGTGAGCAGGATAAGTCCCCACCATGATGTGGCTGGTTGGGGAGGGACTAGGCATCGGAGTGAAGAGCTCTGGTTGCAACCGGAGCAGGGCTGATGACACACCTGGATGGGGGGGGAACATAAATACACCACCCCCAGACAAGGAGAAATAAGAGATAACTAAAAAAAAATGTTTTTAAAATAGTGCCCTCAGCTGAATTGTATCCCAAATAAATTATAGTTTGTATCTGTTTCATTAAGCCTTGTTTAACTTAAGCTGGCCCAGTGGTGCTGAGGGTTGAGGCACTGGACACCACATCTCACAGCACGCCAGCGACCCGGGTTGGGGGAGCAAGCTCAGACCACCAGGGGTTGGCAGAAGCAGGGGAGGACTGAGTGTCCAGAGGACTGCTCTCCTCTTCTGGGGTGGTTAGGTGCGGTTGCCACAGTATCAATGGCTCCTGGCACTGGCTGGGTGCAGCACGACTAGCAGCAGCTTTACAGGGGGACGGGGTGATGGCAGACACCTTACGCATGGGGGCGGGAGCATGCCCGTCACGTGCAGGGCATCCTTGCACGTCCGCACCCCTGAGGGGAAACTGAATATGGCAAAAGCCCTGGTACCCAGACAGGTGAAGGTGGGGCCAAGGGTGCCTATCACACCCATAGTCGGGTCCTGCCTGGCTGATTGCTGTGTCTCTCCTTCTCTCCCCAGCAGCCCTTCTAGATTGTAGACAGAGTGCCGCAGGAGTTAAATGGCGGTCCTACCCTGGGGGGCTCAGAATCGAGGGGGTGGGGTGGTCAGAGGTGTTGGAGGAGAGCTCCCAGGAGCAGTAAACCAGCTCAGGAGGATCTCAGATGGGATGGGAAACAAGCGTCCCCACCCCCACTGGAGAGAAGTCTATGGGGCCAGTGAGGAGGTGAAAAGAGTTAAAAAAAAAAGCCTTGTTTAACTGAATTGATCCCCCCCCCCACACACACACATACACACACAGGTGCCTAGATGACCTTGGCTCCCACACAAGATAGGTAGGTAGGTAGCTAGGTAGCTCGATAGATAGATAGATAGACAGACAGACAGAAACATAGAAATTGTCAGCAGACAAGGGCCTTCAGCCCACCTTGTCTGCCCTATTATCACTAACAATTGTGCTCTATCATGTACTGCTGGCGTTAGGTTGTACCTCCCCCCCACCAACTACCAGCAATCCTCTATGCCTATCCCAAGCATGTTTAAAACCTGCAATCATTTCTTCCCCCACCACCTCTGCTGGCAGGCTGTTCCACTTGTCCACCACCCTCTCTGTAAAGAAGTACTTTCCTCATGTTCCCTCTGAACCGCCCTCCCTCCAGTTTCATCTTGTGCCTCCTCATCCTTGAGCATCTTTTTCTTTGGAATATTGTATTCTTCTGTACTTTATTCTTCCCTGTGAGGTACTTAAATGTCTCAGTCATATCCCTCCTCCCTCCTTTTCTCCAGAGAGTACATATTTAATTCCCTCAGCCTATTTTCATAGGGCTTTTGATGTAGTCCCTGCACCATTTTGGTTTCCCTCCTCTGAGCCGTCTCCACCCTATCTATGTCCTTACTTAGATGAGGCCTCCAGTACTGGACACAGTATTCAAGGCGCGGCTTCACTAATGTCTTGTATAGTGGAATTATTACCTCCTTTTTTCTGCGTATACCTTTGCCGCAGCAACTTCCTGATCGTGAAGACCATCACAGCGACAGGAATTGGGCAAAATCTGCCAGTCGCTGTGGTGGTCTGTATGGCGATCGGGACTGCCTCACTGGGTGTTTGCCCCCCTCCCCAGGTCCAACTCCAACTTGGAGTTAGAATCCTGGAGACTGGGGGGGTGGGGTTGGATTCACAGAGGCATCCCAGACACTGCAATGCCGACTGTCGGCACTGTGGCTGTCGCTATCAGGGATGTCTCCGTGATGACTGTCACTGCGGCATGGGGTAACCCCATTTTCTGCTGGTGAGTCCCCTGCCTATGCATTCCAGCATCCTGTTTGCCTTTCCTGCCACCTTGTCACACTGGCTACCTACATTGAGGTCATTGGAGATGATCACTCCAGGTCTCTTTCTTGCTTGGAGCATGCTATTCCCCCAGTTGATATGTAGCCCTTGGGTTTTGTGCCCTATGTGCATTATCTTGCATTTTTTTGTGCTGAAACTTAGCTGCCAATCCCTAGACCAATCCTCCAGCTTCCTTAGATCTCCCCTTATTCTGTTCACTCCCTCTGGTGTGTCCATCCTGTTGCAGAGCTTAGTGTTGTCATCCAAAAGGCAATTTTTCCCTTCCAGACCCTCTGCAATATCACTGATAAAAACAATGAAGAGGACTGGACCCAGCTTAACAGCTTTCTATGCAGCACAGTGTCAATGGCCTTGCTGAAATCCAGGTAGGCCACATCCACTGTCCCTCCAAATCCACCTCCTGGGTTACCCAGTCGAAGAACTACAAATGTATGGTCTCACTGGGAATCAAACCACCAACCCTTTGCTTGTAAGGCCAAGCACAGCTGGCACAAAGTAAAGGGCTTAGTAGTTACATTGGGGGGGGGAGGTAGTAGTAAGGCAGGAAACATGGATGCAAGTAATGCAGACAAAACCCTGTGTAGACAACAGATCTCGGGGTAGGATAGGGTATTCCAGGCAGACTGGATGGACTGAGGGTCTTTTTCTGCTCTCCTTGTTTACGTTTCTTTGTGGTCTGCTCTCCCCCAGTTCATGGATATGGCTTATCCAACATTTGGTCAGGTCACCCTAGTAGAAGAGATTATAATCTTGGTAACACTTTAAGTTTCTTTATGTACACTGTGGTTATAGTGTAACTACACCGTAACTGCATTGCAACTGCAATGTAGTTAAGTGCAACAAACATGTAACTACAGTGTAATTACCCCTGTTGAATGTAATTAATGATTATCTACCCTGCAGGTACATTGAAACAGACACTTGTAATAAAGTGTGACCATAATCTCATTTTGTCCCTTTACCTGGATAAATGTTATCATCATCATCGTCATCATCATCCAGGCAATCTGAACCTTTGGAAACCAATTAGCTGTACTGCACCCTGCTGACTTATCAAACTGCATTAAGTAGGAGGATCACGTTGCCTTTTCAGCGTCTGGTTCTGATGTCTCTAGTGATCGTCTTGGGCTACTAAAGTTGCAGCATTACAATGCAATCACTAGCCACCAGAGCACAGTCCGTGTTATGCTGCCTGTGCAACTCCTAAACTGACAAGTCAGAGACTAATGCAGAAGAGAACACACTGTGTAGTGAACTATTGAATCTGCTGCTTTATTAGCTCACAGCTGGCTGCCATAGAGCAAAAGGTATACCTGCTCCCTGCTTATGGTGAGAGTGAGAGTGCCTGTAGGGTAAAGGGTGTCTGATCTTGCTCGCAGCGTCACATGGACATGGAGGAAGCTTTCACCTCGTTGCCTAGCAACGTCTCCTACCCAAACACACAGACCACAGCAGGCTGACTGCCGGGCAGGTAGGTCTATGTATAAATCTCTGCCTCGGTTAATATTTAACACAATTATATCTGACAACAGCTTGCAAACTTGATATGGTTTTTATTCAGAATGTTAAGGTAATTTCTGTCTGTGGGCTTAATCCATTTGGTGAAAGAGTGTAAGTGGGATAGCATTTAAGTGAGAACAGAATACTATCTTGTGCCACAACCACAAGACAACCAGCTAAATGCAGAATTGTGTTGCAGTTCAAAGTTTGTCATTAAAATAGCTTATTCATTACTTCTGGAGAGGGGTTTTAGCAAAGAAATGAAAGGACAGAAAACGTTGTGAGTCACTAAGGTCAGAGGGAGACTTCTCTCTCCATTCGGCAGTAAAAAAAATTTTTGGTTTCAGCTTAGACCCAGCACTATGGTTTAGAGCTCAAATGCTAAAGCTCTTTTGGCATATGCCTCCCCCAACTCCCCTGAGGGAGGGTGGGAGATCATAGAGAAAACTGAATTAAAAAAAAGGTTTGAACTTGGGAAAGTGTTTTTTCCAGAAAACTGAGCAACAGCTCCTCTACAAACTGCAGAGAAACAGTGAGCCAAAGTAGCTCTCTGTGTAAAGGATGGTTTCTGAGTGTTTTAGAGGGTCAAAACTCAGCAGCTGTCCACTTGTTAAACACAAAAAGATAGCTGTTTGATGAGACACCATTGAAACTTTACCTGCCAGATGTACAACAAGCTTCCTACTGACTGCTGCTGTAAGTGGTCTCTGTTATCCGATATTAGTGAAAACGTAAGAGGAATGTAGGGTGTGTGTGTGTGTGTGTGTGTGTGTGTGTGTGTGTGAGATAAGGTACTAGCCATATAATCCTGACACTGTGTGTGTGTGTGTGTGTGTGTGTGTGTGAGATAAGGTACAAACTACATGATCCTGACACTTTGTGTGTGTGTATGGCTGTAAAGAGGTACAAACTACACGATCCTGACACTTTGTGTGTGTGTATGTCTGTAAAGAGGTACAAACTACATGATCCTGACACTGCGTGTGTGTGTCTGTGAGTCTGTGATAATGTACAAACTACATGATCCTGACACAAGTACGTGTGTGTGTGTGTGTGTGTGTGTGTGTGTGTGTGTGGTCTCTGGGACCCAGTGGAGTCAAGAACCATGCCATCATATAGATGGTATGTGGGATTTTCTCCTGGTTTTCTCCCTTGTTCTCCCTCCACCCCTTCAGGAGATACAGAACTTGAATCGAGGAAGGTTGCTGTAATTGGTGTGGCAGCAGTTGGTAGAATTTTGGTAGCGAAGTCCAATTAAGGTGCCACTGAAAAGCAGGAGTAAGAGCCAACCTGTCGGTCCAGATGTAGAGCTACCATTTGCAATGCTAGAGGCCCAGGTTTGGGAACCAGCCCTGGCCATCTGATGGGCAACCAGAGAAGGACTGAGCATCACTGACGAAGCTCTTGGGGAGGGAGGATCAACTCTCATTTGGGTGACCACAGGAATTAGTGCAGCAAAAGGCAGAGTGGGAGGGAAGATGTCAGTTGGACTAGTATGTGGCACACTACATTGAGCCCAATGTGTGCTGGCTTTCACGGGGTGAGGAGAAACTCAGAAAAAGGCCCCAGCATGGTGATGATGAACCCTGCTACATCTGGGCCCAGCACCATCACTGGTTCTGCCTTCTGCCACTGAAAGAGACATGGGATAAATCCTTCTACTTTCCATTCCCACCTGGGGGGTAGAGCAATGGCTTAATGGAGGAAGGCACTGGCAGGTAGCAGTGTCAGAAGCTGGGTGTTCCAGCCAGCTTGGTGGTGTAGAGGGCTGAGGTGCTGTAAAGCACCTCACCTTTCTCACACCAGCGACCCGAGTTCAGGAACAAGCTAGGGTTGTCAGGGTTTGTTTTTTAAATCGTTTTACCTGCTCCTTCTCTCTGGCCTCTTAGGACTCTCTCTAGTATAGTCACTCAGATTGGCTTTCTTACTGCACTGCCTGAGGTCCCCTCAAACCACGCCTCCATCCCGGGAAGTCTCCCACTCACATCCACGGCCTCCCAGCCCCTGTCTCTGAGCCCCCCAGGGTTGGACCGACATACTCCCTCTGGTGCTCTATCTACAGTTTAGATGGGCTGCTGTAGTGCAGGAGGAGATCTGGAGGCCTGGCCAAGGCAGACCTGGTGTTGCACATGGGGGCCATCTCCTGGACCCAAAATCACCTTCCTAGGTGCCAGGGCTTTTCCATGTTTCTGGTACCCCTCCCCCCAGCACAAACATGCAATGCCATCCACTCCCACACATGTCCGCAGGACAACTGCCGATGCCAGCCCACCACATGGGATCTCAGCTGCAGTGCACCCAGTCTCCACTGGGCACCACTAGCATTGTGGAACACGAACCCCACCCCCAGGAGAGAGGAGAGCAGTCTAGTGGATGCTCAATCCTCTCCTCCTTGGTTGACCACTGGCACCCCGGGCTTGTTCTCGAGCCTGGGTCGTTGGTGTAGTGCG
Source organism: Neoceratodus forsteri (assembly GCA_016271365.2). Taxonomy (NCBI): domain Eukaryota; kingdom Metazoa; phylum Chordata; order Ceratodontiformes; family Ceratodontidae; genus Neoceratodus; species Neoceratodus forsteri. The sequence goes on along the minus strand of JADMNL010000030.1, from coordinate 121,597,949 downwards.
AGGTAAGGCGGATGCCTCAACCCTCAATGCCACCGGGCTGGCTGTGGGTTGTCAGGGGCTGGCCGGGGGAAGGGCTGGAAGAGCATCAAGCAGCTATCTGGTAGCTATCCTCTCCTGGACTGGTATGGCGAGCCATTCTGGCTGTTGGCTGCCACCAGGTTGAGGTCTGGTGGTAGTGCCAGTGCAGAGGTGACTGAAGAAAGTTGGGGGGTGGAAGGGGCTGGCAGTTCTGGAGCACGTGTGCACTTCCACATGCATGCATCCTCTGTGTTTGCCATAGCTTCCGAGGAAGAAAGCCTGGGAGGAAAATGGAAGGGAGAACTGGGCTACATGAAGCAGAGCCCGAGGTGCCACAGTATGGCCTGATGCTCTGGTGGGCAAGGGAGCATCTGGACATAACCTCTCCCCCAGAAGGAGAGACAGCAGGCTGGCTGATGGCACCTGGTGGCAGGGCCGAACAGCCAGCTGGTCAGCCCAGGTGGATAAAAAATCCTTTACATATATTTAAATAAAAAAAGTTGGGTGTTCCTTGGGTGCTCCTAAGGGATGCAGGTACAGTATTGGAGCTCAGAAGAGTGCATAAATAGAAAGTAATAAAGGAAAAAAAAAAGCTGGCCTATCGGCACAGCAGTGCGCTGCTGCTTGTGGTGCTAGAGACCTGAGTTTGGTAGTAAGCCTGGGTCGTCGGGGCTGGCTGGGGAAGGAGGATCAAGCATGCCAGAGGATGCTCTCCTCTGGGGGGTGGGAGACCACTGCCACCACGTGACCACCAGCTGGGTGACCACAGCTACATGACAATCCATTATTGGCTATTTGCCCCACGACAGTTCGCTCCCTCCAGATCTTGGGAACCATTACAGGAAAGTGAAAGTTTCTCAGTGTAAGGTAAGTTATTTATTTAGGGGGTTCAAAAAATATAAATACAATTGTGCTGCGATATTCCATTTTGGTGGGAGAGAAGAAGCGAACTGTCGCGGGGCAAATTGCCTGTAGCAAATTGACATATGTTACATAGGTAATATACAAGCTAATTGAGCCATAGGCAAGGCCTGTGGAATTCTGCGATTCTGGAATTTTCCACAGAATTTGCATCATGCCGCAGAATATGTATTGTGCCACAGAATTCATTGTTTTTGGTGAATTTTCATTCACATATACAGATTTCTTTTTTTTTTTTTCTACTTATTTTTTATCCACTCCTTACTATCCCTTCCAATCACCACTCCTTCTGTCCTACAAGTAGTGATGGCCCCCACCTCTGCCGACCAGCTTGGTCTGCCCCTAGAGGGCCACACTGCCAGTGGGGGCACCTTGATGGCCGGATTACCCCCAGGTGGGCGAGGAGAGATCCCCTTTTCCCCTTCCCCCTGCGGCAGCTGCACATTGGGGTCTGCCCCTGGTCTGAGGGTGGTAAGGCCGGCTCCGGAGGACTTCATCTAGGCTACTGTAGGGCATTTTCCTCCAAGTTGTCTCCCCCCCCTAACCCCGCCCTCTGAGATGCCAGCGCAGAGGTCTGCGTGCTGTCGCACTCTCCAAGCGCCTAATGGCATCCCCCCTTCCCGGCTCCGACAGACGGAGCCGCCATGTCCTTTCGGGAGTCGGTGCATCCACCGACCCTCTCAGGACGTCAGGCGCTCCAAGCACGCCCCTGGCATCCCACTCCGAGGGAGGAGAGCATCCGTCGGGACGCTGCATCCTCCCTCCCCCGGCCAACCCCCGACGACCACATATACAGATTTCTGTAGTGCCAAACTCTCTTCTTCATCTCATTTATCCTGAAGACCCTCCTGTATGCTCCGCATGTGATGTCATAAATGACATCACATTATATTTTAGCCAATGTCAGGACTACATTCTGTCACAAAAATGAATAAGTAATCCCGCAGAAATTAGAAAATGGTGCTGCAGAAGCTTAGGAGCCCTGCCACAGAAATCAGGGCAAAGTGCTGCAGAGTACTAGGGGCCCTGGTCGTGGGCCCATAAAGAAGCTTGCTCTTTGCACAAAGGGATTGCCCTCAACTACTACTTTCGTAAAGTAAATATTCAATATGGTTTCGAATGCAGACATAGAGCTACTGCCAATAACCTTAAGTGGTAGCCCATTCCATAAACTGACAACCCTTTGACATGCTCCCGTAACCACTGCTGGCGGTGCAGGCATGAGTGTATGTAAGGGTGGGGAAGCACTGACTGGCTGAGAGGAGCTTCACGTACTATGTGAGCATGCCAGCTCTCAGCCAGCATTTCCATGGGGAGGGGAGAAAAACGAAAAAAGAAACCCTTGGCAGAGCAATATGATGGCTCTTCTCTTCCAAAGACCCCGCACTCTCTGACCTGACTCCTGGAAACGCTACCTGAAGTCTCTGAGGGACCTAGCCCAGCCCAAGGACCTCATCGTGGGGGGACCATGAGGGAAATGCAAGGAGAAGTAAGGAGATGTAAGACTCCAGGAAGTGGCGGAATGATGGGGTTGGAGAGACGCAGGAGTCTGAAAGTGGGGCCAGATACCAGCTGAGAGAGACAGCGAAAAAAAAAAAAAAAAAAGAAAAAAAGAGGGATAAATGTCTCTACAGTTTCCAGTTGACCTGTGAGAAAGGAGATGGTCAACTTAATTTTAGAGATAGGGGTTGGATTTTCAAAGAGATGACCAGGATTTGGGGCATCTGTTTACTGTAATTGTGTAACTTGCGATAAAACAGTAGACCACAAAATAAGAGGTCCAATGTTCTGATGCAACTGCAGCAATCTGCATACAGGAAATGACACATGCATCAAAAATAATGTTCTGTAGCACAGGTAATCTGTCACAAAAGCATCAAACTGTTTGGAAAATAGAATTCAAACATTTGTCGTATTTAGGATAATGCAGGTGCCACCCCAAAATCAGGAACTGCATCTGCTTCCTCACTTCTGAAAATCCAGCCATGGTTCTTTGTTTTGCACAGGGGAGAGGAAGTTATGGGTTGCCTTCCAGAATTTTGGAGGGGTCAATAAGTACACAGAAACAGACAATCACAGCAGAAAACGATAATCAGTCCATCCAGTCTGCCCTGTTATATCGTACCCCGGGACCAACAGTCTTGATAAGATTTTTGCCCTCACTTCCCCCCCATCTCCTGCCTTACTGCTACCCCCTAGAGTAACTATTCAGCCTTTAACTCTGTCCCAGCCATGCTTTAAAGCATTTATGATTTTGTGCCCACCACCAATGTTCCACGGCTCAACCACCCTCTCTGTAAAGTAAAACTTTATGACATCTGTCCTGCATCTCCACCTTTCGTCAGCTTCCACTTATGTCTCCATGTTATTGACTCACCCCTCCTGCTGAGTAGCTCCCCTCAGTTCATAAAAATCCTCTGTAACCCCCTTTATAAGTGCAATAGTCAGCTCATTTCTCCATCACTTTCATATCCATCACAGTCAATTTCTGACACTGTAGTGAATATAATTTGCTATGTTCGTCATCAACTCTGCCCACTCAGACATATGAGAATGGATGGCACTTCCAGGGCACTAAGATATGCCAATTTCCTCCCAATGCACCCTACAGAGTGTGCACAAATTCATCATACAAACTGATGTGAACAGATTTTTTATTTTTTTGGGGGTGGAATGTAACGTTTTATATATTGCATTGGATGTACTTGTAATCTGCTTTTGCATGTTAAGTTAGACTTGTGTAAGTGTTTCTGAGCCTGGTGTAAACTGGGCAACCAAGGGGAGATTACCAGAGGCCTAATATTCAAAACGTTGCCAGATGCAAAGCAGAGTTTTCCCACACAAACTGGGTTTTGTGTAGATGTGCTATATTGAAAAGCCCAGTTAGTGTGGGCAAACAGGGTTTGCGCCTCGGCAAATATTTGGGGGGGTGCAATGTAAATTGAGGGTGGGGACCTGACTATTAGGGCAGTCAATATTTAGAGTATGTGTACACACAAGGGCATTTTGCACAGTTTCCTTGCATGGCGCAAATACCGCTGATTCAGGGCATGACTTACTCTTGTTCAACCCTAGCGGTTGGCAGAGGAAGTGCAGCAGCTTTGCACTGGTCCTGATCAAACAAAACTGTGTCCCTGGTGTCCAGTGGTCCCTCCTCCCACATGATCCCTGACCCTTTACTATGAAAAGCCCCTCTGGCGTGTCAACCCCCTCCCATGGTGATCACCGGCCTGATGTTAAAAACTATGCACTCCCTGGTGTCCAGTGGTCCCTCCCCCCCACCCGCACCCATGCCCGATGTTTCATCACTTAGTCCCTGGTGTCCAGTTGTTCCTCCTCCCATCCCAATCCCATGTAGACAACAATAACACAAGTCCCTGTTGTCCAGTGTATTCTCCCATCCCGCTCCCCTGTAGAAAACCATGAAACCATTCCCTGGTGTCTAGCAGACCCCCCTCCCTATGCCCGATCCCCTGTATAGTAATGTAATGCAGTTCCCTGGTGTCTAGTAGTTCCCGACCCCAGCAGGTAGTGCCCCACCACCCCACCACCCCACTCTCCCCATCCCAACCCTGAGCTGATGACTGGCACAGCCCTCTTTCTCCATCCCCCTGAAAACTCTGTTGGGTCAAGGCACTAGTGGTCAGTGCTGGAGGTGCTGAGTAGCGCTGCTGTCTTTTTTGTTATCTTGATACTTGTTTTTATTAGGAATAACCATCAAGCATAAACTCATTTACAATGGTGTCCTCTTATGCACAATAATACAAACATATTATTTCATTTCTTACAAAATGTTGCAAAATATAAATAGACATCATTAGTTAAAACATTTACAGATCTCAAGGTTCGATAGCAAGTGGTTTTTTAAAATGTGTACTGTCAAAGGTTTAATTAAGGGTACCCTAAATTGACAAGGTAACGCATTCTAAAATTTTGGGACCTGATAGCTAAAACACTGATAGGATCTCTTGAGAAAATTCTTTGGAACATCCAATTATAAACATTTTGAATTTCTCAAAGATGGAGTCATTTCTCTAAAAGTAAGCCTATCACTCAATTATTTTTATAACAAGACCTAACCCTGCCTTGTATGCAAAAAGGCTAACATGTATATCTCTTTTTGTAGACAGCGATGTCCGGCTCAACATTTTATACAGGTCACAATGATGTACAGATGTTGGACACCTTAAGATCAATCTGGCCAGCTTATTATATAAAACATGTAGTTTAGATAATCTATCCTGTGAAGCCCCACAATATAATACATCTCCGTAGTCTAATAAAAGCAACATTTGTGCTTGAATAATATGTTTCATGTTTCCTTATGCAAACAATTTCAATTTCTAAACAAGCAACCTACCCTTTTCCCTACCTGTCCTATCAGATGGTCCACATGTGTGTGTTTCCTGTTCCCAATGGGTCTAGCCCAAACCACAAATATTTATAGGATTTGACCATCTCCAGGGACACACCCGAGAAGTCAAGTATGTTCAACTTAACATCTGATTTTAGTTTGGCTGATGTGCCAAACAACATGATTTTAGTTTTTGAGCTATTCAGTTTAAGTTTAAACTCTTGGAAGTATCTCTGGAGAGAGTCAAAATTCTGTTGTAGGGTAGATTGGATCTCCTCAACTGAACTATTTGAATAATACAATATTGTATCATCCACATTAAGGTGATAATTTATACCTTCCAAATGATTTCCTATATTTTTTAGGTAGATTAGAAAGAGAAATCGTCCCAGTACAGAGCCCTGGTGCACCCCTCTTACTACCATTAAAGAATTAGAATTGGTTCCATGCACCCTGGTAAACATAATGATTACTTAGGTAGGCGTGGAACCAAACCAATGGTTCCTTACCCAACCCTATGTCAGATAATAAATACAACATGGACTGGTGGTCAACTGTGTTGAAGGCCTTGAACAGATCTCAGTATCGGTCCCATGTATTGCTGGCAATTATTTGCCTACTGATGTCGTCCAAGACCCTCAACATGGAGACCATCGTACCATGGACTTTCCGAAATCCAGATTGAAAATCATGAAATAAAGCCTGGCCAGTTAAGTAATCAGTCAGCTGGCCCACTAAGATTCTTTCTAAAACGTTACTTACTATAGGGAGTAATGAAATGGGTCTAAAATTGGAAAGTAATTCCCCCCTTTAAATATAGGGGAAATTCAGGCACGCTTCCATGCTTGAGGAAAAACACCCAGAGTAAGGGATTTATTATATAAATAAGTCAATGGACATGCTATATTTAAAACAGAATATTTCTTTTTTTTTTCCATTGTGTGTTTATCCTCCTTTCACCCTGCTGGCAGGCTTCTCTCCTCCTCCACTCCTCTGGCCACTGCTATTGCCCTCCCCCCGGTGCTCCTCAGGCCCTGTGTCCCCCATGGATTACCCCCTGTGACAGGGCAGAAGGGGGGGAAGGCCATCCTCCCCCCTCCAGAGCACTATCCAAAGCAGGCCCAAGAGCTCTGTGAGGCCGTGGCAATGGAGCAGTGGAGGGGTTTCCATGGAGCTGGCAGACAATTTTTCCATTTTCCTTGGTCCCTCCCATGTGGCCGTGAATGCGCTTGCATGGAGGCGTGTGCATGTGCATCACGATGCCACATTGCTTAGCCTCCCTAGCTCTGGTGCTACCCTCCAGCCTCCTCTGGGGGGTAGCCAAGAAGCGGGACAACATACCCACCCTTCCCCAGGAGAGAAGAGCTGTCATCAGACACTCGATCCTCTCCCTCCCCTGCTGACCCCCGGCGGCCTATGCTCATTCCCGAACATGGGTTGCTGGTGTGGTGCGAGGTGTGGCATCCAGCGCCTCAACCTGCAGCACCACCAGGCTGGCTAAAGCAGAATATTTCAATATTGTGACAGATATGCCATCAGGGCCAACACTGCCACTTACTCCAAGCCCCATTAACCTATCTATCACTTCAGAACATTCAATTTTCTTAAAAGAAAATAAAGGAGATCCATTACCAAGGACTGTATCAGGAATCAATAATACACTAGGGGCAACCCCCCAAAAGTTACCAGGTTCATTAAAGAACAAATTAAGTCTATCAGTGTCAATATTTCCAATGGCAAATGTTTCCTCAGGAACCAATTCAATGAAGAATTAATGTTTAGCAATACCATTTAATTCCTTAATTAAAGACCAGAACTTAGAGGGGTTCCCTTTTGCATCTGTAGTTTGTACTTTAAAATAGTTTCTTTTTGCATCCCTAACCCCAGCCACATACTTATTTTTTAGTTTCCTATACTGTTGCCAGTCAGATATTAAGCCTGTTTGACGTGCAATTTCCCAAGCACCATTTTTTTCCCTTCTCAATTTTTGTAACAAAGAAGAGATCCAAGGGGCAGAATGGGCCTTCACCCTTTTTGATTTTAGAGGCATATGTCTATTACAAACCTTTACAAATTCATCCCGAAAATAGTCCCAAGCCAAGTCTAGACCATGAATCAATTCCAAATGTTCTCAACTGATTTCCTACAAATCTGCCAGAAATTTGAAATAATCAAAAATTTTATGTGATCGAAAAGTTATGTATCTAGCTGGTCCTCTTGCTTTACTGTGCCCCCTTACACAGTAGATCATATTATGATCACGGAACATGTCAACAGTAGTGCCAGATTCAGAATATAAATGTGGATAATTTGTTAGGATTACATCAAGTAATGAAGAATCCATAGGACTCTTTATATTGACACTAGTGGGTTCTACTATTAATTGTGATAGTCCTAGATTCAGTGATGCAGATTTTAAATATTTTGATTTTTGTGGACACAACCAATCAGCATTGAGATCCCCTGGTAGTAAAAGCTCATGGGTTGAACTAAAAGGGGAGAGAGCGACAGAGATAGCTGATAGCTTATGCATAGCAAAATGAGGAGGTCTGTAGCTCCCAAATATCAATATGGGTTTATCCACATATAGTTTCACATCAATAGCTAAATACTCACAAATGCAATCTATATTCAACCTAATACACCTTGTAACAAATTTGTCTGAATAATAAAGGATTAAACCACCTCCCCTTTTATTCTTGTCCACCCTTTCCAAATTATACCCCTGAATATCTAGGAAAGCATCATCAGTTTGTGCACACAACCAGGTTTCAGAAAACAAAATGAAGTCTGGACTTTTTTCCCTTACAAATTCCCTTATCATATCTAGCTTTAGCTGGATACTTCTCACATTCCTATGAAAAAATTAAATGCCATTCTTATTTTTAGGATTACTAATCTGGGGTTCAGGATTTGGTGAAACATCTCCACTTGATATAGGCCCAACAACATACAGAATCTTGACAATGGGAACTTTAAAAAAATATAGCAAGTTTGAGACAGACTTGTCTAATGACACAGATATGTGTCCCAGATACCAGCCAGTACCTATCCTTGTACAATGGCTTTGTATTAATGTCACTAGGTCAAAAGATCTGTGTAAAGGAAAAAATGCTAGCACCCCATCAGAGTAATGCATTTGATTGTTAATCCTGTGCAAGATACTGTCCTTGTTGGAAGCTGATTTATCCAACACTGTGCCATTTAATTCAATATCCCAAACAGTGAATTTAGTGTCACCCTGCCACGGTAAGACTCCTAATAATAAAACAAAATGTATACTATAAAAACACGGTTCCATTGTGTCTAAAACCCAAGAAAATCCCAACTTACCCGAATGTGTGACCTAAACAGAATTTCTCTACAGAGTGGGGCTCGCACCACTCACACTCATGCTGGAGCGCAGCTCGAAGATTTAAAGGGCCGACACTCTTCCCCTGAGGTGGTCCCGCTTCTGTGATTGGCTTGCTGCCGAGCCCCCTCACTAGCAGAAGCCTCCATCCCAGAAACTACTTTAACTTCTCTTTATAACAAACACACACGCAATGTTAATAATGACGTGTCTCTGCTGGAAAAGGCAAACTGTCTTTATGGCCCAGAACTCATACAGAAGTGTAGACTCCAACTGTCCCTAGTACAAATTCACTCCCTCTGTGCAGATAAAACATGGCTTCCAAGTCACAGCAGATGTAATATGCAGGCACACAACTTAAAAGAGGAGGGGGGTGTTCAGGCAAAGCCGGTATCAAGTCTGACTCTCACTTGCAGGAATTAGCTTGGCTGCAGATGTTATTTAAATGGAGGGAGCGTGGCACGAAGATTTAAAGGGCTGATGCTCCTCCTCTGAGGCGGTCCCGCTTCTGTGATTGGCTCACCACCGAACCCCCTCTCTAGCAGTAGCAGAAGCCTCCATTCCAGAAACTGCTTTAAAGAGGGGAGGGGTTCAGGCGAAGCTGGTATCCAGTCTGATTCTCACTCGGAGGAATTAGCTCAGCTGCAACTAACTTTGCTATAGGAATACATTTTCTGATTTGATCCCGCAGCGTGTGCCGTTTTAATCTGAGTGAGCCACTTTACCTGACTATTGTGCTACATTCAGGGCTGGCTGCCTGTTTACGAAGTGAGCACTGGGCCTGTTTGGTCTGCATCGCAGTTTAAAACTTGTGTGGAATTTGGGCATGATGTTCATAGGCTGAATCATGGTTAATAGACCCTTATCCACCAGATCCCTCATCTTGGCACAGCCTGCCTTTCTGAAGTTCTGGGTTCTGTTGGCTGAGGTCAACCAATCTTCCTTGTCACCAAGAAGGAGTTTACCTGACTTTGTAACATGGCATTAATACTGTGCCTGTGATCCGGCGAACCCATAGGTCGAGGAGCGTCACGAGACGGCAGCCGAAGCGGGCATTAACCCAGCTTATATGCCGTGCCCGCTTCGGCAGTACCATCAGCAGCCAGACCCCCAGCCTAGCAGCACTGGGTGCTATGGGTAAATGAGAGGAGGAGCGGGACGAACGGCGCCTCTGGAGCCGCACTAGCCAGCCGAGACAGGGAGGAAATGCGGGGGGGGGGAGAACCCGCGGTGCACAGTGCGCCCGTTCAGAGCAGCAGAGCGGAGAGCAGCCCGGGCAGCATCATCCACAGAGCACGTCGAGGATGACCCAGCCGGACGACAATCCCAGGAGCAGCCGGAAGAGAGAGCGACCGAGATGCACAGCGTGAGGGCATCGCTGGTCACAGCCATGGAACCGTGCAAGGCAGACCTCCCACTGCGGGTATGAGCACAATACCTGCACGGAAATGTTCAGAAGCTTGCAGGACTGTTAGGTAGCCCGCTCCGCGACACTACAGGGACAGTCTGACTTCACCACATCAGTATGTATGTGACGTGTTAGAGCGCTTTGTCACAGTGCATTAAAGTTGTGAAAAATTCTGACCGCCTCCGCCTCTTACTCTATAGGTGTCACAGTGGGCCCCCTCGACATCCCTCCACCAAGCACCGGCCCATGTTACAAGCGCATTAAGCCACTCCGTCGGTGGGCTCTAATGCAATTGATGCATGGGGGGGTGGGTGGTAGCCCTCGGCCCTGGGCCTCGGGCACCCCGCCCCATGCATCAATCCAGCATTAGAGCCCACCTCCGTCGTGGCTTAATGCTTACGTGTTCACTGTCTCCCACTGGCTCCTTGATGTTCACAGTAGAAATTAAACTTCTCTCCTGAGAACCAGGTCAAGACCATAGGCAGAGCAATTAACTTTTTAGGCCCTGCACAGTGGCCAGTGATACTTGCATTGGTGTACAATGCAAAGGCTTGGTAGGGCCATGTTGTCCCCACGGCTTTCTAACCGTGGTTGCACCCATGGTCAAGCCTGGCTTTACACCTAGTCCCTTGTTGGTTGGACAGTGAAAAGACAGTAACTAAGAATCTGAATTAATCAATGCCAAAACCAAAATTATTAATTTTATTTGACCTCTATTTAATGTGTGTCCAGTTGTAATTAATTTATTGAGAGGGTAGACTCCCCTTTCCACATTTTAAGTGTCCTCTAGATAAAGCAACAAGGTATCATCCAGAGCCCAGCACTGCTGTCACTTCGTTGTAAACCAAACTGTTACCTCTTGCAAATATGAAGTTCACAAAGAAAACATGTTCCCTACAGAACTAGAGTTTTTTTTTTTATTTCTGTGACATTACCAGCGGTTGTAACCATACCTCTCAATCTTTTTACTTCTGAAATGAGAAGGACATATACACTCAACATTAGGCACAATGTGGTACACTGGCCCTCAGGTAACAAGTCTGGTGAAGGTGCCACAAGATTTTCTTGTCAGGGAGTTGTCCTGTCAGGACACCTGTGGTGACTCACTTGTTGCACTTAATGTTTCTGCCATGTAAAGTCCCTTTTCCCACATAGATTTACTATTCTAACACTTCGCTGTCATGGATCACCACTCAAGTGAAATTCTCAGAAGAGAAAAGCTGGTGACCCAGGGGTCGGCTGGGGGGGGAGGTTGGATGAACAGCCGTCAGACAGCTCTCCTCTCCTGGGGATGGAGACAACTTCTCCTCAGCTCTTGACTGCCTCTGAATGGAGGCTTGGTGGCAGTGCCAAACCATTGGGAGAAGTGGTTTAAGGCCAGGTGGGAGGAAGGGGAAGTCACTGGGTGTCTTGGCACGCATGATGCCTACACGCCGTGCGTGCATGCAGTTGGCCTGGGGTTTCGGGACTAGTGAAAAACGGAGGAAAGAAACCCCGGGTTGCAGGTGACAACCAACCCTCCATAGGCTCCGCATCTGGTAGCCAGGCACCGCTGAAGCCTTGTGGCAGAGGGCACAGGTGAAGGTAAGTCCCAGGGGAGCCAGAGTCGTGGGGCCTGGGGTCGGTCAGAAGGGGAGCAGCCAGGGGCAATAGGGGGAAAAAGGAAAAAAAAAGTGAGGCAATGTAATGTGGATGAAAACCCACTACCTCGTTTATGAGAGTGTAGCTCCTTCCACTACACCACAAAGCTGGCACAGCAATTAAGATGAGCTCTTTAGCTGTAAAGTTTAAAACCATGCCAGGAGGCATACCTCTCAACCTTTTGTCCCCCAAATGTGGAACATTGCCTCTCAAAATGTGGAACAAATGCGCAAAATGTGGAACACTTAATCAAATCTTTACCTAAGAAGCACAGAACACTGTTAAAAGGTTTGCATTTATGTTCAGAAAGACTGTTATTAATTGAATAATATATTTTTTGCATCATTTACTATAGATTTTTGCTTTAAAATGTTAACACTGAATGTGGAACAAGTTCTCACAATGTGGAACAGGGCGCGTTTGTGAAGTAAAATGAGGAACGTTCCTCATAATGTGGTACAGTTGAGAGGTATGCCAGGAGGTTGCTGACAGGACAATATCATTTCTAAGAAGAGAATGTCGTTCCTGACAGGTAAATCTCAGTCCTGAAAGAATTTCCTGACAGGAAAATCTCATGGCACTTTAACCATCATACCCTTCAGGTACAATTCATCCAACATTATTATGAGGTAAAGGTCATCAAACATGAAGGAACAAACTCCTAGCAATTTGGAAACTAGTCCTAGTGCCTTCAGATTTTCAGAGATGAATTTTGCTTTAGCATCATATAATGTTGAAACGTCTTCTTATAACGTCTGAGTTAACGTCAGATGCTCTATGGCTGGCACCTGTTTAGTGCGGGACAGACAGTACAGAGACAACGCACTTCTAAGGGGTAAAAATGAGGAGGATCCACCTAATGAGGGCTACTTGAAAAGCTGCATGGTCGTAACTCAAGGTTCGCACCTGATTTTCGGGCACGGGAACTCGGACTGCGCGCGCTCACAGCATGCCACAAAACTGCTGGCCGCATGCATAGGCAGCAAAAAGGCGGGCACACGCTCTGAGCAGCCGGCGCCCTGGAATGGCTGTCCAAGGCAGGCCGTTGTCGAGCTCGAGGGGGCGTTGTAAGGCGGCCCAATCCGCCGGGGTAAGGAGGCCGTTATTGGAAACGATGACATATTGTATTTTTTAAAATGGCTACATTAGAGACCGCCGAAACGTATTTTTTTTAAACCAAAAATACCACGTTAATTTGAGGCATACACCTTTCAATATGTTGCCTTGTAAATCAGGGACGGAGCTTAAAAAATCCGGGACAGAACAAAATGACCAAAATCACTCGGGGACAAATCTTTAAATGATATCAGCTCAAGAAGTCTCCTGTAACGTCTGACTTAAAACATTTTATGATGGGAACTTGATATTGTGAAAGGCGCTATATAAATAAAATTATTGTTATTATAATTATAACACTTATGCCTGGCATTTTATGCTTCAAACAACTAGCTACTTTTTAGTGACGGAAATATCAATTTTTCGGAGAGGCAGTTGAAATGTTTGAGTCAAAATCGGAGACATTTCTAAAAATAAGAAACTGTTGAGAGGTGTGGCTGAGGTTTTACCATCTTTTGTTACTGCTGTTGACTTATGGATGAATTTTTAAACCAGATCCCTCCTGAAAATTGAATTTCTGACTTTTGAGGCAGTGCTGATTCCCTAATTTGCAAGGGTGCCCCCCCATCACCACTGGTCAAGGACTCCCACTACCACCAGTGAGCAGCTAATATTTAAGCAATTTATCCCTCCAGGGTGTGGGTACACTGGAGGATTTACACGCACTGCGCTGCGATCGAATCACACACCAGTGGTAAGTTAAATCCTCCAGTGTACTCACCCCTGAGGGATAAATTTATTATACAATGCCGAATGTTGTTTCTTTAATGTTTTTTAATTATATTCTAACTGACTGAGGTCCTGCACTTGAAAGGAGGTAATTTTGTAAACAATTTACAGCTGTATTTTAGCGAAGTGGCGACGGGACAAACCGCGGCAGTTTCGTTTGAAGTGAAAGCGACCAGATTAGCAGGCTATAAAGTTGGCTGGCACTTCTTCCGGTGGGTACACTGGAGGATTTATCACGGTGGTCATTGTGCCAGCCAACCAATCAGGATGCAGGAGTTGGGACTTTGGATTTACCACATTGTATAATTTACCATTGTAAGTGGAGGACTAAGGACCTCACTAGTTGTTTAGCATAGTGTACCACTACACAGTCAATCTAGAATACTCATGTACGCAATAAGACATGACAAGGTGTGCATTAGGCACTCCTAATGCACAGCCAGGAGCGTAGTAAAGCACGAGACTGCAGGCCGAGTGCCTTCAATCCCTGGCCATGCATTAGAAGTGTCTAATGCACATCCTCGGAATGTCTTATTGTGCTTATAAAATGGCAGTCTGATTGTAGATGGTTAAAAAAAATTAATTATAGAACCAGAATCTGTCAGCAGATAAGGACCATTCGGCCTACCTAGTCTGCCCATTTCCATACTCACTGCTGCAGCCCCAGATTCTATTTGATCTGTGGCTGTCCTGCTCTGCACATCTCCAGGGTACGCTTATGTCTGTCTTATGCGCTCTTGAACTCCTGTATTGTTTTCGCACCCACCACTTCTGCTGGAAGGCTGTTCTATGGCTGCACCACCCTTTCAGTGAAAACGCACTTCCTAACATTACCCCTGAGCATACCTCTCAACCTTTTGTCCCCCAAATGTGGAACATTGCCTGTCAAAATGTGGAACAAATGGGCAAAATGTGGAACATTTAATCAAATCTTTACCTAAGAAGCTCAAACGCTGTTAAAATGTTACATTTATGTTCAGAAAGTCTGTTATCAATTGAATAATTTATTTTTTCCATCATTTACTATGGATTTTTGATTTAAAATGTTGACTTTGAATGTGGAACAAGTCCTCACAATGTGGAACAGGGAGCTTTTTTGAAGTAAAATGAGGAACGTTCCTCGTAATGTGGTACAGTTGAGAGGTATGCCCCTGAGCCTTCCACCCTTCAGCTTCATATCATGCCCCCTTGTTCGTGTGCAGAGTTTTCTCTGAAATATGCTTTCCACCTGTACCCTGTTTGTTCCCCTAAGGTACTTGAAAGTCTCTATCATATCTCCCCTCTCCATTCTTTCCTCCAGTGAATAGATATTAAGGTCCTTAAGTCTTTCCTCGTAGGCTTCTGGTACAGTTTATGTACCATCTTCATTTCCCTTCTCAACTGCCTCTATTTTGTCAGTGTCTTTTCAGAGATGTCTTCAGAACTGGACACAGGACTCCAGCTGAGGCCTCACCAGTGATTTGTACAGTGGTATCACCACCTCTTTCCTCCTGCTTGTTATGCCCCTCCCTATGCACCCCAATATTCTGTTTGCTCTCCCCACCGCTTTTTTACACTGTTTGGTCACCTTCAGGTCACCAGATATGATCCCCAGTCTCTCTCTTGACTTGAGGTGGCCAGAATTACCCCACCGATCCTGTACTCCTCCCTTGGATTCCTGTGACCCAGGTACATGATCTTGCACTTTTTAGCACTGAACCTCAACTGCCAGGCACCCAACCACTCCTCTAATAGACTTAGATCCTTTCTCATTCTTTCCACCCCCTTCGGTGTGTCCACTGTGTTGCAGATCTTGGTGTAATCTGCAAAGAGGCACACCTTTCTCTCCAGATGCTCTGCAATGTCGCTAATGAAGACATTGAATAGGACTGGTCCCAGCACCGACTCCTGTGGCACCCTGCTGTTCATCTCCCTCTCCTCAGATTTTGTGCCATTTACCACCACGCTCTGAGTCCTGTCCGTTAGCCAGTTCCCAACCCCCTTTACCAGCGTAGGACTCACTCACAGGCTCCCTAAATTATTTAGCAATCTGTGTGGGACGTTGTCAAAGGCCTTGCTGAAATCCAGGTAGGCTGCATCCACCACCCCTCCCTGATCTACCACCCTGGTTACGCAGTCAAAGAAATCTATAAGATTAATCTGACAGGACCTTCCCGCTGAGAATCCAGCTGCTTTGGATCCTGTGTTCCGCTATCCTCCAGAAACTTCACAATCCTCTCCTTAAGTAAGGACTCCATTAGTTTCCCCACTACTAAGGTCAGGCTTACAGGTCTGTAATTGCCTGACTCCTCTCTGCTTCCAATCTTGTAGAGAGGGACAACATCTACCCTCCTCCAGTCCTCAGGTACCTCCCCATATCTAGTGATGCATTGAAAAGGGCAGCCAGTGGTCCCGCCAGCACTTCCCTGAGTTCCTTTAATACTCTGGGGTGGATCCCATCTGGCCCCATTGCCTTATCTGCTTTTATCCCCCCCCCCCCCGAGTTCTTCTAGGACTCTTTCCACGGTGAATGGGCTGGTGTCTGCCTCATTCCCCTGAATACCTCTTGTTGAGTCTCAGTCCCTCACCCTCCCCTTCTCTGGTGAATACTGAGCAAAAGTACTTGTTCAGTATCTCAGCCTTTTGTAGGTCATCCTCCACCCTTTCTCCTCCTTCGTTCTTCAGCCTAACAATCCCATTTCTGGTATTTTTCCTCTCACTAATGTATCTGAAGAAGGTCTTGTCACCTTTCTTAATAGCCTGGGCTATACTTTCCTCGGTCTGTGCTTTAGCCCTTCTAATTATTTTCCCAGATTCCCTCTGCTTCTCCAGATATTGTTCTCTGTCCTCATCCTTTTGCATTTCCTTGTATCTTCTGAAGGCTCTTTTTTTCTTTCCCTTACTTTCTCAGCCACTACCTTCGAGAACCATAATAGCCTTTTCTTTCTTTTACTCTTGCTATGCATTTTGACACAGCGACCTGTTACTTCTGTTATGAATCGCTTGAGTCTAGACCACTGTTTTTTCCACATCTCCTCCTGTACCTTACGCTGCTAGGGCTCTTTTGAGAGTTCTACCCATCTCCTTAAAGTTAGCCTTCCTGAAATTTAGGACCTTTATCCTTGTATGGCTTGCCTCCTCCACTGTGGTTACTTTAAACCACAATGTCCTGTGGTCGCTGGGGTGTACTGACCGCAGGGTGAAACTGCAACAGTGAAGACCATCACAGCGACAGGATTCGAGCAAATACCTTGGGTCGCTGTGATTGTCTCTGCTGGCACTGGGACTGCATCGCCTGGTGTTTCGCCCTCTCCCCCGAGACAACTCAGACTCAGATTTGTATCCCTAGAGACTGGGGGTCGTGGGGGGGGCACAGCCCCCCAACAGAAACAATGCGGCATGCCGACAGTGCAGTGCCAACAACTGGCATTGCAGCTGTCGCTGTCGACGAGGCGGATGTCGCCTCACTATAGTAAAACCAGTCACTGGTACCAAGGGGACTGCCCACCTCCACATCTGTGATCCTGTCCCTGTTAGGCAGGACCAAATCCAGTATTTATTTATTAAAAAATGTTACCAGGTGAGCGTACTACTGCTTGATGCCAGACGCAACCTGGGGGTGGGGAGCAAGAGGGAGTCAAGCTGAGTTTAAATACAACAATAATACATACGTACAAACAGCAATGCGTGAGTACAGGACATATTGTGTACAGGAATATAGGTGAAATTAGATACAGCTTATACATTGTTGGAAGGATAATTGGCGATACATTGAAAATAGAATAACAGTATGTAAGCACAACAACAACAACAGTTAAGGTACAGCATATTTTGCACGGAGATAAATCAGGGAGTGGACCATAACATAGCCATGACATGGGCAGATTGGATTTGCTAGGTGGAGTGAGACGGTCCAGTTTAGTGTAGACTCCTCACAGGTTGGTTCTACTACAAGCTGTCTTAAATGTTCCCCCTTCAGGGCAATCATGAAGCCCCTTGTTGTACTCACAGTCTTGAGTGCCCCAATTATAATTATAAGTTGAAGTGCTTATAAAATGGCAATCTGTATTATAGATGGTTAAAAAAATGTAATTATAGGTTGATACAGTCAAAAATACAATCTTTACTATAGTTTAATGTAAAATAGTTCCTTCACCTGCATCTAGTCACTTTTTTTTTAAACTAAGCCTTTTTGAAATGTTTTGGCCCCCTAGTTGTGTTTGGATACAGTTGCCATGGCTAACCCCCATGCACACATGCACTTTATACAATTTGTGAACAGCTACTTTGTGTATTAATTGTGCTGGCACTTCTGAAAAATAGAGTTGAAAGAGGTATGGACAGGGCCAGTAGTTGATCCAGTGAACAAGTGAATGACTGTCGACATGCTTTGCGACGGTTGCCGTGGCTATCCCTGTCTGTCCATCCCCCCACACACACACGCACTGTATTACAATTTAAAAAGAACAGATACTGTACTTTTTGTTTTGTGTCCATCGCACTGGTGGGGCTGGCCATTGTGCTGCCTTACATGAACTCATGGTGTTGTGGTAGTAGCGGGCAGAGTCGGGGAAAAGACGCAGTTGATGTTTGCAGACTCCCTGTAGGGAATGGGCTACAGATGTGGCAATGTCAGCAACAGTGTCCAGTATGAACAACTTTGGGAAAGGCATCAACTGGCATGCGAGCGACTGGGCAGCCTAGTGGCATGCTGGAAGGTCAAGCGCACACAAGTTACCAAAGTGTGGTGAAAATGTAAGTAAAATTTCTTACCCCAAGAGTCCTTTAGCATCAGTAACTTTTGCACTTAGCTGGCTAGGTGCAACTGCCCTGGAGGTGTGCCTTTAAGAGAATTTAAATGAGCTTAGGGACAAGCCAATCAGAAGACAGGAAAGGGAGTGAGCTGAGTAAGAGCAGTTGAAGGCTTCAGAATTTTTTCTCTGCTGTACTGAGCAACATTGCCCCTGAGGCGTCTCTCAACTTTCCTTGTTGACAGCCTCCTAGTGCTTATCTGGGTAAAGTTTTCCTCATATTTCATTTCTAACAGTGCGTTGAGTGAAAGTTTTACAGTTTTGTTAGTGCCGTGCTAATTTTTTATATTTTGCATGACCGCTATTTTGACTTCATTTTTAACACGACTATTCATTTTAAACTCTAATTTTATCGTGGGTGCTTATTTTCGACAGTTTCCTTCATTTCTGGGCAAATTCATGTGGGAACCGTCGAATTAGGAACAGTTAGTTACCTTATTTTTTACCTCAGGCCCCGTGGGTTTTATTGCGAGGCAAACCATTGGAATTCAAATCCTAACAGTGCCTAGGGGTATCTCACAGGATTGGCACATTAAGAGAAACCGTTTTTTATACGTATATATATACATATATATATAGAGAAACTCTTCATATATATTATATATGCTTATATATATATGTGTACATATATACATGAAGGAACTGGACCTAAGGTATTGTCTGTCGTAGGACTGTCTGTAAGGGTCCAGCAGCCACCTGAGGCAGTTGACAAGTATTGCTGGGTTTTCTGTTAAGATTGGCACTGGTATTGATCCCAGTTCTACAATCACAAAAAAAAAAAAAAAAAGGCACTGGCAACAGGCAGAGCTAATTAACTGGGGCAGGACTGGTCGGTGGCGTTTTCACGGAAACCTGCACTCGGTTTATAAGGTCCATAACTGGTTTGTTTTGCTTAAATTGGCAAACATAGCAGACAAGCCTTTGATTATTTTGGCTGAGGACATATCAAAGGCTTCCGACTAGGGGACTAGGGGCCATCCAAAAGTAATAAAAATGTTAGGAGGTGCTAAGGAACCCTCCAGATCCCAGCCAAAAGTAAAGCTTCCAAATATGACGCTCCTCATGAAAAATAATAGAAGTGACGAAGGAAGGAAGCTATTTCAAGCCGCCGATGAAGCGTCTAAAAAGAAACTCTGTCTAGACATAAATGCTCCTGTTGCTCCTGGGAAAGCCAATAGTGAGACAACAGGCAGCTTAAAGTATCCTGAAAAAACAAAGTATTTGCAATGCTTCTAGGAAAGCCAACAGCAAGACAACAGGTGGCTTAAAGCATTCTGAAAAAACGAAGTATTTGCAAAGTCTGTGCAGTTTCCATCTGTGCAAAATATGGAAAAAGCTTGCCAATTGTTTCAGATCCTACAAAAGATGGGTCGTTTCTTTACTGGGGCTGGCAATCATTCTTCCACAGCTCTCTTTCCCATAGACTGTGAGGGTGTTACAGTGATGATAGATAATTTTATGATGCCCCTGCCTACAGAGGCTGCTAAACACTCTTCCACAGTTCTTGCCCCAGAGACTGTGAGGGTGAAACAGTGGACAGTAAATAATTTTATTCTGCCTCTGCTTACAGGAGCTGCTATCACTCTTCCACAGTTCTTGCCCCAGAGACTGTGAGGGTGATACAGATGATTGAGAATTTTTATGTTGTGGAGGGTCTAGAACCCTACATATCCAAGGAGGTTCTCCCTCCATGCCTTCGTTTACCCAAAACATATTGGACACCCTGGACCTTCCTTCTCAGGAGTCCTTCCAAGGTGAGAATAAGGATAAGAAAAGAAAAAATTATAGCGAGATGAAAGGTTCCACCTCCTAAAAGCTCTGTCTGTAATGAAGAATATAAATAAAAATACCACAAAACTGCTTCAAACCCCCATTTCTATGGCAGAGGTTTACAAGCGGTCTGGAAGTGTTAATAAATGACTACATAAATATATTAATTGTTTAAAGGCTACCTAAACACAATTATGATGGGGCACACTGTTTTGAAAATCCTCCCATGGAATTAGAGCAGATAGGGAGAGGTTTTGAATAACATTATGCATTACCTTAAATACTGTAGTTTAACACATTTTCAGCTGTTTTTTTTTCAAATTGACGAAACCAGGAAACGTCTTTAGAAGACCGCGCCGATCGTGGACTAAGGCTGCTGGGAATGTTCAGCACAATGATGTCATCTTAGCAAGATCCGATGAGTCCCCAGTATCGAAATCGCTATGGAGCCTTCTGTACTATGCATAATATTGCCGTAATATGTGTACTTTGTTATCTGTATCATTATTTAACATGTACAGTAGAGTGTACCGTATATGTTAAATAATGATAAAGATAACAAAGTACACATATAACGGTAATATTATACATAGTACATAAGGCTCCATAGCCACTGCATACTGGGGACTATCGGACTTGTTAAGATGACATCATTGTGCTGCACGTTCTCATTAGCCTTAGTCCCCGATTGGCGCGGTCTTCTAAAAACATTTTCTGGTTTCGGCAATTTGAAAGAAGTTGCCAAAAATGCATTAAACTGCAGTATTTAAGGTAATGAATAATTTTATTCAAAACCTCTCCCTGTCTGCTCTAATTCCACGGGAGGGTTTTCAGAACACTGTGCCCCATCATAATAGTGTTTAGGTAGCCTTTAACAATATTGAGTGTCTGTCTGTACATCCCAGCCATGTGAGTATAGTGCATCAGGCAGCTTGCGAGAATGCTGGGGTCTCCTTGTCCTCCTTAACCCCCCCCCCCCACTGGATAAAGACTCCAGAAAATAGATTCTTAGTTTCCAGGAGATGCTTGTCAGACTTTTTACCTACTTGGCTTTTCGGCCAATCAAAAAAAAAATAAAGCACTGCGGAACTCTGTCCTGGTTCTTGGTGCAGGAGTCCGTGGTTATGGCTAACCTGTTCCGGAAGCTATGTAGTACTAATTTTCCACAGGACGATAACAAGGATGCCACCTCCAGAGTCACGGCCTATGTCATCTCTCTGAGGTGCTTTGTCTGGCCTAGAACTATTGGTCTACTCTCAGACTTCCAGTTTAAAGCCATGTACTTTCCTCGTGATCAAAACATACTGTTCGATTCCAGAACATCTCACTGCAACAAGGCCCCCTGTCCCATGGAATTTTCTCCTGAGGGCATAAGGGGCAGAGTTGTTTTCCCAGCCTTCTCTCAGTACAGGGGTGTTTTCGCAGTCTAAAGCCTGCCGTTAGTGTGGGCAGACCTCATGTGCACCCAGGTTTCTAAGCCTCTATCCCCAACAGAGACGTTTCTGTTGGAGTGGGAGGGGAAAAAACAAAAACCAAAAAACATTCTAGCTTTGTGAATGGTGGAGAAGATCTCTAGCCTTGGAAAGAAGAAAGGGCCTCTATTCCACGTAATTCCTGGCACAAAGACAGCTGGGGAGTGGCTTCCCATCTTGCTGTTAAAACCCTAATTCAAAATGGTCACTCTGCTACTGTTCATGCAGCCCTTACAGTAGGGAGACGGGCTTGCCTCCCTGGTCCAAAGAGGGCCCTTTTTTTTTCCATATACCTTTAACGAGGTCTCACACAAGTGCGGGCTTACTGCAGCCCTTCGGCCTTCCTCAGCCCCAGGAATCTTACAAAGTGCAGGGCAGTGGTAGCAGCATGCCTCAGGAATCTGGGTGTCTCTAGCTACACCTAAGTTGACGGTTAGCCAGCCAAAGTCTCCTTGTCAGGTCAAGGAGTCCCTTTTCCCCCCATACAGGGCTCTATCTGTAGTCTCGGGGTCCTGGATAAATCTAAACAAAATCTCACCAGGAACCCTCCCAGCATCCAAGAAGGATATGCCTTCCTTCCGCAGGCAAGAATTCAAGATGTCCCTCATTGGCAATTTTCTTCATCCAGGGACAGCGAGACCAGCCAGCAAGCACTTGACTGGGGTTGAATCATTAACCCTCACTGGTTCAGTATACAATATGGTCCTGAGCAAATCACGCCACTTTGACATTTCCTCATACTATAGGGACGCATGGCTTCAGTGCCTGCAGTGGTCCCAGGGTTCAGATACAGGATGCGTCACCCACAAGTCTCCTTGTAGCTTGCTGGTCTCAGAAAGCAACAATTTTCAAAGCTGAAAACTCTGACAGAGTAGTTCCACAGACGCCTTCCCCCGGTGGTGGGAAACGCATCTGGACAGTGCCTCAGTAAGTGGCACCTGTACTCTCCAGGAGTCACAGTTAATCATATTTCTCTTAGAACTCAGCAAAATCTTTCTAGCTCAAAGCATTTGCTCCTGTCATAAAAGGACATACTTACAGAGTTGAACAGGCACTACTGCAATGGCCAGATCAGGAGTACTCTATTCGTAGGCTCTATAAAAATTGTTTTCTTTCCGTCTACCTGGGAGTCATCCTTTCAGCAATTCTCCTCCCAGGCAAACTAAATACTCTGGCAGATGCTGTAATCGTATCAGCCAAGGCCGGAGTTAATGGACCCTGAACAAACAAGTACTAGCATGGTGTTCAGGCGGTTGGGCACCCTGAAGTGAATCTGTTTGCCTCTCCTCTCAGCTTCCTGTTTCCTCAGTTCTGTTGCAGGCTGCAGCCCTGGGATCGCCTCGTCTGGATGCCTTGATCCTGGTCTGGTCAGGGAGGTTCTTACACGCTTTCCCGATTCTCAGAGTATTTCTAAAACTCATACAACAGTCTGTATCTATGATCCTGCTGGCTCCGGATTGGCCCAAGCAAGCCTGGTACCCTATCCATCTCTCAGTGTCCTGCAGCAGTCCATTTGTCTGCCTCCAACTCACTCCCTGGTGACCTTTCTTCGGACAGGAGTGCAGTATCCAGGCATACATTCCTTTCACCTCAAGGCCTGGTTCTGGAACAGAGTTTGCATCCTCACAGTACTCTTAAACAGGTCCTTAGGATACTGAGGGTGGTTAAAAAAACAAACACTAAGAAGACTTATGCAGCCAAATGTAAAAGGTTTCCTTCTGGTGCAAGAGCAAAAGGGTCAAATCCTGTTCAGCTTCAGATCCTCAGCTGCTAGATTGTCTGGTACTCTTCAGGTGTCAGGTTTGAAACCATCTTCTTTCAAGCTACACCTGGCAGCAATTTTGGCCTACTTTTCGGTGGGAAAGAAAAAATCATTTTTTTCCTATGCCATATTTAAACAGTTTTTTCAAAGGCCTCTTGCACCTCCAGCCTCCAATCCGGGAGACTTTTCGGAGCACGAACCTTTGCATAGACAGGCTCATGAAGCCACCCTTCGAGCCTATGTCCACAGCCCTCATCAAGTTTGTAACTAGGAAGGCAGGCTTCCTGGTAGCCATTCCTCTGCCAGGAGGTTTTCAGAGCTACAGGCCCTGTGCACTGAGCCAAAATTACATCATCCCTCACAACAATAAAGTTGAGCTCAGGACAAATAGGAAATTTCTGCCAAAGGTGGTTTCAACTTCCACTTAAATCAGTTCATTACTCTGCCTGTCTTCTTTACCGAGAAATCCACGCCTGGCGAGCAAAAGCTCCACAGCTTGGATGTCAAAAGAGCCATCTTCTACTGCCTAGAGCATACTAGGCAGTCCAGAGACTTATTGACTCAGTTGTTCCCCACCTACGGGGATGTAGGAAGGGGAAGACCAGCTACCAAGATAACTATTTCCTGCTGTTTGGTCTCTTGTATTAGTTTCTGCTATGAAAAAGCTGAAAATAAATAAAAGTTATTCCACCACCAAAAAAGAGCACAACCATTAAAATAATGATGAGAAACACTTGTGCCTAACCAGGAAACACTGACTTGTTTTCCCTGACAAAAACCCCGCCCACAGCCCAAAACAGACCAATCAGAAGTGATGCACAGAGAACGTATGACAGCAACAATGAATGAAATCACTTAAACACCAGTCTTTCACTCCGCTGGCCAACAGAAATAAAGAAAGAACATCCATTCCTACAAACAGCAGCTAAATCCATCCACAAAACCGAAAGACACCCGGGGAAGTCATTCAACCGATAAAATAACACCAGGAACAAACACAGAAATTACCACAGCACAGATATTAGAAGCCTGTTTTGTATAAACTGTACACATGATGCACTACAGTGTGATACCAGAAATATTTGTATTCGAGCACAGTGACCTCGGGTAATACCACTCATGGTTCTGCTACACTCCGCCACTCATGATATCACTCGAGGTCACTCTGCACTCATGAAAATATTTCTGGTATCACACTGTTGCCCATCACGTATCCCGTATTTATATTTATTTATATATGTATATTTGGAGTCCACCATTTCAAATAAAACCAATTGACATTTAGTCTTTTTGTTTTTTTTTAATATGGGGACTCTGCCCCAGCCCTATAAATGGGTAGCCAGAGCTTGAGTTGGATTGTGGTACGATAATACCATAGTGTGGCATTCTCGTAATGCCTATGGTAGAGGCGTTAGTCCTCCACTTAGGTCATTTTATGTGATATAGTGTAGCAAAAAGCTACACGGTCGTCATAGTTCACCTCAAATTACCTCCTGGATAACTACTAGAGGTGGGCATTAGGCAGGAAGGACTTTGGTTAAACATATTAGTCAAAGGACAGCACCTGCAGTAGAGCAGCACCCACAAGTACATCAGTGCAGTTAGCACCTGATTATCTCCTAGCCCTCTTCACACAGTCAAGCAGTGCCCACTTACTAAACAAGCAACACTCAGCTTCTCAAGTCCCAGGATGAAACGTGCATTTTGTAGGAAGGCCTTTGAATTTGCAGCACTAGACACCTGGAACAAACTCCTCCTCCATTTGAGGAGTGCTTTTAGCTTGCAAGTGTTCAAGCCCAGTCTTTCCAGCCACTTTATAACCCCCCATATTTGTTTTGGTCCAGTATCCCCACTATACAACCACGATCATGTTGCTTAACAGTGCTCATGCTCTTTATTAGCTGCAACACCTTGTTGTTAGCTTGCTTTGATTACTGTTTGGATATACTTACCGTTAAGAGTTTGTTTTTTCCTGTGTATCTTTTAGCCCGTGTGTAACTGTTATTGCTGGACTGTTATTCTGTTGACTGTTGCAGTCCTCCCTGGGATCCATAAGAAAATGAGATGCTGCATCTCAAAGGGTTATTCCGGTTGGAGTAATTTCAAATTAATTATTGAATGAATCAGTCAGTCAATATAGTATCACCAACTGGTCTTGGGCTGTGTACATGACAGCTGCAATAGACTGGAAGTTTATACTTACTTTCAGTCGATTACGGTAATCAAGTAAACTCAAATTGAATTTTCATTCAGCAGTTAAAACCTACTGATTAGACTAGAGTACCACACCTGGAGTACTGTGCCCAGTTCTGGTCACGGCAGTGTAGAAAGGACTTTGAAGAGATTGAGAGGGTTCTGCACAGGGCTACCAAGCTGATTAGTGGGTTATGTGTGAGAACTGTGAAGTGACTGGTTATACTCACATTATTCAGCCTAGAGAAAAGAAGGCTGAGAGGGGACTTGATGACAGTGTTTGGAATTCAAAAGAGGATAGACAGGGTGGAGTATCTATAGATATTTGGGCCAGTGAGTGCAAGCAGAACTAGAAGGCATGCCCTCACCCGGCCCATTGGTGCAACAGTTAGTTTCCGCTTGCCCAGCGCTGGCGGTCGGGTTAGAGAATGGACCCAGGTCGCTGGATGGCCAGCCAGGAGGAGAAGGTTCAAGTGTCCAATGACTGCTCGCCTTCTCCCGGGGGGGAGGGAAGGGATGCAGCTCGCTGTGTGCCACCTCCTGGCGGAGGCTGGGAGCACAACAGTTTGGCGAGCTGCGCTAAACGCAAGGGGTGTGGTGGAGGTCAGCATGTGCCTTGATCTCTGTGGCACACCATGCCCCCAGGGAGCAAACCATAAAACTGTTTTTTGGTCAGCCGGATGATGGCCACCGGCTCCTGATGCCGCGAGTGCCCTGTGCCTCCGAAGTCACCTCAGCAGCTCCCAGGGACTGAACAGTTAGTGTGCTGGTTGTCCTCTTTGGTGCCTTCCCCCTCGGAGAAGAGGGACCTATCCGACGGAGGGATACACCGGGCTACCCCTGAGATGGCTACAATATGAGGTAGGTAGAGGGGGATGGGGCGAGGGTGTCGGTGGGGTCCATGGCTGGCCAGAAGGAGAGGTAGGCCGGGAAGCCTAAGGAAGGACCATTAAAAAAAAAAAAGGCATGCCCTCAAACTATTATAAGGGGAAACATTAGAAATCATTACTTCACACATAGGGTGGTTAACACGTGGAGTAGCCTACCCAGTGAGGTTGTAGATACTAGCACTGTTAAGACTTCTGGAGTGGACTAAACAGGTTCTTGAGGGAGAATTGCATTGATATTTACACAAAATGAGTAAAGGGCAACATTCCAGCTTTTAAGCGTGGATGTATGTACATACCCAAATTGGGTATAGTCACTGCCATGGGGGAGGAGGAGCAGATAACATGGACAATACTTCCCTTACACCATCACAAACTGTTATTATAAAAAGGGTCTCAGAAATGCTGCAATCTGATTGGTTGTTAGGATTTCAACAACCTTACGTTAATCTCTGCTATACTGTTATGTACAGCCTGACCACCATGGCGCATTAATTTTTCCTGTCAGCATTACATCCTCTAGTACTGCCTTTTTTTGAACTTATATTTTATTGTTTTATATGTAATGATCAACATTACAATCAATCTCTTATAGGTAGGCATATATTGATTTGATATAAAACCAAATTTTTACAGTAACTAGAAGGTTAAGGCTCCTATACATCGTTACTACACGTGAGGGTTACCAAATACTGTCACCTTTTTTTTTTTTTTTATTTTCATCTTTATCCTCCTCCTTCCTACCTCCGGTGCCCCCTCCTTCCGTCCGCTCATGTCCCCCTGGTACCTATTAGGATCTGCCCTAGATGTATCCTCCTCTCCTCGCACAAGTGGGGTCTGTCCTGTAGGTGGTCCGGGTGGACTTAAGGCGGCCTTCATCTGGAGCTGCCAGGAGGTTTTTCCCGTTTTCTCCCTTACGTCCCCACTCCCCTAGGGCGCCTTGCGCTAAGGGGCGTCGTCCGAGTGGTGAGCGTGCTTCTGCATGACCCTCATGCTTGCTCGACGTCCCCCCTCCCGGCTCCGACAAGCGAAGCCGCCTCCATCCTTACCACTGCCGGTGCTTCCACCGCCACGAAGGAATGCAGACGCAATGCTCTTGGTAACCAACCCCTGAGGGAGGAGAGCATCCGTTGGGGCGCTTCGATCCTCCTCTCTCCTACTACCCGACCCCGGCCGGGGTGTCCGTCCCGAACCGGGTCACCGGCGCAGCGCGAGGTGTGGCGTCCAGCGCCTCAACCAAAAATACTGTCACCTTAAATAACATCCAGGGAAATTAGCATCTATGCTAAATGGACACAGTTGTGCCACAAGCATCTCATTAAATGAAAGAATAACATTCATTTTTGTAAGAAAGGCATAAACAGCCATGAGCAGAGCACCAAATCAGGGTTAATTATATCGTGCTCCCTAAGAAATAAGGGTAAATTGACCCATCTAACGTCGGTTTTGTACAAATAATTATACAGATTTCTCCCCACCAACACCCTATCCAGCTTATATCCCGTATGTCAGCATCAAACAACAACTTCTAGCGGATATAGAACTTTTAAGAGCAGAATCAAGTTACATTTGGTCTAAGGGGATAGGGCTTTCTTATTTCTGTGATCCAGTACAGATTATCGTATACCATATTTCCTTTCCTTCACTTGAAATCATGATGACCTGTTATGCTTTCCTAAAATATTATGAGGAAAGGTTAATATACATACAACCGGCTCTAAAAAAACAAACTTTTTCCTGAAATATTCTCCCCAACTGCCCTTCCCAAAACCATTAGTATTTAAACTTTACAGGAAATAATCCCCTTCAAGTGTCCCGTTCCTCATCAGAGTCGGAAGCCTCTTCTCTTGCTGAAAATTGCATCTCTATTTTTTCCAATAACTTGGAAGCCTCTGTAGACTCTGTTAACTGGTACGTCTTATCCCATACACAATCCGGAGGCTTGCAGACATCAAAAGTATGTGGTGGACTCCTAAGGCCCTCAATCTGTCCCGTATACCATCAAAGCTTTTTCGGTGTGTCCTGGTCGCAAAACTCAAATCCGGGAACAAATGAATTCTTTGTTTGCTCCAGGTAAGAAGGCTAACATGTTTAGCTTGTTGCAGGATCATGTCCCTCTCGGCGGTAGTCTGTAGCTCAGTCATAATGGTACGTGGATAAGGCATACCAGTTATTGCCCTCCGTTGGTTGCCGCATGGCGTAATTCGGTAGGCCTTGAGCACCCGAAATGGCTGTTCAGCCTATAGCAATTCCTTTAGCTATGTCTGTAGAAATGCCGAAGGAGATTCTCCTTCCGATTGCATAGGGAGTCCCAGGAGTCGTACGTGAGAGGCTCAAACTGCATTTTCTATATTTTCTAGCCTCTTCTGGAGCAATCCATTCTCCTTTGTGAACCCCGCCGAGAGAACTAAGGCCCTATCAGCTTGGTGAGACACATCCTTCACTTCTCCTTCCACGAGTTCCACTTTTGAGCTCAGTTGTTTGAGGTCAGTCCCTAAATTTTCAATTTTGCAGTCTAATCCCTGGATCGCCATCAGAAGGGTGGCATTAGAGGGTTGCAGCCCTTCTTGGTCTGCCTCCTCAGGCTGGTTGTGTTTGCTGGTTGTTGCTCTAGTCTCCTTCGGGCGGGTTCCGTCTCTGGAGGCTCTCGGTTTATTTATTCGCCCCATGTTCAGGCAATCATAGAAACATAGAAACATAGAAGTTGACGGCAGATAAGGACCGCAAGGCCCATCCAGTCTGCCCATTTCTTTTTCTACCTCATAAATGTGCCATCGGCCTTTGTTTCTGTCAGTGACCTATCTATTCATAGTCATTTGTATGTTCCTTATGCCTATCCCATGCCTGTTTGAAGCCCTGCACTGTATTCATAGTCACCACCTCTGTGGTGCTAAGCCATTCCAGCATCACCACCTTTCTGTGAGAAAAGAATTTCTCATATTCCCCCTTTAACGCCTCCCTCTCAATCTCATGCTGTGTCCTCTTGTCCTGCTATTTTTCTTATATTTAAACATGTTAGACTCTTTCACCTTGTTTATGCCCTTAAGGTGTTTAAATGTCTCGATCATATCACCTCTCTCCCTCCTTTGCTCAAGGGTATACATATTGAGTATGGTATACATATAATCGAAGATCTCTCACCAGAAGTTTATACAGTAAAATGTAGCTCTTTAAGTGCCCTCTCACCACCAAGACCCAAATAATATCAAGATTTTGATGAAAATAAAATGTTTTAGTTGCTGATACAGGTCTGGATGTGGAGCCGTGGAAGAAAGCTGCTCCCAGCTCGGCTGCTGGCCACGCCCCCTCTTCTAGCCCTGCTGAATAACTTGAATGATGCATTCTGATTCTAAACCAGCATTCTTAAAGAGCCCCTGACAGCATTATGAAAACTTTGAAAAAAGTAATATTTGTATTATATTCCATCCCATTTTCTTTATTGCTTCATATATTTTCAGTAATTAATTCCCCAGTTTCTTTTTACTGAAAACAGTTGCATGAAAACAATATTCCTGCCCCCTACACTATATCTACTCTGGCTGCTTCTCTACACATGACATCACAAACCCCTGTTTGCAACATTGTAATTATCTCCACAGCAACATATTTTGATGTCAAGTGTAGGCTGGTAGCCAGAGCTTAAAGGGCAGAGATATCGTATTCATGCAAATACCCTTAGTAATAAGAAAATAAAAGTGAGAATTACAGAATAAAATATGAGATACGGGCTACATTTATGCCTGAATATTACATTTTTTTCAAAGTTGTCTCAATTGTGTCAGGAGTTCTTTAAGCTATTGGTGGAAGAACTGTTTAATTAAAAATCTCCCTCTACAGGGGGAAAACATTAAAAAAGTACACTTTAAACACTTTTTTTGGAATTGTTTTTTTTTATAATAGCAATAAGGCACTAGGGTTAGAGGTAACAGTCAGGTAATCACCCGTGAAACAGTATATTTTCGGCTGCGCCTGTCTAGTCACTTACACATTTGGGTTGATTAACAGACTGTTAATCTAAGCCCTAGTCATGCCTTCTTACTTAATTATGTTACTATGATTACTGTTTTTTTTACTTACTATTTTTGGCCCTAATTTCTCCTCAACAGCCTCCATGGCCTCCTTCCACTTGCTGAAGTCCTTCTACTGCTGCCTGACTCTCCAGAGGGTCCATTCTGCTATTAGCTTCTTCATGATGTCCCATACCAGATTCCCAGATCATAACCCACAGTTTGCATTTGACGGTGTGAGTCAGGTGGGAGAAGCCAGTGAGGCACTGGAGGAGCTGACTGGGTTCTATTGTGATGTGGGGACAGGGCAGCTTCTTCTGTCTGGAAGTTGCTGTGGTATTTTATCAATCAATTAATCAATCAAAATCTTTATTTAATCAGGCGAACATCATTGAGCATAGCTCATTTACAAGATGGACCTGAGTGGTCAAGAAGTGCAAGTGTTATTACATTGACAAGGGTATCATAAACAGTAATACAATGACAGGGGTAACAAAAAACAGTAATACAATGACATAAGTGCTAGTATATAACAATATACATATGTACAAGGCATTAACACTTTTAATCTGGAGACAATAGGCAGCTGGTACATCAGAGTTATTATATGAATTATAGGACCTAGCAGGCATTTGAGGTGAATCTTGGGACTGGAGCAGGAGTTTTTTCAGCATATAGAAACACGAGCAGAAAGGGGTGGGGAAGTGGTAGGGCAGTGAATTAGGCCTTGTGGAAGCAGTTGCAGAGTTCTACCAGAATAGGGTGGTGAATAATAATCTTTAGAAGAGTATTAAGGGTGGGAGGTTATTTAGCTTCATGGTTTTTGGAGTGAGTTCAAACAATTGCTAGTGAGTAGCTGATAGCAGCCCTCCCAAGCTGGGTGCAGGCATTGGGGACCTTAAGAATGATAATTTTGCTGATCCTTAGGTTGTATGGCCTAGAAGTGATTTGAGTAAAACAGTCCGAGATGTGAGTAGGTAGCTTGCCTGATAAGGCTTTGAATATCAAATTGCAGCATTCCTATTTCTTCTGTGTTGTAATTGATGACCAGTTAACTGCCTTATAAGGGAACAATGGTGGTGCTGAAGGGAAGGTCAGTAATGAATCTGATGGACCTGTGGTATAGGTGTCCAGTTTATTTAAGAGGGGAGTGAACAGTGTCCATACAGAAAGTCAGCATAGTCAATGAGGGATAGGAATGAAGCCTGGATTAATCTTTTTGGAGTCTCTGTTGAGGTAGTGCTTTATTCTAAAAATAAAACCAAACCTTTGTCTCAGTTTCTGTAGTAGCTCCTCAATATGGACAGAAAAGTCAAGTTTGTTATCAATCCAGACACCAAGATATTTGAAGTTATCAACGTATTCAGCTTCTCTCCAAGTAAGGTGGTTAGTTGTAGGGTGGTAGATGATGGGGTAGTGGCAGAGCAACTTTGTGAGGAAAAGAGCATAGCTTTTGTTTTTTGGCATTTAGAAGTAGTTTTTATCCAGTAAGTTGTGTTGTAGGATGGAAATTCAGATTGTAGCAGTTCACAGGCTTTAGACAATGAAGGATTGCTAACATATAGCACAGTATCATCAGCAAACAGATGGATGTTTGATTGAGTGAGTTAGCATCAATATTATTAATATAGATGGCAAAGAGGATGGGGCCAAGAATAGAGCCTTCGGTACACCTCTTAGCAGTGGTTTTAAAGTGGATAGGTAGTTTCCATTTTTACCAGTTGTGATCTGTCTGATAGATAGCACTTGAACCAATTGAGTGAAGGGAATCCAACCCTATTGAACCAAGGAGGTGATCAGTGATTCATGATCCACTGTGTCAAATGCTTTGCTCAAATCCAGGAACACAGCACAGGTACTATTCTTCTTATCCATAGCAGTCTGCCAGTCGTTGTTACTTTGGCTAGGGCTGAAATGGTGCTGTGCCTTGATCTAAATCCTGATTGTGCTGTGTTTGAGGTTATTGTTAATCCAGGTAGACCCTTAATTGTGAAAGTTTACTAACTTTCGAGCATCTTGACAGAACTGATAGGATGGAAATGGGCCTGTAATTATTGAGATCCATGGGATCACCAGATTTGAGTAAAGGAACTACTTGAGCTGTTTTCCAAATGGAGGAATGGATCCAGTGGTGAGGAAAGATTGAAGAGATGAGTGGGAGGCAGATAAGACTTGAGATGCAATCTTGAGGAAGTAGGGGTCCAGGGAGTCTGTACCTGCACTTTTTGAGTATCAAATTATCCTCTAAGACCCTCCCTTATTCCTTTCCACAGGTGGTCCTCAGGAAGTGACCCAGCTTATTAGGGCCTTTGCTGTCTCTCTGATGGTCTGCTTCCATGATGACTCTTCTGCATCATTCGCCAGATAAGAGGGTGTGCACCAATATAAGGATGCCCAGAGGGACCACATACTTCTTCCTGCATGACACACCCTCTCCCTGGGCCACTAGGAGGTCGTCATGAAGTGGAAAGAGATGCCCTCCTTCCCCATGAGAGAAGGTGTCCGTGATGGACACCAGAAACTCTCCGTGCCAGTTGACAGCAGAGTACCATGATTAGATTTAAATTAATTCTCAGGGACATGTGAAACCAAAGCTATTTTGCACTTATCACTGATGCTTCTGTGGCATGTAGCATCAGCTGATAGAACACCGATGCATACTTAGCCAATTCAGCTGAATGTTATGTGGATATAGATGGTTCCCATGTTTAAAGTAAAGTGCAGCTGATGCCTTCAGGAGAACTTTAACCGAGCATTATATTTCGAAGCAGGTGAGTTTGCAATTCACATTAGTTCTGTATTTCTCCTCCCTATTATTTATTACTGAGGTAATTTGCATGAAACAGGATCTTTGCTCCTGAAGACTTATCTATTCGTGTTGCTTTTTCCCTACCTGAGGTCACATTGTACTGTTTTTTTTTTTTTTGCTCTTTATACCCCCTTACTCACCACACTAGACCACTTTCTTCGGGAGCCCTAGGCTGTATAGCGCCTCCCGTAGAGACTCACTTCAGGTATCTCCTGCTGAGGTACCGTAGATTCGTCCCCATCCTGCCAGCGGTTTAACTTCGGGCGAGGAGGAAGGGACCCCTCCACAGTCCATGAGTGTGCATCGGTGAGTCATCCCGCCCTCTGAGGGCCTAGTTATGGAGTTTCTCAGGACAGCCAGGTCCCATCTTCAGGCATCTGGTGCGGGGGCTTTCCGCTTTTTCTGGTGCTACCACATTGGATGCCGGCACGCTAGGGGAGCCAAGGGTTGGAGCATGTTGCAGTGCACTGCCACTCCAGCTCCCGGCCGACCTCTTCTCACTCGTTTCATGCCGTCGGGCTGCACCTCCACCCGCGGTCACTCAGGTGGTGGTAGAGTGGCAGGACAGGCAACCCGCCCTCCCCAGAGGAGGAGGAGAGAAGCCTGCTGGCCCTCAAGCAGCCCGAGTCTGTTCCCCAACCTGAGTCATTGTCAGCGTAAGCTGAAGCTCTATTGCTGCACTGGTGGGCCATAATGCACTGCTTTTGACATCACAGTCACTCCCATGACAATAGACTGTGATGTCACAACAGAGGATTATTACTTTTTTTTTTAGTTTCTTTATCTCGCCTACCTCCTCGGCTGCAGTGGTCTCCATGGTCCCTTAATCCGGTCTCCTAGCAGCTCCTGCATTGGGCACCAAGCCCAAGCTTCGACCTCCTTCCATCTCCCTCTGTATGGGCCACATTGCGACATGGAAAACCAAGGGGTCAGGGCCCGAGGGAGCTCCTGGAGTGTCTGGTGCAGTGCCGTCGCAGACCTTCATGAGCGCTGGAGGATTCAGCGTGGTTTTTCCCCTTAGTTACTCCCCACAGTGCAGGCATGATGCAAGGATGCCAAGGATGCTGCAGCACGCACTCCCACACGCCACACAGCCGACATCCACCCGCACTGCCCCTTCCACTGGTCCATGAGCAGCACTACCCCCTAGCCGCCGCCAGAACCAGCACCTTCACAGGAGTCCCTCCCAGGAGGAGAGACAGTCCCAGGGACGCGAACCCTCTCCTGCCAACCCCAAAGACTCGAATCTGCATCCGAACCCGGTTCGCCAGCATGGCACAAGGTGTGACGTCCAGTGCATCAACCCTCAGCACCACTGGGCCAGTGGAGAGGATTATGACTTTAAGTAGGGAGGGAGTAAACTATACAGGCCAATGAACTCTAAGAGATAAAGAGCATATATTAAAGGATACCTAAATCCATATATACATTACAGTACAGGGTGAGAAAGGAGGCTGTACAGATATGTGCTGTGATGGAGACATGGTGAGATGTGAATGATGGGTGGGATAAAAATATTAGGCTATAATCTATACAATAGAGACAGAGTAGGGAGGGGGGCTGGCAGTATATGTGGCAGAACAGATAGCAGCACAGTTGGTGGAACCAGAGGATAACAGTGATCTGGAACAAATCTGGTTGAAAATCTATCGGGAAAAGGAAAAGAAGATCTTGCTAGGATTCATTTACAGACCCCCCCCCCTCACAGATTGGTGAGCTGAACGAAAAGATGCTGGACACTTTAAACAATTTGGAAATAGAGAATAGGATTGTACTCATGGAAGATTTTAAAGGACATTTCCGATATAAAGTATTGGGTTTCATAGCCCAATTCCATATATCACCCTGAGCTGACTGGTGGCAAAATTGAAATTTAAAAATGCTTACTTTTTCCTCTGGAAGGGATTGTAACTGGTGCCATACAAGTCTATGGGGGCTAATTTTAAAGACAGTTTTTAGTCATTTTAAACAGTCAGAGAGAAAAACCAAAGCAGTCACTTAACTAAGAGGGACCCTACTAGTTAAGCAACTGCTTTAATTTTTTTTCTAGGACTGTTTAAAATGACTAAAAACTGGCTTTATAAAATCTCTCCAGCATGTCTCTGGCCACCGTCATAAATTCTCAGAGCACAGGGACGAGTTGGGAGGAGCGGGGGCACCAAGAAGCCAGAACGGATCAGTTGGCCGAGGCTTTGGTGCCAGTTACAGTCCCTTTCAGAGGAAAAAGTAAGCACTTTTAAATTGAATTGTTTGTGCCTGTCAGCCCACGCTGCTATAAGGTATTGGGCTATGATGCCCAATACCATCTAGTACTAGGTCAGAAGATCACTTTAATATGCCAGGTATTAACTGGAAGATCAGGGTTAGAGGGGACGGACACCATTGGAAAGGGAATTTATCCAGACAGTAAATGGTTTAAGAATGCAACAGTGTGTGGAGGCAGGAACAAGAGAAAAGCACATTTTGGATTTAGTATTGAGTAATGTGGTGGAACAGATAGATAACTGCGAGATTATGGAACCACTGAGTGGAAGTGATCACAAAGTAGTTAAGTTCAACATCAAGGGGTTGAAATACAAAATAAAGGATACAACCAAGATTACGTGTTTTAATAATGCAGATTTTGACAAAATAAGAACAGTACTAAGAGTACGGGATTGGGAGACTAGATTTGAGAATAAATCTCTGAATGAAATGTGGGAGGTACTGATACAAATAATGAAAGAGCTAATAGCTAAATATGTGCAGTATAATGCAAAAGGGAGTATACCCAGATGGACGGATAGAGAGGTTAGGAGAATGATAAGGAGGAATGAAAAAGCATATAGGAAGGCCTGTAAACGGAATAGTGAAGGGGTGTGGGAGGAATACAGGAGCAGGATCAAGGAGTCTAAAAAAAGAATAGGGAAGGCTTAAAGAAATCAAGAGATTCATTTGGAAAGCAGGGTTAAGAACAATTACAAATCCTTTTTTGATTATGCAAACTATAAACGGGAGGGGCACAAAAGGCATGATGATAGTAGTTGTAACACAGTGACTGATGATAAGCAAATGGCACAAGTTCTGAATAAATATTTTAGTATGGTATTTAAAACAAGAAATAACGGGATATGGCAGAGGAGAGATTGTAACAAATATGGGAGAATATTGATCGAGGAAGGCAATATTAGAGAGAAATTAAGAAGTATTAAATCTAATAAGGCGCCAGGACCTGATGATTTGCATCCACGTATACTGAAGGAATTGGCGGATGAGTTGGCAGCTCCAGTGACTAGAATATTTCAAATCTCAATGGAAAACGGGGAGGTTATACCCAGTTGGAGGGAAGTAATAGTTATACCGATTTATAAAAAAGGGAGCAAAGGACAGTGTAGTAATTACAGACCAGTGAGCTTGACTTCTGTCCTGAGCAAGGAGTTGGAGAAGATGAAAGAGGAATTGGAGAAATTTGTAGGTACAAACTCAGTGCAGGATGGAACAAAGCATGGTTTCACGAATCTACTGGTTTAACAAATCTGAGCTTTTACGATAAGGTCAGTAGAGCACTGGACAGAGGGATTCCAGTGGATGTCGTTTTCTTGGATTACAGAAAGGCCTTTGATACAGTAGATCACTCTGAAATTATAAGTGTAACACCTCTCCGGTGCCATCCAGGAGAGGGCCACTACCCCTACCTTGGTGGCCACTAGCCAGGTTCAGGGGCCTGGGTTCCCTTAGTTATCACACGGGGGTTCTTTCCCAAAAACTAGAAATAAAAGCCCTTCCTCACTGCTTCCCTATGTTACTCTGTACCACCTCTCACTCCTCTTGATCTCCTTGCACCCTGCTTTAGACTCCTACTGGCTTTAGCCCAGTGCTCCCTCTCCTTAGAATACTTATCCACCCTCCCTTTGCCTCCCTACTCTCCGACAGCACCCTTATCCTCTCTCCCTCTGCTTCACCCCTCCTACTTACCCGTTATCCCTATGTTCCTACTTGCCTATCATCTTGACCATGATTTTCCGCCCCCTTTACTCCTCCACTCAGTAGCTCAGTTTCTCCCACATCCAGATTCCCCCTCTTCTACTGAATGCAGTAACTCACTATGTCCTAATGGCCTAACTCGTACTTGTTGTAATACTGCACTTATGACAAATAACTGCTGATTCAAGTTATACCTTTAATTGTCGCTGTGTATGTAAATGTCAACACTGGTTAACAGTCTTGGGGTACTGATAACATTTTACATTTGTATCTCTTACTTGTATTGTGCAGAAGTTTTACTTTTCAATTGTTTCATACCTCCTAATTTCTTTGCAGTCTCTAAAATTGTGTTTTATTTTTTTATTTATTTAGTTCTAGGGTTACAAATACCTTTGAGCCAAGGCCCTTTTACAAAGGTTCCATGTCAACTGAAACACAGTACATAAGATACAATAGAAGTAACAACATTGTGGGTGATACAGAACAATTGGAACAGTTATAATTTAAAAAAAAAACACATTTAGAGAGTGCTGTCCAAAGTTTGGCCCGGATCAGCAACAACTAGGAGAGGGCTACATAAACAAAGGGGAGAGGCAGGAGGCAGTGGGTAATTGCAGAAAGGCTGGAGAGACAATTGTCAGGCATACAGAGAGAAGTGCTGGTGGGGGAGGGAAAGAGAGAGAGAAGGAAAAGGGGGTGGAGTTGGGGAAAGGGGGAGGCAAGCAGATAGGAGACAGGGCAGGTAGGAGATAAGTGCTAGGAAGGGGCACAGTAAGGCTGTTGGAGGTGGCAGGTGTGTCTGATTTAGGTGAGGCAATCACAGGAGCTGGAGGCAGTGAGATGGAGCTGGAGCCTGGTTTTAAACATACCAGGTGTTGGAACTGAGGAGATGGTGGGGCTGAGACCATTCAGCCACGAGGGAGCCCTATAGGCGAAAGAATGGTGACCCTGGGTAGTGCGACAGCGAGGAACTTGCAGGAGCTGCAATTTGGATCTCCTGGTGCTCTGCGTGTTGGAATTATAGTGAAGCAGAGCTTGGACACCAGGGGGAGGGAGGCGAGGCCCAGGTTAATTTTTTTCACCATGGTGCAGATGTGATACTTAATACGGTTGGAGAGTTGGAGCCATCCGGATTGAACATATAGGTCACGGGTATGAGTGAGATGGTGGGCTGCAGTGATAAGCCGACATGCCTTGTTGAGGGCTGTTGATATACGTCTGAGGGTTGTTGCCATGGCTGAGCCATAAATGATAAGACCGTAATCAATAATGGAGACCATGGAGCTCTGGGCAGCGATCTTCAAGGCTTCCGCGGCGAGGTGTTGCCTGTGCTTGAACAGTAACCCAAGATGCATATTAGCAGCTTTGGCAACGCTGTCAACATGTGCCCCGTAGAATAGATTGGGGTCAAGCAGTATCGCCAGGTATTTGAAGGATTGGACCTATTTGAGGGTATTCCCCTGGATGGTGGAGACAGTCAGGGGGTGTAGCTTGTGTTGGTTGTGAGAGCTGCAAAATAGCATAGACTTTGTTTTCTTGTGATTAAGGACAAGCTTATGATTAGTAAACCAGTTTTCAACAGAGCTGAAACCATGCTGCAGATTGAGTTGTAGTGGTGCAGGGTCTTTGTGTGAGGAGAAAACCACTGCGTCGTCAGCATA
Source organism: Neoceratodus forsteri (assembly GCA_016271365.2). Lineage (NCBI taxonomy): Eukaryota > Metazoa > Chordata > Ceratodontiformes > Ceratodontidae > Neoceratodus > Neoceratodus forsteri. The sequence continues at coordinate 121,559,096 of JADMNL010000030.1, read as the reverse complement.
CAGAATGATTTGTTCTGAGCAGGATTGTGGAAGGGAATTTAGAAAAAGGCTAAACTGAAGTAGACCCAGTATGGATCCCTGGGGGACACCAGAGCAAACTGGTAAAGTATCATAGAGTGCGTTGGCAATTTTTACTTTTTGCAAGCGGTTTTCAAGGTAGCTTTTAAACTACAATGCAGAGTCAGGCGCAAGTCCAGCGTTCAGCAGTTGGGCAATCAGCAGCCGATGGACAGTATCAAATGCCTTGGACAGGTTGATAAAGACTGCCCAAGTTAGGAGGCCATTGTCCAGAGCTGTGCAGTGCTCCAGTGAACTCCAGGAGGGTAGAGGTGGTGCTGTGTCCTTTTCTGAAGCTGTGTTGATGTGCGCACAGAATATTATATTTATCCAGGTAGTCGGTGAGCTGGTCCACGACGATGCGCTCTAGGGCCTTTGAGAGCGGGGACAGTATGGAGATCGGACGATAGTTAGCATGATTGGTCTTGTCACCACTTTTGTGGACCGGGGTAACAGTGGCAGACTTCCATCTGTCTGGGAAATGACTGCGGCTAAGGGAGAGGTTAAGAATTTTGGTTAATGGATGTAGTTCATCTTCAAGGGTAAGCGACAGCAGTTTAAAGCAGCAGTACTACCACATCAGGAAGTGAGCTATCAAAATTCTGCTTTTCGGCTGTAAGCATGCAGCCAAAGTTCCAGTTTCCATACCTGTAAATGTTTTTTTTTTTAGTCAACTTTTGTTTTTTTAGATATTTGCAATTTATTTGAATTGTTGTAGTGCTACAACAAATATGGCGGCTGACGAATTTTCAGCTGCGCTTTTTCTACAGGTCACATCATGTCTTTTGACAACAGCAGAGGGACCCTCTGCTGACCATTCCCGATGTCCCTGCAAGTCATTCACATGTGCAGCTGGCAGCAGAGGGGATTCCAGTGCAACATGCTTAGTGGCAGAAATGTAAACAAAAGCAGAGAATAACTGAGCAAATTACTCAGTGATAGTACAATGACGGCGAGAAAGAGTACCAGGTATATGATTAGCAGGGTACATGGAATAAACTATCAAAAAAGTGCAATTTTTTTTTGTAGTACTGCTGCTTTAAGGTCCAAGGAGTCACCACTGGTTCTGGATTTGGAGATAGCTTTGGCAATGTAGCGACGGGCATCATTCAGTTTGACTTCTTTGAAGTAAAAACGAGGGTGATTAGACTGGATATGGGGTGGTTTGAATGAGGCGGAGTCGTTAACTGCAAAAAAGTCAGGGAAGAACGGTTCTGAGGTTAGTAAAAGCAGTATTAAAGGTGTTTGCAATGACCGTGGGGTCAAGGGTAATGAATCCATCAACTTTTAGCATAGATGGGGAGGTTTTTGGTTGCTTCCCTGTAACTTCTTTAATGTTGTCCCAGAAAGCTCTCCCATTACCCCAGGAGTTGGTGAAAGCATCCCTGTAATAGGAACTTTTCGTTAGCTGGATAGATTTTGTGCAGGTATTTCGGGCATGCTTGTATTTCTGTATGTCATATTGCTTGCCTGTAGCTTTTGCCGCAGCCCAAAGATGGTCCCTTGATTTGAGCTGAGAAAGGAGCTCTGCAGTGAGCCATAGGTTGCAGAGATCCTTAGCTTTACGTTTTTTAACAGGAGCAAAGAAGTCACAGGCCATGTTGAAGGTGGAGATGAAGTAGTCAAGAGCCATGTTAACATCCATCACCTTGTAAGTGGGTAGCCAGTCTTGCATTCTCAGGTGGTGCTCGAGGTGGGTAAGTTGAGCGCGAGGGAGGACTCTGCTGGTGATGAATTTGGGGGGGGGGGCTTGAGAAATTTGTTGGACCATTCACAGATGACCGGGGAGTGGCCACTGAGAGAGTTCGAGAGGATGGTGGTGCGGGAGATCCGGGTGGGGTGGCTGGTATGGACTTAGTCCAGGAGGGTATTGGTGCCAGTTTTGTAGTTTGGCCTTGTAGGGAGGGCAACCATCTGTGTAAGGTTAGCAGCTGAAATGGCATCCTTGTGAGCACCTGCATCCGATGCAAGCCAGTTTATGTTAAAATCACCTAGCAGGATAAGTTCCGAGCCAGGAGGTTGGGTGCTGATAAAGTTGAGGACATCACTAAGGCCATGACCTTGGTCCTTGGGTGGGATATAAACTGAGACGAGTGTGAGGGCTTTATTATTGGCCCCTAAGAGAATTTTGATAGGTAGAATCTGGGCCGAGGAGTTAGGAGGGAGAGTTGCAATGGGGTGCCTCATGAGAATGTCTTCAACATAGATGGCACAGCCCTTGCCTCTTTTAGAAACTCAATCCAGCCTGAAAACATTGTAACACTGTAAGGTGATTGCCAGGTCTGGGACTTTGGCCGTCAGCCAGGTTTCAACAACAGCTAGGCGTCAGGGTTATGTTGGCTTGTAAAGGATTGAAGGACATCAGGCATAGGCAGTAAACTGCAAATGTTGAGGGTTGCGAGGATGAGAGTCCCAGTAGATTTTGCAAAACTTGAGTAGATGGGGGTTTGGATGAATATCACCCGAAACCAGTAGAAGGAGGAGCAAGAGTTTCGTGGTGCATAAGCATAGTTCCTTGATAGATAATTTGCATCGATGTTTCCTGTATGAGCAGTTAGTAGGTTTCTGGCAACAGTCCCAATGTGATTCTTTGTGAGAGAGTGGGGATAAGCTGGCCCATAGACCAAGCTCAGTAGTGTTCAGGAGCATGCAGGTAGTAGCGAAAGGAGGTTCAAGGGGAGGACAGGGCATGTAGTGGAGCGTTCCCTGAGAACAGTAGGAGGTGACTAGATGGTAGGTGGGCGGGGGGTAGGGGTGGCAAGGACCAGGGAGGTAGAAGAGGGGTGGCAGAGAGATGAGGTAGAGGAGAAGTGGGAGCAGGGAGAAAAGTGTACGCATGGCTAGGAGTAGGTGCGCAAGAGCCACGGAGGAAAGAGTGAACTGAGGCCGAAAGTGACAATACTGCCAGAGGGCGAAAAGAAAGGTAAAGGAAGGCATAGAAGTATTAGGGGAATGAAAACTACGTTTGGCAGGAGCAAGAGGCAGTCCGGGGAGGCGGGAAGTAGGTGGGGTTGCGGGGTGAGAGAGAGTAGGTGGGTACGAGGAGGTCCTTGGGGGATCCAAAGGGATCTGGTAGGGAAGAGAGGGGTGGAGCTAAGGCATATTTAATTACAGGAAGGAGGCCGCAAAAATGACGGCCAAATGCAATGTATTTCAATGGGCGCCGAGCCCAGCGAGCAGAGCAAGGCAGAGAGATATAGGCAGCCAATCAGAGGCAGCGCAAGAAGCAGGAATCCAATCAGGGAGCGAGGCTGAGAGAGCTTGTCCAATGGCAGCTGCTCATGGCTTCCCTGGCCCCAGGCTGAAGTCTTACCCGGCGGTGCTGGATCTCTGAGGTGGGCAGGAGAGGTGGCTTGTGCGGCTGGCTTCAGGTGCTGTTAAGGGGGAGATGAGGAGAAAAGAGTTAGCTTTAGAGGGGAGCAGGACAAAGGCAGATGACGCAGTGACTAAATCGGGGGGCGTGGAGGGGGAAGCCAGAGAATGACTGAGAAGCAAGAAGTTAATTACAGGGTGGGGGGGGGCAGCCGAGGACAAAAAACAAAAGTTTTTTACTGAACCTGGCGCTACGGAGAGCAAGGTGATAGACACAGGAGGCTAGTGGGCACAGAGAGAAATTTTATAGTTTCCAGAGATGGGGGCAGGAGAAAGAGTGAACAGAGAGGGAAAATAGGAACAGAAAGCTGGCCAAAATTACAGTCCCAGAAATACAACAGTAAAATTGGTTACAGGCACAGTAGGTACTCAGTAAAATTCAAACAGGGTAGCTCAACAAAAATTACAGCAAAATGCAATGTATTTCAGTGGGCACTGTGCCTGGCGAGCACAGCAAGGCAGAGAGATATAGGCAGCCAATCAGAGGCAGCACAAGAAGCAGGAGTTCAATCAGGAATACATGGTAATTAATGAGGTAAACACCAAGGTAGAGAAGTCATTAGGGAGCAGGACAGAGGTAAATGTAAAAAAAGGCAAAGGCAGTAAGGACAGGGATGGGGCTAAAAGAGGTAAGGCCATCAAAAAGTGGAGGGTGATGAGTACCAATGCCCGTAGTCTGTGGAACAAGCTCCCTGAACGAGTGGCCTTGATGGAAGAGGGTTGCCTGGATATTGTGGCAGTCACAGAAACATGGTACACAGAGACCCGTGACTGGGATGTCAACATACCAGGATACACAATCTACAGAAAGGACAGGGAGGGTAAAAGAGAGGAGGAGGAGTAGCTCTCTATGTAAAGGAAGGGATCAAAGCACCAGAACTAAAGAGTAAACAAGGAGCAGATGAGGCACTCTGGGTCATTCTGGAGACAGGAAATGGCACCACAATCCTCATGGAGGTTGTATACAGACCCCCATCTCAGGGAGGGAGGGAATGGACAAGGAAATGATAGAAAGCATCCTTAGAATGGCAGGAAAAAGGGGAGGTATTATTGATGGGGGACCTGAATATGCCAGATGTTAACTGGAGCACCTTTGCTGCAGGGTCATTCTTGATGCCCTACAAGGGGCATGCCTCAGACAGCTAGTATTGGAACCCACTTGGGAGGAGCAATCTTAGACCTGGTACTCTCAAATGGGGATAGAGAAAGAATCTCAGATTTAGAAGTGGTAGCCATCTGGGGAACAAGCGACCACCAAACAGTGTGATTCACGATAAACACAGCCATACAATCAAGCCATACAAAAAGAGTATTGGACTTTAGGAGGGCTAACTTTGGAAAATGAGAGTGCCTCAGAAAGCACTAGCAAACAGGCAAGAAGGAGGGTGGAGCAACAATGGGAGTAATCAAACAGCCATCACAGAGGCAACAAGCCATGTGTAAAGCAAATCAACAAAACACAACTGAAGGAAAAACCGCTATGGTTCTCAAAAGAGGTGCAGGGAAGGTAAAGGAAAAAGAATAGCATTCAGGAAATATAAGGAACACAGAAGGAGCAGGACAGAGAACTTTATCAGTTAAAGCAGAAAGAGGAAGGGAAGGCAGTCAGAACAGCAAAGGCCCAAACCGAGGAAAGGATAGGCACTCTGTTAAGAAGGGGATAAGACCTTTATATAGGTACATTAGGGAGTGAAGAAAGACCAAAGAAGGGATACTGAGGCTAATAAAAAGGGAGGGAATGTGGGCAGAGGTGAGGGAAAAGCAGGATACTGAATGAATATTTCTGCTCAGTATTCACAAAGGAAGAGGAGGGAGCAACTAAACCAAACAAGAGAAACATTCTGAAGATGGGGGTCAACACCAGTCCATTTACAGAAGAAAGAGTTCTGAAAGAACTAATAAAATTGAAGGTAGACAAAGCAATGGGCTTGATGGGATTCACCCAAGAATTATAAAAGTACTAAGGGTAGAACTAGTGACACCCTGACTACCTTTTAACAAATCATGGGAGGATGGGGTGGTACCTGAGGACTGGAGGAGGGCGGATGTGATTCTCTTCACAAAAGTGGGAGCAGGACAGAGGCAGGAAACTACAGACCAGTTAGTTTGACCTCAGTGGTAGGAAAATGATGGAATCACTCTGAAGGAAAGAATTGTTGAGTACCTAGAGGCCAGTGGGGCACAGGACCCAAGACAGCATGGATTCACGATGGGAAGGTCGTGTCAGACGAATCTAATAGATTTCTTTGACTCGGTGACCAAAGTAGTAGACCAGGAGGGGCAGTGGACATGGCCTACCTAGATTTTATGCAAGGCATTTGATACAGTCCCACTCAAAAGATTAATACACAAGTAAGCCAGCCTTGAGGGTCCCAAGGTGGTAGCCTGGATAAAAAAAATTGCTAGACAACAGGACGCAAAGGGTAGTAGAAACAGAGTCCACAGTGAAGAAAGGAGGGTTACTAGTGGGTACCGCAGGAGTTCAGTCATCACGACGGGTCCTTTTAATGTCTTTATAAGTGACATTGCAGAGGAACTGGAAAGAAAGTATGTCTCTTTGCAGACAACACAAAGATCTGCAACAGGGTTGATACACAAGATGGAGTGGAAAAGATGAGAAGGGACTTGACAAGGTTGGAGGAATGGTCAAATGTATGGCAGCTCAGATTCAATGCAAAGAAGTGCAAGGTAATGCACCTGGGAAACAAAAACCCAGGGGAAGAGTACACAATGGGGGGTGAGATACTGACAACAGTAAAAATGGAAAGGGACCTGGGGGTAATTATATCAGATGGCCTAAAGGTGGGCAAGCAATGCGAGATGGCAGTAAGGAAGGCTGGGGGAATACTGGGATGCATAGGGAGAGGCATCAATAGTAGAAAACAGGAAGTTGTTATTCCGCTGTATAGACAGTTGGTGAGACCCCATCTGGAGTACTGTGTGCAGTTCTGGAGACCCCATCTCCGCAAAGACATAGACAGAGTGGAGGCTGTCCAGAGGAGGGTAACCAAAATGGTGCAGGGTCTGCACCAGAGGACACTGAAGAAAGACTAAAGGAGCTTAATATGTATACCCTTGAGGAAAGAAGGGAGAGAGGGGACATGATAGAAACTTTCAAGTACCTCAAGGGACTCAACAAAGTCCAAGAGAGTAGCATCTTTCAGAAAAAGAGACATGCAAGAACAGGGGTGCACAATTTGAAGATAGAGGGGGGACAGCTCAGAGGTAATGTGAGGAAGTATTTTTTCACGGAGAGGGTTTTGGATGCATGGAACAGCCTCCCTGAGGAGGACGTGGAGTCAAGAACAGTGGAGGAATTCAAGAATGCATGGGACAGACATAAGGCATTCCTAGTGGGGGTAGGAGGAAGTAAGCTGTTGGTTAACTAGGATCTGCAGCTTAATCTGTTAGGTAGGAAAATGGGCAGACTAGGTGGGCCATGCAGTCCTTATCTGCCGTCAAATTCTATATTTCTATGTTAGGGAGCGAGGCTGAGAGCGCTTGTCCAATGGCAGCTGCTCACAACTTCCCTGGCCCTAGATTGAAGTCTTACCTGGCGGTGCTGGATCTCCGAGGTGGGCAGGAGAGGTAGCTTGTGCGGCTGGCTTCAGGTGCCAAGGCCATGCCTAGTAGGGACCCAGTGGCCCGGTCAAGGGCTGGATCCAGCGGTGCTGGATCTCCGAGGCAGGCAGGTGAGGTAGCTTGTGTGGCTGGCTTCAGGTGCCGCGGCTGTGCCTAGCAGGGACCCAGCAGCCCGGTCAAGGGCTGGATGTAAGGAGGATTGTTTTTTGTTTAATGTATTTGCTGCTATGTACTATTTCTCCTGAAGTGGAACTTCTGTAAAAGTGCCTCTGGTTCAAAGGTACTTCCGATTCTTGTAATAAATAAATAAATATGGTGATGCCTCCACCCAGAGTACATACTAGTGGGCCTGATTGCTTGCAGTACAACCCCCTGGGATGTCGTACCAAGCCACCTCCCCAACAGTTACCCCAGACATGGACTTACCAGGATTCAAACCTCCCCACATTCAGGTAAAACATTTACCTTTCCCATTTCAGCCAATAACATGCTCACTAAAATTAGGCTTTGGAGTCATCTCTGCTGCAAAACAATAACATCATGGTTTATTTACAAGGGGTGGGCTAGGATGGGGTAAGTGGAATAGAGTTCAAGCAAACCTTCTCCTTTTCATTTTAAAGACTGGCATTTCCCCACAATCATTTCCCTTTTGATTTCAGCAACCCACATTTCAATCAGTGCAGCCACCAGATCTGTCTAACTAGCCAATTGCTGCAGGTGTAGCCTAAGCCCATACCCACAGGTCCCAGTCCAATTGAAACTCCAAAGTCCTGTCACTGTGTACCTAGATTTTAAGTTGCAGGCCTGAGGTGCGTCTGGTAGCCGGTGTTGGCACACTTAAAGAATTTAAGTTTAACTTTTTACAACTCTTTCTCTTATTTACACCTTGGCTCTATCTCCTGCCCTGGTGGGCTTGTGAACTATTTACAGACCCCTGGTGCAGGACAGTTCCTGCTTTTTACTCACGATTCTGCAGAATCAGTCCTTGGATGGCACAGGTCGCTGAAGCCCTGGGGGTTGGATGGAAACAACTTGCAGAACTGGGCTCGATGCTTGAAACAGAGGACACAGAGGCTGCAGCTTGCTCTTTCTTCCTCTTGCTTGCAGGGGAATGGTGGAAGGGAAGGGCAGCTGCAGAATAAGGGGTGCTAGCTGCACATTCGAGCAGACTTGATAGACCTTTAGGTCTTTATCTGATGCCAAATTTCGTATGTTCGTAGATCTTGCAGCTTGTCCCCTTCAGCCCATTACAGGCTCGTTGCAGGGCACGTGCGCAAGGCCTGCAAACTACAGAGGACCAAGACCTGGGAGTGGCTCCACGGCCTGGCTCCCACTGATCAGAGCACCGTACCACTCAGGTACAAGACCCGTGATCCCCTGCAGCGGCAGACCCCACTTTATGGGGGTTAGCGATTTCCCCACCTGGTCCTTGGTGTTAGCGTGAACATTCAGCACAGTCTTTTTTTCATCTCTTTCTGTCTTTTCTGCCATGGTGTGTAGCCAAAGCAATCTGTTTCTTTTCCTCGCTGTATCTCAGGAGCAGACAACAGGTACCTGACCCTGAAAGGCACCTGTCCATCCTTCTGCTTTCACAGTCTCTCAACTTCAACACAGCCACATTCTCGCTCTGGCGCGCACATAATTCCTGCACGCAAAGTCCGTTTTCTCACCGTGCCGACGCAGAGTCAACCTCCAAGATGAAGAGGCTCACCCTTCCTTTTTCTTTCAGCATATCTATTCTCTCGTTTCCCAATATCCCATCTTTTCCCAGGCTTAGACGCAACCTTTGTCCTTTTACAAGGCTCAGGACTCAACCTTTGTCTTTTTCCAGGATCAAGACACAACCTTTGTCCTTTTCCACGGTCAGGACACAACCTTTTCTTCCTTCTCACCACTGAGGTGCATCTTCAAATGGTATCCTGTGATAAGGGTGTCCGCTATTGAGCGCTTACAAAAAGGGTGACTCAGTAGCGGCATCTGTGCACAGGGCCACTGGACAGGGGGGTGAATACAGCTATAGCGACATCCTGTCACTATATGCATATGCACGAGGGTAGCGAGCATGCCATACGATGGGTGGAAGGGGAGAGAGGGTTTCAGGAGGCTTGCCTGTGCAGTAGGTTGCCGAGGTGGCCCTTGACGGTGGGTGGGTGGCAAGCTAGGGTTGCGAGGGGTGCTGGAGTTCGGGTCTGGGCACTCGTTTTGATGCATGTCCAGCTTAAATTATTATTTCCAGTTTTGCACCCCCGACATGCACAATCCTGAAGTTGAGAATCCTTTAATGGAAGTGGGGGCAAGTTTCCACAGGGGATATGGGGGCAGCCTTCTGCATAAACGAAAAAGAAACAAGTCCCCGGTGCCGTTTTCCTGTGCTCTGGGAGTGTACATCACTAAAACTGATTTTCGGCAATGTACACTCGCCCTAACTGCGATCGCCTTTTCGCGATCGCCGTTATCACATAGAACCTCTTCAAATCAATGCAGATTCCAGTGGCCTGCAACGTTTCCCTTTTCCATTAAAGCTGCCTTTATCTCGCCACTGTGGTGCAATTTCAGAACAGCGCAGATTTCCAGAAAAATGCAGCTTCTCTCTTTCTCAACAAAGCTGCTTCTTTAATAGACTTTCATTTCCCTTTCCTGACGGGGCAGGAACGACCTGCCCTTGGGGACAGATTGCTGGCAGCCCCATTCTCTGAAGGGGCTCCCACCAGACTGACCCAAAATCCAAAAGTTCTTGTCTTTTGGAAGCTCTTTGGCAGCTCCCCTTTGGTTGAAGCCACTGTCATCAAGAAAAATTAATATGTATGAGGCTCCCTCAATGCCTCATTGGTGCATCAAATTGGCTCCTAGATTTTCCCCAGAATTTTCCCCCAACAGTCCTTTTCAATGCCCCAGAATCCTCTTGGCTAGTGCAGGCTTGGTGGTTGGATGGTGGCATCTGGCTGCAGTTATGCCTGCTATAGAAAACAGTCCCACTGAAGTACATACAATGTCCCAAGTTCAGTGTCCTGGTGCAGCCAAACCATTTACTTTTATGTTACATGTGCCCCGCCATCAGATTGCCACCCGTTTCCTCTTAAGCAACTGCATTATTTAACTTGTTAGCTCATTCTTCTAACAGTCGCTGCTGCTGTTTTACCTGGCCCCTAGGTAGCACATCTATAGTCCCATTACAGTCTGTGTAGTATCCCAACATCTACATGTTCAGGCAGCCACACATAACATTTTATTAAATGAATCTTCCAGGGAACTGTAGCCCCAACTTCCCTTCTTGCACCAAAAGACGCTTAACCATTTTACTTTTTTTCCGCTGCCTGTCGCTAGCGCTAATACTTTTCCCCAGCGCCAGACAGGCTCCCGATACTCTAAAGGGATGCCGCCTCATTTACATTCTACAAGACGGCTCCCAAATGCTGCAGCGCTTATTGGCGTAGTTTAAAACGATCTGACCACTTCCCACTGCCTCCCGGGGTCTCACACCTGTCCCGTCCCTTTTACCTGCCCTGAGACCGGGACCAACAGAGAGACAGCCCAGTAGCTGCCGAAATGGCCAATCAGAAATGCGCTACTGCACATGTGTGTAGCTCGCCGGCCAAAGTACCATTTCCCAAACCAGCAGCTATGCAAACTTGCTCCTCCGGACCCACTCTCTCTAAAAAAACATGTGGGGGCCTGCAAGAGAGACAGAGGACACAGGGGCAACTGCAAGAAAAACTGGGGCCAGGACCAAAAAAAATGGGGGTGGACCAAAACCCCAGGGAAACAGAGCCTTTTTGGGGGCTCACATGTAAGCCCCCAACAGGTGGATTACACAAGTAAATTGGAGAAAATGGGAGTAAATGGATGGCTGGTTAAGTGGATTGAGTCATGGCTGACTGAAAGAGTACAGAGGGTCTCACTAAGGGGTGAGCTATCTAACTGGATGGAAGTGATGAATGGTATACTGCAGGGATCAGTGCTCGGTCGGTGCTTATTCAAGATGTATGTGTGTTCAGTGAGTTGTGATGGCACAGTACCGCTAACTAAATTCCCAGATCACTCTAAATTTGGGTCAGAAGTGAGGATGAGGGAATTACACAGATTGGAGGAATGGGCAGAGAAGCATGAGATGGAATCCAACACAGAAAAATGCAAGGTTATGCGCTTGGGCAGAACCAATAGTAAAGCAAAATATACACTAAATGGAAATGAGCTTGCAGAAACAAGGAAAAGGGATTTAAGCATACTAGTCATGCTTGATTTCTCCTTTAAAAGACAGTGTAGTGAAACGCCAAAGAAATGTTATGACATATTGGATTGCATTAGAAGACATATACATAGCAGGGCTAGGAGGGTCTTGATGCCATTGTATTTGTCATTGGTGAGACTGCATTTGGAGTACTGCAGTCACTTTTGGGCACCATATATAAAGGAAGAGATAAAAGAGGGTACAGAGAAGAGCTGCAAGGAGAATATTAGAAATGAAGGCATTGAGCTATGAGGACAGAATGAATAAGTTGGGACTTCACTCATTGGAATACGGGAAGATGAGGGGAGATTTATGTTTGGTGTACAGGGCATTTCAAAATGATGACCTATGGAACTGTATTGGCTTGGAGATGAACGAGGGGGAGTTCATAACTAGATCATACAGCTTAAAACTGTACAGTGAAAATAATGACAGGAAAAGGAGAAACATGCATAGAAACATAGGCTTTGATGGCAGATAAGGACCACTTGGCCCACCTAGTCTGCCCATTTCCCTACCTATTGGATAAGCTGCCGATCCTAGTTAACCAACAGCTTGCTTCTTCCTAACCCCCACCAAAATTGTCTTATGTTTGTCCCATGCATTGTTGAATTCCCCCCACTGTTTTTGACCCCACGACCTTCTCAGGAAGGCTGGTCCATGCGTCCACCACCCTCTCTGTGAAAAAATATTTCCTCACATTGCCCCTGAGCTGTCCTCCCTCTAAGGAGGGAATGTGATTCTCACAGAGAGTGGTGAGAGTTTGGAATGGTCTCCCTCTGGAAATTGTAGGTAGCAGGAATATAGAAAAGCTCAAGACTAAACTGGATTACATATTGGTAAGAGGGGTTATAATCACTAAGCAATATGAGCAGTAAAAGGCAAATTGCCTATCTATGTTCAGAGATAACCTATGAATTTTAAATATAATTTTTTTTAAATCTGGCTTCATAGCCCTTTAAAGGAAAGGCTGCTGTTTACACGAACGCTAAAATTGCATTTATTTAATTGGGATAAATGCAGTTTCGTGTCATCTAAAAAATGTAAACCACAGCCTTTTCCAATTCAAATTTCCCTCCTTCAACTTCTCTAAAATGGCTGCTGACGTGCAGTGTGATCATGTTAATGTGGAAAGAGCCTGATCAGCAACAAGTGCCATAACAGGTGCAGCTGTCAGGTAGTAGGACAGTGTTCTCATTTCATTTAGCAGTCAGTTTGTTTTAAAGGGTAAAAATCACTTAACATATGTATTATTCATACTAATACATATGTTAAGTGATCATTTGTTTAGGTTTGTAGAACACACCATGCTGAAACAAACTTATTTTTTTTCACACAGCACGCTCCATCCCAGTATGGTCTCCTCCTGTGTCAGCCTCCTTGCCACTGTCCATTGTCCTCTCTCCTTAATGCCCCATATTCGCAATCCAGCAGCACCTGCCTTATTATTTAAAAAAATACCTAGTGTTGTCGTGGAGAAGCACAGACAGCCGTGAAGATCTCTGCTGCTAATGATGCTGCAACCAGAGCTCATGATAACCGCCCTGAGGTCGCCACATCAGAACTTTATAATAACCTTCCCCCAAGTGCACAGTTATCCTTCCGTATCAGTTTAATTTCCAAAAATACCTGGCGGCCTAGTGGGAGAGAAGAAATTTCATGGACATTTCTGAAATGTTCTGAAAATATTTAATTGCTCATAACTTGGTCAATATTATAGCTAATGGTCTGAGATTTGGCATGCCAGATAGTTTGGCAGATGCTCTAAAAGGGTGCCAAGTTTCATGTTATTCCGATCTGGTGCAGGGCACTTATATTGGAGCTCAGATCTTTCAATTTATTGTTCATGTGAACATTTCTGAAATTATTTCTATGCTTACAACTTAGCCACCTTTGGAGCTAAAGAATTGAAAATTTACGTGTATACTTTCATGCAAGAGTCATAGAAACAGATAAATAGAGATGTAATTGGTTGTGTAAATTGTAAGTTATAGAAGTTCAAAAAATATTTTCTTAAATTGCATGAAAAAATGTAAAAAGGTCTGGATATTTATAGCTTCACTGCTATTGTAGGTATATACTCAAGGTTTGGCACATAGACCAAAGTAAATATGTTATGGAGGGAGAGGACACTAGCAGAGGTTGGAGCCTGGGTGCATCCCAGAGCTTCCTGCACAACTAAGTTTCATTTTTTTGTTGACCCTCCCCAGGATGTCACATGCTAGGGGCTCCCTGCATGTGCTAGAGTGGAGCCCGGTTGACGTCCCCCCCCCCCTTCCCTTCTGGGCCTTTGCTGCACTGGCACCTGTGCACACCCAGGCAACAGTTTTGTAGAGGTAGCAATCCTCCCTTACTGAAGGAAAGAGTGTCCTGTGATGCTCAATCTCACCCCCCCCCCAGCCGGCCCCCAGGGACCAAGACTTGCTACCAAACCCTAGTTTCAGGCATTGCAAACAGTAGCACTGCCACTGCACTGATAGGCTGGAAAATCGACACTTGTTGAGAGAAACGGATGAAACAGAATACAGAGATGGAGAGAGAAATAAAGAACTGCAAAAAAAGGAAAGAATGAGAGTGACGTACTCAGAAAAATGAGAGTTCAGTTTGTAGCAGGAAGGAAGGGATGGGGGGGCAGAGATGCCTGAGGGGGGGAGTAGGCACAAGGGAAGCTGACAGCGGGGGGATTTTGGGAGACTTCATTGTAAAAGGGGTGAGGTGGGGAATTAATGGGAAGCAGGTCACCTGCAGGAAGGTAGTGTGTATGTTGGGGATAACACCAGAATGGGCTGGCCCGCTGATAGGTAAGTATACAACAGAGGGAATGGGGGGGAACCTCACATAATTGTCCACCTAGGGGTGAACAGCCTTGCTAGATGTGAGATAGGGGTGGTACAAGAAGGTTTTAAGGAGGTGGGAAAAATATGCAGGGGGTAGCTAGATCTGCGGCATTCTCTGAAGTGCTGCCGGTACCCAGGGCTAGTACTGCCAGGAAAAGGAGGATTGCAGACTTAACATATGGCTGAGAGAGTGGTACAGGGAGGAGGGATATGGCTGCATAGGGAGCTGGGAGGGAACCTGGGAAAATAGGGTTCTGTATGCACTAGATAGACTGCATCTCAGTAGGGAGGGCACCAGAGTGCTGAAATGAAAGATGGGTGATTATATTGGTAGTGCCCTTAATTTAAACTGATAAGGGGTGGCAGCAAGGGTCACAGCACCCTAAGTCACCAGGAGGTGGTTGCCAATGGCCCCCTCCCCCCAGTCATGGAAAGCTTTAGAGGGATCAGTCTGTGGGGTGGAGAGGGGTACTAATAATAGGAGGGAGGATGAGGAGGGGGACAGAGGATGGATAATGGGGGCATGGGGTGGGTCAGACAGTAAGATAGTAAGAGCAGTGGAATATCTGAGAACAGATAGGGGGAGAGACAGACAAAGGGGAAGGGAAGGAGTTTTGGTGGAAAGTGGTATCCTTGAACACACACAATCTGGGGAAAAAAATGGCTGAGTTACAAGTGCTGTTGGTTGAGGGGGAGGACATAGCAGCCATTACAGAGGCTTGGGCCATGCCGAACCATAAGTGGGACCTCTCTATCCCTGGGTGAAAACTATACAGAAGGGAGCAGGAGAAGGAGGTGGTAAGAAGTGAAGGAGTTGCATTGTACGTAAGGGAGGGAATAATCTGTACCAGGGAGGAGGAGGAGGAGGAGAAGACGGGGGAGAGACTGTGATGTCTTGGGTACAGATGCAGTCCACAAAAGGGAGAAAACTTAGCCTGGGGGTGGTTTACAGGCCAAAACCAGGAGGAAGAGATGGACAGAGAGCTGGGGTCCAAAGTAGTGGGGATGGCGAGCAAGGGAGAGGTGGTGATTATGGGGGACTTCAGTTTGCTAAGTGTGGATTGGAATACTTACAAACAGGAGAGAGAAAGAAGAAAGTGCCTCAGCAGGGACTTGAACCCAGGCTGCCTGGAATACTGTTCCAGTCGTGATACCAGCTGTGCTACCAAGGCAACTAGAAACTGGGCCATTCTGGAGCACATTACTCTTTCTGCAATGCACAGCCTGGTGCTGCACAGATATTTACATTTTCAATCACAAGAGTACGGTGTGCACATTTGTGGAACACACACACAAACAGAAGAGAGAAAAAAGTAAGTGCTTCAGCTTGATTTTGAACCCAGGCTGCCCGGAATATCATTCCATGAATGTGCAACCTGCACTCTTATGATTGAAAATGTAATTATCTGTGCAACACCAGGTCGTGCATTGGAGAAAGAGTAATATGCTCCGGGATGGCCCAGTTTCTAGTTGTCTTGGTGATGTAGCTGGTAGCGTGACTAGAATTGTATTCCAGGTGGCCTGTGTTCAAGTCCCAGCTGAAGCATTTAATTCTTTATCCTCTTTTGTTTGTACATGATCCATGAATGTGTACACTGCACTCTTGTGATTGAAATTGCTAGTGTGGGTTGGACAATCCTGGCTACTTCCTGTATCAGGTCGCAGGGTGATGCTGGATGCATTTCAGAGTGGGTTCCTGACACAGTCTGTTCTGAAACCCACCAGGGAGAGAGCCATCCTGGAGCTGGTGCTGACAAATGGAGCATATGTTCAGGAGGTCAGATTGGAGGAACCCCTGGGTTGGAGTGTCCACCACACATTGTGGATGCATTTGGACATGGGTGGGGATAAAAATAACACCAAAACCAAAGTATTAGATTTTAGGAAGGTAGATTACAAGAGAATGGGAGAGATTCTAAGTGGGTACTTTGCTGGTATTAAAGAAGAGATGGGGTGGAGCAGAAATGGGTCATAATTAAGTGTGTGTGGGGGGGGTGTCTGAGGCAGCCGCTAATGAGTGCGTAAAAATGAAAAGCAAAAAGTCTAAGGTTAAAAAGCCCAGCTGGTTTGACAGGCAGGTAGCTCAGGCGGTGAGGGACAGAAGGTCAGCCTTCAAGAAATTTCAGAAGGAGGACGACAGGACAGAATACAATGTTAAGGCTAGGGAAGGGGGGACCAGTCCAATTGACCAAAGCTAGAAAGGAGCTGCAACTGACAGGTGGTGAAAAAGGGAGAAAAGTCTTTCTTCCAATATATTAGGGAGAAAAAGGATATGAATGATGGGATTTTCAAGCTTAAAAGGGCAGGGGTGGGCAGAAGGTAGTGATGAGAAGGCAGAAGTACTAAATAAGTATTTTTGTTCAGTCTTCACCAGGGAGAAGAATAGTCCAGTGCCTCAAGAGAAGAATGGGGTGTGAAATACGGTGGGAGGTGACACTGAAGGGGATATTGGTGAGGTTAGGGTAAGGAAGGATTTGAGAGTCCTGAAAGAGAACAAGTCCCCATGTCCAGATAGCATACATCTGAGGGTGCTGAGGGAACTGGCAGATATGCTAGCAGGTCCCCTGACTGACCTGTTTAACAGCTCATTGGTGTTGGGGGAGGTACCCTTAGATGGGAGAACAGCACACGAAGTGCCAGTCCACGGAAGTGGGCCGGGGGATGATCCTGGTAACTACAGACCAGTCAGTCCGACCTCAATAGTAGAGTAGCTTATGGAGACCATACTAAAGGAAAGACTGGTGCGCTTTCTGGCGTATAATGGGCTCCAAGATGAGAGAAAGCATGGTGTGATCCTGCCAAACATATCTGATTGATTTCGTTAATTAGCTGACCAAAACAGGGCATAAGGCTCAGGCTGTGGACATTCTGTATCTGGATTTCAGTACGGCCTTTGACTTTGTTCCCCACAAGCAATTAATCAGAAAGCTGGAGGATCTTGGGATGGGGTAAAGCTAAACACATGGGTAAAAGATATGATTGTAAGATAGGAGTCAGAGGTTAGTGGTCAGGAAGGGATTTCTCAGGGGCTAGAGCAGTCACTAGCAGGGTACCACAGCATTCGGTGCTTGGTCCAGTGCTGTTTAATATATTTATTAGCAACACAGCAGACAGAGTAAAGGGTAAGACCTGCCTGTTTGTAGATGACACCAAACTCTGTAGGAGGGTGGACACAGAGGAGGGAAATACAGGATCTTAGGGATAATCTAGCCAGACTTGAGAGGTGGACAGGTATTTGGCAACTTGAGTTAAGTACCAAGAAGTGCAGAGTCATGCACTTGAGGGCTAAGAACCCAGAGACTAAATATTGTCTGGGTGGTATGCAGGTTACCAAGTCAGAAGAGGAGAAAGATTTGGGGGTAATCATCACAAGTGACCTGAAAGACTGCACATTGCAGGAAGGCAGCAGCCATGGCAAATAGAATGTTGGGCTGCACAGCCAGAAAGATAACTAGTAGGAAGGCAGAGGTCATTGTGCCGCTGTACAGATCCATGGTGCATCCTCACCTGGAGTACAGTGTGCAGTATTTGTGCCTGTACCTAAGAAAAGGCATCAATCTTCTGAAAATGGTGTAGAGGAGAGCAACTAAAATTATCCAGGGTCAGCAGGGTTGGACATGCAAAGAGAAACTCAGAAACCTCAACATGTACTCCCTGGAGGACAGGAGAGAGAGGGAAGACATGACTGAAACATTTAAATACCTCCATGCTATAAACAAGGTGAACTCTGATAGTCTCTTCAGCCATAGCAGTAACAAAACCACCACAGGACACTGCCTCAAGCTGGTGGGAGGATGATTCAAGAGGGGAATGAGGAGGCACATTTTCACTGAGAGGCTGGTGGCTAAGTGGAATGAGTTAGTGGACAGCTTTTGAAAGGGGCTGGGACAAAGTAAAGGGAGGGTTGTAGTTAAAAGCAGAAATATGGGGGGTGGGGACTCCTGTCAGTGAGGGGGCAACTCCTAATGGGAGGGGGAGAACTCGTCAGTAATCACTGAGGGATCCACATTATGAGCAGACATGATATACCTTTTGACCTTTTCTGGCTGCCATTTTTCATATGTTTATCTGTAACTTCTACTTACCATTTGACAATAATGCATTTACAGTAATGATGGCTACAGAACCAGAGGACATGTCTTGTGAAGCACAAGTTGTCTATCCTAGTGCTTCCGAAACACAGGATGGCACTGAGAAAGCAGACCCCTTCAGGATGGACAGTGGGGACGCTTGTGGCTGGACTGACGAACAGTGGAGAAGGGAGTTCAACCAGAGAGTGTATCAGCGGGTGCTTGACTTACAAGAAAGGAAGGTGAGACAAGTAAAGAGACAGAGAGATGAGAAGGAGAAGGAAAAACAAGGTCACCCAGTGGACTCGCTCACCAAGGAGTGGTTCCAAGATGACAAATTAACGGTGGAGGCCAGAGCCTATTTTCTCGACAAACTGCTGCCCACTCTAGTCCCTGGGATGGAGAAACTCTCCATGGAAGCAGAAAGGAGAGAGTGCCTGGCGTCAGAGGGAAAGAACACAGAGTTTGATCCACTTCATTTTTTGGGACAGTATCTAATGAGGAACAACCCTCAGCTCGGGAGCTGCCCCAAACCTTCTCCTTACATGAAAGGTCTGCAAAAAGTAGTTGAAGACCTCAGAACAGAGGTGTTTGACATCGAAGATAACAGGTATTTATATTTGGGTGTTTATATTTGTTTTGCTTTAAAATTTTCTTCGAGACTGTACTATCAGTTGTAAAAATTCACTTTTTCATGGAAAAATAGAACATTGGAACATTTCTGAATAAAGTAGTCACAAAATACAAAACGAACATACATATGGGATACATATGCACTGGTATAACAAGGCATACTTCCTGTATGCACCATTGTACAAAACTTTTCATTTTAGTAGTTTTTGGGCCAGAGAAAAGATGGTGCTTTTTAGGTTTTGTTTTTTTTTTGTTTTTTTTTTAAGGTTTTTGGTGGATGGCTGAGGTGTACCAGGACCTGCCTGACACTCGGGCGGGGGTGGGCTGACAAGATTATCAGAGGTGAAGTTAGACAGGCAGCTCAGCTCTACAGGTGGCCCTGTCCCAGTAGTTGAGACTCGAGGCTTCTCACTCTCATACGCGCGCCCTCTGCTTGCTTTGTGGGTAGCGGTAGTGCACAGCTCACAGTGCTTCGTGTCCCAACTTCCAACTTCTGTCTTCCCAAAACCAGTGACAGGCAGCAGCTACTTAATAATTTATTACAGACTTTCTTTCCTCCTGCAGTGTAACTATGCTACTGGGCCTGAACCTGGGCTGTGCTTACACTGAGCTAATGGGCGGTCCTTGCAGGAAGATGGGCTGAGAGAGACCTTCTCAGAGGTCCTGGCCTTGCACTCGTCATCGGGCTGTAACCTTGATAGAAGGTACTGCATAGTACTGGGCACAGCAGATAGGCTGTTGATTAGGTAAGGTACTAGGGTGGCAGCTGGCTAGGCTTTGGTTTCTTGTTCCAGTGTTTGTGGACTGGATTGATTTCCTAACCAAAAAAAAAGTGTTGGGGGGACTTATCCATATGAGATTTAAGTTCAGTACGTGTGTGTGTGTGTGTGTGTGTGTGTGTGTGTGTGTGTGCAGGTGCACAAGGAGGGGCATGATTATTTAGTTTTGGTTAGTCAGTGCATTTTGTGGTGAGGCTGGGGTGCAACATTCTGGGCTGGATAGAACTTGCTTGGCTGTGGAAGGGACATTCTGGGTTGGGGGTGCTGAGGACTCTAGGGAGGGGTTACAACACAGATTAAATGGACAGTGGGTGGGGCCGTGATATTTAGGAAGGGGGTCTTGGGTGCACCTTGCGTGGGGGGGGTGAGGGTCCAGTATTCTAGGTAGGGGGATAGGATGCAGCATACTGGGATGGAAGGAGGGGACAACAGGGTTGAAAACAGTGATCCCCAAAATGCACCAGAATGCACCAAAACCCACAGAATATTGGTGGGGGGGCCAAGCAGTGCCAAACCCCAAGTCTGTCATTTACATTTTTCATCCTTGTGCATAAATGTAACCCCTAGGCGGCGCTATACCAAGGGCTACTACCCCTGCCTGCTTCCCTGACTGCAGGTTGAGGGGCCTGGGTTCGTTATCAGGGGTCACTATGGTGTCACTGCCAGTAGTAAAACTAAAATTATGGTGCCTCCACCCAGAGTAATGATTTAGTGGGTTAGATCTTAAACTGATACAGCCCTCTGGCAAGTCGGCTGGAGACAATTTCAGTGACCACAGGCATTAAGTTCAGGCACAGTCCCTGAGGTAAAAACAGCTTCTCACCGAAATGCAGATTTGGGATCTTTCAGCACTCTGATCCCACGTTTAGTCTGGAAATTCACTCAGGTGAATTCTCCCTTTTGGAGGATTGCAGCTGGTTCTGCAGACTTGGCTGACCCAATTAATCAGCAGGCGTTTTGGCTGAGAAGAGGCAAAGCAGGCCTCTCCCCAAGTTCCTCGAGCTGCAAGGAGCCTCCCTTCCCTTCAGGAGCTCCAGACGGACACCCTCGAGCTGCTGCTCGAACTGCCTTGGACTGCCCAGATTCAAACAGTCCCTCCTTTTATAAAGAGAAAAAATCTTGTCATCTGATTGGCTGCACAAACTGTCAGAGTCAGTTTAAGTATTTTAATTGGACAGCATTTTGGTGCCTAGATTTTGTCCCTGCTTATTCCCACAAGTCTCTGGCACTGTCCCAGGAGTCCCTTTGTTTAATTGTGGCTTCTGATTGGCTGCTGGCTACAAAAATGATGGCTGTATATACAGTCTGTGGCAGTCTGTGCATTGTCCCTAGATATAAAGTCCTGGTGCAGCCAGCCATATTACTTTATTTTAACAATAGCCCCACATTTAGTTAGCCCCAACAATGCCCTCTTAAAGAGACTCACCAAGCTAAATATATGTAGTTGGGCACCATGCAGTTCGGTGCATTGCCTCCCAGAAATGCTTTCTATGTATATCTGACCTGAAAATATGCAATTGTATTTTAGTTATAGCATTCATAAAATCTTGTTTACTGGGGCACAGGCACTACCCCAGTCTGAGATCCACCCCCTGCGCTGCCCCGCACTCAGGACATTTCTGACGTGATCACAGGGAGAGTGCGGGGATGCGCAACATTGTAATCTATGGGGGACAATTTTACGATCATTTTTTAATATTACAATGGCCATTTGTAACGAATGGGTAGGACTGGCCCATCAACAAGGGTCTTGTTAGTCGACCAGGCGCTCACGTTTCATTGCCAAACGAGGTGGACCCCACACCTCGAACTTCTCTGGTGGCATGGGTCAGTCGGGTGCCAGGAGGGCGGCCGCAAATCGAGGGCAAGCTCTGGTGCTCTGTCTCCGCCTGAGCTGGAAGGGCATTTTCGCTTGTTCTAGGGAGTAGCTAGCGCCCTGATGTCAAGGTGTTGCCACCGACGTCTGCCACTCCCCGCCCCTTCTCTACACTCCAGCACTTGCTGTGCCTTCGGCTTCTGCCAGAGGCCAGCCAAGCGCCGAGAGCAGAATCCCCCTCCCTCCCAGGAGAGGAGAACTGTCCTCCGGATGCTCGATCCTCCCCCTTCCCTGCTGACCCTCGGCAATCCAGCTTGTTCCTGAACCCGGGTCGCAGGCGTGGCGCAAGGTGTGGTGTCCAGCGCCTCAACCCTCAGTGCCACCGGGCTGCATAGAAAGCATTTCTGGGAGGCAATGCACCGAACTGCGTGGTGCAGAAGGCTAACTTGATAAGTCTCTTTAAACACTTTTATTTATTCATTTCATCTCCCATTTGTTTTGCTGTCGCCAAAATCCTGTGCCCCTAGGCGGCAGGCAGTTCCTCATCCATGTGCATGCGGGGCTCATTAATGTTTATGAGCCCCGACTATGGTCCTGTGTTTAAACTTTTTTTATTTTCTCTTCTTGGGGCTTTCCCCCAACTTCTTCCAGGTCGCTGGTCCCCATTTAGCAGAGGGGGCACCGGGACTGAAGAAAACTCCTTTGTTTTGATCACGTACTGAGCGGTTGGTAAAACAAAGCGCTCCAGTGCGCATGCATGAGTGCTGGCCGAAGGGAACCATGCCAGCAGCTTGTGACTTTGTTTATAGCCCAAACTGGGCTGAATTAAGTTACTGGGGCTGTGCTGGGGAAGACAAGGGAACACTAGGGAGACAAGTGGACGAGAGCCAGGCGGCAAAGATGCCGCGGAGAGAAACGTGGATGCCAGAGGCAACGGGAGAACACCCGAAGACATTAAAAGGTAAGCCACATATGGGGGAAGGGGATTACACTCTCTCCTGCCTAGAAAAGCTTGGCATCTGTGCCAAGGGCCCGATTCTCAAAAGATTACGTCTGGTGTAACTTGACTTGTGCCCCCCAAAAAATGGTGCAAGTAGCAAGTTATGCTAGCAGTTGCGACATACGGTATTCTGCAAAGTGGCCTGTGACATGCTGCAGGCTGCTTGCGACAGAGTGGACTTATGCCACTAGTCATGCCTTAAACCCCCTGCGACGTGGTGCTAGGGGGTTTACGGCAGCAGTTGTGCCCTGTTCTGGAAGGGCAGCAATAAAGTCCCCCAGGGCGCTATTCTACAATAACCACCGGGGGAAAACCGTCAATGTAAGTTATACCAGCATATAACTGGCAAAACTGTACTCACGCCCCCGGAGGTTGCCTGCATGTGCAGCCAGTCCATCCCTCCCATGGTATGGTTACCCTCCCCCCCAACACTGCCCTGACCCCAAAACACAAAGGCTCCGAGGGTCTCCTTCCTCTCCATGCCCCGACCAAGAAACATCATGGTAATGCCCCCCAGTACCAAAATGCCCCGTAGGGTTGCAGCATGCCCCCAATCCCCAGTACTGGAAGAATAGCCCCACAGGGCTGCTCACTGCCCCAAGCCCCGATCCCCATATGTGTTCTTTAAAGCTCCGCAGGGCTGCACATGCCCCCAGCCCTGATGGCAGCTGCCTGCAAAGTCGCTTCCTGTAAAAATAGAAGCTATACATATCCTAACCGTAGTCCCTGGTAGTCTAGTGGCCCCCCTTCCCCCACCAGCAGTGCCAGACCACCTAGCTCCCCCGACCTGTCCCCAGCCGCAGCAGCACGGCCACCTCTCACCACCTCATTGGCCATGCGCCTGAGCTCCATATGAGTGTGTACTGTATATCACGCCTCAATGAATGAATGACAGCTCGCTCATTCAGCATGCATATACGGTAACACGCTCGCACGGGCTCCAGTCGACGGCTGGCTGTGGTGGTGAGAGGTGGCTGTGCCAGTTGTCGGCTGGGGACAGTCGGGGTGGGGTGGTCTGGCACCGCCGGGTGGGGTGGGGCCACTAGACCACTAGGGATAACGGACCTGTCTAGCACTATTACTGCAAGACAAGGAGTTCGGGATCCCGGTCAGGGCTTGGGGTGTAACCATAGCTCGGCGGCTATTACTACCACATTATGGGGATCGGGACTGGGAGGTCCGATAGCCCAGAGGGCTTTGTTCAGCACAGTGTTGGGGGACTCGGGGAGGGGTCTGATAGCCCGAGGGGCTATGTTACACAGTGTGGGAATCTGGGGCAGGGTCACATAGCCTGAGGGCTTTTCATGCTTGGGCACTGTGGCTGGCACTTGCGCCATTCTTGAGCGATGCCGCAGGCATGCGGCCAACCGTTCAGGTATGCCCTCTGTTTGGTGTACCTGTGTGGTTGGCGCAAGTCGCAGGTCCTAGCTGCGGAGATCATGCCCCTTACAGAATAGGGCACTGGGTCTTTGCCGCAACTGAGTTTGGCGTAAGTCGCCTTTGGCAGCAACTTGCACCATCCTTCTAGATTCGGACCCCCCAAGTCTATAATAGACTGGTAACCATTAAACACATTACTAGATATACTTTTACTAAAGATAACACTTATACTGGTATATTTTCTGGCTAATACTCTGTTATAAACAGTATATCTGAATAGCAATTTGCCTATAACAACCTAGCTAGGCATGTAGTATCTATTTACAAGGTAGCGTGTCATAACAAAAATCTTAGTCACTTGGATGTCCTATAATAACCGAAAAGATATTGTCACGACATTTCAGATTTTCATTGCATACATCAACAGTTTAGAATCACGTTTTTTACATCAGACAGTATCACATCATTTACCACATTTTATTAGAACATTTCACCTTATTCCCCTTAAGTCAAAAGCTTCCTTAAATCAAGGAGATAATTTAATAGACTACACTGAATTGAATTATTAATTTTTGGGCATGTGTATGTAACTAGTTTTGATTCTCTGTTTTGGGGGGTTGACTTTTCTTAGTTTAAATTTTATTTGCCAGAGAGGAACTCTAGCTGAGAGAGATTTGCAGTCATTTGTGACTAGACCTGTTACTTAACCTCTGTGAAATAGGTGTCTGAAAGGAAGGAAGGCACTCCCCGGGATGGAGAGTCAGAGTTGTAGTTAATTGTTTCTGGAGGGCACTGGTTTGTCCTTCACCCCACCCACCCCAGACAAATAACTTCCTTTATAGCAGGGGTTCTGTCATCACTTTCCAAAATTGCTAACGACATACACCTGTTCATATCCTTAAAGGTACAGCACACCGAATAGGGGGTAGAGACACTCACAAGCTTGCACACACTAAAACAAGAACAAAAAAAAAAAAAAAGATAAAGAGAAAACATCTGAAACAGGAAGGGAGACAGACATGTGGGGAGTGTTGCGATGCAGTGACTGTGGAGCATTCTGGAGACTGTGTTGCTGCCCTGTTTGCAGGCACCTCTCTGGTCTGAGGGAGGAGGTTGCTCGACTCCATGCTGACCTGGCTCCCCCACCCAGGGACCACCCAGGCCACTGCCACTACCTCAGAGATTGCCAAGAAAGAGAAGTGGTTCGACCACAGTGGGCTCAGGGAGGGTGAGGGTGGTGGAACAGAGGCGCATCCCTCCAGTTGTGCCTCTTCAGAATTCATTCGCCACTCTGGCAGAGCATGGTTCCTCTATGGAGGCACCTGCAGTGCAGACCAAAGAGGATGCTGGGAACCTCCACAATGGAGACCCACAGGAGGGTGGCACAGGACCCCACAGGGGAAGGAAACAGCTCCTGGTGGGGGGCTCAGTTGTTAGTGGGGGTAGAACTGGGGGAGGGAGGGGAAAGGGAGGTAAGGTGCCTGCCTGGTGCCATGGCTTAGAGGGACAGGAAACGAATCCTCAGGATCGTGGGAGCAGCTGCAAGGGGGAATGAACTGGATGTCATTATCCACCTAGGGACAAATGACCTGGTTAAAAATGGGATCAGAGCAGTGCAACAGGAGTTTGTGGAGTTGGGGAGGGGCCTTAGACAAGTGGCACACACGGTAACTTTCTCGGAAGTGCCACCTGTCTATGGCATGGATGAGGCTAGGGTACTCTGCACCATGGGATTCAATGACTGGTTGAAAAACTGGTGCAGAGCTCAGGGATTTGGCCTTATTGGGGACTGGGGCTCCATGTGGTGGGATGCAGGCCTATACTGGTGTGATGGTGTGCATCTGTCCAGGAGGGGAATCAGGATCCTAGGTGATAGGTTTAAATGCTTCATTGGCAAGCATTTAAACTAGCCAAGGGGGGAGGCACTGAAAAGGAGAAGGGAAATCCTAGCCCCCCCAAAAAATCAGGGTAGTTAGTGAGGTAAACACCAAGATAGAGCAGTCGATAGGGAGAAGGGCAGGGGTAAATGGAGAAAAAGACAAAGGCAGTAAGGACAGGGATGGGGCAAAAAGAAATAAGGCCATAAAAAAATGGAGGGTAATGAGTACCAATGCCCGTAGTCTAGATAAAAAGCTCCCCAAAATGGTGGCCTTGATGGAAGAGGGATGCCTGGATAGCGTGGCAGTCACAGAAACATGGTACACAGAGAACCATGACTGGGATGTCAACATACCAGGGTATACAATCTACAGAAGGGACAGGGAGGGTAGAAGAGGAGGAGGAGCAGCTTTCTGTGTAAGGGAAGGGATCAAAGCAACAGAACTAAAGGGTAAACAGGGAGGAGAGGAGGCACTGTGGGTCACCCTGGAGACTGGAAATGCACCACAATCCGCACAGGGGTTGTATGCAGACCCCCATCTCAAGGGGAGGAAATGGACAAGGAAATGATAGAAGGCATCCTTAGGATGGCAGAGAAAGCAGAGATATTGCTGATGGGGGACCTGAATATGCCAGGTGTTAACTGGAGCACCTTTGCTGCAGCCACATCCAAGAGCAGGGCCATTCTCGATGCCCTACAGGGGGCATGCCTCAGACAGCTAGTTTTGGAACTCACTCAGGAGGGAGCAATCTTAGACCTGGTACTCTCAAATGGGGACAGAGAGAGGATCTCCGATTTAGAAGTGGGTAGCCATCTGGGAACAAGTGACCACCAAATAGTGTGGTTTATGATAAACTTAGCTGTAGAGTCAAGCCATACAAAAGTAAAGGTACTGGACTTCAGGAGGGCTGATTTTGTCAAAATGGGAGAGTGCTTCAGAAAAGCACTAGCAAACAGGCAAGACGGTGGGGTGGAGCAACAATGGGGAAGCATCAAAACTGCCATCACAGAGGCAACAAGTCTTTGTGTGAAGCAAATAAATCAAAACGAAAGAAAAAAACACTATGGTTCTCAAAGAAGTGGCGGGGAAGGTTAGGGAGAAAAAGATAGCATTCAGGAAGTGTAAGGAAATACAGAAGGAGCAGGACAGAGAACTGTACCAGTTAAAGCAGAAGGAAGCGGGGAAGGCAGTCAGAATAGCAAAGGCCCAAACCGAGAAAAAGATAGCCAACTCGGTTAAGGAGGGGAATAAAACCTTTTATAGGTACATTAGAGAGCAAAGAAAGACTAAGGCAGGGATACTGAGGCTGAACAAAGAGGAAGGTGGTTGGGCAGAGAGCGACAGTGAAAAAGCAGGGATTCTGAACGAATACGTCTGCTCAATATTCACAAAGGAAGAGCGGGGGGAGATACCTAATCCAGTCAATAGAAGCACTCTGAATAGGGGGGTTGATATTAGTCCTTTCACAGAAGAAAGGGTTCTGAAAGAACTAAAACTGAAGGTGGATAAAGCAATGGAGCCTGATGGAATTCACTCCAGAATTCTAAAAGAACTAAGGGAAGAAAGTACAGTTACGTAAGAACTTACCGTAACAGTAGATCTTCGAGAACAGCTCTTGCAGCAGGTTACACCATTAGGACTGAAGCCGGCAGGCGTCAGGACTGAGGAAAAATTCTGACTAGCTATCTTCAGCGGGGACCGCCCGATGTCGGTCCGCCTCCGGCGTCAGGTGGTACAAGAGTCCGCTAGATTCCCAGTTCTCCCGCCCGGGAGACTTCGCCCGCCAGGCAAACATCAATGAGAACCGAGTTCACCGTCAGAAGACAGAAAAGTATAATCCTGCTCAGAAAAACTGAGCCATGCCTCCTCAAGGGAAGGTGGGCAGGAAGGTACCTGCTGCAAGAGCTGTTCTCAAGATCTACTGTGACGGTAAGTTCTTACGTAACTGTGATATCTTACTTGAGACACAGCTCTTGCAACCCAAGTCAATGGGACTGATTCCCAAACAGTAGCAGCTGCCAGAATTCCCGGGAGGGAGAAAATAGGAGATGAATACCAGGTCCTGAACCATAGGACAGGAGACCCTGTGCACCACCAGGCAAAACTAGCCTAGCGAGAGGCGTGTCCAAACTATAATCCCTGATAAAGGTATGCACAGAACTCCAAGTAGCTGTAGCACATATGGCAGAAGGTGGAACATTTCTGAATGCTGCAAGAAGGTGGCCACACCTCTGGTAGAATGACCGGACTGTGCCGGGAGGGGCTTTGTTTTGTATCATAACAGTGAAATACACTGGACAGAAGCCAGCGAGAAAGGGACTGTTTGGATCAGGGTTGGCCCATCATTCTCTCAGAGAAGGAAGCAGCTGCTCAGAACTACGGAAGATTGAGTTCTGTTGAGTAAAACCTCAGGCTGCGGTGAACATCCAGGGTGTGAAGCAGAGCCTCTCCTCCATTAAAGAGTAACTCGGAAGTGAACCGGAAGGTCGAGTATCCTGAGTTCAGAGTGAGTGAAGAGACCACCTTAGGCAAAAATTTGGGGTTGGATCCTCAGGGATACTCTGTCCCGGTGGAAACTAAATAAGGCTCTTTGCACATAAGGCGTGAAGTTCAGATATTCTTCTGCGAGTAACAGCAACTAAAAACAACGTTTTCCATGACAGAAAAGCGTAGCTACTTAATCCGTGGCAGGTTCAAGGGGGGCGTGAGCTGTTCAGGACCAAGACAGATCCCATGGAGGCATAGGGTCCCTAATAGGAGGCCCTAAGGTGTCAACACTCCACTGAGGAATTCCGAGGCGTCCAACTGAGCCACTGTGCGATGTCCACGGGTGATAGGCGAAGTAACAGAGGTGCACCTTAATAGAGGTAGGCTAGTCCCGAATGAAAGAGGAGAGCAGATAATCAAAGTACTCCCACAGGACAACCTAAAGGGAAAAATGGCGTGCTCGCGAGCCATAAACAAAAAGCAGGAGCCATTTCGTGGCGTACGTCGCATGCGTTGCCGGCTTTCTGGCTGCAGAAAGGACCTCTGCAACCTCTTGCGAGGACCCCGTGTTGCTAAGATGGCTATGTCTCTAGGAGCCAAGCATGCAGGTTCAGCGACGTGAGTCCGGATGGACAAGTGAACCTTTCTCCTGAGACCAGTAGGTGCAGGAGGCTGAGCGACGGCGGGGCGGGATTCCCAAGATAGTTGCACCAACAGGGAACCAGATCTGTCTGGGCAGAGCAGAACCAGGGATCATGAGTGCATGCCTCCTGCGCGGTTGAGAAGAACTCTCTGGATCAGCACGGAGGGAGGGAAGCATGAGTAATCTGTTCATGGGAGAGGGATAGCGCGTCTGGCCAGAAAACACCAGGCCCTGGATCTAGCGAGCAAAAATTGGGCAGTTTTGCGTTGGATGGGGATGCGAACAAGTCCAGCTCTGGAGTTCCCCATCGAAGAAACAGATCCTCTGCTACCTCTTGAAGAAGTTCCCACTCGTGGACTCTGGCCTGGGAGCGACTCAGGCCGTCTGCAGTCGTGTTGTCCACCCCGGGAACGTGCACAGTGATCAGATTTGCGCCGTGTCGGTTACCCAATCCCACACCCTCGTGGCCTCCCTGCAAAGGGGGTAAGAGTGTGCGCCTCCTTGTTTGTTGAGGTGATACATCACCGCCGTGTTGTCTGTCTGAAGCAGAAGAGTACACGGTGGGATTACTGACTGAAAGGCCTGCAGGGCATAGAGAATCGCTCTCATCTCTAGAACATTGATATGAAGATGAGCTTCCATCTGGGTCCACGTACCCTGGGACTTTACCCCGTCCAGGTGTGCCCCCCCACCCAAGACCTGAAGCGTCCGTGGTGAGGGTTACCTCGGGGGCAGCTGACGCTAGGATGCCTGTGGAGGCGACCTGGGACTAGCCACCACTGCCAGTCTCGAATCACGGGTCGGCGATTCTGACGGATGCTGCAAGTGGTCTTGCCCTTTGATCCCATTGCACTTTGAGCATCCACTGAGTTACCCGCATGTGGAGCCTTGCGAAAGGGACAGTAGGAATGGCGCAGCCATGTGTCCGAGCAAGCGAAGGACACGACCTGGCAGGATAGCGATCTTGTTCGACGATAAATCCCTTATGAGGATCTGATCGTTCGCTCTGTCGGCCGGAAGAAAAGCTCTTCCTGAACAGTGTCCAGTACTGCACTATAAACTGCAGTTTCTGCGACGGTACCAGGAGAGACTTCTCGTAATTTATGAGGATGCCCAGAGATCGGAACAGGTCCTGGGTGCTCTGAATCGCATGTAACAGCGCCTCTCTGGAGGCGGCCATAGAGCCAGTCGTCCAGGTGCAGGGGAACACATAATGGCCCTGTCTCCTCAGAGGCAGCTGCCCGACTGCCATGCACTTGGTAAGACCTTTGGTCGCGGAAGACAGTCCGAGCGGAGGAGCTCGGAACTGAAGTGGTGGTCGGCTTCGAGCGCAGGAACCTCACGTGCGCCTGAGCCATAGGGATATGCAGGTATCGTCCTGCATGTCTAGAGACATATAAAGGCATCCTGTTTCAGCATGGGAATAAGACCGGAAGAGTACCATCACCGGAATCTCTTGTAAGGCGACCGACACGTTGAGGTCGCTGAGGTCCAGAATCGGACGGAGGTCCCTGTTTTCTTTGGAACCAGGAAGAAGTAGAATATGCATTGTCTCTCTGGTTCTCCAGACATACTCTGCTCGCTTTCGCAGGAGGCGCGAGTAGTTCTTGCCAGATCAAAGCTTTGTGCTGACCGGATACGGGAGAGCAAAAGGAGGCCTCGGGGTGGCTTCTGCGAATTCTATAAAGTGGCCTAGACTGACCAATTGAAGAACCCACCTGTCGGTGGTTATGGCCTGCCATCCAGCAGGAAGTTCACAGCCACGACCATGATTTCCGTTCAGTCCTGAGGCGAGGCGAGGAAGGAGTCAGAGCTGTGGCGCAGATGGGCCGCTGGCTGGGCCTGCTTAGGAAAACGCTGACCTCGGATGGCGGGCTGTTTCCCCTGGGCTCTCACAGGCAGACCCCTCTGATGTGCAGCGGAGGCGCGGGCTGCTGCCTCTCGTCACGCCCACAGCGGTTTTGGTTTCTCTGAAAGGAACCAAGCTTAGGTTGTACATGGCCTGAACCGACCTTACTGCCTTCCACCCTCTTGAAGTCTGGCGATGATCTTCTCTGAAGGATTACCAAACAAGACTTCTGCCTCAAAGGAGCGTCCATAATATTTTCTGGACGTCCAGGGGTAAAACAGAGGCAGCGTAACCAGGGTGTCTCGAGGCATCGCCCAGAAGCTGCTGCTCGGGCGATGAGTCAGCGGGTCGTCTGTGACTCATAGCACTTGGTCTCTATGTCCGAACCCGTACGGAGGACCTGAAGCATCTCCTCCTTCTGCTCACCTTCAGGCAATTTTTCAGCCGTTTCCAGACCCTGTTCCCACAAAGCATTCTGGAACTGAACCATGTGGGTTGATGGCGCAGGTAGCGGAGGCATACGTGCGCCTACCAATGCGTCCAATTGCTTGGACTCTGGGTCCGGTGGCAGGGTGCTCAAATGTTGCGGCCTCTGTGACCGGTTATGTGAGGCTGTGATGACCAGAGAATCGGCCTGAGGCTGCTCGTAAGTACTGGTCGGCGCCTTAGAGCCTTGTACAAGCGATCAGCTTTTTGGAATCGCCGGAGCGAATGTGGACGCTTCCACTGCCTTGGTGGCGTCCACAAAAGTGTTACCAAAGGTGGTACCACCACAGGCTTAGGGTCCTTCTGCCGAAGGTATTTGGCGGCGTACCCTTTCGGGTCTAGGCCTCTGCATCCCATCCCATGTTCTCTTGTATGTGTCCCATAATATCAAGGAATGAAGGATCATCCGGAGAGATTTGGGCATCTCCACGTGGGTCCAGAGAAGGATGGAGAGTGGAGATGGGGATCTAGAGGCAGAGTAGTCTGATCCCGTGTCCTCCGTTGAAAGCGACGTCGGTGTCTCCTGGATCTCTGGGGCTGGGTGATCCAGAAGAAGATTTGACGGAGGTCTCCGTTTTCTGGTCTTCCCCTGGGAGGGGATCTAGGCTCCCGGGGAGAAGGTAAACGGCCTGCCGACCCCGATGGCGAAGGGGGTGCAGGAACCAGAGGAGGAGGAGGAGGAGGAGGAGCAGTGGGAACCATGTCCTTCTTTATTGTTTCCCACCAGTAGGTGAAGAGGTCCTTCACTTCCGCAAAAGAAAGGCCCGATGACGGCCCGGGCGCCTGTGGGCGGTCGTCGGGTCCCGGCATCGGCTCCGCAGGGGGCTCTGGTAACAGCGAGCATTCCCTGGGAGTGTCGACAGGACCGGGGTCGCCCGTCTGGTCCTCGGGCTGTGTTAAGTCCTCCTCAGTTAAAGTCTCCTGACCGACATCGGTCGGAGGCGTCAGGGCCCTCTTCTCCAGGAGGCGGGCGTCGGACCCCTACGGCGTCCGCTGAGGTGATAGTTGGCGGCGTCGTGGCAGACGGCGGCTCAGGGAGGTATGGCGCAGCGCGGCGGCGGTCGTGCGGCGTCGGGTCCTGAGTCTCTTAGGCGTGAGCTCCAGCGTCTTGCGAGGAGGCATGGAAGAAGACCTGACGTCGGGTACCGAAAGGCGGGAACCCGACTTGTGATGATGATGGTGGCGCTCCCTGGACTTCGCCAAGGCCTTGGAGGAAGACGAGGATGGCCTGGCGGACTTGGCCTGAGAAGAAGGTTTCCTTACCGCAGCCGGGGGAGGCTGAGAGCTGGCCCTGGAGGGAGAGCGGTCGGACCTAGAACCGGAGCTGCGTGACTCCGAAGCCCTGGAGGGGGACCTGGAAGGGGCCTTCTCCCTTCGTTTCTCCGCGTGCTTGTGGGATTTTTGAGAAGATGATTCCCCCTTGGAGGACATGGTCTTCAGCTTTTCCTCCAACAAAAAAGCCTGAAGGGCCTTCTGACGTCGGATCCGAGTACGACTGTTGAACCCCTGGCAGGATGGGCAGGCCCAGGTATCGTGGTCTGGGCCCAGGCACCTAACGCAGGCTGTGTGGGAGTCCTTAAAGGGGATCTGTTTCCCGCAAGCACACTTGGAGGAGTGACCAGAGGTCGGAGAGGACATCAGCAAAGGTCTTGCTTGAAGAAAATCGAATTTCTCGAAGAGAAGCACTTAAACCACGCGTCGCACGCTAGACTGTAACCGAAAGGTCGAGACAAGCTTAGTCGACGGTGGGAAAAGAACTGAGGAATCTGGCGGGACTGCCCCCTTTTGTACCACGCCTGACATCGGAGGCGGGACCGACGTCGGGGGCGGTCCCCGCTGAAGATAGCTAGCTAGAATTTTTCCGTGGGGTCCTGACGCCTGGCGGCTTCAGTCCTAATGGTGTAACCTGCTGCAAGAGCTGTGTCTCGAAGTAAGATCTAGTAACACCATTGACTATCCTTTTTAAAAAATCATGGGAGGATGGTGTGGTACCTGAGGACTGAAGGAGGGTGGATGTGATTCCCCTTCACAAAAGTGGGAGCAAGACATAGGCAGGAAACTACAGACCTGTCAGTTTGCCTTCAGTGGTAGGGAAAATGATGGAATCACTTCTGAAGGAAAGAATTGTTGAGTACCTAGAGGCCAGTGGGGCACAGGACCCAAGGCAGCATGGATTCACAGCAGGAAGGTCATGTCAGACAAATCTAATTGATTTCTTTGACTGGGTGACCAAAGTAGTAGACCAGGGAGAGGCTGTGGACATGGCCTACCTAGACTTTAGCAAGGCATTTGACACAGTTCTGCACAAAAGGTTAATAAACAAATTAGCCAGCCTGGGAGTGGATCCCAGGGTGGTAGCCTGGGAAAAAACACTGGCTGGACAACAGGAAACAGAGGGTAATAGTAAATGGAGTCCACGGTGAAAAAAGGGGGGTTATTAGTGGGGCACCACAGGGTTCAGTACTGGGGCCAGTCCTTTTTAATGTCTTTATAAGTGACATTGCAGAAGAAGTGGAAGGAAAAGTATGTCTCTTTGCAGATGACACAAAGATCTGCAACAGGGTTGATACGCCAAGGTGGGGTGGAAAGGATGAAAAGGGACTTGGCAAGGTTGGAGGAATGATCAAATGTATGGTAGCTTAGATTCAACACAAAGAAGTGCAAAATAATGCACTGGGGAAACAAAAACCCAGGGGAAGAGTACACAGTGGGGGGTGAGATACTGACAACAACAAAAATGGAATGGGACCTGAGGGTAGTCATATCAGATGACCTAAAGGTAGGCCAGCAATATGAGAAGGCAGTAAGGAGGGCTGGGGGGTTACTGGGATGCATAGGGAGAGGCATCACCAGTAGAAAACAGGAACTTGTCCCTCTGTACAGACAGGTGGTAAGACCACATCTGGAGTACTGTGTACAGTTCTGGAGGCCCCATCTCCGCAAAGACATAGACAGGGTGGAGGCTGTCCAGAGGAGGGCAACCAAAATGGTGCCAGGTCTGCACCAGAAGGCATATGAAGAAAGACTAAAGGAGCTTAAGATGTATAGCCTCGAGGAAAGGAGGGAGGGGAGGACATGATAGAAACTTTCAAATACCTCAAGGGAATCAACAAAGTCCAAGAGGGTAGCATCTTTCAGAAAAAGAGATGTGCAAGAACAAGGGGGCTCAATTTGAAGATAGAGGGGGATGGCTCAGAGGTAATGTGAGGAAGTATTTCTTCACAGGAAGGGTTGTAGATGCATGGAAAAGCCTTTCTGAGGAGGTCGTAGAGTCAAAAACGGGGGGAATTCAAGAATGCATGGGACAGACATAAGGCAATTCTAGTGGGGGGGTAGGAGGAAGTAGGCTGTTGGTTAATTAGGATCTGCAGCTTATCCGTTAGGTAGGGAAATGGGCAGCCTAGGTGGGCCAAGCAGTCCTTATCTGCCATCAGATTCTATATTTCTGTGTTTCTTTACCTCTGTACCCCTCGTTATACTGAATGGGCACCTTAGCTTGGGTGGAGGCTTTGGTTTGGGTGGAGGCAGTTAACACAATTTTGGGAATGGAGTTAGGCACCCAACCCCATTACCCTTCCACCCTTAGCTGGCCTTACTTATATTCAACGGATTTACCACATGTTTGTAGGAGGTGGTCTGATAGTTTTTTCTATCAGCCCTGTTTTCCACCTGCAGGTTATGCCACTACTCCATTGGATGTTGCTGTGTCATTGCTACACTTTCTGTCAGTCAGCTGCTCAAATTCACTGCGGAGACTCTTCTCCTATCTGTGTGTTTCCTCCCATCCATCATGCTCTGGTTGCCCATCCTAACCCTGACTTGGGGAACTGAGACACATTCCTGTGTTAAGTCACTGCCCTAATTTCTTCCTTTCTCCTCTGACTCTCTTTTTAGCCAGTTTTGTCCTTTCCCTGCTCTAGTCCCCTTTTCTCCGCTAATCCAAACACAGTCCCCCCTGTGATAGGATGTCAAGTCTATTTATGTGCTACCTTCCTTGTGCACTACTTGCTGTACTTGCCGTGGACTCGCTATCACTTTTCGTAGGGACCGCCACATTCCAGTCTGAAGTGCCCTCCGAGAACTTTAACTACCCCAGCATGCTGGCTGAGGATTCCTCCATGCCTGTTCCTCCTGTGCTCCTTAGTTACAAATTTGTTGGGCTACTCCTACAATACCTCTTACGAAGAAAATTTACCTCCCCTGGGAACATCTCCCATGCCTTTGTGCTTGCTACGATCGGGGTCATACTACTATCCCTTTCCCTAGCTGGTGATGTTGAACCCAACCCTGGCCCCTTCTCTAATCCTACACAGCCTTCCTCAAACCACTTGAAGTCTTGCTGTATTCTGACTATTGCAGTTAGCCCCAGCACTCAAACTGCCCCGGAGAGAAGAGGGTTAATTTTCTATGCTGAGCATAGAACATTGAGCTTGAGCTCGGTTCAAACCTCTGTCTGCTGCACTTAGAAGCACAACCGTCAGATTCTTTACTCCGCCTAACTGGACGGTTGCGCCGGAGATTTCTCCTTTGCTCACAGTTCAAAAGTCAGTTAAAGTCTTCGGTTTTACCAGTTATTTTTTCTCAAGTTTCAGTTCAGATCTCTGTCTGTGGTACAGCAAGTACTAGGTAGACATAGTAAACTTGTGGAAATTGTAAAAATTGATTTTCGACCGGTTTGGCTGAACCGGCCATTTAGTGCGTTACATGTTCTGTCTTTGTTTCTAAACTTAGAGTGTGGTTGCCGGTCCTTATCGATTTAAAAAAAAAAATTTTCTTGTGTTTTTTTCCAATACCTGTGACAGGGTTAGAAACCAATAAGGGTGTCTTCCCTGGTTGTTTACCATAAAAAGGGTAAGTTTGTGGTTAGGATGGCTATGTCTGAGAGAGCAAAAGAAAAACCGGGCCCACTGGGTTTCAACACTGCAGTGTGTGTGGGGAGGTCTTTGCTAAGGCTGATCCCCACACCACCTGTGTTTAGTGTCTGGGGTTTGACCACCTCGATTTAGACTGCCAAATCTATAAAAATTTCCCTAAGTCTACCCTGGAAAAAAGATTAGGTAGGCTTAGGGATAAGGATGCTGTGAAGTCCGCTGACCTGGATGGCCAGCCCAGTTTGGTTCCGACCGAACCTGAGGAAGTGCCCTCTGACCAGGGCAATACTTCTTCGGGCAAGAGGAGAGCCGATCCTGAGGGATCGGGTCCACAAAAAGACAGAGAAAAGAAAAATCGGCCAGTTCGGATCCAGAGACTTATTTTCTGACCGCCGAAGAGATTGCCAAAGTGATAAGGATTGTAGAATTGCTTCGCCTGGTTCTGTCTGATCCAGCGCCTTCTGGAAGGTGCTCAGTTCGGTCGGTTCCTCCTGTTCAAGGTTATGCCTCTGAAGATTTTTATGAACCGGATTTGGAGGGGGATGAAGATTATGATGATGATGATGATGACCATGGTGGGGAAGGTCTGGATGAGCACATTGAACCGGACATCTCCCCAGACAGGCCTTCTGGTGTTTCCCTTCCTAGGCTTTCTGAGTCTCCTTCCCACTACATGTTTTACAGGAAAGTGGCAGAAACCTTCCAGCTTCCTGTGGAGGAAGCCGTGGAGGAACAAGAGGAACCTGATTATGTGGAGATGATGGACATCCCAGAGTCTAAGAGACTGTCTGTTCCCCTTCATAAGTCTTTTGGGAAACAGACACAAAAGATTTTAAAAACTCTAAATTCTGTATCTCCTGTCGACAGAAGGATGGACAAAAGGTACACTTTAGGTTCAGGTACAGAGTACTTGTATCAATAATGCAGCCATATTGGGGTTGTGCAGACTGCAGCCTGTGATAAGGCTAATACACCCTTGACTTCACACACCCCAAATAAAGACTCTAGGAAGCTGGATGCCATGGCAAAGGAACAGTACATGGCATCCGCCTTGGGACTCAGGCAGGCTAATTATATGGCCTATGCAGCCAGGTACCAGAAGTCCAGGTGGGACACTGTAGTGGCACTGGCTAAGCAGGCCTTCCCCCAGCTAGCCTCAGAGCTGGAGGGGGTGGCTGCTGATGGGATTGAGGCATCTAAGGTACAGTTCCATGCTGCTGTGGACTCAAATGATGTGTCATCTAGAGTCATGGCTACATCTGTGGCTCTTGGAGAATGGCTTGACTCAGATGTAGTAGTCTCTCTGGGACACCAGGCTAAGGCCATGGATTTCCCTGTGGTGGGTAATTCTCTGTTTGGGGAGCAGACAGAGAATTACATGAAAAAGATGGATGAGTATAGGACCACCTATAGGAGTGCACAGGCCAAGGAAAGGCAGGCAACTCCTCAAAGGCAGCAAGCTAGGGGCAGGGGCAGGCCTTTTCATAGGCCTTTCTACCAAGCATAGGCCTCTTCTCCTTTTCCTCAGAGGGGGTTCTTCAGAGGGAGAGGCAGAAGGGGGATGAGCAGGGCTGCATCCACCCCTCAACACAGGGCTCCTGCCAAACAGACACCCTGATGTGTCAGCCCGGGTCAACTCCCCCATTCCTGTAGGAGGCGGGCTGGCTTACTTCGTCCAGGTCTGGATGTCTATTACCTCAGACAAGTGGGTCCTGGAGGTGGTAAGCCAGGGGCTGGTTCTCGGCTTCAAGAAGTTTCCAAAGCTGAGGGCCAGATCTTTTCCACCTGCAAGCATCTCCAAAACCATTGCGTTAGAGGCCGAGGTTTCATCTCCACTGGCTCCAAAGGCTGTAGAGAGAGTTCCTACATTGCACAGGAGCAAAGGTCTGTACTCCAGGTACTTCCTTGCCCCAAAAAAGACAGGGGCGTGGCGGCCCATCCTAGACTTAAGATACCTGAACAAACATCTTTTAAAACCAAAATTCAGAATGGTGACTCTGGGAATAATCCTTCCGTCTTTAAGGCCAGGGGACTGGCTAGCTTCCCTGGACTTAAAAGATGCCTACTTTCACATTCCCGTCAGGTGCTCCCACAGAAAGTACCTCAGGTTTGAATTGTCCTCAGGCCATTATCAGTTCAAAGCTATGCCCTTCGGCCTGACATCGGCTCCAAGGGTAGTCACAAAATGCCTAGCAGTAGTAGTGGCCTTTTTAAGAAGGAAGAATATTTCCATATTTCCATACCTGGACAACTGGCTCATTGTGGGTCAGTCCCCAGACCAAGTCAAGTCAGACCTGCTAGTGACTCAGCAAGTGCTCACTTCCCTAGGATTCCATATCAGTCTTCCCAAGTCAGTTCTCGAGACTGTACAGCTCCTCACTTTCATAGGTGCAGAGTTGGATACAGTCAAAGCAACATAGAAACATAGAATTTGACGGCAGATAAGGACCGCTTGGCCCACCTAGTCTGCCCATTTTCCTACCTAACAGATAAGCTGCAGATCCTAGTTAACCAACAGCTTACTTCCTCCTACCCCCCCACTAGGACTGCCTTATGCCTGTCCCATGCATTCTTGAAGTCCCCCACTGTTCTTGACTCCACGACCTCCTCAAGGAGGCAGTTCCATGCATCCACAACCCTCTCAGTGAAAAAATACTTCCTCACATTACCTCTGAGCCGTCCCCCCTCTATCTTCAAATTGTGTCCCCTTGTTCTTGCACATCTCTTTTTCTGGAAGATGCTACCCTCTTGGACTTTGCTAATTCCTTGAGGTACTTGAAAGTTTCTATCATGTCCCCTCTCTCCTTCTTTCCTCAAGGGTATCCATATTAAGCTCCTTTAGTCTTTCTTCGTATGTCTTCTGGTGCAGACCCTGCACCATTTTGGTTGCCCTCCTCTGGACAGCCTCCACTCTGTCTATGTCTTTGTGGAGATGGGGTCTCCAGAACTGCACACAGTACTCCAGATGGGGTCTCACCAACTGTCTGTACAGAGGATAACAACTTCCTGTTTTCTACTATTGATGCCTCTCCTATGCATCCCAGTATCCCCAGCCTTCCTTACTGCCTTCTCACATTGCTTGCCCACCTTTAGGTCATCTGATATAATTACCCCAGGTCCTTTCTATTTTTACTGTTGTCAGTATCTCACCCCCATTGTATACGCTTCCCTGGTTTTGTTTCCCATGTGCATTACCTTGCACTTCTTTGCATTGCATCTGAGCTGCCATACATTTGACCATTCCTCCAACCTTGCCAAGTCCCTTCTCATCCTTTCCTCCATCTTGTGTATCAACCCTGTTGCAGATCTTGCGTCATCTGCAAAGACATACTTTCCTTCAGTTCCTCTGCAATGTCACTTATAAAGACATTAAAAGGACGGTCCCAGTACTGAACCCTCTGCGTTTCCCGCTAGTAACCCCCTTTCTTCACTGTGTACTCCATTTACTACTACCCTTTGCGTCCTGTTGTCTAGCCAATTTTTATCCAGGCTACCACCTTGGGACCACTCCAAGGCTGGCTATCTTGTGTATTAATCTTTTGTGTGGGACTGTATCAAATGCCTTGCTAAAATCTAGGTAGGCCATGTCCACAGCCCTCCCTGGTCTACTACTTTGGTCACCCAGTCAAAGAAATCTATTAGATTCAGCCTGACACGACCTTCCCATCGATGAATCCATGCTGCCTTGGGTCCTGCCCCACTGGCCTCTAGGTACTCAACAATTCTTTCCTTCAGAAGTGATTCCATCATTTTCCCTACCACTGAGGTCAAACTAGCTGGTCTGTGGTTTCCTGCCTCTGTCCTGCTCCACTTTTGTGAAGAGGAATCACATCTGCCCTCCTCCAGTCCTCGGGTACCACCCCATCCTCCCATGATTTGTTAAAGAGAGTAGTCAGCGGTGTCACTAGTTCTACCCTTAGTTCTTTTAGAATTCTTGGGTGAATCCCATCCGTCCCCATTGCTTTGTCCACCTTCAATTTTATTAGTTCTTTCAGAACCCTTTCTTCTGTAAATGGACTGGTATCGACCCCCGTCTTCAGAGTGTTTCTCTTGTTTGGTTTAGGTAACTCCCTCTCCTCTTCCTTTGTGAATACTGAGCAGAAATATTCATTCAGTATCCCTGCTTTTTCACTGTCACCCTCTGCCCACATTCCCTTCCCTTTATTAAGCTTCAGTATCCCTCCTTTGGTCTTTCTTCGCTCCCTAATGTACCTATAAAAGGTCTTATCCCTCTTCTTAACAGAATTGGCTATCCTTTCCTTGGTTTGGGCCTTTGCTATTCTGACTGCCTTCCCAGCCTCTTTTTGCTTTAACTGATAAAGTTCTCTGTCCTGCTCCTTCTGTGTTTCCTTATATTTCCTGAATGCTGTCCTTTTCTCCTTAACCTTCCCTGCCACCTCTTTTGAGAACCATAAGCTTTTTTCCTTCGTTGTGTTTTATTGAGTTGCTTTACACAAGGCTTGTTGCCTCTGTGATGGCTGTTTTGATCACTCCCATTGTTCCTCCACCCCTTCTTGCCTGTTTGCTAGTGCTTTCTGAGGCACTCTCTCATTTTCCCAAAGTCAGCCCTCCTAAAGTCCAGTACTCTTGCTTTTGTATGGCGTGATTGTATGCTGTGTTTATAGTGAACCACACTGTTTGGTGGTCGCTTGTTCCCAGATGGCTACCCACTTCTACATCTGATTCTTTCTCCATTCCCGTTTGGAGTACCAGATCTAAGATTGCTCCTCCGAGTGGGTTCCAGTACTAGCTGTCTGAGGCATGCTCCTGTGGGCATCAAGAATGACCCTGCTCTTGGATGTGCCTGCAGCAAAGGTGCTCCAGTTAACATCTGGCATATTCAGGTCCCCCATCAACAATATCTCCCTTTTCTGCCATTCTAAGAAAACCTTCTATCATTTCCTTGTCATTCCCTCCCCTGAGATGGGGTCTGTATCAACCCCATGCGGATTGTGGTGCCATTTCCTGTCTCCAGGGTGACCCAAAGTGCCTCATCTGTTCCCTGTTTACTCTTTAGTTCTGTTGCTTTGATCCTTCCTTTACATGAGAGCTACTCCTCCTCCTCCTCTTTTACCCTCCCTGTCCCTCCTGTAGACTGTGTATCCTGGTATGTTGACATCCCAGTCATGGTTCTCTGTGTACCATGTTTCTGTGACCACCACAATATCCAGGCAACCCTCTTCCATCAAGGCCACTAGTTCGGGGAGCTTGATACACAGACTACGGGCATTGGTACTCATCACCCTCCACTTTTTGATAACTTTACCCTTTTAGCCCCATTTCTGTCCTTACTGCCTTTGCCTTTTTTTACATTTAAATCTGTTCTGTTCCATAATAATTTCTGTACCTTGGTGTTTACCTCACTAATCACCATGTTTTGTGGGGGGAGGCTCGTATTTCCATGATCCTTTTCAGTGCCTCCCCTTGGCTAGTTTAAATGCTTGCCAATGAAGCATTTAAACCTCTCACCTAGGATCCTGGTTCCCCCCCTGGACAGATGCAGACCATCCCACCAGTATAGGTCTGCATCCCTCAAGTGGCTCCCCAGTCCCCAATGAAGCCAAAACCCTGAGCTCCACACCAGTTTTCAACCACTCATTGAATTCCCTGGTGAGAAGTGCCCTGCATCTCCCTTGCCATAGACAGGCAGCACCTCCGAGAAGGTTACCGTATCGCTACTTGCCTAAGGCCCTTCCAACTCTACAAACTCCTCTTGCACTGCTCTGATCTCATTCCTAGCCAGGTCATTTGTCCCTAGGTGGACAATGACATCCAGCTCCCTCCCTCGTGCAGCTCCTCCTCTGATCCTGAGGATTGCTTCCTGTCCTCCAAGTCGTACGCCAGGAAGGCACCTTACCTCCTCTCCCTTCATCCCCATTTCTAACCCCTAATGATTGAGTCCCCACCAGGAGTTGTTTCCTTCCCTTTGGGGTCCCAT
This sequence comes from Neoceratodus forsteri, assembly GCA_016271365.2. Classification (NCBI taxonomy): domain Eukaryota; kingdom Metazoa; phylum Chordata; order Ceratodontiformes; family Ceratodontidae; genus Neoceratodus; species Neoceratodus forsteri. The sequence goes on along the minus strand of JADMNL010000030.1, from coordinate 121,517,188 downwards.
GCCACCCTCCTGTGGGTCTCCTTTGTAAGGTTCCCAGCATCCTCCTTGGTCTCCACTGCAGATGCCTCATGGAGAACCACTATCCAGCAGAAGAGAATGGTTGTGGGCGGTACAGCTGGAGGGATGCAACTCTGTTCACCACTCTCTCCCTCCTTGAGCCCACCCTGGTCCAGCCTCTCCTCTTTCTTGGCAACCTCTGAGGTAGTGGCATTTGCCCTGGTGGTCCCTGGGTGGGGGAGGAGGTTTCACGAATCCTAGCCAGGTCAGCCTGGAGACGGGCAACCTCCTCTCTCAGACCAGAGAGGTGCCTGCAAATAGGGCAGCATTGCAGCCTCCAGAATGTCTCCCGGAACACTGCCGCCCCACAGCCATTGCACTGCCCCACTCCTATCATGTCTTATTTTGTGTCCTCTCTACTATTTCTCTGGATGCTTATTCTCTCCTCTCCTCACAACTCTCACCCTTCCTGTTCTGGGACAGCAACTTCCTATCTTCTTCAGTAGCCTCCTTCTTCCTTGCTCAATATCAGACCACCAGCAGCTGGGGGAGAGTGAGCTACTTTTTCCTTTAGGGTTGACAAAACCAATGTTTCTCTATGATCCTTTCCTTCCTACTGCCAAACAGGAAGTTCCTGTTGACAGTCAAATCCAGTGGCTATAAAGTAGAACTGGCTTTGGTGGGTGGGTGGAGGGGTGGGATGGAGGGCAATTAGTAAGAAAAATGCTAGCAACAGGAAGTTGTATTTGACTCACCTGCTTTTAGTGTCTAAACCACACCCCCAGGTAAGCTCTCTTTCCTCCTACTGGTTTAGCAAAGTCAGCTGATACAGTACCCTTCCCTGCACAGAACACACACTGACTTTCTTTCATTTCTTTCTTTTTTTAAACCTAAATAAGACCCCTTCTACTTCTAATAAAGTTATCTGTCTACTTAATCTTAACAGACACTGACTCCTGCTGAGATATAAGTTTTAAATTAATAAGAAAATGTAGCTTCTTTTAGTTAGCTGCTTTCTGCTCTACAAGCAAGACTAGCAACAGGCAAGAGCAAGAGCTTTTCTTCCCCTGGAAAGGGCAAGGGCTATTGTAGAGCTGACTTCTTCATTCCACCTTCTGGTCTCTCAGCCAGCAAGGCACTTCCTTCAGCTTCTGGGCCATGTGGCAGCTTCTGCAGCAGTGGTCCAAGGGGCCAGATTTCAGATTAGGGACATTCAGTTTCACCTGAGGGCCTTTTGGTCTCAGAAGAAAGATTCTCTAACCAAACTAGTTCCAGTGACTCGGACTCTGATCTAGGCTCTCCAATGGTGGCAGGATCAGGGCAGCCTCAGACAAGGAGTCCCATTCGGCACTCAGTCTCACTCTGTGGTCTTAACCACGGATACTTCTCTATTGGGGTGGGGAGCCCATCTGGGGGCTCTCGCAGCCCAGGGACTGTGGTCCCCTCAGGAATCCCTTCTTCATATCAGTCTTTTGGTACTCAGGGCGGTCTTTCTGGCCTTGCAAGCTTTCTCTCAGTCAGTGCAGAAAAAGGTGGTTCAGGTCAGGATAGACAACACCACCACCATGTGGTACATCAACAAGCAGGGATGCACTCGGTCCACGGCCTTGTGCACAGAAGCCATGAAATTGTGGTCCCTAGCTTATTCTCTGCAGACCTCTCTGATAGCAATCCACCTTCCAGGGAAGGACAATGTGCTAACAGATGCATTGAGCAGGATCTCCCAGGGCCATCACAAATGGTTCCTGGACCATCCGGTGTTGAAGTGATTTTTTCAAGGTGGGGCACTCCAGAGATAGATCGCTTTGCAGCCCCAGACAATCACCAACTTCCTCTGTTTTGTTGCAGACCCCCAGTCTTGGGCTCAGTCCCTCTGGATGCTCTGATCTTGAACTGGGAGGGGAAATTTCTATATGCCTTCCCTCCTTTTCCTCTTCAGTTCAAGGTTCTGGTCAAGATAAGGTCACAACCCTGCAAAGTGATTCTGATTGCTCCAGACTGGGCCAGACAGCCTTGGTACCCCCTGTTGCTGTCCCTAGCAGTCCATTTTCCCCTGCCTCTTCCCAGGAATTACAACCTGTTAACCTCCTCTCAGGGGAGGATTTAATACCCCAATCTTCAGTCTCTCAATCTCAAGGCATGACTCTTGAAGAGTTAGAGTATGCAGATTTGCATCTGTCCCAAGGGGTTCCGGATATTCTCAAAGCCTCTCGAAAGCCTGCCACCAGAAAAACTTATAACTCCAAATGGAAAAGATTCAGCATTTGGTGTTCCAAGAAGCATATATCCCCAGACACTGCTGAATTGTCTGCAGTTCTTGATTATATGGTTCATCTTAATTGCCTAGGCCTCAGACCAGCTACTCTCAAAGTACATTTGTCAGCTAGTTCTGCTTTTCTGTCAGTGGGAAAGCCTTCCTCACTGTCATCTCACCCTGTATTCTGTAAATTTTTTCAAGGGATTGCTTCATACCAATCCCCACTTTACGGATCCTACCCCTGCTTGGGATCTTAATGTCTGCATTGCTCAGCTTATGCAACCCCCTTTTGAGCCTTTGTCTTCAGCAGAGCTTAAGTACTTGACTTGGAAAACTGTGTTCCTGGTAACTATTACCTCTGCCAGGCGTATCAGTGAATTGCAAGCTCTGTCATTGGAGCCTGATTTTATCTCATTCCATAGAGATAAGGTGGTCCTTAGAACTAACAAGAGGTTTTTACCTAAAGTGGTTTCAGATTTTCATCTGAACCAATCTATGTCTCTCCATGTGTTCGTCACTGATCATTCTTCTTCAGGAGAAAGAAGTTTACACAGTTTGGATGTTAAAAGGTCCCTTAGTTACTACATTGAGCGTACTAAGGCTCACAGGTTTGACTCCCTCCAGTTGTTTCTCACTTATGGAAAAGTGGGGAAGGGCAAACCTGCCACTAAAAGAACTATTGCCAGGTGGATTGTCTCTTGTATTCAATTCTGCTATGAGAAGTTAGGCAAAATACCTCCCTCAGGTCTGAGGGCTCATTTGACTAGAGGTACAGCTGCTTCCCTGGCTGCGGCCAGGGATATTCCTTTGCTAGAGATATATAAAACAGCCACCTGGAAAACAGTCCATACATTTACCAAACATTACTCCCTGGACATCCAGGCTAGAAGTGATGCTTGGTTTGGTACAGCAGTACTGCAGAGCCTATTCCCAAGGTAGGTTTGATTCCTTCCTCCATGGAGGTACTGCTTGGTAGTCTGCAATCGTCAGAATGCAGCAAGACTTCATGTGGTTTGAAGAAAAAAATTACTCACCTTAGTAATTATGTTTCTTCTAATGGAGTCTTGCTGTATTCTGACTTCCCTTCCTGCCTCCCCCTCTCAGAACATGTTTTTGGGAAGTGGGCTGACAGGTGCAGTGTTGGACCCCAGAGGTGCATTTGGGCACTCCCTCCTTTTAGAGAGGGGGAGTGGGTTATATTATTAATTTAACAGTCTTAAGTTGTTCACTACCTGGTTTTTGATTTTTGATTTCTTGACTTGAGTCTTTTGGGGATCCAAAATATTTGGTTGCCATTTGGCTAGTAAAAATGTTACAATTTCCACATTGTAGTTAGTTAGTATTAGCTCGTAAGAATCTGACGGTTGTGCTTCTAAGTGCAGCAGACAGAGGTTTGAACCGAGCTTGAGCTCAGCGTTCTATGCTCTACATAGAAAATGAACCCTCTTCTCTCTGGGGCAGTTTGAGTGCTGGGGCTAACTGCAATAGTCAGAATACAGCAAGACTCCATTAGAAGAAACATAATTACTAAGGTGAGTAATTTTTTCTTCTTGTTCCACCCATCTCCTACCACAGTTCCAGGGCTTGACCTTGGCCCATCTAAACATCTGCAGTCTCATAGCTAATCTTCTCGCGCTGGAAGCATGGGTACAGGTCAACAACCCTGACATCCTTGCCCTATCTGAAACATGGCTGAAACCCTCTATCACTGATCTGAACTGCCCTCTTCCAGGGTATAACTTGCTCCAGGTTGACCGTCCCTCCTCCAAAAGGGGTGGTGGGCTGGCACTATAGTATAAGTCGCACCTCAACGTATCTTTATTACCCACCCACTCTCTGAATAACTGTGAGGTTCTTCACTCGATCCTACTCCTTGGAGTGGCCAAGAAACTGCACATCTTCTGTACTTATATTCCACCTCGGAACAGCAAGCTAGGTCTTGAAGAGCTCTCTGAACTGATTCCTGCGGTGTCAAAGAATAATGAGGTGATCTGCTTGGGGGAATTTAACCTCGACTGGTGGGGTCCCAACTCCTTTCTCCTTACTTCTGTTATCAGCAAGGTCAACCTTTTTCAACTTATTGCATCCCCAACTAGGTTCAAACAACATGAAGTCTTGCTGTATTCTAAAAAATGCAGTATGACCGACCGGTTCAGCTGCCCCGGAGAACAAAGGGTTAAACTCTACGCAAATGCGTAGAACGTTGAGCTCGAGCTTGGTTTTCAAACCACCATCCTCGGTACGTTCTAGTAACCGATCATCCACCTGCCAGTGAAGATGCCTCGGAAATTGCTCCTCTTCTTTTCAGTTCAAGAGTATAAACTGCTGGTTCTTTACCCATCCGTTTTGGTTTTTCTAGTTTGTTTTCAGTGCTTTTTCAAACCACGGGTCCGGTTCAACTGAACCAGCTGGTCCGGTTACTGATTCTACTGATCAGGGCGAGCCTTCATCCTCCAAAAGATGGTTGGACTCAACCCCGGATACCATACGGACCAAAAAGTCCAGAAAGTCCGGTTTGGAACCGCACAAGCAAGCGATTTCGGTTCCAACCACTGAAGAAATCGATAAAATGATTCAGATTGTTCAGTCCCTGCAGTCCAGTTTTGGTGAACCAACTCAGCGACCGGTTGGGCAGTCGCCAGTTCAGGTGCCTGCCGGTTCAACTCCTTCTGGTCCCTTGGACCTGAGGAATACTATGAGTCAGATTATGAGTATGATGCTGAAGATGAGGATGAAGGGGAACCTGTTGAACCTGATGTTTCCCCCGATCATCCTGAGTACGAGTCTCCTCCTTGGGCCCCTTCAGAAGCTACCTCCCATTTTGCTTTCATGAGGCAGGTAGCAGAGACTCTGCAGTTCTCTGTCCAAGAAGCCAGACAGGAGGAAGATGATGAGGATGACTACAGGGAAATGATAGACCTCCCTGTTTCTCAGGGGCTTTCCATCCCTATGCACAAACCTCTGAAGAGGCAAACCCTCAAGGTCCTCCAGGCTCCCTTCTCTGTCCCTTCCTTGGATAAAAAGATGGACAGTAAGTATGTCCTGGCTGGGAGTGGCACTGAGTTCCTCTCCTCCCACTGCAGCCATGTGGGGGTTGTGCAGACTGCAGCCAGTGAGAAGGCTGGTATTCCCCTGGCTTCCCATCCTCCAGATAAGGAGGCCAAGAAAGCGGACTCCCTGGCCAAGAAAACCTATTTGGCCTCCTCCCTGGGCATAAGGCAGACCTCCCATATGGCCTATGTCTCCAGATACCAGAAGTCTTGGGAATCAGTTCAATAGTTGGCTCAAAAAGCCTCTACTGAATTGGCTGTTGACCTTCAGGAGCTGGCCAGCAGGGGAATTCAAGCATCCAAGTCCCAGTTTCTTATGGCTGTGGACTCCAGTGATGCAGCCTCTAGGGCTATGGCATCTGCCATTTCCCTCAGGCGGTTTTTCTGGTTGAGATGTACTAACCTCTCCCAGGATACTCAGAACAATGCTCAGGATTTTCCCCTAACACAGAATTCACTATTTGGGGAACAGACAGAAGCATACATGAAGAAGATGAATGATTACAAGGTGGTATAGAAGAGTGCCTCTGCAAAGGAGGTCTGCCACCTCCGAGAGGCAACAGGCCAGAGGGGGCAGGGCAGACCTTACCCTAGGCCCTTCCATCAAGCCCAAGCTTTCCCTTCCTTTCAGCAATCCAGGGGGTTCTTCAGGGGTCGAGGAAGGAGGGGTGCAGGCTGGACTGCTTCCACCCCACACCCCTCTACTCCTGCCAAGCAGACACCCTGAGGGGTCTACCCGGGCTGCCTCCCCTACCCCAGTAGGGGGCAGGCTGGCCTACTGTCTCCAGGCCTGGCAATCCTTCACTTCAGACAAGTGGGTCCTGGAGATAGTAGGTCAGGGCCTTGCCCTCAGCTTCAAGTTCTTCCCTAAGCTGGGGGCAAGATCCTTCAGGCCTCCTAGCCCTTCAGAAACAGCTCTACTAGAGGCAGGGATTTCCACCCTCCTTCTTTCAAGAGCAGTGGAGCCTGTTCCACCTCAGCACAGGGGAAAGGGGTTGTATTCCAGGTACTTCCTCACCTTAAAGAAAAATGGGGAGTGGCGGCCCATCCTAGATCTCAGATACCTGAACAGACATCTTTCAAAGCCAAAGTTCAGGATGACAACTTTGGTTACAATCTCCCTGAGCAGGCTGGGCTTCCAGTGCTGCTGGACTATCTGGTACACCTGCAGTCCCTTCATTTGCAGCCTTCTATCCTAAAGGTACATTTGGCAGCTGTCTTGGCATACCTGTCTGCAGGGAAGGGCCCTCCCCTAGCTGCACAATCCATCTTCAGGAAGTTCTTTAAGGGACTGTTACATCTCCATCCCCCTCACAGAGAGCCCACTCCAGCTTGGGATCTCAATATTTGCATAGGTCAGCTTATGCAGCCTCCCTGTGAGCCTATGTCTTCAGCAGAACTTAAGTTTCTGATGTGGAAGACTGTATTTTTGGTGGCTATCACGTCTGCCAGGAGAATCAATGAGCTCCAAGTCTTGTCAGTGGAGCCCAACTGCATTACTCCTCATAGGGACAAGATTGTCCTTCGGACTAGTAGGAAGTTTTCTTCCAAGGTGGTCTCTGATTTTTCACCTCAATCAGTCTATCACTCTACCTCTGTTCTTCACAGGCCATTCTAGCTCAGGTGAACGCATGCTGCACAGTCTGGACGTAAAGAGGGCCATCAGCTATTAAATGGATAGGACTAATGTGCACAGACAGTGTTGTTCCCAGCTGTTCCTTACCTGTGGGGAAGTAGGTAAGGACAAGCCATCCACAAAAAGGGCCACAGCCAGATGGATTGTGGCATGCATTCAGTTCTGCTATGGCAGACTAGGGAAGGACCCTCTTTCGGGTCTTAGGGCCCATCTCACTAGAGGTACTGCTGCCTCAGTAGCAGCCACCTGGAAAACTGTTCACACATTCACTAAGCACTACTGCCTGGATACTCAGGCTAGGAGTGATGACAGGTTAGGCACAGCAGTGTTGCAGAGCCTATTTCCCAAGTAGGTTCTGTGCCAACCTCCAAGGGGCACTGTTTGGTAGTCTGCATTTGTCAGAATATATCAAGACTTCATGTTGTTTGAAGAAAAAAATACTTACCATAGTAATGTTGCTTCTTCAAATGGAGTCTTGCTGTATTGAGACTTCCCACCCAGCCTCCCCTACAGAACCTAAGGGTGGGAAGAAGTGTGGTCTGACCTTTCTGTTAATTCTTCTCCCACCAGTGGGTAGTTGTTTTTCCTGGGCATCAGTGACTTGAGTTTTCTCACTGCCAAGTTTACTTATTGTGTTGCCCGGAGGCATTTAGGTCTGGTTAATAGTTTTAAAAATGTTGCTACAGTTAGCTGCATAAGCATCTGATCAGTTACTAGAATGTACCGAGGATAGTGGTTTCAAAACCGAGCTCGAGCTCAACGTTCTATGCATTTGCATAGAGTTTAACTCTTTGTTCTCCAGGGCAGCTGAACCGGTTGGTCATACTGCATTAGTCAGAATACAGCAAGACTCCATTAGAAGAAACAGCATTACTATGGTAAGTAATTTTCTAGGATCGTGGGTATATTGTTCATCCACACTTATTGGCTTTCCCCTTTAAGGATCACTGAAAGTCTTCAAGCTGGCTCCTCCCACCCATCTGGATGGTATATACCTCGGCTCCGCCCCATGACGCCAAATCTTCCTTTCCGCTGGAAGATTCAGGTTGCCTCCCTCGTGCTCTCACATTTTGTAGGCCCTGGCTTTCAAAACTTCAGATCTACCGAAATTAAAACTTGTTCAATTTAGCGATCGTGCTTTTGCGTTTCTGATCGTGGAAGAAAAATCTTCCCCCGGATTTTGCCTGTGTCCTTGCGGCCAGAAGATGTCACGCACCGATCCCCATCTCATGTGCGTCTACTGCCTAGGTGTTGGCCAGGACACTTCGTCCTGCAGCTTTTGCTTGGCCTTTCATCCCAACATTCTGGATGACCGCCTGGCATGCTTAAAGTTGGGGAGACCGGAGAAAAAGAACCCTCCAGTGAAGTCCAAGGAGGCTAGGAGGGCAGTTTCTGTGGCCGCGGGCTCCGCTGAACAATTGGAATGCATGACGGCGTTCGAGGAAGAAGCGGCTTGTGCCACCAACACTCGGGGCTTCTTCATTCCTCTTGACCTAGGTTCTACTTTTTCAGGCTCCTTCCGGGAGTTGTGCCAGTCTCTTCCTACCTGGGGAGAGGCGCCTGAGGGCTCGCACTCCTCCCGATCCTGTAAGCGGGAGAAGGAAGCGAGAAAACCTTTGTCTCGGTGAAGGCACTCTTGGGACCGAGAGAGGTCCCAGTCCCAAGAGCATGCGGTGTCGACTTCGGTTGAGATTGCTTCTCGGCCATTGTTTCTTTGGACCTTCTATCAGGCCAGACGACCGAAGATGCCGTCGACGAGGTCGAGATTGTCATCGACCCCATTGACCCACTGTCTCCGGCTCCGGCCGATGACTGCTTGGAAAGGACTCCTGCCCTTGTCTTCCCCGATGAGGAGACCCAGCCTGCTGGTGTTCCCATCGAGGACCCGGTTCCGGACACCTGGCAGTCACCGGTCCCGCTGGTGTCTCCGGAGCGACCAAGTCGGCCTGCCCAGTCTCGGTCGAGGTCTAGAACCTCCTCGACCGACAGGCCGAGGAACAGCCATAAGCACTGTAAGAAGAGGCGACACCATCAGTCATCCTTGTCCTCCTCGGATGAGGAGAGGCTCTGGTGGAAACTCCGTCGGCACTACAAGGACCTCATGTGGCAACAGCTGATCCTGTCCAGGCACAAGCCGGCTCCATCTCTTTCCCTGGCCATTACTTGGCTTTCGCCTCCTAGGCGGAAGCCGACCCCTCTGATGCCGAAATCTTCGTTTCCCCCACCCGCGAGGCCGGCAAATCCACCTCTTCAGCCTAAACCGGCCTCTCCACCCATTGTGGTGGAACCACCGCCTAAGCAGCCCGTGGGAGGGGCTCCTTCGGAAGAAGACAGACTGGACACTGGGATTCCCTGGCATTTATTGGTCACAGTCACCCCTGACCACCCTCGGCGTGTCGAGGGTGATTTGGGTGGCAGGCCGCTGTATCCCAGCTCCTCAGATTCGGATGTCACTGGGCTTCACTCTCATCCTGGGGATGATGAGTCGTCTGTCAGCCTAGGGATGGAGGAAGGTCCTTCCTCCTTCCAAGGGATCCTTCGCCTCATCTCTGAGTCCACAGGGATGTCCCTAGAACCCATCTAGAAAAAGGCGGAGTACCCTCTCACGGACGTCCTGAAGAGAGGGGATACCCTGCTGGAGGTCTTTCCAGTGGCCGAGGCCATTGTCGGCCCGGCCCTTGAACTATGGCAGTGCCCTGCCTCTTGTCTGGCTCTGTCTGCCTGCATGGCCCGCAAGTACGCGGTGCCCATGGGGTCTCTAGCGGGGTTCACAGAGCACCCTTTGACCGAGAACCTGGTGAACGCCTCTGTGTTCAGGCATACTGGCAGTTCTGCTGATACTGACCGACCTCCTGATAAAGAGTCCAAGCTCTTTGGCCATTCAGCCAGGAAGGTCTGTGTGGCTTGCTCCTTGGGCCTTCATCAGGCAAGTTCGGCCATCATCATGGCACACTTCTCTCACTCCCTTCTCGGGTCGTTAGATGAAGTCCTCCCATTTCTCCCTGCAGACATGCAGACCACGGTCAAGCAGGTTCGAGACCAGGGCCGAGTTGTTGCCAAACAGCAGCTCCAGATGGCCTAGACATAGGGGACTCTTGTGCCCACTTGATGGCCGCCACAGTTGCCTCTCGCCACAGGACTTGGCTGAGCCTCTCCTGCTTCCCAGCGGATACACAGCACAAATTAGCTGTTTGTCACCTACACTGAAGCCGCTTCTGGCAGACCTGCAGCGAAGCGGACTATTGCAAAATGGATTACATCATGCATAGGTCTATGCTATGAGTTGGCGGGCAAGGAGCCTCCCAGAGGGAAAAGAGCTCATTCTACCTGCCATACTGCTGCATTGGTGGCTGCTTCCAGGGACATCCCTATCTAGGAAATCTGTCGGGCTGCTGCCTGGAAGTCAGCAAACACCTTCATCACCCATTCCCACACTGATCTTGAGTCACGCCGGGATGCTGGTTTTGAGGCCTCAGTTCTCCAGTCTCTGTTCCCTAAGTAGGGGGTGTGCACCTTGCCTCCCTCCTCCCGGAGGACTGCTAGGAGTCTGCCAATAAGTATGGATGAACAACATATCCACGATCCTAGAAGAACAGGTTACTCACCTATAACAGCAGTTCTAGGAGTGGTGTATGTTGTCATCAACACAGACCCACCCAACCTCCCCGGCTGCGGACGCACAACACCTGGCTTCCAGCGGGCTAAGATCTGGCGTCATGGGGTGGAGCCGAGGTATATACCACCCGGGTGGGTGGGAGGAGCCAGCTTGAAGATATCTGGTGATCCTTAAAAGGGAAAGGGACATGCCAACAAGTGTGGATGAACAACATATACCACTCCTTGAACTACTGTTACAGGTGAGTAACCTGTTCCTTTCTTCTCCCTGAATGTCATGAGCCGTACTCTAATAGACTGGATTCTCACAAATCGGAAGGACTGTTACTCCTCTGCAGGAGTATTACTGGACTCTGTTAGTGATCACTGCCCAGTCTACTGCATGAGGGGCACCTCCCCTTCCTATCCTCCCAAAGTTCTTTCCTTTGCTGACTTCTCAAAATTTGACCTGGATAAGTTCTTCTCTGATCTTTAGTGCGTTGACTGGTCTCCCCTTTATATTACCAAAGACATCAACCATGCCACTGACTATTTCTTTATTTTTTTAATTATTTTTGTTGTTTTTATTCTTTCTATTTGTACGCCTGCTGTGGCGTAACTGGCGGAGGCATTCAGCCACCGGCTGTGCCTGCCTGGAGAGCAGCAGACTCACTCGCATGATGGGGGATCCCGTGCGGCTGCACAGCAACCTGTCGGAGCGCCTCCCCATGCCACTCTGAGCTGGGCCGGGCCCAGACCCCCCCAGCGCAATTCCATGACAGTCCTCTGAGCAGTGCAGAGCACGGCCATCAGGCTGCACGGTCACGCATAGCCATTTTCCACCTGTAGACCTCTTGGAGTGTGGACGTGCAATGACGTCCTGAGGCACGACATGCCGATGTCTGCCGCACTCCACCCCTAAGTGCACCAGCTCTGGTAGTGCCCCCCGGTTGTCACCACGGGCCGCTACAGAGCGGTGGGAACCCTCAGCCCTCCCCAGGATAGGAGAGCAGTCCTTCAGACTTTCGCTCCAGTCCCTCCCCTGCCGACCCCAGATAACCTGGGCACGTTTCTGAACCCAGGTCACCAGCGTAGTGCGAGGTGTAGCGTCCAGTGCCTCAGCCCTTAGCACCACGGGGCTGGACTATGCCACTGACTATTTCAATATGACTCTACTAACCCTGCAGAACAGGCACATCCCGATCTCTACGCGTAGAGTCAGAGGGAGGGTGACAAAGTAGCTGAAGAGACCTCTCTTGAAATTGCTTAAGTTTTCCAGGACAAACTTTGGTCTAAATGGAAATCCTCCACTCTACAGGCCGACTTTGATGTGGATCGCACCTTGTGCAGCACCTGTAAGAAGGAGGTTCACACCACTAAGAGCAGCTACTACCACAAACTCCTTAAATCCTCTGCCTCCAACCCTAAGAGATACTGGACCCAAATTAATGAGATCCTGGGTAATACCAAGTCACAGATTCCCAATGAAATGCTAATTAATAACACTCATTGCAATAATCTGCACACCATAGCCCACGCCTTCAACTCTCTCTTTACCAAGGTTCCTAATGTTTCCCCTCTTACATCCTGCAGCTCACAACCTCCTCCTCATACTCCCCCTACTTTGTTGCTCGCCCCCGTCACACGTCTTCAGGTCCTAAAGCTAGTGAAGTCCATTCACACCCATGGCAGTGCTGGGTTAGACTGGTTAGATCCCAGGATCCTGAGACTTGCTGCCCCTCTCCTAGGTACTCCGTTAACTAGGCTTTTTTACTCATTACCTCCAATAGCTCCATATGAAGTCCGAACTATCCATTGTTTACCTGACACAAAATGGCCACCCAGAAGGTAATGAGTTAACCTATCCATTAGCACCTCCATGGTGCCATTGGTGTGGAAATCTGCGAGGACAATTCCGATGTTCAAGAAAGATGACCCCAAACTTCTTTCTAATTATCGGCCCATTGCATTTCTGCCTACGCTCAGCATGATTATTGAGAAACAAATTCACTGCCAGATATCATCTCACTTACTCCAATTCAATCTTCAGTGCCCTGTACAGCACAGTTTCAGGGCTGGACATAGTACCACCACTGCCCTCACTCATTTTACTAGCGAGGTTAAAGCCAACATGGACAAAGGCCTTCTCATGGGAGCTGTGTTCATTGACCTCACCAAAGCCTTTGATTTGGTGAATCACCTGCTGCTCTTGAATAAACTGCACACCCTTGGTGCCTCTGGATCCACCCTGTCCTGGATCTGCAGCTACCTTGATAACAGGTCACAGTTTGTTTCCTTTGGCAAGGTTCTCTCATCTCCTGCCCCTATCTGCTGTGGCAACCCTCAAGGCTCCATTCTTGGGCCCTTGCTTTTCTCTATATTTGTTATTGATATCCCCACCTCCATCCCCCACTGTCACTCCATTATGTATGCAGACGACTCGGTACTCTATGATGCCTCTAGTTCCATCGATGACCTCAGTGCTCATCTGTCATTGGCGTTCATGCATCTCCAATCCTGGTTCACCTCCAACTCCCTAATACTCAATTTGCCTAAGACCCAGGCAATGCTGTTTGGGTCCTCTAGGTAGGTACAAGCCGTCTCAACCAAGCTTTGTGTACTAGGTTATAATGGGTCAGCTGTCTCAGCCACTGACTCATTTAAATACCTGGGGTAACACTGGATCCCATGCTTGACATCTCCTCTCACATAAATGAGGTATGCAAATCTGTTAACCTCAAGATTGGCACCGTCTATCGTGTGCGTCACTTCTTAACCCCTGCTGCCAGGATCTCTGTAGCTAGGAGGATCCTGCTCCCTAGGCTACTGTATGCTCTCCAAATCCTTTCCCAGGCCAATGTCAGTGTTCTTTGAAAGTGGGACACCGCTTACAACAACATTTGCAGATTTGCCCTATCTGCCCCTCGCCTTATGCATCACTGCATGCTCTACTCCACCTTGCACTGGCTGTCACCCATTTCCCATCATTCCTACTCTCTGGGGTGCTTCATTGACTCCTTGACTAGATATCCCCGACCTGAGTCTCTTGGGGCTATGCTTTCCCCCATGCATTACTCCCGCCCTCTCAGGTCCTCTGATACCCAACTACTGTCTGTCCCGTACTGCTCCACCAAAATGGGGGAACAAGCTTTCTCTCATTTCACTTCCAAATATTGGAATTCCCTGCCTCCCCACTTAAAGTGCTCCTTATCTCACTCCTCCTTTAAAACTGCACTTTTTGTCATGTCTATGCACTTGATACTTGTGACTGTAACCAATCAAGCTTGACCTTCTGGTCTTGCTTTTGCTTTGCCTGGACTACTGTCTCTCAATACTCCATGTACATCACCGGACTTGCCCATATTGGACTTTCTCATCCTTGCGTGGATGGTTTTTGATTGTATGTATAATTTTCCAACTATCCCAGCATGGATACCTGTTGGATGCTGTCATGTTGTTGATTGTATGTATCATGTGACTGTTTGTAAGGTTGTATTTTGTACTCCCCCTGAAAATAGGCAGGGTTTTTGCCTAATGTACTTACCCAGTCATCAAAAGCTAATAAATAAATAGATTCCTTTGTGCACAACATTCTTGGGCAAATTAACAGGCTGTCCTGGGGTGTCATATGTGAGCTTTAAGATTGGCTTTACAGATCTTTCTGAGCGACATGGCAAAGTTGACACTGGCACTTGCACTTCTGCTTCAGCATTCGGGGTGATCAGTCCTGGCTCATTGTCCAGCAATGAAACAGCTTCCGAAGAAATGGGTTCCACTGCACTTTCTGGTTGTTCAGTACTAGTTTCAGGCTCCTTGGCTTGAGCAGCACTATCACTTTCTGGCTATTTAGGCTCACTGGCATTTGTCAGAGGTATTTCTGCAAAGTCAGAATCATCCAGGACACATCTCTCTGGTTCTTGGATAACATTACTTTCATTAGCATGAAACAGTTCACATAGCCCACTTAATCCAGCAACGCTTTAATGGTCACTTGGAGGTTGACTACTTGCTTCATTGTGTTCAGGTTCACTGATTGCAGTTGAACTGGCCTAATGAGCCCGGAAAAGGATAAAAAGGACAAGGATGGGGATGACGGGGTTGAGCAGAAGCGCAAAGCAACAATGCTGCAGACATGGGAGAACTGGGCAGCAGGTTTCACAATCTATGCAGGGATCCTCACCCACGGCAGCCTGGGGAAAGCTGATGGGTTATGGGTCTACTTTAATAGGATAGTGACCATGCACGCTAGTAAGCCAGGTGGGGGGTGGTTAGAATATGACAAGGAGTATCGGAGGAGAAAGCAGATGGACATGGCACAGTCTTGCACCTCCCGCTGCTGTGGACGATAGACTTGGGGGAGAGGTTGAACATACACACAGTGGTTTTCCGTTGAGGTGTCCCCCGTCGCCGAAGAAAGGCTATCAAGGGGGTAATGGGGGAAAAGTGGGGGAGGTGTTGTTTCAACTACAACCAGGGATCATGCAAGACCGAGCATTGTAGATACAAGCATGAGTACATGGTGTGCAGGAAACCACACTTGTTTTAACAGTGTAGGAAAGCTACAGAGGTGGGGGCAGGGAAGGTCAACAATTTTTGCCCCTTGCGGAAAGGAGGTACAAAGGCTGCCAACACCAGTCAAGGCCGGAAATATTGAGGAGTGATTGGTCAACCACCCAGACAGGGCAGTCACTCGCTCTTTGGCAGCAGGATTCAGGGAGGGGTTTCGTATACCTTACCAAGGCCCAAGGAGGGCATATGAGGCTGACAACCTGCGTTCTGCCAAAGAGGGGCTGGAGGTCATGTGGGGCAAACTACGGAAGGAGCTGGCCGTGGGTCGGATCAGCGGCCCCTTCACCTCCCTCCCTTGCCCACACTTCAGGGTGTCTCCCATTGACTTAGTCACCAAAAAGGTGCCAGGCGAGTTCCGAATGATAAACCCACTGTCATACCCAGAAGGGGATTCAGTCACCGCCTACATTGACCCAGTCGACACTGTGGTGTATTACACGTCGTTCGACAGGGCAGTGGAGGTGGTGCAACAGGTGGGCCGGGAGGGGCACTGCTGGGGAAGGCTGATATAGATTTAGCATTCTGCCTATTGCTGGTGTACCTGGCAGATAGGGAGCTACTGGGCATGAAATTTGATGGGTACTACTACATCGACAACTGCATGCCTATGGGGTGTGTGGTGGCGTGTGCATTTTTTGAGCAATTTAGCACATTCCTGCACTGGGCCACTGCACAGAAAGCCAAAGTCAACCACATGGTACACTATTTGGACAACTTTCTGTTTGTGGGGAAAGCTGGCTCAGGGCAATGCGCATATATCATGGCAGCATTCCACAAGGTGTGCGCCGAGCTGGGTGTACCACTGGCCCAAGACAAGTTGAAGGGGCCATGCACAAGGCTTTCCTTCCTGGGAACTGAAATCGACATGAGCGAGCAAGTGTTCTGGTTCCCCCAAGACAAGCTGGCAGCCTTGTGCACCTGGCTGGACTCTGTTATGAGGGCGCATAAAGTCATGTTACAGAAGCTCCAGCAACTGGTGGGCCACATCAACTTCACCTGCTGGGTAATGCCCAGTGGCAGGACATTCATGAGGTGCCTGGCGGGCGTTGGGGCGGGCTGTACAAAACCGCACCATAGAATCTGTGTCACAGCGGCAGTGCGGGAGGACCTAGGCATGCGGCATACATTTCTGCAGTGCTTCAATGGGGTATCAATGAGGCCGGTTCCAGTGTCCAGCGAGGAATTGGAACTCTCCACAGATGCCTTGGGGGGGGCCTGGGCTTCGGGGCTGACTTGCAAGGTAATTGGTGTGCAGGGCGGTGGCCTTCAGAGTGGATGAGTCAAGGCATTACGAGGCAGATAATGGTGGTGGTGGCATGCCCGGAACTGGGGGACTACCAGAAGGCCATTCTTACTCAGGTGGAAACCAAACTGGACTCCCTGCCGGACTCTCAGGTCAAGCAGGAGTTGGCTGATCTTGTCTGCTCTGCACGTTCGGCCAGTTGACACATGCTTCGTGCGACCTACAATGCAGTGGACACTGCTGGACGGAGCTCAGCTTTCGCCATAGGCCTACATCGTCATGCTTGGCTCCATGTGTCAGGGTTGGTCCCGGAAGTGCAGTCCACTATCCAGGAAGCGTCCTTCCGGGGGTCGGTGCTTTTTGGTGGCGATGACAAGGACATCATCACCGATTTGCAGGAGAAGGGGATGGCACTAAAGTCCGTTGACTCCATGTACCGCCCCCACCAGCCGTTCAGATGGACAACGTGTGTGTGGTTTGGTACATCAGCAAACAAGGGGGGACTCGATCCCACCCTCTTTACAGGGAAGCAATGAGGGATTGGGATTGAGCAACACAACATGACCTTCACCTCACGGCAATTCATGTTCTGGGAGTCGACTACACCTTAGCAGACTAGCTAAGTCGCTCGTCTGCTCCGACTCACGAGTGGGAAGTGGACCAAGGGGTCCTAGACAGTATCGTCTGACTTTGGGGAACACCACAGGTCAACCTGTTCGCATCCCCCCTAAACGCAAAGCTTCCTATCTTCTGCTCGCTCGTTCCAGAGCGAGGCACTTTCTGGAGAGATGCTCTGTCTCTAGACTGGAAGGACAGATTTGTCTATGCCTTCCCCCAATTCCACTTATCCCACGAGTCTTACAGAAACTAGCCTCAGAAGGAGCACGAATGATTCTGATTGCTCCTTCCTGGCCCAGGCAAGTCTTGGTTCTCTCTTCTACAACAATTCTCAGAGGATCCTCCTCTTCCTCTTCCTTTATCATGAGGTTTGCTGACCCAGGATCAGGGGACCCTGGTCCATCCATGCCTCAAATCTCTTCAGCTGCATGTATGGCTTCTGCAGACTTAGCTCAATCCTGTTTTGGGGTTTCTCCCCAAGTGGCGGAGATTTTAGTGGAGGCTAGAAAACCCTCCACTAGATCTACCTATGCCATGAAGTGGAAAAGGTTCACTATCTGGGCTGCTTCTAAGCACGTGGAACCTTTTTCCTGCTCAGTGGTACTTCTGCTGGAGTACCTATGCTATCTTTTTGACCTGGGTCTCAGTCATTCTTCTCTGAAAGTCCACATGGCGGCCATCTCGGCCTATCATGTCGCCTTTGCAGACAAGACATTTGCTCAACTGGAGGTCTCTAAGACCTTTCTCAGAGGGGTCCTCCATCTAAGACCTCCTATACGTACTCCTGCTCCCCCTTGGGACTTGAACTTTGTTCTCAAGAAACTTACTCTGCCTCCTTTTGAACCGGCAGCTTCAGCAGACCTAAAGTTCCTTTCATGGAAGACTCTCTTCCTGGTGGCCATTACTTCTGCTCGGAGAATTTCTGAGCTCCAGACCCTGATGTGTAAAATTCCATACTTGATTTTTTACAAGGAACGCATTACTCTGTGCACTAACCCCAAGTTTCTCCCTAAGGTAGTAGCGGAGTCTATGTTAAACCAGTCCATAGAGTTACCCACCTTTTTTACGCAGTACTCTAATCAGGGGGAGTATTTACTCCATACTATGGACGTTCACCGGATTCTGAGATACTACACCACCAGGACAAAGGATCTCAGAAAGGCTGATCAACTGTTCGTCTCTTTTGCTCATAAAAGAGAAAGCAATGCTGTTTCTAAGCAATGCCTATCTAAATGGTTGGTTCACTGCATCACTTTCTGTTATGACAAGTACAACAAGACCCTGCCAGGTCAACTAAGAGGCCACTCCACCAGAGGAGTAGCTGCCTTAACGGCTTGTTTCAAGAATGTGTCAGCGGCAGATACAGTATCTGTGCTGCCGCCACCTGGACCTCCGTCCATACCTTTACAAAGCACTACAGTTTGGATATTGCCTCTCGCCGTAGAGCAGGCTTCGGGCTGGCTGTCCTGCAAGGCCTCTTATCTTAAAGCTTGCACAGCTAGAGCTTCACTTGGAGAGATTTCTCCCACTGTGCTTCTCCTTGTTCCAGACTGCTTGGGATTCAGTCCTATATGTAATTACCTACTGCAAGAGCCTCTCGAGTAAGATAGTACAGTTACGTAGAACTTACGTAAAGTAGATCTTCGAGAGAGCTCTTCAGATAAATACTCTCTCCGCCCTTCATCCCCTAAGCTTTTTCAGCTCCTTTTCCATTAAGGGAAATATCCGCCCTCTCTTGTCCGGCCTCTTCTGGCCTGTTGCGGGAAAGAACTGGAAGGCAGGCGTCAGGGACTGCCCCCTTTATACTGACGTCTCCCGACGCCGGTCACCTGACGTGGGGGCGGTCCCTCACCAGGGACTGCTAGCTAGAAATTTTTCCGTGGGGTCCTGCCACCTGCCGACGTCTGTCCTATATGTAATTACCTACTGCAAGAGCCTCTCTCGAAGATCTACTGTTTTTATTTATTTTTTTTTTTATTTAGTTGTTTAACCAGGTATAGCACACTAAGCTGAAAGCTTTTTTAAAGGAGCGACCTGTTACGGTAAGTTCTTACGTAACTGTACTTTTTGACCAGCCAGATCTCCCTGAGGCTGACAGGAGGGCGGGCCTAACGGATGGAGTTCAGATGGCACCCTCTTCGGGCAGCATCCCGCAGCATGGCAGATCCTCTGATGGGGGAGGAGCTTGCTGCAGCCAGTCATATAGCCATTCCTCATGCCCTGGAGGTTTTTGTCCTCGTGGGGTCCTGGTTGATGGTAAGGCGGCCCTCCCCTGGGAGGGAAGGTCGACCATCAATGATCTAGTTGCTCCATGGTGAGCTAGATTCCTTACAAGGGTACCTAGCTGCGCACATCATGCTGAAGTGAATGTATATAAGGATAATTGGTTTATTAATAAACACATGGCTGTGGCCATTTCTCCAAAGCCTGTTGTTGTGTCAGTTTGTTCAGGTGAATGAGGTATGTGCCCTCAAAAGACAATGTTGCTCGGCCTTAGTAGCAGACCTAGTTACAGGGTGCCAAGGAGCTTCAGTCTCTTGAACGTTATTGATTATTATCTGGCCGATAGGTAACAGGTAATTTCTATGAATGGTTTTGACAGCACAAAGGTTCCCTTCTGCACGCACCTTATACACAGGCAAATCATTTAGCTTACTGACTGCTATATATGGGGTGTGACTCCAGCGGTCAGCTATTTTGTGTTTACCTGGAAGTCTAAAGTTT